>JBBGZY010000865.1:1440000-2040000 GCA_037952925.1 Lithobates clamitans
ACTGCCGCCCTGCGCGGCGTCCGGCGCGGCCTCCACTTCTCCCTCTTCTACCTCCATGGGCTCCGGCTCGTTCACAACTCCAGCCGCCGCCGACTTCACCAACACCCGGAGTCCCCGCACCGCCGCCATCTCATCGGCCAGACGTGGGAGGCGAGCGATAGCACACAGACGTTCCGCCTTCCGCCCGGCGGTCATAGAGCGCGAGCTGCCCCGGCTAGACAGAACTCAGCACATGACCCGCAGGTGAAGGGGCGGCGGCGGCCATCTTGGTGGCGGAGTGGTGTCTGTGCGTCGCGACGTACGAGGGTCACGTGGTGCGCTGCTGTCAATTCGCAGCGGCGGTGTGTGGAGCTGAGGGAGTGGGGAGAACTGCTGTGTCTGGGGATTTCCAGGGTGACCGAATAATAGCACTTTCCCGAGGGATATGGCATGAGGGAGATAAGGAAATTGCTGTACTCCTTCTGGAAATGTTGGTCCCCTGGCTAGGGAGCTGATACCATGGCTGTAGTACTTCCCGTCCCCTCCCTGGAACCATAGGTGTGCGCAGCCTATTGCATTAGGGTATGCACCCCAAATGTATTAAAACATGGACAGTGTTAGTAGAGCAGTGGATGGTGTCAGTAGGGCAGAGGTTGGTGTCAGTAAGGCAGTGGACGTTATTAGTAGTTTTTTTATTTTTATTATTTTATTTGATTTTTACCATTTGTTTAGGAGCCCTGTTGGAGGGCTTTGGTTAAATATCAGCAGGGGGAATCTGCACCACACAGTGTGATTAGAGTGTGCCCAGGCACACCCGGCACACCCCCTGCGCACGCCTATGCCTGGAACACATTTGGAACAACTGAATTGAAAAGCAGACTGTTGGGATGTGGGGGAGTGATAATAGTGCGTTCATTGTCCCATCACACAGGGGTGCGCTGAGCCGATCCTTGCCTACTTGCAGTATGACAGATAATTCCAGGGTCTAAGGCCTTGTTTACATGGCGGTGCTCTCTGGTTAAATGGATCAAAAATAGACTGCAACATATCCCTATGAGGGGCAGATGTGTGCTCATTTTCATTCAATTGCATTTGGATCCATTTAGATTTGTTGGACTGAATGCAATAAGTTTGTGCCCAGGTTAATGTTCTCCAAACTACGGCCCAGGGGCCGGATGTGGCCCCTTGCATGTCTTTATCCAGCCCTTGGGGCACTATTCCTCCCGCTGACGCCAACAACGGGGCACAACTCCTGTCCCTGATACCAACAATAGGACAATTTTTCTTCCCGTTGACGCCAGTGATGGGGCACTCTTCCTTCACCTGATTTCAACAATGGTGCAATATTGCTCCCATGAATACCAATGATGGGACATTGTTTACTCCCATTGACAGGACATTTTCTACTCTCACTGGCCAAAGTCTGGCCCCCTCAAAGTCTCAAGAGCAGAAAACAGGCCCTTTGTTTATAAAGTTTGGAGACCCCCTCATGTAGATGATCACACATCATTTTACATCTAGCCATTTTGCATCCAGCCACCCATAGTCAGGCCTTTTTTCAGCCAAAACTCGCTAATGCCACTTTTAAAACACAAAAGCCCGGCTACTGTGTTCACAAGTGAGACCTCTCCTGGCTGCTGGTTGGTAAACACCAGGAAGATGGTAGAGCTTTGAAGATGGGGAAGGGGGGCAAAGATGAGGACACTGGAGGTGAGGGTTGTGCAGAGGTGAGGGTTGTGGGGAAGGGAGGGGGCAGGGGTGTAGCAGGCAGAGGCCAGGGATGCATAGGAAAGGTGCTATGCAAGAGGGCTGCAGAGCTTAGCTGTTGGTGGAAAGGGAAGAGGGGGATCAGGGAGAAGCAGTGAAAAAAGCATGCAAAGGTGAGCTGTGAAAGAGAAGTGTGTGGAGCTGAACTGTGGACAGTGGTGTACAGTTTACACACGCCTGTTTTTATTTAACAATGCGCTTTTAAGACCCTCCCACTGTGCAATTTGGCCACACTTACCATTTGATGTAGCATGCATAATGTGACACCAGGGGTGGCCTGTCCATTAGTTGCGCCACCCCCCCCCCCATCCTTGCCAACCCCTATATGCAGTGGATAAATTCATGCATAGCATGGGTCTATCCACGGCCGCCCCCTGTTCATGTGCCAGGCCCCTTTTGGGTCACCGGACATATGAATTAGAGTGGCCAGGTTTCTTTTTTTTAAGAACCTGATTAGAGCCAGAGGCTCTAATAGGCTTCTAAATAGTGTGGACTCGGTACACAGAGCGTTGCATCTGGAGCCCACCCACGTGTGTTGCAACAGCGAAATTTGCTGTTGCAACACTGATCCTCCTCACAGCCAATTTGGGAAGTGGGTATGAAACCTGTTTCCCGAATGGCCAAAATGCCAGACGATCCTATTGGATGCCTAGCGCCGGGAGGAGGAGACACAGCGGAAGCTGCTCCAGGAGAGGACACCGGAGCAGCTTTCCCCAAGCCCGCTACGCTCTCACCGCCCGCATCCATGGTAAGGACAGCGGGTGGTGTTGGCTGTGTTAGTGCCATGGGTGGGCGGGGTTATACCCACTCCACCAGTGGCCCGGGGGGGGGGGGGCGGGTTGTTTGCTGCCCCCCTCCAAAAAAAAACTCCCACCAGCCGCCACTGTGTGATACATTGTTTGTGACTCTCCCACAGCAGGGAACAAGTTCCTCTTCTCTGACCAAAAAATGGCCCTGCTCATAGTGACTCGGTGTAACACAAGTGGGACCCCCAATTGAAAAAACATTGTCCCAAGGCCCTGTACTCATTAGTTAAGCTCTTGACCAAGAAAGTCAAGTCCTTGGAAATCATTTTGAGGCTTTATTGTAAAAACGTGGATCGGGGTGGAATACCCAACATGTAGCAAACAGTTCTCTGGCTTCCAGGCACTGGATGAATGTTCATCCTTCTCATGCATACAGCAGCCTGAAGTAGCTCCCAAGAATACAGGAGCTTCACGTGTTTTCTTTGTACCAGGTAGGTGACTGCAGCAATTACACCAGTGGAGGGTCTAGCGACCCTACCGGTACTGAAGGGCCAGTTGTAATGCCTTATCAGCGGCCCTGCCCTCCAGACACCCCTCTCTTTCTCAGGGCTCACTAAAACACAAAGAGGTACACACTCCTAGATTGTTCCGTGTGATAAGAGCCGAATTCTATGCTCTGCACTGTCATTCTTTCTCTAGAATAAAGCTTCTTCAATCTATCTAGATCAATACCTTATCATTACAAGAATGTTATTAAAAATGAACCTCAGTGATCTAAACAGAACATGAAACCAAGATAACCACAGCAGCTTCAGAAGATTTACCCCCCCCCCATGACCAGGCCATTTTTTGCAATACTTTCACTGACAATTGCGTGATCATGCAACGCATGCAAAAAATACTCAAAAATGCCGCAGTTGATCCTCACTTTACAACTACTTGTTTGGGTGGTCTCTTCTTGACCCTCAGGTTCGTTTTTGAGTATTTGGATTCTGTTGTTCAGGGACCCCATCCTACTGGGTGGAACAGTTTCTGATCCGCTATAAGCGGTAATCCTTGACTACTAACCCCGGTGTTTTTATCAATTATTTAGTCATGTCCCTCCAAAAAAATACCTGAGACGTGACTATTGCTGTCACAGGGATGTTTATATTTCTTGTGACAGCAATTAAAGTGATCAAAAAAAAATAAGAAAAACATTTTTTTTTCCCTTAACGTCTTTCAGGACAGCACCTTGGGAGAGCGTGGCTCCACCCACTTGACAGGAAACACACCTCCACCAAACTTTAAAAGGAGGCTCCTTCCCACTTATCATCAGTTTATGTGTTTCCTCCGGCGGGAACACATGTGGGAGTTTGGAGCTCTCAAGGTTCTGTCCTGAGAGAACAGGCACCCTACTCCACTATTTTTACCTACCTCAGGAGAGCCGATTCCTCCCATTTTCCACAGGCTTACGGGTGCCGGGTGGATGGGCTCCTTCTCCCTCGTCAGTGCTCGGGGAGAGCCAGGACTGCTCCGGGTATTGCTGCTCCCAGGCAGGGGCGTCAGGCATGTCAGGCATTTCTGTTTGTTTTTTTCTTGCCTGCACATGTTTTTTCCCTGACGCCGCCGCCATCTTGGGAAGGGCAGTCAGAGGACTGAATCCGCCGGATGTGAGGTATCCGGAAGTGGGGCGGCATCCATGGAGCAGGCGCCAGGCGTCATTTCCGCCGGAAGCGCAGGGGGAGGAGGGAGGAATAGGTCTGGTGCCTATTTATTGCCGGTTCCGGTCCGGCGCACAGGTGCTATTGGAGTCCAGAACCGGCGTTTTCGCCACAGGCATCACGCTGCTGCCTCAGCATGGATTCAGGAACCGCAGCGAGTGGAACTGGCACAGGCACCAGCAAGGCCCAGGTAAGGAGCAGACTGTAGTTTCTGCTCAGCTTTACTGTGGGGTCTCTCTCTAGCCCTCTTCTCTCTAAATGTTAGTGAAGTTTGAGGGTATTTTTTCCCCCTGGTGGCGGAGGGGCCTGTCAGGGCACATGAGTCTGATAGCTTTTCTCACTGTGCACCTGTGGTGAGCAACCTTGAGTAATCAGGCTGACTCTAAAAGATGGTTTGTCTTTTTTCTCTCTCTTTTTTCCCTTATCATGGCAGGCCAAGAGCTCTGACCCTGGGATTAGAAAGAAATGTCCTTCATGCAAAATTAAGTTAAATGAAGGCTGGAAAAAGGCTTTATGTCAAGCATGTATTGACTCCTTGGTGAGGGAAGAAACCACTTCCGCATGCAGTGATCTAATTGCATCTGCCAAAAAGGAATTGGATGCTACCATTCAATCCTTCAGATCCTCACTCACCTATCCATCTGCAAGTCAGCCCACTACCTCACAGTCCTCTCAAGGCTCACTGTTAGTCCCGGCAGTAGAGGCGGAAATGGGTCCTCTGAACCGGGAAGGGCTTTCCCCATCCCATTCTAATGAATCGAATGAGGATAGTGATGAGCTGGAAAATATGTCTTCCAAGTATAAATTGTCTTTGGATCAGGTGGATGGCCTTTTAAAGGCTATTTATGCTACTCTAGGCCTTGAGGAAGAGCATAAGGAGATGTCTTTACATGACAAGATGTATGCAGGGCTTAGTGAGTCTAAGTCCCGTACCTTTCCAGTCCATGCAGTGATTTCTGAAACAATCAGAAAAGAATGGACTGACCCTGATAGGAAACCATTTTTCTCTAGGGCTCATAAGAGAAGGTTCCCTTTTGATGAAGACCCAGCAGCTCTTTGGAATAAGGTTCCAAAACTTGATGCAGCCTTTTCTCAGGTGTCAAGATCTACTGATCTAGCATTTGAGGACATGGGGATCTTAAAAGACCCCATGGATAAAAAAAAATGGATCAACAGCTCAAGCGGACTTGGCAATCCATTATGGGCAACCTTAAGCCAGCAATGGCAACTACTTGCATCTCCAGGAACTTGGAGTATTGGGTAAATCAGCTTAAAGCTCATATAATAGCAGATTCCCCTAAGCAAGAAATCCTTGACTCCTTTTCTACCCTCTCAGCAGCCGTAGCCTATGTCTCTGATGCCTCAGCAGAGTCTATCAGGATGACAGCTAAGGCGGCAGCCCTTGCTAATTCGGTTAGACGGGCTTTATGGCTAAAGACTTGGCAAGGGGACACAGCATCTAAAAACAAATTATGCGGGGTCCCTTTTCTAGGAGACTTACTGTTCGGCCCTGATTTGGATTCAGTTCTGGACAGGACTGCAGATAAAAAGAAATCTTTTCCTGTCAAAAAGAAGAAACAACCAGTCAAACGGTTTTTTCGTCCTCAAAGGGCTCAGGAACAGAACAAGTCTCAAGAGAAAAAGAAAAGCTGGTCAGGGCAGAGGGGTAAGGGCAGAGGAAATGTCCTTTTCCATCCTCCTGCGTCAGCCAACAAGACGCAATGACAGTCGGTTACAGGTAGGGGGAAGACTACAAGACTTTCTCCCCTATTGGGCAAGCATAACAGAAAACCAGTACATTCTGAATATGCTAGCCCAGGGTTACAATATAGAATTTTCAGATCTCCCCCTAGAAAGGTACTTGGTGACAAATCTTCCAAGAGATGTAACAAAATCCCTGGCAATGAAGAGCCTATTAAAGGATCTGATAAGTCAGGGGGTTATGACTTACGTCCCACAGGGGGAGCTTTATCAGGGATTTTATTCCCGTATATTCCTGATAAAGAAACCATCCGGAGATTTTCGGTTAATACTAAACCTGAAACCGCTGAACAGATCAGTCAAATACAAAAGGTTTCGTATGGACTCCATCTTCACGGTCAAGAATCTATTGACGAAGGAATGCTTTATGGCATCAATAGACCTTCGAGATGCCTATCTGCATATCCCTATAGCCCCGCAGTCCCAAAGATTCCTAAGATTGGCGATAAATTTGGGAAAAGAGGTTCTGCACTTGCAATTCAGGGCCCTCCCCTTTGGCCTGTCTTCTGCCCCACGAATATTCACAAAAATAATGGCAGAAGCGCTTGCACCTCTTCGCATGCAGGGGATTGCGGTAATTCCGTACTTGGACGACCTACTCCTTTTTGCCCCCTTCAGGGAAAGACTGCTAGACAACCTCGGAAAGACCCGAGGTCATCTAGAAACCCTGGGTTGGATCATAAATATGCAGAAGTCAAATTTCGTTCCAGCCCAGAAAATACTATTCCTGGGGTATCAGATCTGTTCAAGGGAACAAAAGATTTTTTTCCCAGAAGAGAAGAAGGGGAAAGTCCAGAAGGTGGTAGCGTCCTTGCAGGCAAGCCAGCAATTATCAGTCCGACAAGTGATGTCATCCCTAGGAACCCTAACCGCAACCATACCAGCCATTCAATGGGCAAGGTTACATTTCAGGCCTCTCCAGAGCTTTCTCCTGAGAATATGGAATCACAGGTCAGAATCTCTGGAAGCAAAAGTAAAGATACCCACCAAAGTCAAGAGATCACTTTGGTGGTGGAGAAGACAGGAGAATCTGTCAGAAGGCCTGCTCTGGTCATTTCCAATAGAAAAAGTGGTAACGACAGATGCCAGTGTATGGGGTTGGGGAGCTCACTTAGACCAAGACTTCGCGCAAGGAATGTGGTCTCGGACAGAGGCAAAGAGGTCCTCAAATTGGAGGGAACTAAAGGCAGTCACCTTAGCTTTAGATGCCTTCTCTCCTATCCTTCAAGGTTCTCATGTCCGGGTCCTCTCAGACAACGCCACTACCATAGCCTACCTAAACAAACAGGGGGGTACAAGAAGCAAAACACTTCAGTTGCTAGCTTCAAAGATCCTGGTTTGGGCAGAAAAGCATGTTCGGTCCTTATCAGCAGTCCACCTCAAAGGCACCTTAAATGTAGTGGCAGATTATCTAAGCAGAAGGCGGATTCAGGAGTCAGAATGGAGCCTGAATCCGGAAATCTTTGCAATGATTACCAGGGCCTGGGGTCAACCGCAAATAGACCTATTTGCGTCACAGGAAAATACGCAACTCCCGGTATTTTTCTCTATTCACAGAAACGACAAGGCCCAGGGGACAGATGCGTTAATCCAGCCCTGGATCTTCCATCTGGGTTACGCATTTCCTCCTTTCCAACTTATCCCGTTGGTGTTAAGGAAGATACAGAGGGAGAAGGTGGCAGTAATCCTAATTACTCCATTTTGGCCAAAGAGGGCATGGTTTTCCACCATTCTACAGATGGCAGTCAAACCATTTTGGCGGCTGCCTCTCCGGCAGGACCTGCTCCTACAGGGTCCAATACAGCATCCGGGAGTGGCCAGTCTAAGCCTCACGGCCTGGTTTCTGAGGAGCAGTTGTTAAGAAACAAAGGTCTGTCACAACCCTTGGTAACTACCTTACTTTCCAGTAGGAAGATAGTGACCAGAAAAATCTATGCTAAATATTGGAAGGTCTTCAACTCTTTTTGTCATTTGACTAAGAGAAAAGTAAAAAATTTAGTGTCAATTTTGGAATTTCTTCAAGAGGGGGCAGACAAGGGATTGTCAGTCAGCACCCTTAAAGTTCAAGTAGCTACTTTGGGAGTATTTCTAGAAAGACCAATCTCTCCTTGGTTATAAGATTTTTCAAGGCACTTACCAGATCTAGACCAGCTCCGGCTAAGCACTTTCCCAATTGGGATCTATCAGTGGTCCTGCAAGCCCTTACAAAGGAACCTTTTGAACCACTACAAGGAATCTCTCTAAGGAATCTTACTCTTAAGACCTTGTTCTTAGTTGCAATAACGTCAGCAAGGAGAATTGGTGAGCTGCACGCCCTATCTGTTAAGAGACCCTTTTTAATTATCTACACAGATAGGATTGTACTTAAAACCGATCCGGGTTTTTTGCCAAAGGTAGCGTCAGCACACAATAGGTCGCAGGAGATCATCCTGCCAACCTTTTGCTCTAACCCTTCGGGGGAAAAAGAAGGCAAATTCCACAATTTGGATGTAAGAAGGACGTTATTACAGTATCTGGAGGTAACAAGTAACTTTAGATCCTCGGATTCTCTATTTATACTTTTTTCGGGTAAAAAGAAGGGCCAACAAGCTTCTAAGGGGTCTATAGCTAGATGGCTTAAATCAGCTATTCTAGCAGCCTACTCTCAGTCGGGGCTCTCTCCCCCGCTGGGAATTAAAGCACATTCTACCAGGGCTCAGGCCACTACATGGGCAGAAATGGCTGGTGCCACCCCAGATCAGATTTGTAGGGCGGCTACGTGGTCAAGTTACCTTACGTTTGTCCGTCATTACAGGCTGGATCTTCTGTCAGCCAGTGAACAGGCTTTTGGCAGAAAGGTCTTGCAGGCTGTGGTCCCTCCCTAAGTGGGTAAGTCTCTGTTATCCTCTCAAGGTGCTGTCCTGAAAGACGTTAAGGGAAAAATCAAGTTAGACTTACCGGTAACTTGTTTTCCAGGAGTCTTTCAGGACAGCAGCAACCCGCCCTTATTGTATTAAATTACTATGCTGTGACTAACCATATTCTGATTATGTGTTCCAGCTTGGGCCGGAGGTTCTCTACTACTACTGATGATAAGTGGGAAGGAGCCTCCTTTTAAAGTTTGGTGGAGGTGTGTTTCCTGTCAAGTGGGTGGAGCCACGCTCTCCCAAGGTGCTGTCCTGAAAGACTCCTGGAAAACAAGTTACCGGTAAGTCTAACTTGATTTTTTTTTTTTTAAAGCGCCCCATCCCTCCGTGCTCGCACACCAAAATAAATACATACGTAAGTCGCACCCGCAAATATAAACAGTGTTCAAACCACACATGTGAGGTATTGCCGCGATCGTTCGAGCGAGAGCAATAATTCTAGCACAATACCTCCTCTGTAACTCTAAACGGGTAACCATAAAAATATTTTTAAAGCGTCGCCTATGGGGATTTTTAAGTACCGTAGTTTGTCACCACTCCGTGAGTGTGCGCAATTTCAAAGCATGACAAGTTAGGTATCTATTTACTCGGTGTAACATCATCTTTCATAATATGCAAAAAATTGGGCTAACTTTACTGCTTAGTTTTTTTAATTCATTGAAGTGTATTTATTCTCAAACAATTGCGTTTGAAAGACCACTGTGCAAATACAGTGTGACATAAAATATTTCAACAACCACCATTTTATTCTCTAGGGTCTCTGCTAAAAATATATAATGTTTTTGGGGGTTTCAAGTAATTTTCTAGCTAAAAATAGAGATTTTATCAATTGTCAGAAAAAGGCTGAAGTGGTTAAATCCATGTAGTGTTTTTTGAATACATTACTGCTTTTGCAGCCTGGGACTCGATCGCCGTGGGGATACCCGTGATCGCCTCACGGAGAGGACGAACGGGGAGATGCTGATGTAAACAGCATCTTCCCCGTTCTGCCTAGTGACAAGTGTCACTGATCTCTGCTCCCTGTCATCGGAAGCAGTGATCAGAGTAATGACACTGCTAGCCCATCCCCCTACAGTTAGTAATCACTCCCCTAGGACACACGTAACCCCTCCCTGCCCCCTAGTGGTTATCCCCTTCACTGCCAGTGTCATTTACACAGTAATCAGTGCATTTTTAATCGCACTGATCGCTGTATAAATGACAATGGTCCCAAAAATGTGTAAAAAATGTCCGACATGTCCGCCATAACGTCACAGTCACAATAAAAATCACTGATCGCTGCCATTACTAGTATAAAAAAAAAATTATTAATAAAAATGCCATAAAACTATCCCCTATTTAGTAAACGCTATAACTTTTGCGCAAACCAATCAAACGCTTATTGCGTTTTTTTTTTACCAAAAATATGTAGAATACGATCGGCCTAAACTGAGGGAAAAAAATGCTTTTTTATATATTTTTGGGGGATATTTATTATACTAAAATGTAAAAAATAATGCGTTTTTTTTCAAAATTGACGCTCTTAGTTTGTTTATAGCGCAAAAAATAAAAATTGCAGAGGCGATCAAATACCACCAAGATAAAGCTTTATTTGTGGGAAAAAAAGGACGTCAATTTTGTTTGGGAGCCACGTCACACGACCGCGCAATTGTCAGTTAAAGCAACGCAGTGCCGAATCGCAAAAAACGCTCTGGTCAGGAAGGGGGTAAAATCTTCCTGGGCTGAAGCGGTTAAACATGTGATCTGCTGTGTCTAATCACAGCCAATCACATGTAAATAGGGAAGTTCCGTTTATCGGTTCTCCTCGCCTCACATTGACAGAGTGTGAGGAGAGGAGAGCCAATCAGCGGCATTTCCTTGTAGGGGAGACCTGCACATATAATCAGGGCACTGATTATCAGTGCTGCATATCGATGCCACCTAATCAGTGCCCATAAGTGTCGCCTCATCGAGCGCACATCATTCTTTTTCTGTTTGTATGTACACTGCACAGTACCACTTCTCTTGTCCCTTGTGCTGGGTATAATTCTCAGTATCTGTTTTTATTCTGCATGTAAGGAATCAGCACAGTATCACTTCTCTTGTCCTGTATGCTTGGTGTAATTCTCTATAATGTCGTAATTCTTTCTGGAATCTACAAACATTGGTGTGGCACTAACTGCTTTTTCGAATGTTTTTAGATTTCTTCCAGGACCCTCGTGGAAGAAGGATTGCCGTGCCATATGAGACCATCCCCTCTGAAGCTAGTTGGCAGGATTAAGTGAATGGGTCGCTTGCAACATTTGATATTAAAAACAGAAGATCTACTACATCTTACACAAGTACATAGATTGTGAGCTGTCTGATATCGGGAAATGGTGGGGGGGTCACATTACAGGGTCATCAGTATGGTGGTGGGGTGCATATATTGTGGGTGCCCCTTATGGTGGGAATGGATGGGGAATCATACATTGCAGGTTGCATATTAAGGGGGTGCTCATTACTAGATACATAAAGTGATGACAGACCTTTACCATTCTTAATAGCCTCAGTAATGTAAAAATGTTTACTGAATTGTATTACTGTCTTTTATAAAACTAATAAAAATGATTGAAGCAGAAAAAGAGCAAGTAGTTCATCCTTTTTTTTGTTTGAACTTTTCTCCAGATAGTTTAGGTCATGTCCCATGTTCTTGATTTTGGTTTTAGATTGAAAAAACTGCCCTTCTGAACCTTGTTCACCACCTTGATGTATTTCAGTGGTTCTCAACCCTGTCCTCAAATACCCCCAACAGGCCATGTTTGCAGGTTTTCCTTTATCTTGCACAGGTGCTCTAAATCAGCGTCAATGGCTTGGTATTTTGGACAGCTATTTTATCTAAGAGGAATTTCCAAAACATGGCCTGTTGGGGGTACTTGAGGACATGGTTGAGAACCACTGATGTATTTAATAGTTTAAGGCTGGCTTCACATATGTGCGGGTTTTCCTGCATCCAATTTGCATGCCATGCGAGTGTGACCAGTTCACACAGGTCCAGGGCGGTCCGGGGAGTGGATTGCAAAAGGGTCCTGTGCGTGTTTGGGTCCGGTTCAGGTGCAAATTCAAGCAAAAATTTGCATCTAAATCAGTGAACAGGCACGAACCCGCAGCCCTACATATGTGAATACGGCCTCAGTCAGGTCTCTCCTTTCCTCCAGACTGTACATATTAAGTTCCTGAATTTGCTGTCGATATGTTTTATCCCCCAAACCTTTCACCATTTTTGTTACCCGTCTCTGGACTCGTTCTATCTTATCGATAGCTTACAGTTGGCATGTTTGTGGATAGTCAGGAGGAGGAGCAGGAGTCAGACTGCCCAGGATTTAGGATGGAGATGGAGTCTCAAATTGCCAGATGGTCCACAGTGACCTCCTGAGTGCCTTGTGAAGTCACCTGACGGATGGGGGGGGGGGGCATTTCACTGTCTGATTATGACAATGAAGCCTCTTGTACTCACAATAAATCAAACTGATCATCTCTGCTAAAGACCAATTTATTCAGTTGAACTTTCTATCTAGATTTAACTATACTCCCAGCGTTTGCATCACATTAACCCTACCGTCCCCCCTATCGGCAGCAGATATCAGACTGAAATGGGCACCCCTTTATCACATGGTGTGGAGTTAACCTTAAAGCGGAGTTCCCAGCATTTGTGTGTTTATTAAAAGGCAGCAGCTACAAAAAGTGTAGCTGCTGACTTTTAATAAACAGGCACTTATCTGTCCCACGATCCAGCAATGCACTCACCCCAGCAGTTTTCTTCCTCTCTTGGTGGTGCCAGCATCACTTCTATGGGCACTCAGCTGTGACAGCTTGCGGCTTCACAACCGGGTGCCCACTGCGCATGCGTGAGTGGCGCTGCGCTCTGTGATTGGTCCCGAAGTCTTCTAGAACTTGTCTAGTGTCCCAGAAGACTTTGGGAGGGAGGGGGAAGGATAACCTCCACTTCCAATAGTCTAAGGCGAACGGAAGTGGCTGCGTGTTCCTGTCAAAATTGAGGTACCCCTCCTCCCCAAAAGCTGTTTCACCATCAGGAGCTGGAGAGGAGGTCTTAAAGCGGAAGTTCAACTTTTGGGTGGAACTCCGCTTTAAATCCCAAATTGGGGAATGGCAGTGGGTCACCTTTGAGCTACAGGAAGCAGGTCCAAGCAACAGAATCTATTGATCTGCTTCTTACCTGTAGCAGGGCAGTACTTTTGCCAGGATCCAGGTCTAATAAACAGCCAGTTCACAAATGAGTCAGCTGTGTTCTGGGCTTTAAGTAATCACCAGACCAAGGCTCTAGGTTCCCAGTTGGAGATGACTCCACCCTGGAGACAGGAGGTCTGGGCATGGGAGTCAGTAGGGCTTCACCTAGGGGAAAGAGGTGGGAGCCAGTGTAGCACAAGGCTACCTGCTGTACGCACGGAGGTGCTGAGCGTCCGGTCTGTGGGAGACAGACCAAGGCCCTAAAGTGTAAGGCCTGAGCTGGAGAGCTGTGTTTACAAGCCAGGAGGGCTGAAAATTGTTTACTTTGGTAGCAGGACTGAAATACTGAATACCCCTGCGAGGAAATCTTCTGTGTTTGTTTTGAACTTTCTTTTGAATAAAAGTGGGCAAAACCAGCCCTGAAACAGATATAAGCGAGTGGCGGTGTCCTTAAAGCGCTACATTTGGAGTGAACCCCTTAGGTTTGCACTGATACTGGTATCGGTGCTGATACTAAGCATTTGCACGAGTATCAGTACTCGTGCAAATGCACCGATACCTTCAGGTTTGGTTCTTTCATCTGTCAGCGGGATTCCCCCTGCTGACAGATGAAATGTATACAAAGGAATGCAGGCAGTCATCGGTTAAGGAGCGGGGCCGCCGCATCCTTAACAGCTGATGACGTTTCAGCTGTCAGTGGGATTTCCCATCCCCGAAGTGGACCCGCCCCTCCCACATAGCTCTGTTTGTTGTGTCCTCCTCGGGCTCCTGCCAGGTGACTGATCTGCCTGGTAAGTAATGTGTCCTGCTTCCCCCCACCTCTGCTGCAGAACTTCTTGGAGGGGGGGCCAGGCCTGCTGGGTGTTTTTAAAGCGGTGTCCCGGCCGCAATTTTTGTTTTTTGTAAGTCAGCAGCTACAAACACTGTAGCTGCTGACTTTTAATAAGGACACTTACATGTCCAGCGCGCCCGCGATGTCGGCTCCCCCGAGACTGATCCGTCTATCGGATCGGCTGCCGGCGCCTCCATCTTAACGAAGGGAAACAGGCAGTGGAGCCTCGCGGCTTTACTGCCAGTTTCCTACTGCGCATGCGCAAGTCGGGCAGCGCTTTGTGAATGGCCCCGTTGTTTTCTGGGGCACACACACATGTCTCAGAATGCAACGGGGCCGCTCGACGAAGAGGAGGAAGCGCCGCGGAATAGGAAGAGGCAGATTAGGAAGACAGCCTAGCAACAGTGGTTTCAGGTAAGTTAAAAAAAAATTTTTTTTTTTCAAATGTTTTTTAGAATATTAATGCACTTTTTTATTGTAGGGTGGCCCTCCACTTTAAGTGCAGTGATTGGCAGCTGTGTGGTTCCCAAATACCCCCCTTCCCCTCCCCCCTTCCTGCATATACAAATAACAACCCCCTTCCCGCCTCTCCACCCTAAACAACTCCTGGGGGGTTGTAGGATTGTCACATTAACATCAACTTCCATGAAAAGCCAAGAACAAAACTAAACATATATGTGTCAAAATACTTTATTAAAAGAGTTTACACTGGTACAGAATGTTTTTATATAACATAATAAGTTATAAAATTACTTACAGCATTTCAACACATACACCAGTGGCAGGAATAGTGACCCATTATTGGTGTCCAATGGGAGGTATAGTGACCCATTATTGGTGTCCAATGGGAGGAATAGTTCCCCGTTATTGGTGTCCAATGGGAGAAATAGTGCCCCGTTATTGGTGTCCAATGGGAGGAATAGTGCCCTGAGGGCCATATAAAAGGCAAGGAAAGGACTGCAGTTTGGAGACCACTGCCTTAGAGAACGACCCCTCCCACTGCTTCTAAAAAGAGATCCTGTGGCTAAGCAGGTACTTAGATTGCTTTTATTGAAAAGAAAGTCCTCGGCTGAAAATCTTGACGGCTGCATCCATATCCCCGGTAAACTACTTCAAACTAGGGTTGCCACCTCATCCCTTTAAACCCGAACACATATTAATTACACAGGTGCTGTGGCTGATTAAGGTGGTAATTAAACGCACTTGGTGCCTTATCTGCATTTAATTAGCCTCAGAACCTGTGTAATTTAAAGGTGTTCGGGTTTAAAGGGATGAGGTGGCAACCCTACTTAAAGCCCACAACGTTCCGTCACGTAAATGTCCATCACGGGGTCACTGGCCATACACTGTGCTCTGCGCTGTTACTGAAATGAATGTGTTCCTATAATGCACTGGGTGGCCTGTGTTCTTTTTCTGCACCATTCCTGACCCTCTTACATTGCATTGGATTGCTGTTTTTATATTCCCATATTTTTCTATTGCAATCCAATACGGCCTCAGAAAAAAAAAAGTCCCCTCAGTAAGCATGCGCCGGATTTCTACCCGACGCATGCACAGATCGTCCCCGAAAAGCCGTCTCCTAGTACACATGCATCAGAATCCCACCAGACGCATGTGCAGTGCGGTCCCGGAAAAGCAGACCCCCAGTACGCATTGCGTCAGATTCCCTTCCGACGCATGCGCAGATTGTTCCCGAAAAAGCCGACTCCTAGTACGCATGCGTCATATTCCCAACAGACACATGCGCAGTGTGGTCCCGGAAAAGCCGACTACTAGTAAGAACGCGTGGGATTCCCGCTCAACGCATGTGTAGCGTAGTCCCTAAAGAGCCTAACCCCTAGTACGCATGCGTCAGATTCCCACCCGACGCATGCGCAGTGCAGCCCCTGAAAAACCCGTCCCCTAGTACGCATGTGGCGGATTCCCGACTGACGCATTCGCAGATTGATCCCAAAAAAGCAGACTCCTAGTACACATACGTCGGATTCCCACCCGACGCATGCGCAGTGCGGTCCCGAAAAATCCGACCCCTGCGCAGTACGGCCTCGGAAAAATGTTGAGTCAAGGCTGAGGGAGGTGAGCAGTTTTCTGATCTGTACTGAGAGAAGCCAAGGATGAAAGAGGGCAGACAGGAGGAGGGCTGAACCTCCGGTCCGCTCTCCTGAGAGCGGGGCTTCCTGTATTCATAGTGAATAGTACCCGGCCGGAGATACGCTCCATGGAGAAGCCATTACCAAGAGCGTCCTCTACAGTTTGTCTACCGTCTAACGAGTCTTCAGTACTACACAGACAGCTTTACCCCCCCCCCATCAGGGCCGGTGCTACTACTAGGCAAACTAGGTAGCCGCCTAGGGTGCACTGCCACTTAGGGCGCCCAGCCACTGGTTTCCCTACTGTCCGTCTCCCGCAGGTCTCCACGCTATGTAGGTTTTCGGTGCAGTGGTGACTGTATGAAGGGGATACCTCTGTCTACAGCATGTAACTAAATCAGGTGACAGCTGCCCCGTCCGTAAGTAAGTAGTGTCAGAGGTGCAGCGCAGCACTGGAGAACTGTGTCCGACGTAACGGAAGCACACATCCCCTGCATGCCGCCTCTATGATCAGCGACCTGTCTGTCTCTCCCTCTGCCCATACATGATTCCTATACCGAGTCAGGTGATCCCCCCACCTGTATATGTGTATAATATATATAATATATATCACACACACACATATACACCCCCTATATATATATATATATATATATATATATATATATATATATATATATATATACCTACTATACTCCCCCAATATATATACTACTTTACACCCCACCCCCCCATATATTTTTACTTTTATAGTGCTATATATATATATATATATATATATATATATATGTATATTAATAAATTATATCCACTACACCCCCCCATATGTATATACCTACTATACACCCCCCATAAGTTCCTACTATACACCCCCTATATATAACTACTATACACCCCCCTATATATTCCTAATATGCAACCCCCCATATATTCTTACTATGCAGTCTCCCTATATATTCCTACTATACACCCCTCCATATAATGCTACTATACACCCCCCATATAATCCTACTATACACCCCCCACATATATTCCTACTATACCCCCCCCATATATTCCTATTATACACCCCCTATATATTCCTACTATATATCCCCCCCATATATTCTTACTACACACCCCCCATATAATCCTACTATACACCCCCCCCATATATTCCTGCTATAACGACTTTAGCAAGGCAGAGGTTGTCTTGGAGGTGTGTTTGGGGTCATTATCATGATGGAATACTGCCCTGCGGTCCAGTCTCTGAAGGGAGGCGATCATGCTCTTCTTCAGTATATCACAGTACATGTTGGCATTCATGCTTCCCTCAATGGACTGTAGCTCCTCAGTACCAAACAATCGCTATTGACGTCTTGCTGTACAGTAAGGGGGTCACTGGCATCTGGTGAGTGCAGTATATATCACAAGAACACGTGGGAGAAAAGGCATTGCGATGGTTGATTTAGGTGTAGGAGTTGGAACAATCAATTCTGAACAACTGTAAGAACTATTCACAACAAATTCTTATACACCGATTATTTTTTCCATTAATGGACTGGTTTTGTTATACAAATTTGAAACACAATGTATGGGTAATTTATAGTTATGGCTTTATGATCAAGTAAGGCTGTGTGACCATTGAATGGAGCACAATACCATATAGACGTGCGCACTCCGCTGGAGGCATGATTGCGCACTGATTAGACACAGGGAATGCCAATCAGCGGGTCCGGCAGACCCGATGTCCGTCGGCCACCCGTGATCATTCCCGGGAGAGGCAGAACGGCGATCTGCCTATGTAAACAAGGAAGATCACCGTTCTGACAGGGTAGAAGATAGAGATCTTGTAGCAGGAACACAGATCTCTGTCTTCCCCAAGTCAAAGCAACCCCCACACAGTTATAAAGCACACCCTAGGGACACATTTAACCCTCTGATCGCGCCTGATAACTCCTTCTCTGCCAGTGTCCTTTGTACTGTGATAGTGCATACTTTTAGCACTGATCCCAATATTAATATCACTGGTCCCAAAAAAAAAAGTGTCGGGTGTCCAATTTGTCCTGCGCAATGTCGCAGTCCCGCTAAAAATCGCTGCCATTACTAGTATATAGTAAATATATAAAAATGCAATAAAAATATCCCATAGTTTGTAGACGCTATAACTTTTGCGCAAACCAATCAATATACGCTTATTGGGATTTTTTTTACCAAACATAAGTAGCTGAATACATATTGGCCTAAATTGATGAAGAAATTCGATTTTTTTAAATATTTTTTTATTGGATATGTATTATAGCAGAATGTAAACAATTGTTTTTTTTTTTCAAATTGCCTTTTTTTTGTTTATAGCGCAAAAAATAAAAAAACTGCAGAGGTGATCAAATACCACCAAAAAAAGCTCTATGTGTGGGGAAAAAAAGGACATCAATTTTGAGTACAACATCGCACGACCGTGCAATTGTCAGTTAAAGTAACGCAGTGCCGTATTGCAAAAAATGGCCTGGTCATTAAGGGAGTAAAACCCTCCGGGGCTGAAGTGGTTAAGGTATAACTAAAGGCAAAACATTTTTTTTTGTTTTGGAGTGGAGAGGGATTAGACCGCTTGTCAAGTTTTATTGCTGTCCGTGCGCCTGTTAGGGAGCTCCACCCTCTCTATTTGTCCTGTTTACCATTATCATTATAATTGAAAGTAAAAAAAAAAATGCCAAATTTTGGGTTTTCCCCAGAAAAGAAATAGAGGGGAAATCCTTCAATAGGGACACTCGTTTTGGTGACCTGGGGGTCCCCAAGGAATTCCCTAAGTACTTACCTACCCACACTGAGGGCTCACATCAGAATACCGCTTTGTTTAACCACCTGCTATCCGCGCTATGGCCGAATGACGGTCACAGCGCGGACCTGTATTCCCGGGAGGCCGTCATATGACGGCCTCCCCTGTGCACGCTCCCTGCGCGTGCGCTGCAGGGCGTGCGCCGGGCGCGCTGTGATCACCGAGTCACTGAGACTCAGCTGATCACCGATCCGTGTAAGGGGCCGGCCCCGGCCCCTTACCATGTGATCAGCTGTCAGCCAATGACAGCTGATCACATGATGTAAACAAAAGATCGGCAATAGTTTTTTTTTTTTACTCACGCTGACAGCGCGAGTAGAAAAAAAAGCCGATCACCGACTCGGATGCCAGGGACATTGGTCCCCAAGTGGAAGAGGCACATCTGCCTCATCAGTGCCACCTGTAAGTGCCACCTAGGCTAACACTGCCCACAGTGCTACCTAACAGTGCTCACAGTGCCACCTAACAGTGCCCACAAGTGCCACCTATCAATGCCAACAAGTGCCACCTATCAATGCCCACAAGTGTCACCTATCAATGCCCACCTGTAGTGCCAATCAGTGCCACCTGGCAGTGCTGCCCATCACTGCCACCCATCAGTGCCCATCACTGCCACCCATAAGTGCCCATCACTGCCGCCTATCAGTGCCCATCACTGCCGCCTCATCAGCGTACATCAATGAAGGAGAAAAAGGACCGTTTTAAATTTTTTATAACAAAATATAAAAAAATAAAAAATTTTTTTTTTTTTAAATTCAGTTTTTTAAATTTTTTTTAACAAAAACTAAAAACCGCAGAGGTGATCAAATACCACCAAAATAAAGCTCTATTTGTGGTGAAAAAATGATAAAGATTTCATTTGGGTACAGTGTTGTATGACCGCGCAATTTTGGAAAGTAGACAGTCCAAGCTATTTAGTTAGGGGCATGGCAAGTTTGTAGTTGTCATTTTTTTTGTCACTATTTTTTGGAAAATTAAGAAATAAAAAAAAAAATTGTTCTCACAATTATCTTTTTTATTTTTTACATACTGTCCCCAGTGCAGTACAGTGTCATCATATAACTGGTTTGGCAGTGATCAGCAACACTGACTGGGGTGACAGTATGTAAAAAAAATGAAAAACCCTCCTCACTCACTGGAGCGCTGGGCTGTGGAGGGGGTGGAGCGGCCAGCTCAGGCTATCAGTAGCTCGCTGAGAGGCTGAGCCGAGTGTCGGTCTAAGGACCTGGCTGATCCCGACTTCCATTGTCGTGATGACGCGGACCCTGGACCGACTTCTATGACATCAGCAGAGAGCGGACTTCAGCCCACTCTGCTGAAAATGGGTCACAGGAGTGCAAAACGAGCTTCGGCTGTACTTCTCCTTTAACCACTTCCGGACCGCCGCAGGACAATGTATGTCCCTACTTTGGGACGGATATCGTTGTTATGGCAGCAGCTAGCTGCCATAACCCCGGTATCCCCGTGTTCGGTCCAAGATAAAAGTCGTCTAGCAGTGGATTAGACGCGAGATCACTTTTATCGGCGGCGGGAGAGGGGCCCCCCCACTCCCACCGCGATCCGGTGCCCTCCGCCGCTTACCGGAGCCATTGGCAGAGGTGATTGCGTCTGTCCCCTGGGCTGACATGGAGATGATTGAGGGGAAGATGCCCCCCCCCGTCTCCATGACATTGCACATAGCTCTTAAAAGGGCCTTTTTTTTTTTTTCTTAAATGACAATTTTTTTTTATTATTGCTGTGACAGACCTAGCCGGGAGAGAGACTTTTAGAGGGGACTGAATGCTAGCCTCTTGCCGATTGATTGTGGGCCCTGGCATTTGGGGGAACGGTGCTCTTTGTGAACTGTATGCCCGGGGACCCTTGAGGTGGTATTACTGTGGATTCAGGTCCTGGTCCCCCAGGACACACAGACTCTGGGGACCCTGGATTTGCCATATTAGAAATAGTGGCTGATTCATAATGCTGGGACAAATACTGTTAGGAGATGCTGATGTCAATTCCAGCTGCCTGTCTGTCTGTTGCCTGCTAGAATGTGTATTGTAAATAAGTCTCTAGTATGGGATCTAAGAGTCATTAGATCCCCATTGTTGTTTGTGTTAATTAACCCTGCTATTGTGATAATGTTGATTGGGTTCTCTGAGCTACAAGATGGCCAGTCTGGCCTAAAGGTCATGTCTGAGTCATCTAGGCTGTCTAAAGGCATTAGTTAATTAGCCCATATTAATTAGGTTTCTGGTCACAGCTGTATGTTCAGAGTAATATGAGCCAGAGGTACGCTCATATTTTATTTTATTGTATAAAAGAGCCTGTATTTTTCAAATAAGGAGATTCCTGGTTGAACTTACATACAGCCTGCCTGGTGTTTGTTCTGAGCTACACAACTGGATTAGAACGGCACATAGCTGTAATTCTAGTCCCGGAGCATCGGATGACCGAACCATCAGATGTTGCGGAGGTACGCACCTCCTTTTTTATTGTAAAAAGAGCCTGTATTTTTCAATAAAGGAGATTCCTGGTTGAACTTACATACAGCCTGCCTGGTGTTTGTTCTGAGCTACACAACTGGATTAGAACGGCACATAGCTGTAGTTCTAGTCCCGGAGAATCGATATGCAATCTGATTCTATAGCAGCAGAGGAGTGTGGGGAGAGTGGAATCGAGCGAGCAAGGGGCTCGTTACAATTGCATTTTAGTGTGAGTATGAGATTTGAGGTCTTTTTGACCCCAGATCTCATATTTAAGAGGTCCTGTCATGCTTTTTTTTTCTATTACAAGGGATGTTTACATTCCTTGTAATAGGAATAAAAGTGACACTTTTTTATTTCAACAGTGTAAAAATAAAATAAAAACTAAAAAGTAAAATAAATAAGAAAAAAAAAAATTTAAACGCGCCCCGTCCCGCCGAGCCCGCGTGCAGAAGTGAACGTACACGTGAGTAGCGTCCGCATATGAAAACGGTGTTCAAAACTCACATGTGAGGTATCGCCGTGATCGGTAGAGCGAGAGCAATAATTCTAGCCCTAGACCTGCACTGTAACGCAAAACAAGCAACCGGTAGAATTTTTTAAATGATGTCTATGGAGACTTTTAAGGGTATAAGTTTGTCGCCATTCCACGAGCGGGCGCAATTTTGAAGCTTGACATGTTGGGTATCAGTTTACTCGGCATAACATTATCTTTCACGATATAAAAAAAAATATTGGGCTAACTTTACTGTAGTCTTATTTTTTAATTCAAAAAAGTGTATTTAAAAAAAAGTGCGCTTGTAAGACCGCTGCGCAAATACGGTGTGACAGAAAGTATTGCAACGACTGCCATTTTATTCTCTAGGATGTTAGAAAAAAAATGTATAATGTTTGGGGCTTCTAAGTAATTTTCTAGCAAAAAAAAAAAGTTTAACTTGTAAACACCACATCTAAAAAAGAGGCTCGGTCTTAAAGTGGTTAACTACTTGCAGACCGCCTGTCGTCATTGTACGCCGGCTGTTTGAAGTTAGGGCAGCAGAGAGCGGGGTGGGAGAGGGGCCCCCCCTGCTTACCTGAGCCATCGGTAGCGACAGAGACTGTCGTGTCTTCTTCCCTATGAGGCTGGATGCCAGGTGAGGGAAAGATAGCCCCCACTCGGCTCCATACCATTGGATGGCGGAAGCGACATCAAAAGTCACTTCCGCCCAATGGTCTTAAAAGGAGAATTTTTTTTTTGTAAATAAAAAAGACATTTATGTATTTTTTTTTTTTTTTATTGCATTCAAGCATAAATGTGAGATCTGAAGTCTTTGTGACCCCAGATCTCACATTTAAGAGGTCCTGTCGTGCTTTTTTTCTATTACAAGGGATGTTTACATTTCTTGTAATAGTAATAAAAGTGACCCAAAATTTCTTTTTTTTTAAAAAAAAGACAATGTAAAAATAGAAAGTAAAATAAGAAAAAAAAATTTTTTAAGTGTCCCACGCCGCCGAGCTCGCACGCAGAAGCGAACGCATATGTGAGTAGCGCCCGCATATGAAAACGGTGTTAAAACCACACATGTGAGGTATCGCTGCAATCGTTAGAATGAGAGCAATAATTTTAGCACTAGACCTCCTCTGTATCTTAAAACTGGTAACCTGTAGAAATTTTTAAACATCGCCTATGGAGATTTTTAAGTACCAAAGTTTGTCGCCATTCCACGAGCGGGGGCATCAGGGGGAATGTGTGTGCTGGGGGGGGATTTCTGCTGGGGGGAGGGATTGAGGAGGGGGATCTGTGCTAGAAGTAAATGGGGGGATTTGGGCCAGGTGGAGGGATTGGGGGGGAGTAGATTTTTGCTAAGAGGGGGAATTGGGGTGGGATGCAAGTTGGGAGGTGGGATTGGGGAGCAAATCCACGACGGGGGCCCCCGACACCCTGCATGACAGGGGACCCACCAAACCCTACATGACAGACCAGAAAGGAGGAGAGAAAACACAAATAAGATCATTACACAAGCCAGTGTCCTGTCTACAAATGTCCCCATCCGATAATATCCGCTCTGTACTGCGCAGTACGGAGGACACCGGGTCCCCCCCCCCACATCCCGAACGACACTGGACCCGCCCCCCTGGTCAAGTGACATTACACTTACTTTCTCTCCGATAGATGTGCTATGAGGACGCTGGGGGTGTAACCTCCAATTTCTCCACCGAGGGCCGCTGTGTCTGTTCTGTCAACAGACCGGCGAAAAGACACACCCTCTCTTTGGCACAACCTACAGGAAAATGGCGCAGCTCAGCCTTGCTTGATAAACCGTCATCTGCCCGCCCCCCCCCCCTTAGCCAATCAGGAGAAGCGCGAGGCACACGCTGCTTGAGGCTGTTTATCCCCTCCGCTGATGGGCTGTTTAACCCCGATGTCCAGTGACAGGAGATAGGTGGAGAGAGGATTCAGCCTTATCCTCCCTCCAGCCTGCAGGTGGCAATAGAGAGCCACGCTGTGCAGTGAGGGAAGACTGCCCGTTCTTCCTCTCCTCTATCCCCTTGTCACATGACTGGAGGGAGGAAGGAGACCCTTCTCAGTGTCTAAGTACGAGGTGGAGGAGAACTTGCATACTTACCAACTGTCCCGAATTTCTCGGGACATTCCCCGGATTTAGACTCTTTTCCTGATTTTATTAATTCCCGGGAAATGTCCCGAGAAATCCACTTTTTCCCGATTTTTCGCCGCCGCTAGAGGTCCATGGCCGGCGGAGACAATGTCTCATTGTGTATGAGTGTCAGGAGGACACCCATGTTCTTTAGGAGAGAGACTGCAGGTGGCAGTTTGAACCCCAGGTGTTTGGCCCAAGAGAGCTTGCTGATTATCCTTAGGCTGGCCATACACTATTCAATTTTCCTGTTCAACTTTCCTTTAGATTTACCAAAACCATATAATAGGAGGTCAAACCTAAACACTTTCAATTTGGATGCAATCAGGCAGGCCCTTGTACTACATAGTTGAAGGTAAATCTAAAGAAAATTGAACAGGAAAATTGTATGGTGTATGGCCAGCTTTATCATCTGATGAATGCTGAATTTCCCTGAGACATCCGCTCTGTCCTTAAAGTGGAGTTCCACCCACTTTTACAACTCTTCAGCATCCCTCACTAAACTGCACTGTAAACGAATTGGATATTTTTTTTTTTTTTTTCTCAGCACCTACTGTATATCTGCTGTATTCATTTTTCACTTCCTCCTCCCTGGCCGTGGCCCATCGCATCATTTCCTGTTTGCAATGCCTTCTGGGAAGGGGCGGCAACTTCCTCTGACACTGCAGTTGCTATGGAAACCTGACCTGAAACCTATTAAACTGCTTGTGCTGCACTGAGCATGTGCGAGATCTGCGAGGATGAGATCCAGGAAAAAATACAGGCTGGCTTCAGATGCCCACACTTAAGATGGCCACGGCCTGCTGTAAGTTTATAAAATAACAAACTACTGCTATAAACTAACAAAACAGACCTTAGTTTACAGACTAACTTTACTAGAATACATTAAGCTTGTGTATTATAGAGGTATTTTTATTTAAAAAGTATAATTTTGGCCGGAACACCACTTTAATATGGAGTTTCGTTTGTTTTTTTTAGTCACTTTTTGGATTATTATTATTGGAAGAAAAGCTCTGGGAATCGTAAGGGGGGCTCCACTGGGGACACCTGACGCGAAGGGAAGCTCCGCCGGGGACTCCTGATGCAAGGGGGGGCTCCGCCGGGGACTCCTGATGCGAGGGGGAGCTCCGCCGGGGACTCATGATGCGAGGGGGGGCTTCGCCGGGGACTCCTGATGCGAGGTGGAGCTCCGCCGGGGACTCCTGATGCGAGGGGGGCTCCGCCGGGGACTCCTGATGCGAGGGGGAGCTCCGCCGGGGACTCCTGGTGTGAGGGGGGGCTCCGCCGGGGACTTCTGGTGTGAGGGGGGGCTCCGCCGGGGACTCCTGGTGTGAGGGGGGGCTCCGCCGGGGACTCCTGTTATGGAAATGATTAAGAGCTCCAATCGAGCCCAAGGTTATCTGCTGCTGTCTCTAATTTGAAAAGTGTTGATATGCATGCATATAAAAGTAAACACTCTGAGACACGCTCAGCACTATTACTTGTTACACTTCTGATTTATTCAAGGCGGTGTTAATGTTTTATACACACAAATACGTCATTGCTATGTTAGTCTAATAGGTACATCTCATTGGTTAAGATAGAAAAGAAGATGGATAATTTTCATAACGAGGTTTGGCTCTCTTTGGTTTTATCTTTAGTTCCGCGTTCTTCTGATGTGTGGGATGTAGGGGGTACCCGCCATCTTAAGAAAATATAGGAACAGAGCAAATCTGTATACTTATATAATGAGTAAGGAGAAAAATATGTATGCACATAAGAAAATAGACATTTTCAGAATACTATTATTATTATTTACATCACATTCCTTCACAACCCCCCCTAAAATGACTATTTTCTCTTTTCTGTCCCTAATACTAAAGGTCCCACTTTGGCCTGGCCCTTCTCCTCAGCAACTCTTTTAGGCTGTATATAGAATTGGGCAGCAACTGTTCACTTCCCTCCTCGATACAGCTGGAGAGGTGCAGTCAGGCGCTATCTATCCCTATAACCCTATAGGATTGTGAGATTATGGACAGGGAGTGACTGTAGAGGAGTGAAGGGTTTGTCATCTTCCATCATAAGGGGGTCCTCTTCTTCTTGGTGGAGAAATGTAGGTGTGCTATTGTCTACAGCCTTGTTCATTAACTTTTTATAAAAGGTAGAATACAGCATACAATCAGGGCTCAAAGGACCAGGATTATTAATACCCTTACCCGTATCTGGACGAGCACCTTCTGCCACCCACTCATCCAGCTAAAATATTGGTCCCATGGGTCTGTGATACCTGAGTTCTTCTTCAACTCCAGTGACAGATCTTCTAATTTCTTTATAGCTAAAGTAACCTTACCATTTGGGCCAGTATTATCAGGAATGTATGTGCAGCAAGTTCCTGTTTTTTCTATCATTTTACAGACACCCCCCTTCTCGGCTAACACCATGTCTAAGGCCATCCGGTTCTGGAATGTCATGTAGGAAGTGGGGGCTAGCTGGTCAGCAATTCCCTGGAGGGCGTCTTTAGTGTAATTTACGAATCTCTATTGGTTATAATATATGTAGTGTCATGTCACCTAGAGGCTGGGTGACAGATGCACACCGTTGGGATCAGGAGTGCACTGCAAGGTAGTGGACCCTACGGCTGACTGCTGCGGATTGTACCCTGGGAGGTTCAGGAATCAGGTCTACTGGATCACTGACACAGATCCCACTGGGAGCTAGAGCATAGATTCCCCAGGGCGCGGAGTCTAAGAGCCAGCAGGTGTTCACCAGAGCCTCTAGTGGTGAGGATGGACTGCGCTGCAGTCTGGCTCCAGGTCGCGGCCCCCAGGGTCTCACAGCTCACGCTCACGGTAGACTGTAGGAGAAGAGGAAGGAGGCAGCAGGCTGGAACAACAAGGAAAGTAAGGTACAAGCCAAGGTCGGTAACAGGAATCAGATGTAGGAAACACAGCAAGTACACATAGAGGCTAACACACAGTGGTTGATCAGCACTGCTGGCTTGCAGTGCACAGGTTAATATAGAGTTCCCTGATAGGGCCTGGGGTGGGGCCATGCTTATAGGAGAGGTTACAAAAGCAGTCTGGTGAGGGTCAGCTGGTCTCTAGAGATGAACACATGGAGACAGGTATGCTGATCGACAAACTCTATTGCATAACCATGACATGTAGTTAATCCAATCTACATTCTTGCTGACAGTTGTTATGGGGATCAGAGACTCAAAACCAGCTTTTACCTGGTCCCTGGCTTTAAATTCATCAGGGACCCCCCTTGTAACCCCTATGACATGTATGTATACATGAGGGTCAAAGCTTCCGGAGAGAGCTGCTCGCTTCCTCCTCTGACTGTGTGCTGGGTCAGTGTATGTATCAGGGGTATCTTTGGTTAGGATATGGGGCTTTCTATTTTCATCTTTTTTGTCTAATGCACTCTGTGGTCGCCCAGTCTGGCCCTGTGTTCCAACCCACTGGCCCCCACAGAAACCACAACTCTGTCCCCAGTAACTGTCTGTGTGGCATACATATATGTCCTTACCGTCAGGGATATCACTGTACCAATGGCATCACCATGAAGGGTCAAACGGACAAGGTACTATGTCACAGTAATCTAAGGTAAAGGTGGTCACATGTGTACCTGAAGAGTTACACCAAAACGTAATTATGTTATCATTTTTGTGATGGCCTCCTCCTGGGCCCCTCCCCCCTAGATCAAACAGAAAAAGGATATGCAGCACCCGAAAACACGCTCTCCTGCAGTGATAAGCGTGCATTCAGGTGTTCTTCCTGGCCAACTTGACTGAGGTGGCTGTGGTCAGCAAAACTTGGAATGGACCATCATAACTTGGCTCAAGTATCTCCAGACAGTAGTTGGTGTGTTCCTGTATCTAATTCAGGATCTGGAATGGAAGAAAACACCTGGACATGCATTCAGGTTAATTCTCGTGATAATGTGGTTAAATAATTAGTCAACACATCAGACTGCAACTGTAACTGTTGTGGAAAGTAACAACCGAGTCTGGGAGCTGAACCAAACAAAATTTCATAAGGGGATAGGGCATGTTTCCCCTGGGGGTGTGTCTGACACTGAACAGGGCAATGGGCCAACTCATGTTAGTCTCTTGGGCCATCTTTAACATCCTGTTTTTAATGTCCCATTCATCCTTTCTACCTTCCCGCTACTTTGAGGGTGGTATGGGATGTGTAGTGCCAACTGAACCCCCAGTGTTGCCCAAATCTCTTTTGTAAGGGTTGTTGTTAGGGCTGGTCCCTGATCTCTCAATATCACCTCTGGGACCCCAAATCTACATACTATCTCACTTAGTAGTTTCTTAGCTGTGGTCCTGGCAGTCATGACCACTTCCACTAGGGCGTATTCGAATCTGCCACTTCTTGGCACTTGAGAATGATCATTTTGCATCCTCTGGAATGGGGTATAGGGCTTTTGCCAGGTGCTTCTTCTGTGCTTCTTCTGTGCATCCTGGGTTACATTTGGTGCAGTTAATGCATGATCTGCAGAAGTTGTCGGTCAGTGGAGTAACTCTTGGTGCAACACTTGTTGATAAGAGAGTTCATAAAAGTCTTTGTCAAGTGGGCAGCTCCATGTGCCCATTGCACCACGGCTGGGTACATACTCCTGGGTAGACAAGGCTTCTTGTTGCACTCGAATAGTCCATTTCTGAGAGTTGCTCCTCTCCGTTTCCAGCTTTCCTTCTTATCCGGACTTGTTGTTTCCTGTAGTTCTTTTAGATAAACTCTGTCCACTGGGAAAGTCTGTAAGGTAAGCACAGGGTGGTCTTCTTCTACCACCCTGCTGTCCACTTCTCGTGGACCACCAGCTGTCTGTTTGGCAGCTGAATTGGCTAGATGATTGCCTTAAGCTTCCTTTGAGTTCAGTTTGTCGTGTGCTTTTACTCATAATAGTCACTTGGGTTGTGAGAAGCAAGGCATCAATCAAGTTTTCACAGGTGTTCCTGCAGCCATCAGGAATCCTCTGTCCTAGATAACACCATAATCATGGGCAATGCTGAAAGCATATCTTGAGTCCATATGAATGTTGGCTCTTTTTCCCTCTGCCCATTTACGTGCTGTAATAAGTGCTTACAGCTCTGCCTCCTGTGCAGACATCACCGGTGGTAAGGCTTCAGCTTGTAGAACAGTATTTTCAGTGGTGACCGCGTGTCCTGTGTGGTCATGGGGTGACAAGTCAAGACTCTACTCCTCCTCCTCCTTTCCCCCCTCGAGAAGTGGAAGAAGAGTGGTAGGGTTCAGTGTTTGATAACTTAATAGAGTAATGCTGTCCAGTAGGAGGGAACACAAGAGTCTCAAGTGTCTGGTAGTGGACAAGTGTTTCGGCTGGATCTTGGTTGAATATGGCGACAACGTCATGGGGAGCAAGCAGAACGAGGCAGTGTCCGAGGACCAAGTTCAAAGTTTTGTCAAGCAAGGCTTGTGTAGCAAAGCCAGCTCACAGACACAATAGGCCTCCTCTTGCTACCACATCCAGTCGACAGGAATAATATCCTACAGGGCGTAGGCTGATGCCGTGTGATTGGGTGAGTACACCTGCAGCATGTCCCAGACGTTCGGATACAAAGAACTTGAGCGTTTTGCCGTAGACTGGGAGCCCTAGCGCCAGGGGTGGCGCACTTAAAGGCTTCAAACTTTAGATATTTCTTCAGGAGACATCTGGAAGGGTCTGATTGCAGAGCATCAGTAGGAAGGCTTCTGGAATCCATGCTCTGCACTCGGAAATTAGTCCAAGGAAAATGACAGGTGTTGAGCACCACTGCAATTTGGGCTTTGAGGCTCTGCAGCCCTGGTTGGCAAGATAGCACAACAGGCTTTCTGAGGTGACTTCAACAGGGGGTAAGTCAGCTGCACAAAGGAGAAGGTCATCAACACGTTGGAAGAGAATCACTTCCGGGTGTTCCTCTTGTCATGTGTCAAGGATGCTAGCCATAGCTTTTGCAAACTGGCTTGGAAAGTTCTGTGCCCCTTGTGGCACAACTGTTTAGGTATGTTGCCGTTTCTTTCCGTGGATGAATGCGAAAAGGTACCAGCAGGAGGGGTGAGGGTGGACACTGAAGAAAACGTTTGTAAGGTCCACCTCTGTGAGGTACTTTGCAGTCAAAGGCATCCACAGTAGGTACCTGGTTCTCTTTTTAGGATTCTCTTCTTGGGGTTATTGTGGTTTCCGGGGCAATGAAGCGCCCTCTTTTAGCTTGACTGAAACTGGTGGCACCTTTAAGTTACCGTTGTCTTCCGGTCCTGTGGACCATAGGCACGCAGGGATTCTGTCAAGTACTTCCTGCAGTATTGAACTTGAAGTTTTTGCTTCAGTAAGTGTCATCAGGAGAGGCTGAGAACACAAAGCAGATGAGTCTTCTAAAGATAGGGGAGTATATAACTTCATCCCCCCTTCAGGTGTGTCCTGATTGAGTCTGTAGTCTGGACAACACATCAGCTCCTAGTAGATTCAAGGGACATGTAGAGGACACCACAAATCTGGCAAGCAAATCAGGAAGTGGACTGTAGCGGGGCACCCCATCCATTCCTACGCAGGAAACATCAATAGTGGAAAGAAAGAATTATTAGGCAGGTTCACCGCCCTCAACACACTTTTGGCTGCACCCCTGTCAATGAGGAAAGTGGTAGGTTTTTTTGTCTGGGACATCTTGGGGCTCTGCATTCTTTTCTGAAGTGACCCCGTTTCCCACAGTTGTAACAGGTGATCCTTTCCCTGGTATTGGGCAGTGGTGGTGGACTAGTGTAGGCGGGATCTTCGTCATGGGTTACCATGAGGGGCGTTGGTTTTTTACCTTTTTGATTTTCTATACCTCTGGTCACCAACAATAAATCAGACATTTTCATTGAATGGTATTCAGGGCGGGCCACCATCAGGCCTTTTCTGATATCCTCTCTGAGCCCTGAAACAAAAGCAGTTGATAACATGTGTGTGTGTGCCTTTTATGAGTCTAGCATGATACTTCTTCACAGACTCCCCTTTATCTTGGGTAATATCTTGGATTGTGGTCTTCTGATCCGTCAACTTCTCCTTTGCCCAGTCGTGGAGTTGTGCACAGAACTCCACGCCTGAGGTGTAGGAAGTGGCACTTGTCAGGCAGGCATCATTGAAGGCCATCTGCATGACTGGCCAAAAGACATATCCTGCTTTGATTTGGCATAGGCTGATCAAGTCTCTCCAGGCAGCTGAGTAAGTTTCTTGTATCTGCACTATCTTGTGGTAGAAGGGAATTGGCTGCTTCTCTGGGTCAGGCAGACTTGTCACTAAGGCCGCTGCTTGTGATAGAGTAAAAGCGACATACATCACTGGTGCCCCTTCTGGTAACCGAGACTGTTGTTGGGGCAGGGGCTGGCAAGGGGCACTGTTCTTTACGGTTGCCAGCATGTGTTTGAGATCCTCTCGGAACTGAGAGTCTGGAGCCCCATTGGGGGTTAAATCAGTGGGTGGCCTTGCTGCCTGCTGTCGGGCTTCCCACTCAGATGCTTCTTCATCATTAACATATCCGGCCTGGGAATGTGATGCTCCTGTATTGGGGAAGACAGGTGTGTGGTATGAACCATCTTGGTTTAAAACAGGGAGGGCTGGGTACAGGCTGTTTAAGCTTACTGGGTGTACCAAGATGGCCGCCGGCAGGAAGTGCACTGGACTGGGTAGAAAGTAAAGGCATGGGTGCACTAAGATGGCCGCCGGGCTGAGTTGTCACAGTGGGTTGTGCTTGGGTGGTGAGAAAGGAGTGGTTGTTAGACGGAGGGCAGTGCTGTCCCTCCCCTCCTTTGTTTCAAGTTCCAACATATCATCAGCTCTGTGATACACATACATAATACAATCGCCATCTTTCTTAACTTCCTTTATCCAATTTTCTTTATCACACAGGATTTTCCTCCCTGTTTTCTTCAGCAACATAACTTTCGCCACTTCTTTCAACTTTGTTAACTATTTCAACATCTTCTTCTCTCCTTCTTTGCAATATCACTTTTTTTACTCTCGTACAACCAAGGGGTTAATATTTTTCTCAGCGTTCTTATCAGCAAATTCCTTTGGTGGGGGCTCATAAGACTAATGTACGGTTAATCTCAGAACAAGAACAAACACATCAGGGGTAGTGAGGAGCAACGGCCTGCGACCCAACAGATCCCCCGGGCAGCCCCCCCTCCGACCTTAACCAGTCCCCACCCCCTCTCGTGTATATAGCAAACAGTAAACCACAAATACACTCACGACAGGACATTACACCTGCCACTCTTCGAACTGTAAAATTTCAGCAGGCTAAGATAACCACAAGGGCAGACCACCCTGCAAAAATAAACCCGTTTATAGACGTTTTTTCTACAGCTCTACACCAAGAGGCCGACAACTCTTCTTGGGGTGAGACTTCTGTAACACTTTCAGACTGCAAAGCCAGCAGCTGAGATAACCCTCAAAGGTTCATTGAACCCAGAGTAACCCGTCTATAAACGACTGCCACAATAACCCATCTCACTCCAGAGGCCGACAGCTCGTCTGGAGATGAGAACACACATGTAGCACTTTTAGACTGCTGAGTTTCGCAGCCCAAAGAATGGCAGACAGTGAACAAATACAGTCAGCAGAAACCCATTGGCAGGTTCGTTAAAACAACCTCAAGGGGGGAGTTACCTGCCTCTAAGACAGTCTCAGCATACCGACAGAATCCAGCCGTCAACCGAAAGATAAGAGAGTCGTACAGTGGTAAGAATATAAATCAAACTCACCGGTACTGTTAGGGCTGCGCAAAGACCCCACTCTCATCAATCAGTTAACGCCCGAATGCTTGTCGCGGTATAACTTCGACTGTAGCCTGAGGTCCCGGGTTTCGGCACCATCTGTTATGGAAATGATTAAGAGCTCCAATCGAGCCCAAGGTTATCTGCTGCTGTCTCTAATTTGAAAAGTGTTGATATGCATGCATATAAAAGTAAACACTCTGAGACACGCTCAGCACTATTACTTGTTACACTTCTGATTTATTCAAGGCGGTGTTAATGTTTTATACACACAAATACGTCATTGCTATGTTAGTCTAATAGGTACATCTCATTGGTTAAGATAGAAAAGAAGATGGATAATTTTCATAACGAGGTTTGGCTCTCTTTGGTTTTATCTTTAGTTCCGCGTTCTTCTGATGTGTGGGATGTAGGGGGTACCCGCCATCTTGAGAAAATATAGGAACAGAGCAAATCTGTATACTTATATAATGAGTAAGGAGAAAAATATGTATGCACATAAGAAAATAGACATTTTCAGATTACTATTATTATTATTTACATCACATTCCTTCACACTCCTGGTGTGAGGTGGGGGCTCTTTAATCATCCTGACACCATAACAACCATGGTGCCGGGATGATTGAAGTGCTAACACCAGGTGTTTGGAGTAACTTTATCTGATGATTGTTAAACTTTCTAGAATACACATATTTTTATTGTGTAGGATCTGGGGCTGCTGTTGCGTCATTTCCCTCTCCCCCTTTCCCCCTCTCCCCATCTCCCCCTCTCCCCATCTCCCCCTCTCCCCTTCTCCCCCTCTCCCCCTTTCCCTCTCCATCATTCATCTCAGACTCTAACCACACCCTCTTGAGTCACGCCCACCATGTCACGTAAACCACGCCCATTTTTCGCAACAGCGCACTTGTATATTTTTCCTAAGCCACGCCTACAACGAATGCCACGCCCCCTAATTATGGTACGGCTCCGCCTACAGCCACAAAAGTGTTCCACATTTTTTTTTTTTTTTTACAATGTTGGCAACTATGATAACCCCTGTCAGATTTTTTTTTTTTTTTCACCATTTGTGTCCCAATGCAGGGAGACTTCCCTTCACTTCCTGTCCCATAGCCAAAAAAGGAAGTGAGAGGAAATACCAGAAAATGAGGGGAATCCCTTGGGGACCCCCAGGTCACCAGAACTCATGCCCCATTGGAAGATTTCCCCCTCTATTACTTTTCAGGGGACAATCCAAAAATGTGGGATCTTCTTTATTTTCCTTTTCAATGATAATGGTAAACAGGACAAACAGAGGGAGAATCTCCATAATGGGGGCAGAGACAGCAATCAAAATTGACAGGTGTTCTAATCTCTCTGCCCTCTATCTAAAAAAAAAAAAACAAAAAACAAAAGTTTTGCCTTTAGTTATACTTTAACCACTTGAGGTCCGTGCTGTAGCCGAATGATGGCCCCAGCGTGGACCTGAATTTCCGGGAGGCCATCATAGGACGTCCTCCCCTTTGCGCGTTCCCAGCGCTCCCCCTGCAGGGCACGCGAGGCGTGATTAACCGAGACTCGGGTGATCACCGATCTGAGTATGGGGCCGATCGCGGCCCCTTACCACGTAATCAGCTGTCAGCCAATGACATCTGATCACGTGTGTAAACAAAAGCTCGGTAATTGTTTTTTTTTCTCCTCACGCTGACAGTGTGAGAAGAAAAAAAAGCTGATCACCGGCTTATGTTCAAGGGACATCGGTCCCGAAGAGGAAGGAGGCACATCTGCCTCCTCCTCTGTGCTTGCCAGTGCCACCTGCCAGTGCCACCTGTCAATTCCCACAAGTGCCACCTATCAATGCCCACCAGTGGTGCCAATCAGTGCCACCTAGCAGTGCTGCCTTTCAGTGTAACCTATCAGTGCCCATCACTGCCAGTTATCAGTGCCACCTATCAGTGCCACTTCTCAGTGCCCACCAATGCCACCTATCAATGCCCTTCAGTGCCACCTCTCAGTGTCACCTCCCAGTGCCCACCAGTGCCGCCCTATCGGTGCCCATCAGTGCAGCCCATCGGTGCCTATCAGTGCTGCCAACCTACCAGATTGAAATTTACTGACACAACATCCAAAATTTACTGGCACAGCCAAGTTTTTACTGGAATTTTCCAAAAGTAGATATTAAGTTAAAAAAAATATATTTCTATCTTATTTTTGATATAGTAAGTAGCTCACGGGGCAAGAAATAAGAATGGGGAGGCACGCACACACATGAAACTGACTCTCACAATGACATTGACAGCAGTGTGCAGCAGCACAGATGATGATGACACCTCACCGACACGACGCGTCTCCTCCTGAATCACAGTCTCTCTCCACACCAGGTGGTCCCTTCAGTCCAAACAGCACTGACAGACCCACTCCTGTCCCACAGACCTGCACACGAGGCTCCGGCCGCTCTGCTCAGCTCCCTTGCACCATCACACGACATGCTCAGGCACACCTGTGGTAGACCCGCCCCTGCCGGTGCTGCCCGAACACACTGTAGCAGGCACTTCAATAGTCTCGGCCGGCTCCAGACCAGAATTGTACATGTGCAGTATCAAGCCAACCGTCAGACATTTTTTTACTGGCAACTTCTTCCTGTCACTGGCATTTACTGGCAGTAGAAAAGTGCCTGTTTTTTACTGGCTGCCAGTATAAATACTGATGGTTGGCAACAATGTCACTGTGATTGGTCACAGCCATCACATGGTACCAGGGCCGGCCCGGTATAGCGATCTGTCTTCCGCTGTGTCTGGTGGACACAGCAGGTCACAGATTGTGCCACTGCACGGCCCCTGTTTTGTCACATATGGTGACCCATCACATTTGGCTACCCGCTGGAGTGCGCATGCGCGACAGCGCCCCATATGCGTTCCAACACTTTTAAAACTTTACGTTTTAAAAGTGACAAAAACACTTTTTATTTTTTTAAACACTTTTAAAAAAGTGTTAAAAGTGACAAAAGTTTTATAAGTGTTGGAACGCATATGGCGGCGTCGCGCATGCCCACTCCAGCGGGCAGCCAAATGTGATGGGTCGCCATATGTGACGAAACACCCCTAGGGGACACACAAGGCACGCAACCGGGAGGGTGTCATATAACGTCCACCCAGAAGACAGAGGCTCCGGGGCGGCTGTAATTTTACAATAGACCAGGCAGGAGGTGGTTAAACCCTACACAGCTGGAATGCCAAAAGGCTTTTCTTAAACAAGGTTGGCCCAAGTCCATCTCAAAAAAGATCCAACTGCTCAACAGACAACCATACCAATCAAATAATACTTGGGAAGCTCGTGAGAAACATAGAAGGATGGTGCCAGAAAAAGGCCATCAATGTAGTCTGAGGGCCTACCATGTAGTCTGAGGGCCTACCATGTTGTCTGAGGGCCTACCATGTAGTCTGAGGGCCTACCATGTAGTCTGAGGGCCTACCATGTAGTCTGAGGGCCTACCATGTAGTCGGAGGGAATACCATGTAGTCTGAGGGCCTACCATGTAGTCTGAGGGCCTACCATGTAGTCTGAGGGCCTACCATGTAGTCTGAGGGAATACCATGTAGTCTGAGGGAATACCATGTAGTCGGAGGGAATACCATGTAGTCGGAGGGAATACCATGTAGTCTGAGGGCCTGCCATGTAGTCTGAGGGCCTGCCATGTAGTCTGAGGGCCTACCATGTAGTCTGAGGGCCTACCATGTAGTCGGAGGGAATACCATGTAGTCTGAGGGCCTACCATGTAGTCTGAGGGCCTACCATGTAGTCTGAGGGCCTACCATGTAGTCGGAGGGAATACCATGTAGTCTGAGGGCCTACCATGTAGTCTGAGGGCCTACCATGTAGTCTGAGGGCCTACCATGTAGTCTGAGGGAATACCATGTAGTCGGAGGGAATACCATGTAGTCGGAGGGAATACCATGTAGTCGGAGGGAATACCATGTAGTCTGAGGGCCTACCATGTAGTATGAGGGCCTACCATGTAGTCTGAGGGAATACTATGTAGTCTGAGGGCCTACCATGTAGTCTGAGGGCCTACCATGTAGTCGGAGGGAATACCATGTAGTCGGAGGGAATACCATGTAGTCTGAGGGCCTACCATGTAGTCTGAGGGCCTACCATGTAGTCTGAGGGCCTACCATGTAGTCTGAGGGAATACCATGTAGTCGGAGGGAATACCATGTAGTCGGAGGGAATACCATGTAGTCTGAGGGCCTACCATGTAGTCTGAGGGCCTACCATGTAGTCGGAGGGAATACCATGTAGTCTGAGGGCCTACCATGTAGTCTGAGGGCCTACCATATAGTCTGAGGGCCTACCATGTAGTCTGAGGGAATACCATGTAGTCAGAGGGAATACCATGTAGTCTGAGGGCCTACCATGTAGTCTGAGGGCCTACCATGTAGTCGGAGGGAATACCATGTAGTCGGAGGGAATACCATGTAGTCGGAGGGAATACCATGTAGTCTGAGGGCCTGCCATGTAGTCTGAGGGCCTGCCATGTAGTCTGAGGGCCTACCATGTAGTCTGAGGGCCTACCATGTAGTCGGAGGAAATACCATGTAGTCTGAGGGCCTACCATGTAGTCTGAGGGCCTACCATGTAGTCTGAGGGCCTACCATGTAGTCGGAGGGAATACCATGTAGTCTGAGGGCCTACCATGTAGTCTGAGGGCCTACCATGTAGTCTGAGGGAATACCATGTAGTCGGAGGGAATACCATGTAGTCTGAGGGCCTACCATGTAGTCTGAGGGCCTACCATGTAGTCGGAGGGAATACCATGTAGTCTGAGGGCCTACCATGTAGTCTGAGGGCCTACCATGTAGTCTGAGGGAATACCATGTAGTCGGAGCGAATACCATGTAGTCGGAGGGAATACCATGTAGTCTGAGGGCCTACCATGTAGTCTGAGGGCCTACCATGTAGTCTGAGGGCCTACCATAGGACCTACCATGTAGTCTGAGGGCCTACCATGTAGTCGGAGGGAATACCATGTAGTCGGAGGGCATACCATGTAGTCGGAGGGAATACCATGTAGTCGGAGGGAATACCATGTAGTCTGAGGGCCTACCATGTAGTCTGAGGGCCTACCATATACTACATAACTATTCCAAAAGGAGTTTGTGCACTAAGAATGTAATGACTATGACTAGCTTCAGAAGACCATGACATGACTAATGTTTTGAGTGAGACTGTAATTGATTTCCTTCAAACCTTCATTGCAAACCCAGATGGCATCATATTCTTGGGCCATTCAAACTCCGTGGTGTGAATTCTGATCCCGGATTCCACCAGAACTACGGCTTTAGAATCTGGCCTGTCAATCAAAAGTAAAACAGCCAATTAGGACTGCGACAAAGAAGAACAATTGTTGGAGAGCAAGTTAAATATACAAAGACACATGGCAAAATAATTGTATATAAAGTTCTGTAAGGTTACATTCACACGGGTTACAGAAAAGGTGCCATGTACAACGGGGGAGATTTACTAAAACTGGAGCACTCAGAATGTGGAGCGGCTGTGCATGGTAGCCAATCAGCTTCTAACTTCAGCTCGTTCAATGAAGCTTTGACAATAAAACCTGGAGCCGGATTGGTTTCTATGTAGAGCTGCACCAGATTTTACACTTTCCAGTTGTAGTAAATCTCCCCCATACTGTCAGCGCCTAGCAAACACCCAGTCCAAGAAGGTGTATGGAGACAAATTGGCTTAATACACATTCCTGCTTTTATCAGACATTGCATTATGCCAGATAAAATGTTGAGTTCTACGTTGGGAGCAACAGCATCTTAATACTACAGGTGATCAAACCAAACTCAGATCGGATGCTTTGGAGGCCATAGGAGAGATATGGGGTCTGAAAGACCCCAGATCTTACCATAAAGAGGACCTGTCAAGGCTCATGCGGTCACAAGGGATGTTGTTCATCCCTTGTGATAGCAATAAAGTTAATCCAAAAAAAATTTAAACCTCCTGTGTAACTCTGAATTGGTAACCTGTCAAGGCTTTTAAAGTGTCTCCTATGAAAATTTTTAGGTAATATAGTTTAGCGCTGTTCCACGGGCATACACAATTTTAAAGCATGTTAGGATGTCTATATAGATGTCTTAAAGAATGTTAGGTGTCTATATACTCGGCGGAACATTTTTTTTTTTTTTTACCAAACAACTGAGTATTAGACTGCATTTCTATGTACTAAAACTCAGTGTATTTTTTTCCTAAAAAGTTTGATAATTGATAATCCACTATGCAAATATCTTGTGACATAAAAAACTGCAACACCCACCATTTTTAATCTCCAAGGTCTCTGATTATAAAATATATAATATTTGTGGGTTCCAAGTAATTTAACAGGAAAAAAAAACGAATTGTTCCGTGTATGAGAGAGATGTCAGAATTGGCCCAGAATGGAAGGTGTTTGTTACCCCAACATTTCCTATTCCTGATATGTGCCTGCTGTACCATGTACTTGTATGAGAAAGTCTCCTGTTCTCTTTGTTTTGCTTCCTTTATGTGAAATCCCTGGTGTGCCTGTCAGTCCCTCTGCTTTCCTAATAAAAACTGACCACACTAAGCAGGAGAGCACAGCGTGGTCAGTTCTCTAGCTATGATGGGAACTCAGCCTGCTCTCCTCCAATGATCAGACTTGTCCTGACACCCCCCCCCACTGCACAGCTTTTCACTGAGAAGATCAGTGTGCTGCTGCTTCTCCTCCCCAAGCTCTTATGCAGCTGACAACAGAGGGAATGTGATCACTTATAAAAAAGGCAACAAAGATATTTATAATTTTTTTATTTTTTATATCTATACACAAATGTTTTGCTTACCATTTCTATTTTAATCGCTTGCTGACCAGCGCATGCTGATGTGCATCAGCAGAATGGCACTGGGGGCAAAAGGGCAAACAGGTATGTCCCCTTTAAGAAGCGGTGTTGCGGGCGCGCGAGTGCCACGTCCTCCATGACAGCGGGTCCCGTGGACTCGATGTCGGTCGGATGCCCGCAATCGTGTCACGGAGAGGTAGAACGGGGAGATACTTTTGTAAACAAAGCATTTCCCCGTTCTGCCTAGTGACATGACAGAGATCACTGCTCCCTGTCATCGAGAGCAGTGATCACTGTCCTGTGTGTTGAAGCCCATCCCCCCCTAACAGTTAGAATCACTCCCTAGGACACACTTAACCCCTTCACTGCCCCCTAGTGGTTAACCCCTTCCCTGCCAGGGTCATTTACACAGTAATCAGTGCATTTTTAAAGCACTGATCGCTGTATAAATGACAATGCTCCCAAAATAGTGTCAAAATTGTCCGCCATAATGTCGCAGTCACGGTAAAAATCGCAGATCGCCATTGCTAATTAAAAAAAAAATTATTAATAAAAGTGCCATAAAACTGTCCCGTTTTGTAGACGCTATAAATTTTGCGCAAACCAATCGCTTATTGGGATTTTTTTTAACTAAAATTACGTAGAAGAATTCATATTGGTCTAAACTGAGGAAAAAAAAGGTTTTTTTTTATATTTTTGGGGATATTTATTATAGCAAAAAGTAAAAAAATATTGCTTTTTTTTCCTCAAAATTATCGCTCTATTTTTATGTTTATAGCGCAAAAAATAAAAACCACAGAGGTGATCAAATACCACCAAAAGAAAGCTCTATTTGTGGGGGGAAAAAAAGGACATCAATTTTGTTTGGGTACAACGTCGCACGACCGCGCAATTGTCAGTTAAAGAGACGCAGTGCCGAATCGTAAAAAGTGCTCTGGTCAGGAAGGGGGTAAAATCTTCCGAGGGCTGAATCGGTTAAAAACCCCTTTTATACTACACCAGGTCTCTTCCTTGTTAGGAATGGTTCCTGGGGCCCCAGGGCCCCTGTGAATGGGGCCCCGCTTTCTTAATAATAAGTAAATCTAAAAATAAATAACGGTGTATAAAAATAAAAATGGGTGTGCGATGACATTAATAATGAATAAATATAAATAAAAGATTGTGAATGGAAAAAAATAGGTTAAAAAATATAAATAAATAAAAGTAATATAAAATAAATAAATAAGAGAGTATAAATATACATAAAAAAATAAAGATAATGAATAAAAATGTATATAAAAAAATAAAAAAGGATACATTTATGAATAAATTTAAAGAATAAAGATAAAAAAAAGGGTGTATAAAATAAATAATAATGATAAATATAATAGTTAATAAATATAAAAATAACTCTAAATAAGGGTGTATAAAAATAAAGAAAAATAATGAGGATAATAATTAATAAATATAAAAATAACTATGAATCAGGGTGTATAAAAATAATAAATGCATATGAAAAATAAAAAATGGTGTAGAAAAAGAAAAAAAATATATAATAATGGGTAAATCTAAAAATAAATAATGGTGTATAAAAATGGGTGCTTGATGAAATGAATAATGAATAAATATAAAGGGGTATAAAAATAATAAATAAAAACCATAAATACCATAAATAAAATGAATAATTAAAAAAATGTAGGAAAAAAGAGAGTGTGTTGCACACCCGATCGACATAGCACAGGATAGACTAGAACTCGTGGAAGCAAGCAGTCCGACAACCTCCCAGCAGCTTGGATTAAGGACGCACGCCACGGCGTCCGGTGTCTTGCCGAATAAGTTCCTTCGGCGGATAGGTTCCCCCCCTGTACTGCGCAGGCGCAGCGCCTGCGCAGTACGTACTACTGTTGGCCGCCGGAGATAGCCGAAGCTCAAACGCTTCGATCAGCTGTACACGGCGCCTGCGCTCTGGGTCCAGATTCCTTCCCCTCTATCCAAGTGGACCTAGAGGGGGAATCTAAAAGTGCCGAGCGCAGCGAGGCCGTGCCTAAAGCGTGGCGAGCGAAGCGAGCCCGCGAGGGGCCCTCTTACAGGCGCCGTGTACAGCTGATTTTCAGCTGTTCCGCTTCGGCTATTTCCACCGGCTTCTACTGCGCATGCGCAGTAGAGGGGGGAACTAATCCGCCGAGCGGAACTTTCTCGGCAGAACACCGGCAAGGTTATTGCAGTGCTCTCTGTATCTAGAAGCTGGTTTCTCATTGAAGTCATTGGCTCAGCACTGCCATCTATAGGCAGCATTGGGAATCACACCCGCACGCTGCTGAGCTTAAGGGACGCTCTCTGCTCTACCACACCTGCGCACAAGCTGTAGCTATCTAGATCAGCTGCTACAGAGCAGCAGCAACTGAGCCGCTAATAGGGGTCAAGTAGGCGCAATCCGGGCGCCCATTTAGGTAACGTAGGCATAATCCAGGCGCAAATAGGGGACAACCCAGGCGCTAGTAAATGTAGGTGACAAAATATTCAATTAATGTGGTGCTCAATCAGATTAAAATATAAATGGTGTAAAAAACTGATGATTAAGTGATGCTCAAAAAAGTATAATAAATATCGCTCAAAAAAATGAATATAATAGAAATGTAAAACAACCACGTGAATGGAGGTTCTATAGGGAAAATCCTATGCGCTGTTAGGACGAGAGATCCCTAGGAGAGTCATTTTGAGGAGGATCGTGGAGCTGTTTTATCAATTTTGATTGTATCGTCTATGGGACCTTTTTACCAAGGGCACGTTTCTTCACTGATCTAAGCACCTTTTTGATACAATTGGACTTAATTATTATTTATTGCACTTGTGTGGATTTTTATCTGTCATTATTTATATATATTGATTCTATATTATTATTGCACAGATCACATAGTTGAACTACCATTACTTATTTTAGAGTGCCATATTTATTGCTTTTTTATATTCTATTTGCACAGTGGTTCTATGAATTCATTAGTTACACTTAAAGTGGAGTTCCACCCACTTTTACAACTCTTCAGCATCCCTCACTAAACTGTGCACTGTAAACGAATTGGATATTTTTTTTTTTTTTTTTCTCAGCACCTACTGTATATCTGCTGTATTCATTTTTCACTTCCTCCTCCCTGGCCGTGGCCCGTCGTATCATTTCCTGTTTGCAATGCCTTCTGGGAAGGGGCGGCAACTTCCTCTGACACTGCAGTTGCTATGGAAACCTGACCTGAAACCTATTAAACTGCTTGTGCTGCACTGAGCATGTGCGAGATCTGCGAGGATGAGATCCAGGAAGAAATACAGTCTGGCTTCAGATGCCCACACTTAAGATGGCCACGGCCTGCTGTAAGTTTATAAAATAACAAACTACTGCTATAAACTAACAAAACAGACCTTAGTTTACAGACTAACTTTACTAGAATACATTAAGCTTGTGTATTATAGAGGTATTTTTATTTAAAAAGTATAATTTTGGCCGGAACACCACTTTAAGACCAGCTCGGCACTCAGAGCTACCTGCCTGCCTTGGGATAAAGGCCCTGACCGGGTTTAAAGTCACAAGTTTCTCTTGCTTGCTGTTTGCCTGCTGCCATTCTGCTCCTCAAGGGAGGAATACACGAGACTTTACTGCTTTTGATGACACATCGTTTTTGTAAGTGCAAATCTTTCTTTTAAATAAATAAGATTGAATTGATATACTGCATTATGGACGTTTCTATTTTCTATTTCTGAGCATGAATAGAAAGAACGGCTGACCTGGAGAATAATAAGTTCTCGGGAGACTTTCAAAATTCCCTGTGCTGGGAGAGACTGTTAGCAGCAGTCATGGCTTTTTGGTAAGCAAGCTACCTCACTTTTGGGTGTTGACCTGAACGCATGTTAATTCGTATTAGGCCTCTTTCACACGGGGCAGATCAGTCATGATCCGCCCCGTGAACATCCGCTTGCTCAGCGGGGATCGCTCCGCCGATCCCCGCTGAGCAGGAAGATGACAGGTGCATCGCTGCACACTGTGCAGCGACGGACCTGTCAGAGCGCCGCTCTCCCCTATGGGGGGATCGGATGATGACGGTCCGTAGTGTCCGCAGGGGCGGACTGACAACTCATGGGGCCCCTGGGCAATAGGGGCTCATGGGGCCCCCTTAGTCCCCACCCACCCACACACAAGCCACACCCTCACAAAGCCCCACGTATATATTGCACTGCTACATTACATGCATTGGTCACAGAATTTCTCTACTTCATGTTCAAAATAAATGTTTAAAGATTAAAGAAAAATAAACTCACTTTAACCACATACATTTACTGCAGGGCTGCGTCTCCTGTGAGCAGAATCATGTACAGGTACTTGATTCTGCACTTGCGGGTCTGCATGCTGTTTGACCTGCTGCCGCTGTGATTGGACACACCGAGAGCTAACCAGCGGGTCCGGAGGACCCCATGTCCGGCAGGCCCCGACGATCGTTTCCAACAGAGGCAGAACTGTGGTCTGCCTATGTAAACAAGTCCCCAGAGAGCCTCCCCTTACATCAGGGTCCCCAGAGAGCCTCCCCTTACATCAGGGTCCCCAGAGAGCCTCCCCTTACATCAGGGTCCCCAGAGAGCCTCCCCTTACATCAGGGTCCCCAGAGAGCCTCCTCCTTACATCAGGGTCCCCAGAGAACCCCCTCCTTACATCAGGGTCCCCAGAGAGCCTCCCCTTACATCAGGGTCCCCAGAGAGCCTCCCCTTACATCAGGGTCCCCAGAGAGCCTCCCCTTACATCAGGGTCCCCAGAGAGCCTCCCCTTACATCAGGGTCCCCAGAGAGCCTCCCCTTACATCAGGGTCCCCAGAGAGCCTCCTCCTTACATCAGGGTCCCCAGAGAGCCTCCCCTTACATCAGGGTCCCCAGAGAGCCTCCCCTTACATCAGGGTCCCCAGAGAGCCTCCTCCTTACATCAGGGTCCCCAGAGAACCCCCTCCTTACATCAAGGTCCCCAGAGAGCCCCCTCCTTACATCAGGGTCCCCAGAGAAACCCCCCTTACATCAGGGTCCCCAGAGAGCCCCCCCATACATCAAGGTCCCCAGAGAGCCCCCCCATACATCAAGGTCCCCAGAGAGCCCCCCCATACATCAAGGTCCCCAGAGAGCCCCCCCATACATCAAGGTCCCCAGAGAGCCCCCCCATACATCAAGGTCCCCAGAGAGCCCCCCCATACATCAAGGTCCCCAGAGAGCCCCCCCATACATCAAGGTCCCCAGAGAGCCCCCCCATACATCAAGGTCTCCAGAGAGCCCCCTCATACATCAAGGTCTCCAGAGAGCCCCACATACATCAGGGTCAACTCCCCAGAGAGCCCCCCATAGATCTGGGTCCCCAGAAAGCCCCCCAAAGATCTGGGTCCCCAGAGAGCCCCCCCATACATCAGGGTCCCCAGAGAGCCCCCCCCATACATCAGGGTCCCCAGAGAGCCCCCCCATACATCAGGGTCTCCAGAGAGCCCCCCCAAACATCAGGGTCCCCAGAGAGCCTCCTCCTTACATCAGGGTCCCCAGAGAGCCTCGTCCTTACATTAGGGTCCCCAGAGAGCCTCGTCCTTACATCAGGGTCCCCAGAGAGCCCCCCATACATCAGGGTCCCCAGAGAGCCTCCCCCCATACATCAGGGTCCCAGAGAGCCTTCCCCCATACATCAGGGTCCCCAGAGAGCCTCGTCCTTACATTAGGGTCCCCAGAGAGCCTCCTCCTTACATCAAGGTCCCCAGAGAGCCTCCCCCCATACATCAGGGTCCCCAGAGAGCCCCCCCATACATCAGGGTCCCCAGAGAGCCCCCCATAAATCAGGGTCCCCAGAGAGCCCCCCATACATCAGGGTCTCCAGAGAGCCCCCATACATCAGGGTCCCCAGAGAGCCCCCCATACATCAGGGTCCCCAGAGAGCCCCCCCATACATCAGGGTCCCCAGAGAGCCCCCCCCATACATCAGGGTCCCTAGAGAGCCCCCCATACATCAGGGTCCCTAGAGAGCCCCCCATACATCAGGGTCCCCAGAGAGCCCCCCCCCATACATCAGGGTCCCCAGAGAGCCCCCCCCTTACATCAGGGTCCCCAGAGACCCCCCCACCATACATCAGGGTCCCCAGAGAGCCCCCCATACATCAGGGTCCCCAGAGAGCCCCCCCATACATCAGGGTCCCCAGAGAGCCCCCCCCCATACATCAGGGTCCCCAGAGAGCCCCCCCACCATACATCAGGGTCCCTAGAGAGCCCCCCATACATCAGGGTCCCCAGAGAGCCCCCCATACATCAGGGTCCCCAGAGAGCCCCCCATACATCAGGGTCCCCAGAGAGCCCCCCCATACATCAGGGTCCCCAGAGAGCCCCCCCCATACATCAGGGTCCCCAGAGAGCCCCCCCCCATACATCAGGGTCCCCAGAGAGCCCCCCCCATACATCAGGGTCCCCAGAGAGCCCTCCCCATAGATCAGGGTCCCCAGAGAGCCCCCCCATACATCAGGGTCCCCAGAGAGCCCCCCCATACATCAGGGTCCCCAGAGAGCCCCCCCCATACATCAGGGTCCCCAGAGAGCCCCCCCCATACATCAGGGTCCCCAGAGAGCCCCCCCATACATCAGGGTCTCCAGAGAGCCCCCCCAAACATCAGGGTCCCCAGAGAGCCTCCTCCTTACATCAGGGTCCCCAGAGAGCCTCGTCCTTACATTAGGGTCCCCAGAGAGCCTCGTCCTTACATCAGGGTCCCCAGAGAGCCCCCCATACATCAGGGTCCCCAGAGAGCCTCCCCCCATACATCAGGGTCCCAGAGAGCCTTCCCCCATACATCAGGGTCCCCAGAGAGCCTCGTCCTTACATTAGGGTCCCCAGAGAGCCTCCTCCTTACATCAGGGTCCCCAGAGAGCCTCCCCCCATACATCAGGGTCCCCAGAGAGCCCCCCCCCATACATCAGGGTCCCCAGAGAGCCCCCCATAAATCAGGGTCCCCAGAGAGCCCCCCATAAATCAGGGTCCCCAGAGAGCCTCCCATACATCAGGGTCCCCAGAGAGCCCCCCATACATCAGGGTCCCCAGAGAGCCCCCCCATACATCAGGGTCCCCAGAGAGCCCCCCATACATCAGGGTCCCCAGAGAGCCCCCCCATACATCAGGGTCCCCAGAGAGCCCCCCATACATCAGGGTCCCCAGAGAGCCCCCCATACATCAGGGTCTCCAGAGAGCCCCCATACATCAGGGTCCCCAGAGAGCCCCCCATACATCAGGGTCCCCAGAGAGCCCCCCCATACATCAGGGTCCCCAGAGAGCCCCCCCCCATACATCAGGGTCCCTAGAGAGCCCCCCATACATCAGGGTCCCCAGAGAGCCCCCCCCTTACATCAGGGTCCCCAGAGAGCCCCCCCCTTACATCAGGGTCCCCAGAGAGCCCCCCCACCATACATCAGGGTCCCCAGAGAGCCCCCCATACATCAGGGTCCCCAGAGAGCCCCCCCATACATCAGGGTCCCCAGAGAGCCCCCCCCATACATCAGGGTCCCCAGAGAGCCCCCCCACCATACATCAGGGTCCCTAGAGAGCCCCCCATACATCAGGGTCCCCAGAGAGCCCCCCATACATCAGGGTCCCCAGAGAGCCCCCCATACATCAGGGTCCCCAGAGAGCCCCCCATACATCAGGGTCCCCAGAGAGCCTCCCCCATACATCAGGGTCCCCAGAGAGCCCCCCCCATACATCAGGGTCCCCAGAGAGCCCCCCCCATACATCAGGGCCCCCAGAGAGCCCCCCCCATACATCAGGGTCCCCAGAGAACCCCCTCCTTACATCAGGGTGCCCAGACTTAACCCCCCCAGAGGTTCCCCTGTACCTGGCTGTGCACCTCCAACCCAAGGGGGAGGTGGGAGGTGGCGATCGGCAGTTCTATGGTGCCTGTGGATCTCACTGGGGCTTGTAGTCCTCCTTCTGATTCTGTACAGTGGATAGGGGAGGGGCCTCTGACCAGGGCAGCAGTCGGCAACAGCGTACAAGCAGAGAGTGAAACTTGTAGCTGCCCGGGTCAGAGGCCCCTCCCCTTTCCACTCTACAACCTGGAGGAGAAATACAAGCCCCCCCCCCCCCATACATCAGGGTCCCCAGAGAGCCCCCCCACCATACATCAGGGTCCCTAGAGAGCCCCCATACATCAGGGTCCCCAGAGAGCCCCCCATACATCAGGGTCCCCAGAGAGCCCCCCATACATCAGGGTCCCCAGAGAGCCCCCCCCATACATCAGGGTCCCCAGAGAGCCCCCCCCATACATCAGGGTCCCCAGAGAGCCCCCCCCATACATCAGGGTCCCCAGAGAGCCCCCCCATACATCAGGGTCCCCAGAGAGCCCTCCCCATAGATCAGGGTCCCCAGAGAGCCCCCCCATACATCAGGGTCCCCAGAGAGCCCCCCCCATACATCAGGGTCCCCAGAGAGCCCCCCCCCATACATCAGGGTCCCCAGAGAGCCCCCCCCATACATCAGGGTCCCCAGAGAGCCCCCCCATACATCAGGGTCTCCAGAGAGCCCCCCCAAACATCAGGGTCCCCAGAGAGCCTCCTCCTTACATCAGGGTCCCCAGAGAGCCTCGTCCTTACATTAGGGTCCCCAGAGAGCCTCGTCCTTACATCAGGGTCCCCAGAGAGCCCCCCATACATCAGGGTCCCCAGAGAGCCTCCCCCCATACATCAGGGTCCCAGAGAGCCTTCCCCCATACATCAGGGTCCCCAGAGAGCCTCGTCCTTACATTAGGGTCCCCAGAGAGCCTCCTCCTTACATCAGGGTCCCCAGAGAGCCTCCCCCCATACATCAGGGTCCCCAGAGAGCCCCCCCCCATACATCAGGGTCCCCAGAGAGCCCCCCATAAATCAGGGTCCCCAGAGAGCCCCCCATAAATCAGGGTCCCCAGAGAGCCTCCCATACATCAGGGTCCCCAGAGAGCCCCCCCATACATCAGGGTCCCCAGAGAGCCCCCCGTACATCAGGGTCCCCAGAGAGCCCCCCCATACATCAGGGTCCCCAGAGAGCCCCCCATACATCAGGGTCCCCAGAGAGCCCCCCATACATCAGGGTCTCCAGAGAGCCCCCATACATCAGGGTCCCCAGAGAGCCCCCCATACATCAGGGTCCCCAGAGAGCCCCCCCATACATCAGGGTCCCCAGAGAGCCCCCCCCATACATCAGGGTCCCTAGAGAGCCCCCCATACATCAGGGTCCCCAGAGAGCCCCCCCCTTACATCAGGGTCCCCAGAGAGCCCCCCCACCATACATCAGGGTCCCCAGAGAGCCCCCCATACATCAGGGTCCCCAGAGAGCCCCCCCATACATCAGGGTCCCCAGAGAGCCCCCCCCATACATCAGGGTCCCCAGAGAGCCCCCCCACCATACATCAGGGTCCCTAGAGAGCCCCCCATACATCAGGGTCCCCAGAGAGCCCCCCCCATACATCAGGGTCCCCAGAGAGCCCCCCCCATACATCAGGGTCCCCAGAGAGCCCCCCCCATACATCAGGGTCCCCAGAGAGCCCCCCCCATACATCAGGGTCCCCAGAGAGCCCCCCCCATACATCAGGGTCCCCAGAGAACCCCCTCCTTACATCAGGGTGCCCAGACTTAACCCCCCCAGAGGTTCCCCTGTACCTGGCTGTGCACCTCCAACCCAAGGGGGAGGTGGGAGGTGGCGATCGGCAGTTCTATGGTGCCTGTGGATCTCACTGGGGCTTGTAGTCCTCCTTCTGATTCTGTACAGTGGATAGGGGAGGGGCCTCTGACCAGGGCAGCAGTCGGCAACAGCGTACAAGCAGAGAGTGAAACTTGTAGCTGCCCGGGTCAGAGGCCCCTCCCCTTTCCACTCTACAACCTGGAGGAGAAATACAAGTCCCCGGGAGATGCTGCAAGCACCATAGAGCTGCTGATCGCCACCTCCCACTCCCCTCACTGCATCCCAAACTGGAGAAGGAGATGCCCGCCTCATCCCCCCCCGCACCCCCCCCCCCCCGCGGCAGTCGGCAGAGCGGCTCCACCGCAGCACGCCCAGCAGCATACCCCTAGATCCGACGAGCATGTCTCCCGGCCCCCCTACTGGCTGCGGGCCCTCGGTCGGCGTCCGATCGACCGAATGGTCAGTCCGCCCCTGAGTGTCCGTCGTCATCCGATCCGAGCTGAAAACGGATGGAAAAGTAGGTTTTTCCTCCGTTACACTTTTCGGATTGGAGCGGGTCGGATGTCAGCGGACATGTCACCGCTGACATCCGACGCTCCATAGGGATGAATGTATGTCCGTTTTTCATCCGAAAACGGAAGGATGAAAAACGGACCTACGGATCGTCCGTGTGAAAGAGGCCTTAGGAAGATTGGAGTCACAGCTTCTGTTTTCCTGCAATTCACCTTTTCTCCTGTGGAGGCACACTATTTATGGATTTTCTTAAGGATCACTTTGGGACATTGCTTTAGTTTTTTTTTTCCTATTTTTTCTTTTTTGGATTTTTTTTTGAGTAAAGTGTTGATTATATTACTAGAATATCACTATTTGAGTCTTTCACTATTATGTTTGCTGCTGTATTTTAGATTTACTCTTCTCAAATTTATTATTCAACTTGCAAATTACTGTTTTGGGCTTATGTCAATAATTCTTGGTATTTTTTTAGTTCAAATATTTTTTAATTTTCAGCGCCGCACTGATTGCATTATTTATTATATTAGACGTTTTGTGGTATTGAAACTTTGGGTGCTGGCTGCTCCATACTCTTTATTATTTGCTAATTATTGAGCGCAGCGTTGACCTTAGGGTCTTTTTTTCCTTTTCTTTATATGTAGATAATATTGTATAAAAATACCTAATTATAAAATGAATGCCACAGTCCCCGTGGGGAAGTCCATATAGTCATGATGAATTAATGAATTGATAAATCCATTAAATTAAATTGATAAATCCAATAATAAATATGATATGTAATGTATAATATATAATACATGATGTAGGCAAGAAAAAGCGTAATATAATGATAATCATACTGACATATTTAATATCGATGATAGATAGACATGATTGGTACAAACAATAACAATTGATGAATTATATAAACATACAAATCAGATAGACATGATAATCATGATACATGCAAACAATAAATGCCATTGACAGATTTCATGATTTAAAGCAAGCTTGACTTGGCACCCTTGAGTGAGGACTCGACACTTTTCATTGAGTTTACAGCCAATCATCAGGAGTCGGATGCACGGGTTTTGGCTATAAAATTAAGTAAAAATAGATAGATGCGTAAATAGAGTCTCAGATGATGAACCATGCTTTCTAAAAGAGAGCAGGAGCTAGCGATTTAAACATTACCTATGGGGCAATTGCTGATTGGCTGTAAACGCCATGAAACACATCGAGTTTATCTGATTTATAAGTTTATATAATTCATTAATTGGTATTGTTTGTACAATCAAGTCTATCTATCATCGATATTAAATATGTCAATATGATTATTATTATATTTATTACGCTTTTTTTTGCCTACATCATGTATTATATATTATTTATATTATACATTACATATCATATTTATTATTGGATTTATCAATTTAATTTAATTTATCGGATTTATCAATTCATTAATTCATCATGACTATATTATACAAAACCATCTACATATACATGCCTCATGTAAAGTCCCAAAACCCATTTTTTCTTTTTTCCATATATGTGTATATATATATATATATATATATATATATATATATATATATATATACAGGGATGGAGGCATGTCTATGTTCTGTTTGGGTTCAAAAAGGTCACTACCTGTTCTCTACTTGTCTACACTGTATCTGAGCACAAACTCCCCATCCATCCATGTCTCTATGGAGGAGGTATGGAGGTATACCGCTGATGAATCAGAATATACAGGGAGTGTAGGAGATTAAATGTACAGGTTATGTATGGGAGTATGTTGGAAGGCAACATGATTTTTTTTTCGTTTTAATATCAGATGTTTCTGGATGGTTGAAACTTGATTACACCTGGCCTGGAATGCCAGCAGAGCAAGTTCACCCAGCAGGATGTTGATAACGAAGAGTCATACTGTACATAGGAATTAATCTCTGACAGAATGTTCTCGCAGGCCTCCTGATGTGAGGTATGGGGGTAGAGAAACCCCAGATAAGACCGCCTGGAGGGGTGTAAATTCAAATGTCCTAACTTTCTGAACTTTCTGTTAAAAAAAAAAAAAAAAAGATGACCAGGGTCAGAATCAGTGATTCATGGACTATTTGCCGCCCCTAGTGGACACTACAGCATGCTTCCTGGAGGATGGGTAGAAGAAGAATATATTAGGACGCATGAACTCTTAAGCACTTAAAGCAGAGTTCCACCCAAATATGGAACTTCCGCTTTAAGGTAGGTGACCCCCTGACATGCCACATTTGGCATGTCATTTTTTTGGGGGGGGGGGGGATCCGGTACCCTCTTTTCAGAAGGTCCCAGCTCCCACTTCCTCCCGGCGCACAGCGGCACCGGAAGGGAGATCACCTTTCTCCGCTCGATCTCGGCAATCATCTGGGACACGTCACAGGTCCCAGATGATTGCCTAGTCAGTCACGGCACGCGCATGCGCAGTGGGTGAAGCCACAGCCGGGCACCCACACTTATGCCCCGTACACATGGTCGGACTTTGTTCGGACATTCCGACAACAAAATCCTAGGATTTTTTCCGACGGATGTTGGCTCAAACTTGTCTTGCATACACACGGTCACACAAAGTTGTCAGAACATCCGATCGTTCTAAACGCGGTGACGTAAAACACGTACGTCGGGACTATAAACGGGACAGTGGCCAATAGCTTTCATCTCTTTATTTATTCTGAGCATGCGTGGCACTTTGTCCGTCGGATTTGTGTACACACGATCGGAATTTCCGACAACGGATTTTGTTGTCGGAAAATTTTATATCCTGCTCTCAAACTTTGTGTGTCGGAAAATCCGATGGAAAATGTCCGATGGAGCCCACACACAGTCGGAATTTCCGACAACACGCTCCGATCGGACATTTTCTATCAGAAAATCTGACCGTGTGTACGGGGCATTACAATGTCGGAGCCTCAGAAATGAGGGGGAGACGAGTGGGGCTTCGCATCGCTGGACTCCAGGACAGGTAAGTGTCCGATTATTAAAAGTCAGCAGCTGCAGTATTTGTAGCTGCTGACTTTTAATTTTTTTTTTTAGCAGAACTCCGCTTTAAGGACCGAGCCTCTTTTTTAGATGTGTTGTTTACAAGTTCAAAACAGGTTTTTTGCTAGAAAATTACTCAGAACCCCCAAACATTATACTTTTTTTTTCTAACACCCTAGAGAATAAAATGGCGGTCGTTGCAATACTTTCTGTCACACCGTATTTGCACAGCGGTCTTACAAGCACACTTTTTTTGGAAAAAATACACTTTTTTAAATAAAAAAATAAGACAACAGTAAAGTTAGCCCAATTTTTTTATATTGTGAAAGATAATGTTAAGCGAGTAAATTGATACCCAACATGTCACGCTTCAAAATTGCGCCCGCTCGTGGAATGGCGACAAAATTTTACCCTTAAAAATCTCCATAGGCAACGTTTAAAAAATTCTACAGGTTGCATGTTTTGATTTATAGAGGAGGTCTAGGGCTAGAATTATTGCTCTTGCTCTACCGAACGCGACGATATCTCACATGTGTGGTTTAAACACCGATTTCATATGCGGGCGATACTCACGTATGCGTTCGTTTCTGCATGCGAGCTCGGCGGGATGGGGCGTGTTTAAAAAAAATTTTTTTTTACCTTTTATTTTTTATTTTATCTCTGCATACGTGGACTCTGGTGCTGCCGGGGATTTCATTGAACAATCCTAGGCTTCCGAGTTGGGCATTCTTTTGTTGCCCTGGCTATACCCATCTCCGTGATCGCTGTAGATGGCTGCTTCTTGCCTATGAGCCCCATCCGCTTTAAAATCCCTCCTATTGCGTTACACATTGGGGTTTTGCATAGTGAGGAAATCTCTTTCCTAATTCTGCCTAAATCCTCCAGTCCCATCATTCTGGGCCTTCCATGGTTGCAGAAACACTCCCCGCATCTTGATTGGAACTCTGGACAAGTATTGGCTTGGGGTCTTCAGTGTCAGCAACAATGTATTTCCAAGGTACTACCACCTCCTTCCATTCCTCTGGCTGAAACCTCCACTACTCCCATGTTGCCCTCCCAATATCAGTCCTTCCGAGAGGTTTTCTGCAAAAAGTCAGCTGATCGCTTTCCTCCTCACAGAGACTATGACTGCTCTATTGATCTGTTACCTAGGACCTTTCCTCCCGAGGTCGAGTCTACCCTCTATCTGTCCCAGAGACACAAGCTATGTCTAAATACATTCAGGAAAATCTACAAAAGGTTTCATCATTAAATCCAACTCACCTGCTGTAGCCGGGTTTTTCTTTGTAGGGAAAAAAGGTGGTTCACTCCGTCCATGGAACGACTACAGGGGCCTTAATGCCATCACCATGAAGAACCGATACCCTCTTCCTTTAATTTCGGAACTCTTTGACAGACTGCAGGGTTCTCGTGTTTTTACCAAATTGGATCTTAGAGGGGCCTACAATTTAATAAGAATCTGCGAAGGAGATGAGTGGAAGACCGCCTTTAACACCGGAGACGGACATTATGAATATATTGTGATGCCCTTTGCCTTATGCAATGCCCCAGCTGTCTTCCAAAACTTGGTTAATGAGATCTTCTGCGACCTTCTGTTTGTCTGTGTTATTGTATATTTGGATGATATTATTCTTATTTTCTCACCAGACTTATGCCCCGTACACACGGTCGGATTTTCCGATGGAAAATGTCCGATCGGAGCGTGTTGTCGGAAGTTCCGACCGTGTGTGGGCTCCATCGGACATTTTCCATCGGATTTTCCGACACACAAAGTTGGAGAGCAGGAGATAAAATTTTTCGACAACAAAATCCGATCGCGTCAATTCCGACCGTGTGTGGCCTGTTCCGACGCACAAAGTGCCACGCATGCTCAGAGGAAATTCCGGCACGGAACAGCTCGTTCTGGTAAACTTAGCGTTCGCAATGGATACAGCACTTTCGTCACGCTGCAATGTTAAAAATGGTTTAATACAGCGCAATCTCTTCTTCTTTATAATGTGACAAGAATATAGTAGTTTTGCTGCTCATATTCACACACACTTCTCACAAACTTATTTCCTAACTATTTATCTGGATTCCCTCAATATATTTTGATTTCTCACATCTGACAACATATTTTTGTTGTTTTTTTTATTTTTTTGGCTTTAATGTAGATTCTTTTTTTGTGTTTGTATTTTTTTGAAGGGTTTTGTTTTTTTGGGGGATTTTGATTTGTACTCCCGAAAATGTTTGTGTGTGTTTTTTGTGACAAGTTCCCACAACACCATTGATATGTTGTTCTATTTAATCTGTAGGAGATTGTTTGGTGTTGTTGTCCCTTGTTAATTTCACATTTTATGTTAGAAATGTACCAGAATCGTCACCAACAAACTGTCCTTTTTGGATGAAAACACACACAGGAGAGTATAATTTCCCTAAAATTTTTTTATTAAGGACTCACAACTAAACAAAGAGGGAGGCAACCCTGGAGAAACTGCAGAAGTGGGCGAAGCCTTGGACCCCCAGGGCAGACATCAACTATTTTTAAGCAAAATTGGTGGCCTGAGGAGTCCTTATCTAAGGGAGGGCAGTCTGGTCCAGAAGTCCCAGAGATCCGGAAAGCAGCAGATGACATCTGTGTCCCCAGGCTGTGGTCATACAAGAGACTGCAGCTTCTGTCAGACCAGACTGAACCCAGGGTCATCACTCTCAGGTCTTCCTTCCACGCTTCCTTACACGCGGTGGCTGTGGTGGTGGAGTTGTGGCAGCAGAAGGAGGAGGATGGTCCAACTCAACCACGTCGGTCTTGGGTGTTAGTTCACCACTCACCCCCTTACGTAGCACTTTATACATAAGGTCCTCACAGAGCCTGTGTTGACCCTCCTGCATGCCCTGCAGTTTGGTTGCAGCCATGCAGGCAAAGGCCTCTTCAGGAGTGGGTAAGGCTCGTAGGGATGCTGAAGCCTCCTGGATCAGCCTGAACGCAGAATCCTGCACGGGACTCGGAGTCGTCTTCCTGGCTCTTTTATATGGAAGGCGGAGGGGAGGAACCTGAGATTCAGTCAGGCTGCGACTGGTCCCAGGCTTCTCCTGGCTGACACTTAGCCCCGCCTCCCCCTGGCTGCCACTAATCACCGCCTCCTCCTGACTGCCACATTCCACAGCCTCCTCCTGGCTGAGGTTTCCTGTGTATGAAAAAGGGACATAGTTTTAGTATTTTTTTCATCAATCACACACAATTTTCACCTCCTGACTGATGCAAATTGAATGTTAACAAATATAACAGACTATCCTTCTGAGCCAAGCATTTTTCATTCTTGTCCCAATTTTGGGTGCCCACTACTGTCTATTGATATGTAAAACACTTTTTTCAATCAGCAAATAGTGATCAATAATAACATCTAGTAAACATCATTTATTTATTGACCAGAAATCTGTAGAACAATGCTATACCTGACTCCAGCTGGGCTCCTCCACTTCTTCCTGGCTGGAAGGCCCAGGTTGGACATCGGAAGCCTCAGCTGGGGTGGAAGGAAGCGTGGAAGGAAGAGTGGAGAGGGATTCCCTGACTTCAGTGTGGTCTGACAGAAATCGCAGTATCTCATAGTACCACAGCCTGGGGACATAAACGTCATCTGCTGCAGCTCCGGACCTCTGGGAATCTGTGACCTTCTTGCGCTCCCTAAGATAAGTGCTCCTTAGGCCACCAATTTTGGCTTTTAAATAGGGGATGGTTGCTGTGGGGACCACCGGCGTCACCAACTCCAGCAGTTTCTCCAGCGCTGCCTGCCTCTTTTGTTTATGGTTATAGTGGGGGTGTCTCACCTGCCACAGACAGGGCAGCTCCCTGTATTTGTCAATGAAAAGGGGGAGGAAATTGTGGTCGTTGAACCCATCCATTTTCTCTGCTAGACACAACACAAGACAAACCCTAATGTCAGGCCAAACTCCCCTAATCTTGTTACAATATAGGCTTCCATTTCGAAGCAGTATAGGCCCAAGTTTAGATCCTACCTTTGTTATCACGATCGGCGCCTCCGATGCTCCTTCCTCCGCTCACAGATCGTACGTAAGACGCACGCGTGTTACGCTTTATACACACTGCGCATGCGTGTAACTCCGCCCGCCCCTGATGTTCTTTCTAGTCTATTCCCCGCCCTTTTTCGTTCGGCGCAGTGGGGGAAGAGCACATGGCGGAGACACAGCAGGTGCGTGCTAATTGTAGCAACAAAGAGGAGGAGGAGGAAAGTCGGATCCGGACACGTCCCGATCCAGAAGGAGATTTAAGGACTCAAATATGTCCTTTGGAGAGATGTTGGAGATGGTCGGTATCCTGAAGAAGGCTGACTATGATGGGAAGTATGGGCCTTACCCCAACCCCAATATCAGAAAGGCCAAGATCATGGCGAAAGTGGTCAGGAGTCTGCACCGGAATTTCGGGGTATGACGATCGAAAGATCAGCTCAGGAACCGGTGGTCGGACCTCAAATTACAAGAACATGAGCAGTACAGAAAGATCCGGAGAGTGCTGCAAAAAAGTAAGTAGTTGTGTTCCTATACTTTATGTTTATTACGTTCGTGCTGCTCCATGTGCTTTTAGGAACTGTTGTACAGTTTAAAATGGCAACTTTCATGTTCATGGGCACATTATTCGTTTGGATCAAACATTTTTCTTTCGGACTATAAAATACCATTGTTTAGGCCATATGCATTTGGCCACCATTTTGACGCCCTATACTTGTCTTAAAAGAATTGGGTTGTGTAGATGGCTTTGTTACTAGAATGAAATGCAAACTAGATTCTGTGTAAGGAGAGGACACTGAGCAGCTGTTTTCACATCTGGACACTGGAGCACTAGTGTGGGACACAAGAACACCATTTTTATTGGGGGGGCACACACTTGCTCTAGTGTATACTATAGGGGGGGTCTCCATCTGTGAAGCTTGTACTAAACAGGTAAAGTATTGCAGGTTGACAAAGGACACTAAAAAAGCTACATCTTGGAACTCTGCTAAAATTGACAATTGTACCCCACTTCCAAGCAATGTTTCCTATTTCTAGTTCTGCCATCAAATATCTGTGTGCGAATTATACCATTTTTGTTTGACATAGGGGATAAAAGACTCGGAGGACACCCCTCATCCAAGGAGACCAGAGCCCCCCCCCCCCCTGGAAGAAGGGGAAATCCCCCCAACACAATCTGAGCAGGAGGAAGAAGATGTGGTGGAACTAGTCACCACAACAGGTGAGTGTCTGCAACCACAGGCTCAGATAAGAGATGGATGGCGGCATATTTTTTAGACCTAATTTATTTTGGGGTTCCTCTCTTTTTAGGTGATCGTGAGGTTGTGGGTCCAGATCCTTTCACATCCAAAAGTGCCCAGATCCTGATCGGGGAGATCATGGGGTGTAATTTACAATTGGAAATCATCAAGAAAAACATCAATGATGTTATTCCAAAAAATAAAAACATCATTGATGTTTTGGGGCGAGTTTAAAGCCCCTCCAAATCACTTTCTTCTTTTGTGTGCTACAATGTGCTAAATGTTATTGTGATTTTTCCCAAAGCCAAATTTGGAGGATGCACACAGTGTGTCAACATGTGCTATCTGCCATCACGGGAGATCAATGAACGCGTTTTGGGGGTGCAACCCCTTCCTCAATAATAAAGTAGCGGTGAGGAAGGGCTTGCTCCCCCAAAACACGTCCCTTGATCCCCCCTGATGGCAGGTTGCACATGTTGACATTGTTAAATTGGTGTGCATCTTCCAAATTTGGCTTTTCCTGGGGTGACTTCACCCCATCTGAAAGCAATATCAAACACAGTTCCTAAATACTCATGTGTGATATTGCCTTCAAATTCTACCAAATGTGACGTTTGTAAGTTCAAGATTTGTGTCTTTCTTGTTGGTTTTACGCATGCCTGTTTTATCTAAAATGGACATTTTGAGTTTGGATAATGTTACCCCAAAAATTGTTATACAACAAACATGTTGGTTTGTTTGAAAAACCTTTGGTAAATGCACATGTGATTATGCAGGTATAAAAAAGTTTGTTAAGCAAGAATGTGTGGATTATTGTCTCAACGCTACAATACTTTTGGGGTGATGTCATTGTTGTTTTCTGAGAAAATGGGGGTTATTTACTAAGGGCAAATCCTCTTGGCACTACAAGTGCAGTTTCAGTGCAGTTGCAACTGCACTTGTAGTGAAATGTGTTTTTGCATTTTAGTAAATAACAGCCAACAGTGCTTTGTATAATAAGGTTACACAATCAAGACATTTTCTGGACTCAACACATTTCTGTCAGGGTCAGCTAAAACAAACACAAGCAGTAAATGTCCACAAAGAATTTCTTTTTTTGTTTTATTATAAAAAGGCTTCACAGATTTTCTGGCATATTGATAGCCCCCCTACCCGCAAAGAACTCCAGGTAGCGTAACCGTACATCACGGGCACTCAGGGAGGGCAAGCCAGGATGGCCACTTTCAAGTGCCGTCAGTGTGGTTTGATGTATCATTCCGGCCTCAGGCCCAACTGAGCCAGCATAGTTGGCAGAATGTTTCCTTAAAAAGTTATGGAGAACACAGCACTCAAGTATAATATGGTTCAGTTTATACTCCGCCATATGGATGGGTGTCAGAAATAGGCGGAACCGGCTGGTCAGGATTCCAAATGTGTTCTCCACCACTCTTCGGGCTCTGGCCAGCCGGTAATTAAAAACCCTCTGTTCCGGGGTGAGGGTCCTCATTGAGATTGGCCGCATCAGGTGGTCCCCCAGCGCAAACGCTTCATCAGCAACGAACACGAATGGGAGTCCTTCCACATTGCACTCTGGAGCTGGTAAGACCAAGCTGCCATTCTGGAGACGCCTGTAAAACTCAGTCTGGGCGATGACTCCACCATCGGACATCCGGCCATTCTTCCCCACGTCCACATACAGGAAGTCGTAATTAGCCGACACCACCGCCAACATCACTATACTATTGAACCCCTTATAGTTGAAATAGTATGACCCCGAGTTGGGTGGTGGGACGATGTGGACGTGTTTCCCATCAATTGCCCCTCCGCAGTTAGGAAAGTCCCACTGCTCGGCAAAGTGGGAGGCCACAGTCTGCCATTCCTGTGGCGTGGAAGGAAACTGTTGAGGAAAAAACAACAAACATTACTATTTTTGATCAGAAACATGGCAAGCATATTAGACACAAACATTATGGGGCAACCTCCAGATAGCATTTATTAAGGGGAATTTAACAACGCCAAAGTATAAGGTACACCTATCATATTCCCCCTCCCCCCCTCTCATGGGCCATTTCTAACATTATAGGGGGTGTGTGGAAATCTTGGACAGGTAACCCTCTTCACTTCATTGAGAGATGAATGCCTACATACAGGGTATTACTTGGAACAGCCCCTCCTTAGTTACACTATTGGCAGACCACTGGACAGGTAGGAAGTGTCATAATACCAAGATATAAATACACACTGTACACATTTCAGCACATTTGGACATTCTGCTATTACCTATCAAGATAATAATAGGATCCAAAAACTTTAAACAGTACCATTTGAAAGTATACAGGCAGGCCCTTGCACTACATGCTTTGGGGAATTCATCCATAAATCTGAGCACTAAAGAGATGGGTATAGTGTGTATGGGTTTGGCAAAGTCAGCAGATAGATGATTGAGGATAGAGAATTGGGATCAGCTGACTTAGCAGTTGGGGACTAAAAATTATTTGGGGACACCACCAAAAAAAAGCCTCTGGCACTCTGCCTGAATTTAAAGCAAAAATAACATTTCAAAACATTTTAGGGGGTGTTTGGGGTAAAGCACTACTATGGGGCAGAAAAAATACATTGTTAAGTGACTACATGAGGTGAATATAGGGCCAGGAGACACCATGCTGGGGAGGTTATTGAAGGGCAAATATGTATGAAGGACCTAAAATAATAATTACATAAAAATCCAGCATGCATGAGGACAAAGGGGACATTCACAGCATATTCCAATCATGGTAATTAGGGAATGAGGAAAGAAATACAAGATATTAGCAAACATTAAATACAATAAAATGTGATATAAAAGGATAAAAATCTTACCTTCATATACTCCTTCTGCAGGACCTGGATGATGGCAGAACAGGTCTCTGGGATAATGATCCCCAGAGCCTGGGGGGAGATGCCTGTCGAGAACTTGAGGTCCTGCAGGCTTCTCCCTGTCGCCAAATACCGCAGGGTAGCGACCAACCTCTGCTCCGGAGTGATGGCTTGCCTCATGCAGGTATCCTGCCTGCTAATATAAGGGGTCAGCGAAGCCAACAGACGGTGAAACACGGGGTCCGTCATCCTGAGAAAGTTCCTGAAATCATCAGGATTATTCTCACGGATCTCACGGAGCAAAGGCATATGAGAGAACTGGTCACGCTGAAGCAACCAATTCTTAGTCCATGAACTCCTCCCCACCCTGTTCATGGACTGGACTTGTGTCAAGGTCAGGACCCCAACACCAAGCCCCCGCACAGCACGAAGTCTACGAGGAGTACGCATACGCAACATGGCTAGAAAACGGTCAGCTGCTCAGAACGAAGTAACAGAAAGCACTGAAGAACAGCAAGGCCTGTGAAGAGCGACCTGAAAAACAGTAACGAACGAACAAGAATGCAATGACTAATTAAAGTCACGCGGAACTTGCTTGCACGCACTGAAGAGCAGATACAAACCCACAAGCACAAACTGAATGGCAGAAAACGATCTAAAAGTCACGAGTCTGAAAAAGCACGAATCGTCTCTCACCAAACTATTACTAACACGAGATTAGCAAAAGGAGCCCAAAGGGTGCGCGCTTGGTTCTGAACCTGCCTTTTCTAGTCTCGTCGTACGTGGTGTACGTGACCGCGTGGTTGGCGATCGGAAATTCCGACAACTTTGTGCGACCGTGTGTAGACAAAACAAGTTTGAGCAAACATCCGTCAGAAAAAATCCTAGGATTTTGTTGTCGGAATGTCCGAACAAAGTCCGACCGTGTGTACGCCCCATTACTCACCCATTGTCTCCATGTGAAAGCGGTGCTACAGCAACTATGGGACAATTGTCTATATGCTAAATTGGAGAAGTGCCTATTTGAACAAACACAAGTTCAATTCCTGGGCTACATAGTCTCGTATCAGGGCCTCCTCATGGACCCAGCCAAACTTCGAGCCATCTCTGAGTGGCCCCAGCCCTCTGGTCTTAAAGCCACCCAACGCTTTTTGGGCTTCACCAATTACTATCGCCAATTCATTCGTAACTACTCCACCTTGGTAGCTCCTATTACATCTCTCACCCGCAAGGGTGTCAATGCCCAGCTCTGGTCCCCTGAAGCCAATAATGCTTTCCACAAACTCAAGGCAGCCTTCCTCTCCGCCCCAATCCTCCTACGTCCGGACATTACGAAACCCTTTTCTATGGAGGTTGATGCCTCTTCAGTAGGAGTCGGTGCTGTCCTACTCCAAGCTCAGAAGGGCAAGTCTCAACCCTGCGGTTTCTTTTCCAAGAAGTTTTTGAATGCAGAGAAGAACTATACCATTGGGGATCGTGAGCTACTAGCTATTAATCTAGCTCTTCAAGAATGGCGACATCTACTAGAGGATTCTCCCCATTGTAATACATTCTATACTAATCATAAAAATCTGCAGTATTTACAATCCGCAAAACGCTTGAACCCACACCAAGTTCGCTGGGCTCTTTTCTTCACCCGCTTCAACATCAACATTACCTTTCGTCCTGGTGCCAAAAATCTTTGTGCCGATGCCTTGTCCAGGTCGTTTGATATCAATGATTCTGAGAATCACCTTGATCCTGGTCCCATCATCCCTCCGCATCGTATTCTAGCCACTACTACTACTGCTCCGGTCTATGCAGCGTCCTCCAGGTAAAACTTTTCTAGTTCCCGCACTTCATCCCAAACTCCTTTTCGTGGGCACATGACTCCTAGTTCTCTGGAAATCCTGGCATAACTTGTACTTGTGACCTTCAGCCACATTACTGGTGGCCTTCGCTTCGTAAGGACGTTAAAGAGTACGTTCAAGCTTGTACGATTTGTGTACTATCCAAGTCTTCCACCTCTGCCCCAGCTGGCTTGCTTCTGCCCTTACCAGTTCCCGATATACCTTGGCGTTGTATTTCCATGGATTTTGTCTTGGATCTACCCCCTTAACAGGTTCTACAGTCATCTGCGTAGTGGTGGATCGGTTCTCCAAAATGTGTCACTTGATTCCTCTCCTAGGCTTACCTTCTGCTCCCAGTCTTGCCACAACTTTCATTAAGGGGATCTTTTGTCTTCATGGGATGCCTTCACATATCGTCTCTGACAGTGGAGTTCAATTTACTGCTTGGTTTTGGAGAGCTTTGGCCAGCTCCTTTGGGATTAAATTGGATTTTTCATCTGCCTTTTAACCCCATTCCAATGAGCAAATGGAACGTGTCAATCAAAATGTAGAACGTTTTCTCCGTGCCTTCATCTCAGCCCACCAAGATGACTGGGTGGAACTTTTGCCCTGGGCAGAGTTTGCCTTAAACCAACACTCCAATGCCAGTTCTGGAAAATCCCCCTTCTTCACTGTTTACGGGTAGCATCCTTCTGTTCCCTTTCCTGTTCCCATTTCTCCTCTTGTACCAGCAGCAGCTGAAACCCAGAGGACCTTCAACTCAATCTGGGAAGAAGTCTCTAAGAATCTTCATCTGGCTGCTTCCAGGCATAAAACGTCAGCAGATCGTCATCGCCGTCCGGCTCCTAAGTTCCTACCTGGCGATAGAGTTTGGCTCTCTACCAAGCACATCCGACCCCGAGTGCCCTCAATGAAATTTGCCCCTCGCTTTATTGGTCCCTTTCCCATTCTCTGTCAGATAAATCCGGTTGCTTTCAAGCTCCGTCTGCCCTCTCATCTCAGGATCCCCAACGCCTTCCATGTCTGCTCAGGCCACTGGTCCTCAATCGCTTCTCTCGCCCTTTTTCTCTCCCCGCTCCTGTGGCTGATACGACGGATCATAATGAGATTAAAGAAATATTGGACCCCAAATACTCCAGAGGGAAGCTACTCTATCTGATTGGAAGGGCTACGGCCCTTCCAGTAGGGCTGGGGAAAAAATTGATTTGAATCGAGTTGAGAGGTCAAACTGGTTCAAAATTTAAGCAAATCAATTTTTTTAGATTTTTCTTTTTTCACCAGGACCGGTGCTGACACCGCGCCGGTCCTGAGGAGCTGCGGGCAGGAGTTTTAAGGTGAGGCCGCGGCTTCGGCCTAGTCTGCGAGGCCAGACGCCGCGGACTAGGCCGAAGCATCGCCTAAAAACTCCTGCCCGCAGCTCCTCAGGACCAGCGCGGTGTCCAAAAAAAAAAAACCCGGTTCGGATCGTGAATCAAGTTTTCTTTTAAAAAATCGCAGATTTTTTTTTTTTAGAAAATCGCCCAGCTCTACCTTCCAGGTCTTGGGTTCCTGCTACAGATGTCTCAGCCCCACACTTGGGGACCAGATTTCATCTGAAATTTTCCTCCAAGCCAACCCCCAGACGTGTAGGGGGAAATTGTAAGCGGGGGGGGTACTGTCACAGATCAGCTGCGGTGCTGATCTGAGTCTTACCTTTTACTGCTGTAGATCGGCTGGTTCCTGTGGTTCTACAAGTCTGTGTTCAGCTCTTGCTGCTGCACTCAGCAGTTATGGGTGTCGCCGGCTTCACCTGTTGCTTTTTATATACTTCCTTTCTGCTACTTCCTGTCCAGCCTCCCACGTGCTTCTCTATTTAAATTTCACTCAGACCAGTTTCTGGTTGCTTGAGCAACACTTGTTCCTGAGCACCCTTCGTGTAACCTGCTTACCTGACCTCTCGTGAACCGATCTCTTGTGTACCGACTCAGCTAGTTCTGATTACATTGTCTGCTGCCCGCACTGACCTTGGCTCGCTATCCGGCTCTGCTTCATCCATCCATCCATCCATCCGTGTCTGACTGTGTCTTCTGGTACTCTCCTTGCCAGCGGGGTGAACCGGGGGTCGTGACCTGGGGTCAGCACGCAGCTAAGCCCAAACTCTCATGAGGGGTCCCTGGCAGAATATAGATTCCACGCCCTGGGGGATGCCGTGTCACCTGCTCGCCTGTGGGCTCACATCAGTAGCACCGCGACAACGTGTGAGTGCTGCCAGCATTGCTGCAGAGGTTGAAGTGGTGGGGAGGTTAGCCTGTCAGTGCTAAGACCATACGCCACACACTGCATCAAATTGGTCTGCATGGTTGTCATCCCAGAAGGAAGCCTCTTCTAAAGATGATGCTCAAGAAAGCCGCAAACAGTTTGCTGAAGACAGCAGACTAAGGACATGGATTACTGGAACCATGTCCTTTGGTCTGATGAGACCAAGATAAACTTATTTGGTTCAGATGGTGTCAAGCGTGTGTGGCGGCAACCAGGTGAGGAGTACGATGACAAGTGTGTCTTGCCTTCAGTCAAGCCTGGTGGTGGGAGCATCATGGTCTGGGGCTGCATGAGTGCTGTTGGCACTGGGGAAAACAGTTCATTGAGGGAACTATGAATGCCAACATGTACTGTGACATATTGAAGCAGAGCATGATCCCCTCCCTTCAGAGAATGGGCCACAGGGCAGTATTCCAACATGATAACGACCCCAAACACAGCTCCAAGAAAACCACTGCCTTGCTAAAGAAGCTAAGGGTAAAGGTGTTGAACTGGCCAAGCATGTCTGCAGACCTAAACCCTATTGAGCATCTGTGGGGCATCCTTAAACGAAAGGTGGAGGAGCGCAAGGTCTCTAACATCCACCAGCTCTGTGATGTCGTCATGGAGGAGTGGAAGAGGACTCCCGTGGCAACCTGTGAAGCTCTGGTGAACTACATGCTCAAGTGGGTTAAGGCAGTGCTGGAAAATAATGGTGACACACAAAACATTGACACTTTGGGCCCAATTTGGACATTTTCACTTAGGGGTGTACTCACTTTTGTTTCCAGCGGTTTAGACATTAATGGCTGTATGTCGACTTTTTTGGAAGAGATAGCACATTTACACTGTTATACAAGCTGTACACTACTTTACATTGTAGAAAAAGTGTTATTTCTTCAGTGTTGTCACATGAAAAGATATAATAAAATATTTACAAAAATGTGAGGGGTGTACTCACTTGTGAGATACTGTATATTTGGGTTTAAATGGCAGCAAAAGGCTGTTAAATATCTTGGATTCCAAATTCCTACCTCTTGGAAATGGGAAAGACACATATAAAAGAGACCAAAGGAGCTGCGCACCCCGAGAAAGGTTTATCTAAAAAAGGTTTGTTCCCCAGTGGGGCTTTAAAACAGCAATGTACAACATCACAGAGATTATTTCTAGATGGTATTGAAAAGACAATTCATTAACAAGATGTCCAATAAAATCATTTGGTTGAATACAGTGTATACATATAGAGTCTGATCCAATGATAAAGTTCATATTCCATAAAACGGCAAAAAACACATTCGACACATCATTACATTACATGGTGTTATATGATATATAAGCCCCGAAGCATTTCGACCTAGATGCGGTCTCTTCAGGGGGCACAATTGGATCTAAAAAATATAATACATGTATTCAGAATTGTAAAATTTTTTTCATTCTTCACATTAAATAAATCATAATGGCGGGTTTTACCGTTAAAGGATGAAATTAGTATTTCAAATTCTAAGATGGTCGGAGCCATTGGAGAGTCCAAAGAAAAGAGGAGCCAACCCCAAGGGGCTTACAAGGAGCCACACTAGTACACGCCTCCCGGGGGCGAAGGAGTACACACCTGCAACAAACACCCATTGGTAGCCATTAGTAAATAATAAACTAGTAATTGAATCATCATTATAAATGTTTATAGTTGTATATATTGAGACTGATATGAAAATATCAATGTATAAGTATTTCAAAATGTTGTTTGCGTCCCATGAAATTAAAGATAAAAAAATATAATAAATGAGTAATCAAAGTAAATTAGTATTTTGTTAATGCATAAAAAAGGGGGGTGTGCTGATGTGGAAAAAAAATACATAAGTAGTAGTATTCAATAATACTACAAATAAAAAATGTGGTGCACAAAGAATACAAAGTGTGTGTATAAAAACGTGTACTGTGGATGAAATTATAAAGTCACTAAGAAAGTGCATCATGTGATGGGAAGCATGGTGTATATCAACCAAACGCTGGCAGAACGTGAGAAAGTGACAATAAAGGAATGAAAAACAAAAACAAACACAAAAAGTGAAAAATGAATGTGAAAAATAGGTAAAGAGCCAACCGAACGTGACAGTGTGTGAGTGATGATGTGATGTCCCTAACACAAACAATACACACGTGCCTTAAATCTTATGATAAACAGAACATCTTGTGGTTTGGCCGAATGAATGTCATCAAAATGGACATTCTTCCTAAATTTTTATACATTTTCCAGGCGAACCCTGCCCCCCCCCCTCCGTGTAGATTCTTCCAAACGATTGAAAAGGTTTTTCGAGATTTCATATGTTGACATAAAAGGCCTAGAATTGGCTTTAATATTTTAGCTTTACCTAAGATCAGAGGGGGTGTTACTCTTCCTGACCTTCTGTAGTACTTTCACGCAGCATCGTTAATCAGAATAGTTGATTGGTACCATGGTTCCTCCACTAAGCTGTTGACGTTATTAGAAGACGACCTGATATCTCCCGACCTCACATCCCTTCCATGGATGCTCCCAATACACAGACCCCCTACTGATCTACTCCCCCTCAAGACTTCTGCTACGTTGCGAATTTGGGACAGTTACCTTACCAAAGGTTTACTATCATCGAGACCCAGCCCCTTGACCCCACTATTTGGAATCAACTCTTTCCCTCCAACTTGTAGTAAGTCTAAATTTCTTTTATGGCAAAAATCAGATGCTCCTCTTTTGAGCCATACACTTTGTGCCTGAAAGCTGACCCCCTTACTTAACATGCTCTCTACCTGCCATAACCCTCCTGGGGCTTGGCTTGAACATACTCAACTGACACACTTTTTGGACAAGCTACTGAACATTGGCAATTTGAGTCGTTATTATCCCAGTCTGACAGACCAGAGCACTCACTATCCCAGATATATCAAATGCTGGTTCAGATTTCTTATCCAAATTCACCCCCATTGCTTTCAAAATGGGAACTGGAGATGAACTTATCCCCAGACGATATGGAATGGGGCAAAACACTGGCGCTTTCCTTTAAATTATCTATCTCATCTCATGCCCAAGAATGGAATTATCGCATTGTATTTAGGTGGTATCACTGCCCTACTATTCTACTTAAATTTTATCCTAATGTATCAGACATATACTGGAGATGCTTGCAAGCCCCGGGCACCATGACACACATCTGGGGTACATGCCCACGAGTTATCCGCTTTGGGATAAGATTCTCCAGCTCCTTCCCTTGCTTTCCTTCTCCCCTCCTTTTTTTCTTCTTTCTACCCCCCCCCCCCCTTTTTTTTCTCTTTTTCTTTTTCTTAGCTATATAAGGTTATGGTGATCTTACCTGCAGTGCCACCACACTTTCAGGCCATATATGTGGAGCCTTGGTTTTTTCTTTTTTATACACCATTGTTTCTAGTGGACTACTGGTTAACTGGTATACTATTAATATGCTTATTTCTCCATGCCTTAATGACATACACTTTATTCTGCTTATGTGATCCAAGTGCTTTTATTGTTTTTCAATCATAATGTATGCTTGTACACCCAGTTGAATTGCGTTACTTTCACCTATGTTTACTCAATATTGTTTAAGAATATTTGAAACGTAATAAAACTTTATCAGAGCTTTGCTAGACTAGCTAATTATAGGAATAGACAAGTTGTTACATATTTATAATAAATAGGGGGAATCCATAACCACCCAATATTTATTTCAGAGCATAAAGTGGGTGTATGGGGGGATAAAATCATGCAACTTTCAGTGACTTTCAAGTCATGGCAGTGTGAAAGTGGCCTTATAGTGTGAATGAAGGGTTCTAGTGAGATAATAAATAAGAGGGGAGAAAGTGGACAGCCCTGTCTGGTACCATTTTTGATTTTTATAATGTCGGATAATGTTCCATTGAGCTTAATTTTTGCAGTTGGCAGGGAATAAACAGTGGATATCCAGGAGATCATCTTTTTTAGTAATCCCAGATGTTCGCATGTTGCAAACATGTAGTCCTACGCCACTCTATCAATGGCCTTCTCCGCATCAGCGGAGAGGAGAAGGCCTTCGATCCTGCTCAGACGTGAACTATGAATCAGGTTAAGTGCTTTAGAGATGTTATGCCTGGCTTTCTTCCCTGGCATAAAGCCTACCCGTTCTGGGCCAATAATTTTCATAAGAAGGGGTCCAAGGCGGTTTGCTAACATTTTTGCTAGAAGTTTTAAATCAGTACTGAGGAGAGAGATTGGTCTGTAATTTGCGCATTCTTTGGGGTCTTTATTTGCTTTTGGTATAACTGTGAATTTTTTGTTGCGTGTCCAGATAGTTAAAGTTCGCCAGTAAAGGAGACTTCAAGATATCTACAAATGTCTTATAATATTGAGAAGTCAGGCCATCTGGGCTTTTGCCTGGTTTAAGATCTTTGATGGCTTGGGTAAGTTCATCTTCCTGTAGTGGGAGTTGTAGTTTTTGGATCTCCATTTTACATATTTTTTATGATGATCTACATATTAGTGTATAATTGTTATGTGTCTTTTGGCACCTAATATGTGTCAGGGGCTATATCTGAATTATCATGTGTTTTTTTTTTTTTTGTTATTGGCATATTAAAGTGCCATTGTTTTTAAAAACCACAAGATGGCGCTATACCTGACTGTGTTTAACCACTTCAGCCCCGGAAGATTTTGCCCCCTTCATGACCTGAGCACTTTTTGCAATTTGACACTTCAACTGATAATTGCGCGGTCATGCAACGCTGTACCCAAACAATATTTGCGTCCTTTTTTTCTTACAAATAGATCTTTCTTTTGGTGGTATTTGATCACCACTGGGATTTTTATTTTTTGCGATATAAACCAAAAAAGACAGAAAATTTTGAAAAAAAAAATATTTTCGACTTTTTGTTATAAAAAATATCCAATAAACTCAATTTTCAATACATTTAGGCCAAAATGTATACAGCCAGATGTCTTTGGTAAAAAAAATGTCAATAAGCGCTAAGGTTATAGCGTCTACAAACTATGGTATATTTTCGCAGCTTTTACTTTCTGACTGCTTATGTCATTTCTTCAGGTGCTAAAATGGCAGGCCAGTACAAAACCCCTCCAGATTACCCCAAGGAATTTGCTGAGAGGCATGTTGAGCCCATTGAATATATTTGGTCACAAGTGATTGAAAAATGACAAAAAAAAATGTTTACACAAAGCTGTCACTGAAATGATATATTGCTCAAACATACCATTGGTATATGTGAAATTACACCCCAAAATACATTCTGCTGCTTCTCCTGAGTACGGGGATACCATATGTGTGAGACTTTTTGGCAGTCTAACCATAAACAGGACCGCGAAGACCAATCACCGCCTTCAGGCTTTCTAAGGGCGTAAACTACTTATTTCACTTCCTCACTACCTATCACAGTTTCAGTGGCCATGAAATGCCAAGATAGCACAACCCCCCCCCCCCCAAATTACCCCTTTTTGGAAAGTAGACACCCCAAGCTATTTGCTGGGAGGCATGTTGAGTCCATGGAATATTTTATGTTTAGCCACAAGTTTCAGGAATATTATTTGTTTTTTTTTTTGTTTGTTTTTTACACAAAGTTGTCATTTAAATTATATATTTCTCAAACATGCCATGGACATATGTGAAATTACACCCCAAAATACATTCTGCTGCATGATGAATATTTTACTTCTACTCTAAAAAAAAAAAAGGAAAGGAAAAATTTTTTTTTTTCTTTTTTTCAAATTTCAAAACTTTGAGACAAAAAGCGAGATCTGCAACATACTCAACATGCCTCTCAGCAAATAGCTTGGGGTGTCTACTTTCCGAAAAGGGGTAATTTGTTTTGTTTTTTGCTATCTTGGCATTTCATGGCCTCCGAAACTGTGATAGGTAGTGAGGAAGTGAAATGAGCAATTTACACTCTTATGCCTTGTACACACGAGCTGACTTTTCGACGGACTAGGTCCGACAGTCTTTCCGATAGACTTTGCAGCGTAGGTCCGCCGGACTTTCAAGCGAACGGACTTGGACACACACGATCACACCAAAGTCCGACGGATTCGTACGTAATGACGTACGACCGGACTAAAATAAGGAAGTTGATAGCCAGTAGCCAATAGCTGCACTAGCGTCGGTTTTAATCCGTCGGACTAGCATACAGACGAGCGGATTTTTCCACCAGACTCGAGTCCGTCGGAAAGATTTGAAACATGTTTTATTTCTAGGTCAGTCGGACTTTTGGGGAAAAAAAGTCCACTGGAGCTCACACACGATCGAATTGTCCGACAGAGTCCGGTCCGCCGGACCAAGTCTGCCGGAAAGTCCGCTCGTGTGTACGCGCCATTAGAGAGCCTGAAAATGCTGATTGGTTTTCGGGCTCCTGTACACGGTTAGACTGCCAAAAAGTCTTACGCATGTGGTATCCCCATATTCAGGAGAAGCAGCTGAAAGTATTTTAGGGTTTAATTTCACATATACCCATGGCACTTTTAAGCATGATATCATTTAGGTGACAACCTTGAAAAAAAAAACAAAAACAAATGTAATTTTCCCAAAAATCTACTTTTCAAAAAGGGGTCATTTGGGAGGTGTTTTAACTGTCCTGCCATTTTATGTCCAACATTAGAAGCTTATGTCACACCTCACCTACTCTTATAACCACTTAAAGACCAAGCCTTTTCTGACACTTTTTGTTTACATGAAAAAAAAATATTTTTTTTGCTATAAAATTACTTTGAACCCCCAAACAGTATATACAGTGGGGACGGAAAGTATTCTGACCCCCTTACATTTTTCACTCTTTGTTATATTGCAGCCATTTGCTAAAATCATTTAAGTTCATTTTTTTCCTCATTAATGTACACACAGCACCCCATATTGACAGAAAAACACAGAATTGTTGACATTTTTGCAGATTTATTAAAAAAGAAAAACTGAAATATCACATGGTCCTAAGTATTCAGACCCTTTGCTGTGACACTCATATATTTAACTTAGGTGCTGTCCATTTCTTCTGATCATCCATGATATGGTTCTACACCTTCATTTGAGTCCAGCTGTGTTTAATTATACTGATTGGACTTCATTAGGAAAGCCATTTTTGCAGATTTATTAAAAAAGAAAAACTGATATATCACATGGTCTTAAGTATTCAGACCCTTTGCTCAGTATTTAGTAGAAGCACCCTTTTGATCTAATACAGCCATGAGCAGGGGTGGACTGATAACTCATGGGGCCCCTGGGCAATAGGAGATTATGGGGCCCCCAGGGAATCAGAGATTATGGGGCCACACGGTATACACACACACAGTATACAATCACACAGTATACACATACATGTACACACAGTATACACAGACAGATGTAAAAAAACACAGATTTATACATACTGTCCCTGGTTTTACTGAGGCTGGCACCCCTGATGGGGCCCCCTAGTGGCACAGGGCCCTCGGGCAGTGCCCGAGTCGCTCAATGGTCAGCCCGCCTCTGGCCATGAGTCTTTTTGGGAAAGATGCAACAAGTTTTTTACACCTGGATTTGGGGATCCTCTGCCATTCCTCCTTGCAGATCCTCTCCAGTTCTGTCAGGTTGGATGGTAAACGTTGGTGGACAGCCATTTTTAGGTCTCTCCAGAGATGCTCAATTGGGTTTAAGTCAGGGCTCGGGCTGGGCCATTCAAGAACAATCATAGAGTTGTTGTGAAGCCACTCCATCGTTATTTTAGCTGTGTGCTTAGGGTCATTGTCTTGTTGGAAGGTAAACCTTCAGCCCAGTCTGAGGTCCTGAGCACTCTGGAGAAGGTTTTCGTCCAGGATATCCCTGTACTTGGCCGCATTCATCTTTCCCTCGATTGCAACCAGTCATCCTGTCCCTGCAGCTGAAAAACACTCCCACAGCCTGATGCTGCCACCACCATGCTTCACTTTTGGGACTGTATTGGACAGGTGATGAGCAGTGCCTGGTTTTCTCCACACATACCGCTTAGAATTAAGGCCAAAAAGTTCTATCTTGGTCTCATCGGACCAAAGAATCTTATTTCTCACCATCTTGGAGTCCTTCAGGTGTATTTTAGCAAACTCCATGCGGGCTTTCATGTGTCTTGCACTGAGGAGAGGCTTCCGTCTGGCCACTCTGCCAAAAAGCCCTGACTGGTGGAGGGCTGCAGTGATGGTTGACTTTCTACAACTTTCTCCCATCTCCCGACTGCATCTCTGGAGCTCAGCCACAGTGATCTTTGGGTTCTTCTTACCTCTCTCACCAAGGCTCTTCTCCCCCGATTGCTCAGTTTGGCCGGATGGCCAGCTCTAGGAAGGGTTCTGGTCATCCCAAACGTTTTCCATTTAAGGATTATGGAGGCCACTGTGCTCTTAGGAACCTTAAGTGCAGTAGAAATGTTTTTGTAACCTTGGCCAGATCTGTGCCTTGCCACAATTCTGCCTCTGAGCTCTTCAGGCAGTTCCTTTGACCTCATGATTCTCATTTGCTCTGACATGCACTGTGAGCTGTAAGGTCTTATATAGACAGGTGTGTGGCTTTCCTAATCAAGTCCAATCAGTATAATCAAACACAGCTGGACTCAAATGAAGATGTAGAACCATCTCAAGGATGATCAGAAGAAAATGGACAGCACCTGAGTTAAATATATGAGTGTCACAGCAAAGGGTCTGAATACTTAGGACCATGTGATATTTCAGTTTTTCTTTTTTAATAACTCTGCAAAAATGTCAACAATTCTGTGTTTTTCTGTCAATATGGGGTGCTGTGTGTACATTAATGAGGAAAAGAATGAACTTAAATGATTTTAGCAAATGGATGCAATATAACAAAGAGTGAAAAATTTAAGGGGGTCTGAATACTTTCCGTCCCCTCTATATATTTTTTTTAAAGCAGAGGCCCTACAGAATAAAATGGTGGGTGTTGCAACTTTTTTTTTTCCACGCAGTATTTGCACAGCGATTTTTCAAACGCAATTTAAAAAACACTTTTTTGAATTATAATGCACGAAAACACACTTTCCGAAATGTTTGGTAAAATATAACAGATGATCATAGATACCAAACATGACATGCTTTAAAATTGCACACGCCCATGCAGCGTCATACTACATACATATTTAAAAGCCTTTTCAGGCTACCGCTTTAAATTTACAGTCTAGGTCTACTGCTAGAATTACTGCCTTTGATCTGACGTTCGCGGTGATACCTCACATGCATGGTGCAATTGCTGTTTACATATGACCGATGCTTGCGTTCTCCTTTGCGTGCGAGCACGGGGGGAAAAGGGTGCTTTATTTATTTTTATTTTTTTAACCACTTCATGACCAGGCCATTTTTTGAGATATGGCAATGCATTACTTTAACTGAAAATTGCGCGGGCGTGCGAAGCTGTACCCAAATAAAATTGATGTCCCTTTTTTCCTACAAATAGAACTTTCTTTTGGTGGTAATTGATCACCTCTGCATTTTTTATTTTTTGCGCTATAAACAAAAAAAGACTGACAGTTTTGGAAAAAAAACAAAACAATATTTTTTACTTTCTGCTATAATACATATCCAATAAAAAAATATAAAAAAAATAATTTATTCATCAGTTTAGGCCAATATGTATTCTGCTACATATTTATGGTAAAAAAAATTGCAATAAGCGTATATTAATTGGTTTGCGCAAAAGTTATAACGTCTACAAAATAGGGGATAGATTTAAGGCATTTTTATTATTATTATTTTTTTATTTACTAGTAATGGCGGTAATCAGCGATTTTTAGCGGGACTGCTACATTGCGGCAGACAGATCAGACACTTTTGACACTTTTATGGGGCCAGTGACATTATTACAGTGATCAGAGCAAAACATTTCCACTGATCACTGCATAAATGACACTGGCAGGGAAGGGGTTAACACTAGGGGGCGAACAAGGGGTTAAGTGTGTCCTAGGGAGGTGTTTCTAACTGTGGGGGGAGTGGACTGACTGGGAATAAAGAGAGATCGCTATTCCTGATTACTAGGAACAGACGATCACACTGTACTCCCCTGTCAGAAATGGGGATCTGCTTTGTTTACACTGGCAGATCCCCGTTCTTCCTCTCTGAGGAGCGATCACGGGTGGCCAGCAGACATCGTGGCCGCCCGACCCGCACATCAGCTCTCCCGCTGTGCAGCGGGCCTGTGCGGCCACAGTATCTTGTGCACGAAACGATGTACAGGTACGTCGTTTTGCACAATAGGGCCGCCCTTCCGCAGTATATATGTGATGGGCGATCCTTAAGTGGTTAATTATTTATTTTGCTGCTGCCTCTGACTACACTGATCTCTGGCTTCCTGATTTACTGGCTTGTTCTGACTACCTGGTTTGGCTACTGTACCCTGGCTAGGAAGTCGGGCCGAGGGCATGGCTATGGCGGCTGGCCGCTGTTGCATTCTGGTAGTTGTAGTCCGCGCTCAAGGAAACGACAACTCCCGGAGACCAGAGTCTTGGAGGCAGGACGGCAGGGGAGTTGGGACGCATGACTGACTTGGGCTGCAGGGCTGGGTGCTGGCAGAGACTTAACCCCAGGACCAGGAGCATTACCCGCCTAGGAGGCCGTGGCATGCAAAGACCTGCTGAGCTGAGCTGCCAGGTGAGAAACTCTGACACCCCCAGCTGACCCCCACATCCCATCTCCCCCGCATACACCCCATTTGCCCTGCCCTAGTGATCAGGCTGTATTGATGGGCACTGGTAAGGCTGCATTGATGGGCACTGATCAGGCTGCATTGATGGGCACTGGTGAGGCTGTATTGATGGTCACAGGTGAGGCTGCATTGATGGACTCTGATGAGGGAACTGTATTGCAAACTGATGGCGACAACTCTCCAACCCCCTCTGGAGGTAACTCTCCTAGCTATAATTCCGGGACCTCTAAAATCAATTAAGAAAGATGTGCTACGCCATTTTCTGGCCGCGGCACGGACAGTGATTCCCCAACACTGGAAGTCGACTGACAAGCCTTCCCTGGGTGATTGGGCTGTCGAAGTGGATTGTATTAGAGACCTTGAACGTTTGTTGGCTCAGGAAAATTATAAAGAGGATCAGTTTTCCGTTATGTGGACCTCTTGGTCCATGTTCCAATATTCCATGGAATTTGTCCCATGGGCGGAGGGCGAACAAGTTGCCACCACATCCTAGCCTAGATGGAGTGCCTTTTCTTCTTTCTTCCTAACCTGACACTATTCTCTCTTTACGCTATATCCTTGCTCGGATATGCTTTACTCAAATGCATTTGCTTTTAGTACAGTAGATGAGTAATATTTTCCCTTTTTATGTAACACCACATGATCCATAAGGCATATAATTTGTGAGAGTGATGATCTCGCTATAGGTATCACTTTGTTCTAACAATCAATAATATGATCCGGTACTGTATGTAATAATGTGGCCTTCCTGCAACACGCATCCCTATGTTTTTTATTTTCGCCTTGATGTGCCTCAAGATGGTAAAGCTATTGAAAACGGTCATCAAGTGCTCATTGGACATACTGTTTCTATGTTTTTCTGTTTGATAATGTATCTATGTGTTATGTTGTTTGTTAACCAACCTTGGCTACTCAATAAAATAAGATTGAACTAAAAGAAAGCCATAAGAAGTTTGGTGTTTGCGAGAAGCCGTGTGGAGGACACAGCAAACATGTGGAAGAAGGTGCTCTGGTCAGAGGAGACAAAAATTGAACTTTTTGGCCTAAAAGCAAAACGCTATGTGTGGTGGAAAACTAAAGCTGCACATCACCCTGAGCACACCATCCCCACCATGAAAAAAGGTGGTGGCAGCATCATGTTGTGGGGATGCTTTTCTTCAGCAGGGACAGGGAAGCTGATCAGAGTTGATGGGAAGATGGATGGAGCCAAATTCAGGGCAATCTTAGAAGAAAACCTGTTAGAGCTTGCAAAAGACTTGAGACTGGGGTGGAGGTTCACCTTCCAGCAGGACAACGACGATACACATACAGCCAGAGCTACAATGGAATGGTTATCACATATTTATTTGTTAGAAATGTTGAAAACCATTTATCGTTTTCCTTCCACTTCACAATTATGTGCCACTTTGTGTTGGTTTATGACATAAAATCCCAATAAAATACATTTACGTTTTTGGTTGTAACATGACAAAATGTGGAAAGGGGTATGAATACTTTTTCAAGGCACTGTATATTCATTTAAAAGATCATGAATACATTTTTCTGTTTCAACAGTTGTAGTTATTGAAAATACCACTAGATGTCAGCATATATCTGCTAAACATTGCATGACAGTAAAATCACAGCTTACTATAGTCAATGCTCTGCATCTTCTGCAAGTTCCCCAGTTCACCAAGTTCACCAGTGGAAAGTTTACTACTGGTGGTTCCATTTTTCTGTAGGTAGAACTCTGCAGGGCTTGCAATTTCTGTGTAGAACAGTCACAGGGGAGAATATACTTTCTGATGCCTGAACACAAAGCGTCTTGCTGCCTAGGTATGGGCAAGTCTTTGTCTTTTATCCCTAGGCAGCGAGACGATTTGTGTTCAGGCATCAGCTACCTCAAGGACACCTCCCCCCCCCCCACCCCCTCTTCTACTCCCAGGATCATACGGCTCTCCACCCTAAAGGATCTCTACAGGTTGCAGCTGCTTCTACATACTTCTCTTGAGACAGGCACATCTGACAGCCAAACACCACTACAAAAGGAAAATACAATTCATTTACATTCCTATTTCATTCATAGAACACCTGGATGTGGAGTGGTATGGAACTTGGAATAATCAATTATCCATCACAGGACATACCCTCCTACTAGCCACACCACCTCTCCCCATGTACACATGTCGGCCTACCGGCCCATACAGACTGTGCTCCCGTTCTCCTGGCTCTGATGAAGAGGTTATTCTTGAAACGCGTCAGCCTTTTTTAAATACCTGCCTCAATATGGGCACACCCCAATTTTAACTTCCTAGTACTTATTTTGTTACCTGTTTTTATGTAATGTAGTATTTGTATGATTTTATATCTATATGACTATATGTCTGTATTCCTATACATGAATAAACCATACATTTCTTGATGCAAGCGTCTGATCACACGCCTTCCATCCACCTCCTACCAAACAGTCCTTTCCAGACCACCCATGGTCAGTTAAGGCAGGGGGACACGCTCCATTATCTCCTCCAGTCCTTTCACTGTCTACAATACTACCCTTTTCTTACAGCAAACAATCTCACAAGCGCAGGAGTATTATTCACCATATCTTGTTTACACTTTGCATTAGTCATCTCTCTGCTCCCCGCCCACCGGCTCACTGACTGGCCAGTCTCTCCGCTCACCTGTGGACCGGCCCGCCCCCTCACTCAATGTCTGCCCTGCACGCCCGCACACTCAGCTGGCGACCCCCCTCACTCATCCGCCGACCTGCCTGCTCGTTAACATGCACACTCAGCTGGCGAACCCCCCTCACTCGTCCGCCGACCTGCCCGCTCGTTAACCTGCACAATCAGCTGGCGACCCCCCTTCACTCGTCCGCCGACCTGGCCTGCCCGCTCCTTAACCTGCTTAATCAGCTGGCAACTCCCCCTCACTCGTCTGCCGACCTGCCCGCTCAGTCTCTCTCCCACTTGGCCCGCCTGCTCGTTAACCGGCACACTCGGCCTCCCGCCCGCTCACTCTTCCGCTGACTGGTCTGTCACAAATTTCTCGGAGGGGCAATTGCCCTGTTGCCCCCCCCTGGATCCGCCCCTGAGCTCAGCGCTGGAGGGCTTCGTTCTAGGGTTAAACATTTCATAACGTGCTAGTATGCAATTTAAAGCCGGCCATACACGGTTTGAATCATTGAGAGATCATAGAGATTCTAACCATGTATGGGCAGGCTAAATGTATCTACCGATCAACTTAGGTACAACCAACTTGTTGCACTTTACATTATTATTGCTAGAGGCTGTTATAGCCGCTAGCAATAATCACTGTGTTCTCCTGGCAGGGGTGACTTCCACAGGTCACTAAGCCCTCACGCACTGTACAACAGGTGTTGAGAAACACCATTATTTTCCCCACCATTGTCTCCACCGCAGCTGCACTTTACATAGGCAGCTCCAGCAGTCTAAATATCGGTGTTTGTTAATACTGCGGGGTGGGTCATTAGTAAGTAAGTCACTTACTACTGACCCCTGAACAGGTGACCAATGTCTAATCTTGGACCTAGGCCCCTCCAATGTACCTCCACAGATATTGTGCTGGACATTCCCTATTCAACACTGCCTCATTATATGCTATGAAAGTCAACTCAGATTCTATTTAACCACATCTCTTTAATACACATCCAATATTTACTGCAATTAGAAAATTGCCCTTTTGCATTTTGTCACAAGTCAGGGATCCCATTTTATAATCTTGCACACAGGCCCACTGCTTTCAGAAAATGCCCCTGGCACTAGCTCACACGTACAAAGAACAGATGTGAGCAGGTTGCTCACCTGGAAGCTCACATTAGAGATTTGGAGGAGTGAATTGCAACACTGAGTGGAACAAACCACCTTGAAAATAGTCTTCTGCTCACTGAGCAGGTGGTTAATGAGGTTGATATGGAGGAGTACGTCAGAATTATCAGGTAGATGAGTAATGTAGTTAGAGTTAGTGGTAGGGGCTCACATAAAAGGATGACTACTATGTACCCCATACTCATTCACATGGGGGGGTTGGGATCTGGGACCCACCTGTTAAAGGGGGCTTCCAGATTCTGTTAAGCCCCCTACCTGAGACTCCCATAACCACTGGACCAAGGTTGTGGGGAAGAGGCTCCCCTGCCCCAAAGCACCCCCCCATGTTGAGGGCAGGTGATCTGGTATGGTTCCCTCGCTCGTACCCCCCCCTTTCCTGGCCTGCCAGGCTGCATGCTCAGATAAGGGTCTGGTGGTCTGGTATGGATTTTGGGGGGGTCCACGCAGTTTTTCTTTTTCATTTTGGTGCTCCGTTCCCCTTAAAACCCATGGCCTGTGGTCAACACTAACCTATTTCCATATTATCATTGTACATATATTTTAGATAGATAGTGAGAAATCAATGTTGTTGCTTAGGCCTGCCTTTAAAATTGTACATAGATAGTTTGATACTTTATTGTCTTATATGACTCACCATTGTTTTTTATATGACTATTTGATACATATGTTTAGTCATGTGGTACGCCACACATATGTTTATATTTCTATATTGTTATAGTGTTAACCCTTCCCTGTTTCCCTACCCATCCCAGTTTTTGCCAGGGCATTCGCTCTCAGGCTTGAGAGCTTTAAAAGAAATCATCTTTCTGCAAACTCCGAGATCTAGTTTTGTGGGCAGGGGGAGGATGTAGCACCCTGGAGTTTAGGCACGGTTGCTCCTCACAAATTTACTTGCCAGGAGTAGTTATCCTGGTTGATTGCTAGAGATCTATTGCTTTCCTAAGTTTGGCTTGGTTGCACTTTTCTCTTCTACCACTAAGTGGCCGGGTACTTGGTGGTACTAGATAAGAGAAGGGCAACGCCATGTCAGGTTATGGGTATATGGGGTATCTCAGCCAATGGGCAGGGGTTTTCTTGAATCCCTTGGCCTGCTGGGAGCCCCTATATTTTCGGTTGGAGTTAGGTGATCTGTTTTCTGTGCCACCTGGACGGCTGTCTGGGTGGACGTGTGTCGTTTTGCCCGGGTTGCTAGACCAGAGATGGGGCCTATCCCGGGCACATGTGGCTGCTAGGCTGTCTGAAGGCCTATCCAGAAGCAAGACAGATGCGCAGGGTTGGGACTGCGGCTTGCAGTCCAACCAAAAGTGACGGTTCTGTCGGCCGGAAAACCTGTCGTGGTTGGAGGTAGAGGGGAAGCTGTCGCCAGTAAGGGACTATTCACCTTATTACCAGGGACCACAGTGAGTAACTGAAGCAAGTACCAGAGCAGTATTCTCACCAACCGGGGGACGGTAAAGAATTGGCAAACTTCAGTGGGAAACAAGTCAGGGACCCAGCCAGCAGAGGTGACATTTGCAGAGCAGCCTTGTGTGTCAAGCCAGGGACCGAGCAGGCCAGCGGGGGTAAAGCTTGAGAGGTATCTAGAGTGCCAAGCTAGGAACCCAGCAGAGAAGCCAGGGTGACACTTGAGGAAGATACCACCATGAAGATTGGAGGAGCTCAAGGGATTCAGTGGCAGTGAATCAGTGGGTCTGGTGAGAGACTGGGAACTCAGTGTACTGAAGTACTATAAGGAGTGATTGTAGTGAAAGTGAAGGAACTGTTAAGCCTTGTGTTTGGAACGGTTAAAGACTGTTGCCATAGGAGACAGCATTCCTACACATGCAGATATGGCATCTTGCTGGATGCCTTTCCCTGCATGGCTGTCCTCCTATTGAAGTCTCGGAGTCTGACAATTAATCTTGCAACTACCTAAGGGTGTCCTGGCCCTAACCCTCTCTCCCCTAGAAAAGGTTTGTTTAGAGAAATAAACTCTTTTTTGCATCCAAGAAGTGTCTGGCGCCCAATGACTTTAACAACTATACACTCATCATGCTTCACAACCCACTACATACAGAAGGATTGTCAGCTGTCCCTGGCCTGGGATGTTCTCATTAGATCAAAGGAGGCCTGGGACCTTACTACATACCTATTTAGAGTTATCTTCAGGCCAGTCACATGACTCCCTTTACAGCTCAAAGACAGGGCTTCTGCGGGGGGGCCACGTGATCTCCCCGGCTGACGTCAGAGGGAGATCTCGGCCTCTCCCGCAGAATATGATCATTATGTATAAATACGTAAGTGGTCCATATTGTGAACTGGATTTAGTGTTATTCACTTTAGGGTCATCACAAAAGACAAGGGTACACTCTTTAAGTCTGGAGGAAAAAAAGATTTAACGTTCAAATATAGAAAGGCTTCTTTACAGTAATGCCCTGTACACACGGTCGGACTTTTTGACGGAATATGTGCGATCAGAGCTTGTTGTCGGAAATTCCGACCATATGTGGGCTCCATCGGACTTTTTCTATCGGAATTTCCGACACACAAAGTTTGAGAGCAAGCTGTAAAATTTTCCGACAACAAAATCCATTTGCGTAAATTCCGACCATGTGTGGACAATTCCGACGCACAAAGTGCCACGCATGCTCAGAATAAATTAAGAGACGAAATCTATTGGCTACTGCCCCGTTTATAGTCCCGACGTACGTGTTTTACGTCACCGTGTTCAGAGCGATCGGATTTTCCGAAAACTTTGTGCGACCGTGTGTATGCATAACAAGTTTGAGCCAACATCCGTCGGAAAAAATCCATGGATTTTGTTGTCGGAATGTCCGATCAATGTCCGATCGTATGTACAGGGCATAAGAGTTATGAAAATATGGTACAGACTCCACAAGAACTAGCTCTGACCAGTTCAGTAGATTGTTTTAAAAAATACATAAATTATTTCCAATATGCACAAAATATAAATGGATACTAATATTTAAAGGTAATAACACCTGGGGTGGTTGATTCAGGGAAAATCCAACTACCTTCTGGGGAATCAAGGGATTTTTTTCCCCCACTGGAGCAAATTGGATCATGCTTCTTTGGGCTTTTTGTCTTCCTCTGGATCAACTGTGGTTATGAGATTGGGTATATGAAGGTTTTCTACTTTTGCGTGTGTCTGTGTTTTTTATAATGGTTGAACTAGATAAACCTGTTTCTTTTCTAAACCAGACTAATTATGTATCTATGTAAAGAAGGAGATAGCTCTCAGGCCTTGCAACTGTCCTCCGGAAGCTGAAGCTGGCCATAGATGGATCAAAATTTGTCCGGTTTAGCAGCGACTGGCAGAATTTTGATCCATGTGTAGTCTTGCATGTACAGCAGAAAATTATCATTAGATCAGCTTCTGTCAAATGGGAATGATAGAAAACATTTGCCGATCAGCGACTGCAGCCAGTCAGCTGTGACTGTTGATCAGTGTATTCTGACATCAGAGTGTCCAGCTGTCAGAATACAATGTCCCAGCAAGGGGGGGGGGGGGGGGATGCCTCTATCTACCGGGTGCAGGAATCTGTTCATTTTTGTTTGTTCAGCCCCCTTGCTGAATGAAAAAGAAAAATCATCTATGGCCAGTTTACAGCCCAGACACCAAGAGCTGTCATGTGTATCCAACACTGTGTATGTTAGATTGCTTTTGTTGCACAGAATCAATATAATATTACTTTGTTGTAAAGGAACACCTGTGTTAGATGATTAATACTGTTTATTATAATAGATTTATATTTCTGAAAATACTAGTGTTCTACATAAGATTTACAACATTAATATAAAGCCATTATTCCAACCAAATTTTGAATGGGGTTTTAGAATCAGCCGTAAATATTAAAATATTTGACAAATTGCCAGACAGAAGTCTGATGAATGATGTCCAGGTCTTTGCTATATCATCATCTTGTTTCCATTAAACTTGGAAAATCACTTGAATGAATAATTTCTCTCATCACTGCACAGTTTATAGTATGATGCAGAATCCTTATGTTGTAAATCCAAGATTACATGTAATACTAACTCAGCAGAATTTATGAGGCATGGTTTGCGAAAGGAGAAGTCTACAAGACCATCCTATAGTCTTAAACTGCTTCCCGAATGCGCTAAAGCCAAAAGATGGCTACAGTGCGGTCGTCCAGTTCTGGGAGGGCATCCATGGACATCCTCCCAGAACCACACCCCTTGCGGCATGCATCCAGCGCGTGATTGCAGTAAAGGGCTAATCATAGAAACCCTTTACCATGTGATCAGCTGTGTCTAATCATAGTTGATCACATGTAAACAAACTTGCCAGTAACCAGTGTGAATGAGTTCTGTGTAGAAATTTATGATAATGTGTATTGTATAGTCAGTGAGCTAGGAGACGACAAGGCTGCCCTAAAAGGTCATATCTCTGAGTCACCTAGTCTGGTTAAATGATCAGTTAATTAACTCATGTTAATTAGGTTTCTGGTTACAGTTTGTATTGTCATCCTGGTGTATATATTTGTGTGGGATCTAAAATAAACCACTTCTTGTTCAGCAGCCAAAATGAGTACTGTCTAGTTATTGGTTGTAAGCGATTGGAAGATCTGATATCTATATTCAGACTGGAAGGAAGCGGTAAATGACAAAAGCACTCAAGCGGTGTGTGGGACGTTTCATTACAACCAACAATTCTGACAGGGCACATTTACACTCATAATCACGGCACTGATTATCAGTGCAGCCCCATCAGTGCCAATCAGCGCCCATCAGTGCCCCCTCATTAGTGCCACCTATTAGTGCAGCCTCATCAGTACCTATTAGTGCCGCCTTATCAGTGCCCCTTGGTGCAGCCTCATGAGCGTACATCAGTAAGGGAGAAAAATTATTTAGATGAAAAATTTTATGATCAAAACTAAGAAACATTTTTTTCAAAATTTTTGTTTTTCTTTTGTTTATTTTAGCAAAAAAAAAACAAAACCCTGTAGTGATTAAATACCACCAAAAGTAAGCTCTATCTGTCTCAAAAAATTACTAAAAGGTTAATTTGGGTACAGTGTTGCATGACCACGCAATTGTCATTTAAAGTGCGACAGCACTGAAAGATGAAAATTGGCCTGGGCAGGAAGGTGGTGAAAGTGCCCAGTATTGAAGTGGTTAAACTATAAAAAAATATACTTTTTTTTTTTTTTTAAATGTGAAGAAGTGCTAGATCTGGTTGTTTAGAAGTGCTTGTTTTAAGTGAGAATTCTATGCAAGATAAAAAAAACCTTCTGTGCAGCAGCCTCCTCAGCTCCCCTGATACTTGATCCAGCGATGATGGACAAGAGACTTGGCTGCCAGGGACTCTCTCTGCTGATTGGTGGAGACACACAGCGATCACCATTGTCAATTAAAGTCAGAAAGCAGATCAGAGGAGAGAGTGGGTGGGGGCAGGAGGAAGGAGCCAGGAGTGCCTGCAAGGGACCTGAGAAGAGGAGGATTGGGGCTGCTCTGTGCAAAACCACTGCACAGTATAACATGTTTGTCATTTTTAAATAAAAAAACAAGACTTTAGTATCACTTTAAGTTACTTTTAGAGGCATGGCAAAAGGATAGCAGGCACTGTTTGTGAATATTTTTTAGTGCACAACAGAAATACTTACTCTACTTTTAGCTGCATTTGCCTTGCTGTGGCTGGATTGCCCAACTCAACTAGGACATGCTACAGCTCAACTGTGAAAATGGAGCATATTTATTAAGCAATAAATGCAACATTCATTAAGCATTTCCTGCAGGTGTATCATCCTTGTTTATGTGTCACGATGTGTCATGATTGATTCACTTCCAGTAAATGTTTCAAGAATGTCACATTTACTGCTTTAGGCACCTTTCAAGCCTGCGAATAGGGCCATTTGCAGTTAGCGGCAAGAGATCCAGCAGGGGAAGCAGCTATTGACAGATGATCACACGTAATTGCTCGCGCAGTAATTACCTGCGAATGGTCGGCCCTGGAAACAGTCTTTTTTCGCAGGTAATCATTTCCATGGTTTTCAGTGGCACTTCCTACCTGCAGCTAATTTTAGGAGAACCTTGCTGGATCTCCCGCAGCTAATTGCAAATGGCCCCATTCACAGGTGTAAATTAGGCCTTATAAATTTGGCCCCACAGTGCTGTGCCCAGATTTTACAGATCTAGAAGTTTGGCAGGAAAACTACAGAAGTGGTTATGTAATGATTACACACGGCAGATACAATCTCTGATTTACCATCTCACCAATTCGATAAGCAGTTGGAGATCACAGCAATGCAAGGTTCACCAGATGTACATATTCCCCAGAATTTATAAATTTAATCCAATAAGTAACCCTTGTGGGCATCTTAGGCTACACCTAGTTAAAAGATAGTCACTGTCAGGTATACCGAAAGCAGGCACCCAGTGGCAGGGATGACCAGGTCTGTGTAGCTGCACTTAGGAAACTGGAATTAGACTGTGTATAATAAAGTAATTTTATTAATAGTGAAACAAAACACATCCAAACACCAGAAAACAGAATATACAGCAAACATGAAGATATACAGTGGGGTCGGAAAGTATTCAGACCCCTTACATTTTTCACTCTTTGTTATGTTGCAGCCATTTGCTAAAATCATTTAAATTAATTTTTTCCTCATTAATGTACACACAGCACCCCATATTGACAGAAAAACACCAAATTGTTCACATTTTTGCAGATTTATTAAAAAAAGAAAAACTGAAATATCACATGATCGTAAGTATTCAGACCCTTTGCTGTGACACTCATATATTTAACTCAGGTGCTGTCCATTTCTTCTGTTCATCCTTGAGATAGTTCTACACCTTCATTTTAGTCCAGCTGTGTTTGATTATACTGATTGGACTTGATTAGGAAAGCCACACACCTGTCTATATAAGACCTTACAGCTCACAGTGCATGTCAGAGCAAATGAGAATCATGAGGTCAAGGGAACTGCCTGAAGAGCTCAAAGACAGAATTGTGGCAAGGCACAGATCTGGTCAAGGTTACAGAAAAAATTCTGCTGCACTTAAGGTTCCTAAGAGCACAGTGGCCTCCATAATCCTTAAATGGAAGACGTTTGGAACGACTAGAACCCTACCTAGAGCTGGCCGTCTGTCCAAACTGAGCTATCGGGGGAGAAGAGCCTTGATGAGAGAGTTAAAGAAAAAGAACAACCCAAACATCTCTGTGGCTGAGCTCCAGAGATGCAGTCGGGAGATGGGAGAAAGTTGTAGAAAGTCAACCATCACTGCAGCCCTCCACCAGTCGGGGCTTTATGGCAGAGTGGCCCGATGGATGCCTCTTCTCAGTGCAAGACACATGAAAGCCCGCATGGAGTTTGCTAAAAAAACACCTGAAGGCCTCCAAGATGGTGAGAAATAAGATTCTCTGGTCTGATTAGACCAGGATAGAACTTTTTGGCCTTAATTCTAAGCGGTATGTGTGGAAAAAACCAGGCACTGCTCATCACCTGTCCAATACAGTCCCAACAGTGAAGCATGGTGGTGGCAGCATCATGCTGTGGGGGTGTTTTTCAACTGCAGGGACAGGATGACTGGTTGCAATCGAGGGAAAGATGAATGCTGCCAAGTACAGGGATATCCTGGACGAACACCTTCTCCAGAGTGCTCAGGACCTCAGACTGGGCCAAAGGTTTACCTTCCAACAAGACGATGACCCTAAGCACACAGCTAGAAGGAGTGGCTTCACAACAACTCCATGACTGTTCTTGAATGGCCCAGCCAGAGCCCTGACTTAAACCCAATTGAGCATCTCTGGAGAGACCTAAAAATGGCTGTCCACCAACGTTTACCATCCAACCTGACAGAACTGGAGAGGATCTGCAAGGAGGAATGGCAGAGGATCCCCAAATCCAGGTGTGAAAAACTTGTTGCATCTTTTCCCAAAAAGACTCATGGCTATATTAGATCAAAAGGGTGCTTCTACTAAATACTGAGCAAAGGGTCTGAATACTTAGGACCATGTGATATTTCAGTTTTTCTTTTTTAATAAATCTGCAAACATGTCAACAATTCTGTGTTTTTCTGTCAATATGGGGTGCTGTGTGTACATTAATGAGGAAAAAAAATGAACTTAAATGATTTTAGAAAATGGCTGCAATATAACAAAGAGTGAAAATGTAAGGGGGTCTGAATACTTTCTGTCCCCACTGTAAGTGAACAATAAATCAAGTGACAAAATACCTAACTAGCAAAGCAACTAAAAGACAGAAGACCTAACTAGCTAACAATATACAATATACAAAATGGGGAACATAGATCAGCAGAGTAAACTGGAGATGCAAGGAACAGTCAGGAAGGGGGAACCAGGACTGGTATCAGAAACAAGGAGAGCAGAAGAGGCAGCAGGGTACAGGATGCAGGACAGGAGCATGATCAGGAATTCCACTCAGGGTAACTCATTAAGCATTAATCTGGCTATCGGGGCAAAACCCTAAAGCAAGAGGGAAATGTAGAGGAGGGACTATATATCTTAAAATTGCCGCTGGATAACCCCCGCAGGTGCACACCGGCACTACAACCTTCTGCTCCGAAAAACTACAGCGTCACTAGCAGATGATCCAATTTCTGACAGTCACGTGCTAATATGGTCAATTTCCATTGATGACTTTTATGTTTATAGAAACCTTGTAACACCATTGTATTTGGAGAGAGAAACAATTGGTGGATTTTTTGGGGGGAATTATTAGTGTTTCCCTAAGTCACTTTTATTTGTCTGCAAAGTGCGTGAACATACTGTACAAACTCAGTTGACATAAGCAGGCATGCTTATTCACTGATCATTTGAAAGCATAAAAGACACTCACCTTATTTCAATAGCCAGGTTTAGAGTCTAGTCTGTATGGCCTGTACTGTAAAAAAACATTATGATTATAATTTAAAAATCACACAGTTCAGTGCCTTTGGCTTTCTAACTGTAAAAACAAATCATATAGTATACTGAGACTTTTAGTACAACAGCATCTGGAGGCATTCTATTACCTTGCTGTTTAATTAATTGTATAGCAGATTGTGAATGTTTTGAATGTTTACAGATTTTTGTTTGATTTTCCATGAGCAATTGCAAGAAAGAATTCTGAAAATAAATGTAGATTAATTAAATTGACATATAAGTTTATTCAAGCATAAATTATTTAAAACTTATGTTGAAATTAGATCAACAAAAATGTGTTAGACATGTTTAAAGTAAAGAATGAAAGTTTAGCCTCATAGTGGGAATACATGGCAAAAGAGGGGCCCCCTAAGTACTGTGCGCTTTAACAAGCTGTCTGAACTGTAAAAAGCCAAGAGAAAATCCCATTTAAGTAAAGAAATAAGGTTTTGAAAATGATGGAAGCAACCCTTCTCAAAAAAGTTGGGACAGGGCAACAAAAAGCTGGCAAAGTAGGTAGTACTAACAAAAAAAAGCTGGAAGAATATTTTGCAACTAATTAGGTTAGTTGGCAACAGGTCAGTACACAAGATTTGGTATAAAAGGAGCCTCTTAGAGAGTCAGAGTGTCTCAGAAGTAAAGATGGATTCACCAATCTGTGAAAAGCTGTGTCTGAAAATTGTCAAAAATTCTTAGTGTAATGTTCTTCAATTTAAAATTGCGAAGACTTTAAATATATCATCATCTACAGTACATAATATCAAAAGATTCCGAAAATCTGGAGAAATCTATGTGTGCAAGGAACAAAGCTGAAATGCCAAACTGGATGCCTATTATATTCTGACCCTCAGACTGCACTGCATTAAAAACAGGTATGATTATGTGATGGACATCACTGCCTGGGCTCAAGAATACTTCCAAAAACTCCTGTCACCGTGCCATCCAAAAATGCAAGGTAAAGCTCTATCATGCAAAGAAGAAGCCATATCTCAACATGATCCAGAAATGCTGCTGTCTTCTTTGGCCAAAGCTCATTTAAATGGTCTGTTTCAAAGTGAAAAACTGTTCTGTGGTCAGACAAATGGACATTTTATATTCTTTTTTGGCAACCATGTGCGCTGTGTCTTCCGAACTAAAGAGGAGAGGCACCTTCCAGCTTGTGATCAGTGCTCAGTTCAAAGCTTGCATCTCTGATGGGGGTGCATTAGTGTATATGGAATGGGCAGTTTGCACATCTGGACAGGCATCATCAATGCTGAAAGATATATCCAGGTTTTTGAGCAGCATATGCTCCCATCCATCCATCTTTTTCATGGAAGGCCTTGCATATTTCAGCAGGACAATGCTAAACTGCATACTGCATCTATGACAACAGCATGGCTTTGTAGTAAAAGACTTGAGGTGCCTCACTGGCCTGCCTGCAGTCTAGACCGTTTATAAACTGAAAATATTTGGTTCATCGTAAAACAAAAAATAGGGCAAAGAAGATCCAGGACTGCTGAGCAGTTAGATCCTATATCTGACAAGAATGGTACAACATTTCTCCCCCCATAACACCAGCAACTGGCCTCCCCAGATCACAGACATTTACAGAGTGTTGCTTCCATCAATTTGGGACGTGTTGCTGCCATCAATTTCAAAAGTACTTTGTTTTGTTTCTTAAATTGGTACATTTTCTCAGTTTAAACTATGCCTTGAAATGTAATTTAAGTGGTGTGCACTTGGAATTTTGTTGTGAGCTGCAGAATGCCTGCTTTGAAGTTTGCTAATCCCATTCCCATTTCCCAGCAGGTGAGCCAGACTTCTTAATGGAGGAAAGGTGAATGAATGACAGAATGCCCCCCCTTAATTCACAGAACACTTTGCGTTTTGTGAAAATAATATAGGGAGTTTTGTGAATGGACAAGTGTGGTGGAAGGGGAGTGAGAGCACCAGTATCCTTCACTGTTAGAGCCAAGGCAGTTTACCCATGCAGTGTTAGAAATTTACCACTGTGAGGAGAATCCAACATCACTAAAGAGAAGTTCACAGAAACCAACAGCCAGCAGAACAGAGGATACACTACACTTCATTAGCGATAAGTTGTGGGCCTGGTTTGTATCCCCAAAAACTATTTTATTAAACTGCAGATTTAAATTATATGCTTGGGGGATAAATTGTATATGGTGTTACAAAACAGTGTTATTCTCAGAGTCGCCAGCAACATCGTATTCTGGCATCACATATTTTGCATGAGAAATCGATTTTTTAATTTTACAATTTTACATTATTGCTTGGTTTAAATACTGCAGCAGAACCTCCATCTGGTAAAAAAGATGGTTTTAGCTGTGACACCTAATTTTTTATCCAGTGGTAATAGCCTGAACTGAACTGTATTTGAGCAGTTGCAACTGATCAAAAAGCTATAGAAAAGTGTACTCTTAAAAAATAAATCTAAAGCCCTCAAATTTGTGACAAAGGGTCAATGGCAAAACAGTTTCATAGTATAGTTTATGGTCTGCTTTTTTCGCACATTGTACTGTCCTAATGGTTTAATAAATCGTACAAAAACACTTCAAAACAACAACCACATTTTCCAGAAACAAGGCAGTTTTTATACTGAAATTAAAATTAGAGTGTATTATTTTAGATACTATATCCACACATATAGTATAGTAGCTGTAGAGTATACAAGTATCTTGATTAGGCTGCAATTTAAATGTGAGTCACCAGGCAGTTTTTATCAGGAAATTAAAATCAGTATAATATTTCTGGTAGGAGCCAGAAATGGTTGCAGTCCAGCAGAGGTGGCTGGAGCTAGTAATGGTGGCAGGCCAGGAGAGGTGTCAGGGGCTGTTAATGATGGAAGATGCCACTTTTTTTGGGGGGGGGCTGGGCCTGGGTTACAAGGTGGACTTCAGTTGCAGCATCAGCAGGACTCGTTAATTTTTATGAAACTGAACTGTTACAAAGTTACAGGGGATAGGTTACATAGTTACATAGTTAGTCTGGTTGAAAACAAAAAAATCCATCTCGTTCAACCAATAAAGGTGAAAAAAAATATCCTAAAAAAACTAAAAAAAAAAAAAAAAAAAAATTATACAATCCTATATACAGTACACAATCCTTTACCCACAGTTGAATCAGAGGAAGGCAAAAACCACCAGCAAAGCATGAACCAATTTGCTCCAGCATGGGAAAAAAAAATCCTTCCTGATCTCCCAAGAGGCAATTGGATATTCCTTGGATCAACTTTACCTATAAATGTTAGTAGCCAGTTATATTATGTACATTTAGAAAATAATCCAGGCCTTTTTTAAAGCAATCTACTGAGCTGGCCAGAACCAGCTCTTGAGGGAGTTTATTACACATTTTTACAGCTCTTACTAAGAAATCTTTCCGTATTTGGAGATTAAATCTCTTTTCCTCTAGACGTAAAGAATGTTCTCTTCTCTGTGATGACCTTAAAGTGAATAGCTCAACACCAAGTTCACTATATGGACCTCTTATGTATTTGTACATGTTGATCATATCCCCCTAATCTCCTCTTCTCAAGAGAGAATACATTCAGTTCCTCTAATCTTTCCTCATAGCTGAGCTCCCCAATACCTCTTATCAGTTTGATTGCCCTTCTCAGCACTTTTTCCAGTTCCCTGATATCCATTTTGGGAATTGGAGCCCAAAATTAAATTGCATATTGCAGATTAAGTCTTACTAATGATTTGTACAGGGGCAAAATGATCTCTCTCTCTCCCTGGAGTCTATATCTCTCTTAATACAAGAAAGGACTTTGCTCGCTTTGGAAACCGCAGCTTGGCATTGCATGCTATTATTAAGCTAATGATCTACCAAAACACCCAGATCCTTCTCCACCATTGATTCCCCTAGCTGCACTCCCCCTAGTATGTATGATGCATGCACATTCTTAGCCCCCAAGTGCGTAACTTTACATTTTTCAACAATAAACTTCATTTACCACATACTGTACCTACCCAATTAAACAGCGCATTGAGGTCAGTCTGTAAGTTGGAGAGATCCTGTAAGGACATTATTCCACTGCATAGCTTGGCGTTATCTGCAAGACTGAAATTGTACTTTTAATCCAGGACCCTATATCATTTATAAATATATGAAAAAATAAAAGTCCCAACATTGAACTCTGGGGTACACCACTGATAACAGGTGGATTCAGCTCTCTGTCACAAAACCACCTGCTGCACTGAAGACCCTCACAGACAGCGTACTGACCACAGGGAAAGCCAGAAACTCCTTTGCATACTTTGCAAGCTCTGGCCAGTGGTCCAGCTCAGACACCCAATACTCCTTGGGGTCCTTACTTCAAAGAGTGTGTGAATCAGCCCTGTTGATGGTAGTATGCATTCTTTTGGTTTGGGCGCTGTCTGTGGCTGCTGTGGTTGGCTTCTGGGCAAAAAAAATGTTAGGTGGGTGCCTGCCACTGGCGTGCAGTACAGGTCATAAAGTTGTGAAATGGGGGTGACTGAACCAGCTGGAAAGGGGGCAGCTGTAGAGCCAGCAATTTTGCCAAGATGGCATTGAGATGTTATGGTAAGGTGGTGATTAGGAGACTCATTTCATGGGTTGAAAAGGGGCATATTTTGGCGATGTTAGATGAGTGAAGTCTACAAGTTTTGGACAGTGATTAGATTTGGGGCTGAAAGGATAGGGCAGAGTCCAGGATTACACCCAGCACCCTGGCATAGGGTATATTGATTTTTATGGAGAAGTCAGGGGGGGGGGGGCACAGGAGTCGTGTTGTAGCGTTGGGCAGCAAAACCTGTAAACAATACTTTTAACCAGTGTTCATGGCTCTAGTTTCACCATCCCCTTCTGTTCTTCTATAACATAAATAAATATGTTCCAATAAAAATCTTTCTAGGGCCTTGCAGCTCTCCACCGCATTGACTACTATGGCTACACGTACCACCCTGGTTCAATGATCTGGTGCAGCTGTCTATTTATTGGAGTGTTTTATTTAATTTATATATTTAGATCAAATACTGCAAAACTAGAAATTACACTTCAGATATGCACTTATAGGAAACGATAGCCAGTGTAACCCTATGTACATCAATACATGTCCATATAATCCAATGCACTATTTACAGTTAAAACAGTTTCAGAAATGAGTGCTACGGTGATCTAACAGTTGTTGTTGAATCAAAAAAAATAAAACATCAGATACAAACCACAATGTAGCAAAATGCAGTAATATTTACTGCCACAAACTTGTGATGCAGTGTTTTAGGGACCCAACAAACCTCTCCATAAGGCAGCGGTGTCTACATCAATTTTGCAAGGCATTCTGAAGATCTGGCAGTCTAGGTGAGCAGAAAATTTCTTTCTTTTTCCAGTAAGTAATGTCATTCAAGGTGAGATATGATTCGGTCAGTAATCCGCCACACCTGTCATCTGGCAATAGGAGAGAAATCAATTTGTTGTAACAGGAGATAAACATGAGGACATTAAGCTTAATAAGTGTGATTGATTCTTGTTCCTCTCACCATTAGTATGACAACTAAGTTGGCCACAAACAGTCTACTTGAGAAGGGACTGTGAAGGGTTTGTGGAGCCTGTTGTCACAACAAGATGTGGAAAGATCACTTTCAGCAAGAAATGTGTGCCAGTTACACTGAAACAGATTTACTTTTTATATAAATATATATATATATATAAAATACTTTAAGAAGCATTTACAGAAGTGCCTTAATTTTTACAGATGGGGCTACCATGATGGAGCCAACTAAAAAAAACTGCTGTAAATTGTGGTCAGGTATTTGTTGACAATCCAAAAATTGAATGAAATGTTCTTATTTTTATAAACCAACAAATGGACATCCGAAAATGTTTCCTAAAGTGTTTATCCAATACAAAGCTGACATCCAATGCCACACGTATCTTGGGGGGAAAAAATGAAAACAATATTCCACCTAGTTGCCTGATGTTTTTTTTTTTTTTTTTAGGATGTCTGCTGAGTTCTCTGCTAAGCAAGAATTTTGACCATTGTCTAGTCCCGGAGACCAATTTCAGCCCAAGACCCAAGATTCTGACCCTCTGTCTTCAATACTTTTTATTTTAATCACAGACCCAGAAAAAGTATGCAGATCAGAAATGTCAAAGTAAAGTCAGCAGTCCTTATCTGCTGTATACTGGGTCTGGGACAAGTCTGTCCTGGTTAAAAATTTTGGAGGCTCAGTATTTTTAGAAGTAGAGGTAAAATGGCAACCTTTTTTGTTACATTTACCTTTCCTTTCAGAGCATCAAGAAATGTATAGATGCTTTGCAGAATCTTGTTGAACTTGTTGCCTTATAAGCTAGCATTCAGAAGCTTTTGCACAGAGAGTGTACACAGGTATAATTCCATACATTACTAGAAAACAAATTTATAATATTCTTCTTTCTTTATGGTCCATTGAGGTACACAGGAATGTAGAAGCTATTACACATTTGGGTTATACTGCGACCTTCAGGAGGTATGGACACTGGCAAACAAAAAATGTTAACCCCTAGTCCAGTGCCTAGAGTCGAGTCGGAATAATACATTGAACTTTTGTCGGCCATTGGACGCACCTTGAAAATATATGGGGTCTTAATAGAGGGGGTACCACGGGGGGTGGGTGGGCTCACAAAAAAGAAAAGCACCAAATATATAAAAAGAAGTATAATAGTAATTGCGAGGACACGCGGTCAACTGGCTTAGCGCTGCAGAATGTATGCTATGCTTTTTGCAAAAAAAAAAAAAAACGTTAACCCAGCCCCTGTAAAACCCCACCTTCCACTATCCTTCCTTTTGTTTTTTTGCTAGTGTCCTAGGAGGTTGGACATCTCTTCCTCAGCTCTGCTGAGAAAAATACTTATTATATTTGTTGCTAGCCTTTTTTTTTTCTATTTTTTTTCCTTCAACCAAAACACTCCGTAGATATTTTTTTCTTCCTTAATTTCAATCAAAAGCACTCTTTGAGCAAATCTCTATACAGCAGTTATCCAGATCGGTTCATCCTCAGCAGCTTACCATAATCAGACCATGCTCAATTGAAAAAGAGAATCACTGAGCGAGCAACCCCCTGTGGTTACTATGCAGCTGCTCGCATGGAATCTGGAAGACAGCAGCAATTACTGTATTAGAAGTGACTACCACAGCAGTCCCACAGGTTTGGCATATGCATACTTACGTAAATTGGTCCAAGATGGACCAACATAATTATGCATTAAAGTCCATACCTGGAGTTCAGTTTTCATTTTTCACTCTTTAACTGTACATTTCCAGTAAATAAAAGCTTGAACCTTAATGGTGCCTAAAAGATTCTTATTTAAGACACTCATAAATATGTCTTGCTGTGTTGCACAGTGTTATACTGAGTACATCCTGGGACTGGAACATCTAAATAATGACTTTTTGCACTTCAGCAGTAATCTCATAAAAATTTCATGACTAGATCATAGAGTTCCTCCTGTAAGCTGGAGATTACCTTTACAAATTTGAATTTCTCCCAACTTTCTGCAATAAGAAAAAAAAAAGAAAGAATACATTTTGCTGCCAAACTTTTTAAGCTTTTTTCCTTTATCTTGGCGCCCCTCTGGACATCTTCATTTGGACACATAAATCATCAATTGTTGACCTAATATATATGTAGTTTAGGTAAAAAGTGTTTGTATGTTTCCTCCCATCCTTTGCTGCTCATCTGTTAGGATGTCGTTATATTCTAGCCTTGGTAGAGTATGTTATACTTTGCAAGCATCTCCTTCTTGGCAGCATCTTCACTTGGAAGTGCATTTTTATGTATAACTTCAAATGCTAGTTACCCTTTCCCACGTACTTCTCCACAGAATCAATGCTATAGGAAGAAAAACAGTGGACAGCCTCTAGTAATCTAGTAAGTTAAAAACAATTAAAATCACCTCTACCCCAATCCGCCATGTTTCTTCATTATTGACATCATAATGGGTTGAGGGGTGCACAGGGGATGAATAGTATAGAGGACTAGTTACCAAGAAACTTATTTGAAACTGTAAGCACTGAAGCTGCATTACAATTTAGCAGTTTATTACATTTACCTTAAAGTGGTTGTAAAGCTCAGATATGAAATGTGAACAAAACATATCCTTCTATAGTGTGTGCTTGTCTCAATCGAGAGCACTAAGTGCTATTTCTGTCTGCTGCTTCATTTTTTTGCTACCAGCATGAGTCACTTCTGACAAGTTTTCCTGACACCAAGAGCAAAAAGATGACAGGGGAGGGATCTCCAGCAGATTGACAGTCTCAGCTCTGTTTCTGTGTGCTGTGTGAAGGAAGGTGTGTCTCTTCCCTCCAAGCAGCTCTCAGAGCTCTCCTCGCTGAACTCTGCAGAGTGCATTTTCAGCTCTCTGCCCCTTTTTTTCCTTAAAGCTCAGACAAGCTTTAATAATTCTGCACATTGAACGGATGTAGAGAAGAAAAGACCGCAGATAAACAGGTACAACTTATGTGGGAGGATGTTTTTCATCTCTGTGTATCACCTAAGGCCAGTCACTTCACTGGATATACTGTATGTAAGAGTTTACAATAACTTTAAAGCAGACCTTCTACTAAATTCATAACTCAGTCTCTTTCCTTTCTTTCCTCCTTCCTACATTATTTTCTTTTATTTTTTGTCCTTTTTGTAATTACCTTTATTTTAAAGGAAAAACAATTTTACTTCCTTGTTCCTTGCCTAAGCTAGGATGATGTAGCTCTTCTCTGCCACAGCTTCCTGGGATACACGTCACTTATCCCAGGAGGCTGCAGAGTCGTAGGTGCAAAACTCCTACGAGATCTGATACTATGGCAGCATCTAATGTGAAAGACATGGAGCCAGATGTCACTTATCCCAGAGGCTGCCGAGTCATAGGTGGAGAACTCCTGTGAGATCTGATACTATGTTAGCATCTAATGTGAAAAAGGCCAAAATACATTCCTGGGAATTAAAGACCAGTTAGCCTAACATTAATAGTATGCAAGCTCTTGGAGGGGATGATAAGGGACTATATACAAGATTTTAGTAATGAAAACGGTATCATTAGCAGTAATCAGCATGGATTCATGAAGAATCGTTCTTGCCAAACCAATCTTTTAACCTTCTATGAGGATGTGAGCTGCCATCTAGAGAAAGGAAGGCCCGTAGACGTGGTGTATCTGGATTTTTCTAAAGCATTTGACACAGTTCCCCATAAACGTTTAATGTACAAAGTAAGGTCAGTTGGCATGGACCATAGGGTGAGTACATGGATTGAAAACTGGCTACAAGGGCGAGTTCAGAGGGTAGTGATAAATGGGGAGTACTAGGAATTGTCAGGGGTGGAAAGTGGGGTCCTGGGACCAATCCTATTTAATTTATTCATAAACAACCTGGAGGATGGGGTTAACAGCTCAATCTCTGTATTTGCATTCGATACTAAGCTAAGCAGGGCAATAACTGCTTGCAAGTACATCTGAACAAATTAATGGGGTGAGCAACTACATGGCAAATTAGGTTTAATGTGGAGAAATGTAAAATAATGCATTTGGGTGGCAAAAATATGAATGCAATCTACTCACTGGGGGGAGAACCACTGGGGGAATCAAGGATGGAAAAGAACCTGGGGGTCCTAGTAGACGATAGGCTCAGCGATGGCATGCCAAGATGCTGCTAACAAAGCAAACAGAATATTGGCATGCATTAAAAAGGGGAATTAACTCAAGAGATAAAGCGGTAATTCTCCCACTCTACAAGACTCTGGTCTGGCCGCACCTGGAGTATGCTGTCCAGTTCTGGGCACCAGTCCTCAGGAAGGATATGCTGGAAATGAAGCCAGTATGACACCAGATTTCCTTCTTCACATGCTCAAGATCTGGTACCATGTCATTATGGGCCAGCTGCAAGAATCAGGAAGAGGCAGCTGGCTTCCAATGATGAAAAAAATAAAGATGGGTTGCGCTGGACAGGATGTGCAGCAGAATAGCGGTGGGGAAAATATAGACAACGCAGGATTCACTGGATTTGTAAGTACGTTTATCCTGGATAAACAATTATTAAAACTAACAGGTATATGGGGAATCATTTTCATGTGCAACGGGAATGTCTGAATTAATCTTAGTTTGATGTACTCTACTAAAACCCGAATACTGAAGACACCCACAGGGTTACTAGGAGTGTACTTTCTGAAGCATGTGCTGTGTAACTAGTTGTCATTGTGTTGCATTAAAATAATACACACTAAAGCTTCAGTCTAGTTTTGTATTTTAGTACTTATTTAGCAAATGAAGGATGAACTTTTTATCAGACCAAATGTGAGTGTTTATATAGGAGTGTAGGAATAAAATCTGTGTCCTGCACTATTGTGGCTAGTATATCTAGGACCCTACTGCAGCAGGCCATATAGCAACCTTTGGGACTTAGTTCACTTTTGGCACTTGCACAACTAATACTCCCCAGCAAGGTCTTTACTCACAGTGTCACAGGAGCTTACTGCCACTGAGCATCCACAGTTAGATCCTCAGTAAGGGGGATAAATACATCCTTCTCCAGACCAGGACCTAAAGACAGTGCCCTCCAGCAAGTATAATCCTTTGGCAATCCTCTCTAGGCTCTCAGGCCAGCAGCTGATGAGGCCTGAACTGGAGTATTTTGTCTCAGTGTTTCATCCCCTAGGGGCAACAAGGAAAGAACACTCTGGCCAGGCTTCCTAAACATTTATCACCTCCCCAGCCAGCTTCTGGATGTAACTTTTCAGGGATTGGCTAGGCTATGATAAATATTCACACTGATCAATTGAATCCCTTTGCCATATACTCTGGAAATGTCTTTCAGAGGCAGGCAGGAGGAATCAAACTCTAAGCTCAGGAAACCCTGAATAGACAAAAGCAATCACCACTCTATTAACTACAATGGAACCAAGACTAAATTTGCCTAGCAGCCTAACTAGAATCTGATGAGTACCCATTAAAAAGGAAAGTGTCCTCCTGCATGGATTACTTTCTGTTATAACCTTTAAATGAGAAAGGAGGAAACTTAGTAAAGTTTGTACAAACAGTCGATAACATGCTGTGGCCCCTTTCTAGCTGAAGCTTAGCAGAGTAGATATGGGTTTACTTAGCTCAGCCAGAAAACAGATCAGCTTTCTAGTTATTCCCTGTACATTTCATATCTGTTACAGTCTTACATGCATGTTCCTGGAACCTCAAATTCAGTGCGATTCATTTCAGTGAATTTGTTAGTTAAGAAAAGACATTCATTAGTTCTCTATCTATGTTACTCATTAAGGAAAAATGTGTTTTCTTTGTATGAATTAAAATAGTTAGCAAGCTACAATAGCATATAGATAGCATCATAAAGCTGGGGATAAATGATTTGCTGGATAATTGCTGTATTAAAACAAATACCTTGGTCATACACACATTTAGAGAATGGGTTTCATTTGCTGCACAGTACTTGGCTTTGGATGTGCTGCAAATAATGATTTAATTCCCCAAATCCTGATAAATAAACATTTAAACATTTAAAACACTTATATGTGTTGGTGCAATATTAGCATTCTTTAACAGTCTGTTTCCCATGGTCTCCTGGTCTACCTTGAGTGGGTATGCACCTCTTCCTGGTAGAGTGCTGAAATCACTAGCTCTGCCCAGTCTATGTGATTTTTCACCAAATGGCTTCCTCTGGAGTGTTGTAAGCTACCTTTTCTAGACTACCGGACAAATTACACTTATCTTCCTCGCTCCTACCCTGCTTTGCTCTACCTACTATCACATCGCCATTACTTGATATGGCCAATCTGACCCAATCACAGTCATGTTGATGCTCTGGCCCAATTTACACTGTATGCCTCTCCCAGGGCTCGGGTGCGTGCCAATAACTCTCTCTCTCCATGGCCTTCCCACTGGTCAATAAGGTTTGGTGAATACGTTTTCATAGGGGCTGCATAGTAGTGATTGGCAGGGAGCATGAATTCAAGATGCAGAAAATTTTGAAAGTTATGTTAATAAAAAAACTCAATAAACGACATTAAAAAATAAAAAAAGATGGAGAGCACAAACTGTTGATCGCTTAGTGTACAAGGTATATACAGTATGGATGTTCTGGAACACTTATGGTGTATCTATCACTGTTGCATTGGATTTCATTACGTATGTATAAATATCTTGGTGGTGACATCTAGGGGCAATTCACTGCAAGTACATTTTTTTTAATGATTGTATATCTGAAGTGGTACAATCCAGTTTACCTGTGTGTTTAGGTAAGTTGCTATAGTCCACAGATAGTCTCCTCCCTTCTTCTTCTTCTTCTTCATATTTCCTCAGTTAGTTACCAGTCTTCATATTTTGCACAAAGTGTAGAAGATTATTGTCTGTACACTTTGATTTGACTGGTGAACATACATGTACTGCATTTTTGTTTTTCATAATTTTTATTGTTTTCTGGATGTCTGTGGAGGGTGCTTATTCAGCAGGTGACCATACTGGTCTGATGGACTGAGGACTAAAGGAGGTAAGTCAATCCAAAAGGCGGTGCTTTAAACAGAACAATGAATAAGATGTAATATTCTTGCAAGTTGTGGACTGTTTCAGGTGCACCTGTGAAATAAGGACATGTGACTAAAAAAAAGCACCAAAAATGTATATGCGGGTACATATTTTTATGTTTTTAGCCACATTTGTTGTGGGTGTTCGATTAATTTCAATGGTGAGGTGTGTCTTTGGTGCTTTTTTTACTGTGCCAAATAATGCATTATGCAGGACTAAAAACACAACTCACCCGCAACAGACTGGTATGAAGTGCTCCATAGGATTTTAATGGTCACACCATTAAAAACGTTTGCACCTTGCTGCGCCCATGCCCCCCCCCTCTCCATCACTTACCCGAGTCCTGTATTGATCCAGCACTGTGCCTGTCTGCAGGACTTCTCCTCTATCTTTCTCCTCTCACAGAGGATCAGGCACAAGTGGGAGCCATTGGCTGCTGCCGCTGTCAATCAAATCCTGCGGGCGAAAGGTGGAGCCAAGCTGGGCTATGTGTGTCTATGGACACACACAGCCTGGCTCAGGAGCGAGCCTGCATGTCTGACTCGATAACAAGTGGCTTGCTATGGAGCAAACACAGAAGAGAAGGAGCAGACAGCGGAGCCCACAAAAGGAGGCCTAAAGCCATGTATTGCACATGCCTTTAAGCTTCCGAGCATTAATGCTTTCCATGGCCAGAGTGCTCATTTATTCTGTCCATTGGAATGCATTAATGCTCAAGAACTGGAGGCCTCTAGCGTTTAGGCGCGGTCAGCATTTTTTCTGCTCTTCAGCTCCTTTCTTGAATGCGCCTGTGATAGTTTTTTCTTCAGCCAGTAAACGCTTCTCTTCTAATACACCTGTAAATGTCTATGTGTGCATGGCCACATAGGCTAACATAAAGGTGATTTTAAAGGCTGAAAAAAACACGCTTAAGATCAGTGTGCATAAGACCTAGAGTGGAAGAAAAGCTTAACTATTCCTAAAAATGTCCCCCCCTCTTCTTACCTATCCTGCCTAACCTGTGTAAAAAAAGATCTGTGTACTTTTTAATTTTTTAAAATCTGCTCCAAGTCCATTCACATGAATCCATAGCTCCGCTAGCCTGTGTCAGTGAGCAGCTGGTGGAAGGGAGAGGAGGGTGAGCTGACAATGGCTGGGCCATGAGAATCTATGGGTGCCATCACGACTACTGGAATTCATAGACGTTGCGCTCCCTTACACAGAGTTGCAAGATCACATGACCAGATCGGAATTAAAATTAGGTAAGTACATACAGGGTAGGCAGGATAGGTAGGAGGAGGGGGAAGGGAACATTTTTACAAATAGTTAGACTTAGGCTTTTTTCCACTTTAAGGGATTCAAGAGTTCCCTTATTTATTATGCCATTTTTTCCAATTGTGCTAGCTCTGACACTTTTGTACTGCAAGTAAAACAACATTGTATAAATTGGAATTACCCTAATGGTAATATAATACAACTATTTTAGTGCTACATGTTCAGTGCTTAGCCGGTCTTTTTTATGCTGATTTGTTGCTTTTTAATATTAGGGTTTTTTTTCTTTTCTTTTTTTTTCAAGTAGGTTTCCAGTTCATTCTATTTTACTGGAACAATATAGTCAGAAGACATGCAATTGCCTCTTTGAACTTTCTGTTTTACCAACAGTTTATTATCTTTTCCACAATTAGCCCTGGTTCACTACTTCAGCGCGATTTCAAAGCAGGGGAACAGTGTGATTTGCACCTCTAATTCTATTGCGGCTTGCAACTTCATTTAACAGAAGTCTATGCAAGTCACAATGAAATCATCAAAAAGTAGTGCAGGAACCTTTTTCAAAGTTACAGCAATTTGAATGGTTCCATTGCCGACAATGGAGCGCGACTTGTCCTGCAATTTGGAACTGTCGAATCGCATGACAAATCGCATCGGTTAGCCACCCTTCATTTGTTACTTTATATGTTAGGAAATCAGTTACACCTCTGCCACAATAAACATTTAAAGTACAGTGAAGTGCTCAGAGGACAGCCTGCCATCATGTCTTCATACTAATGAGTAATTATGGAGCAGAAATTAGTGTAGTAGTAAGCCTAAAGTGATCTTAGACAAATGGATGTCTAACAAGTCTTCTTAAGGAATCCACTAGAGCCAACAAATATTTTTAATTGCTTTTTTTTTCTAAGCTGAATTTCAACCTTATCTTCAATCTTCCAAAGTTGTGCAGGCTCCTCTCTTGAACTGAAATTGTGATTTCATTGCACACTGCAACTTCTTAATGTGTGCATTAGGACCTACAGCTAGTCAGGCAGATCTTGCCTCAATTCCTGGCTAGAGCATGTCCAGCATCATCTAGCTATTTTTTTTCCCAGCCTTACTATACCTTGCCTGACCTTTTATTTATTAGGTTTCATTTCCTTTAATAATGGAGGCTCAGTATCACATATGGACATTACTTAGGGTGCTCTGCATAAAAATAAAGCCTGTCTAGGAATTCCGCTCTTCTAGAAAGACGTCCACCCATTTCATCCATCCACCAAGGGTATTTTGATACATAACTTCTCCCCAGTGTTAATTTTGATGTAAACTTTATATCTAGTTTAAATCATAGTCTTTTGACTAAAATACCATTTTAGTTTTAGTTGTATTTTAGTCATATGAATTGTTTTGGTTCTAGAATTTCCAAACTTATTATATACTCTTGGAGTAAGCATCTAATAACATGCTAATGTTTATGTTATTAGATTTAAACATGCACTACAAACACAGATTTAGCTGTTGTGATATATAATGTCTCTTTCATAACAAAAGAAACCAAAATATTGATTTTTGAAAAACAGAAATGCAACTTTAAAATATAAAAAAAAACCTGTAAATTCTATTGGCTGCAATGCCATTGCACATACAGTATTACCAACAATAAATATTAAGAAAAAAATAGGAAAAGCCTTTTGCTTACATTTTTTTTCTTTCACCAGCTTAGTAGATACCCCCTACTTATTCTTAGGGCCCTTTTACACTGGGGCGGGGAGCGGCGTCGGCAGTAAAGCGCCGCTTTACCGTCGGTATTCGGCTGCTTGCGGGGCGGTTTTACCCCCTGCTAGCGGCCGAGAAAGGGTTAAAAACCACCGGAAAGCACCTCTGTAGAGGCGCTTTGCCGGCGGTGTAGCCGCGCTGTCCCATTGATTTCAATGGGCAGGTGCGGTGAAGGAGCGGTATATACTCCGTTCCTTCACCGCTCCGAAGATGCTGCTAGCAGGACTTTTTTTCCCATCCTGCTAGCGCACCGCTTCAGTGTGAAAGCCCTCGGGGCTTTCACACTGGAGAGACAGCAGCGGCTGTTTCAGGTCGGTTTGCAGGCGCTATTATTAGCGCAATAGCGCCTGCAAACCGCCCCAGTGTGAAAGGGCCCTTAAGTGGTAGTGCAATACATGTTTAAACTTTTATGTGCTATTATTGTAGGCTGGGATGGAATTGTGTTGCTGATTTAGAAAAGGCCAGCAGGGGGTGCTAGGGAGCTTAAGTGAATGAGTGTAATGCGTGGAACTGCATAGGAAAGGGAAAAGGATTGATGATTCTGTTTATTAGAGAGCAGAGCACTGACTTATTAGAGCAGGAATGTGTGATTGGGGGGGAGTGGATTTAGAAAAATTAGATGGGATTGTGCACTGTGCAGTATACTTTTCCGGGATTGGTGGTTGACCTGAAAGTGGAGATGGGAAAGTAAATAAGGGTGAGGGACGGTACAGGGCAGGGTGCTTTATACTTTGGGAATGGAGAGGTGACCTGCAAGTGAGATGGGGATGTAAATGGGAGTGAGGGAGTGCACAGGGCAGAGAACTGGACCAAAAGAAACAGGGAATCAAATTAAACTTCAGCTTTAAAAAGGCAAGATACTTTCTAAAACAATATGTGTGATTTTTTTTTAGAACTGGTATCACTTATTTTTACAATATTTGTAATTGACAATTGTTTTCTGTAAAGTTATTAGTGCAGAGCTGCCCAGGAAAAAGCCTAAGCGCTAGTGTTCTTAGGCTTTTATTCACATCAGAACTGATTTTCTCTCTATACAAGTATATAGGACTGCAAATGCAGCTTAAAACTAGTTCATACAGCTTAAAAGAAGATCGAATGCAGGTCAAACTCACATGCAGAAATATGAATAATAACCCTGTACCTGCAAACAAGGACGTTGCTCTGCCCATCAACACCACCCCTAAATTTGCTTGTCATAATCAGCTTGTACATGTCTCGCAGGGCTTCCGAGCCCAAGAAGCATGTGTGCATTAATGGGCTGACATCAGACGGAGTGTGATGCATCATATGACACATGTCGTTCTGCCCCACTGTTATGTAATATTTCAGTGTTTTATTAAACTGCATAAGGCTATTATTGCTCTGTAATATGCTGGCATCTAGTGGTGCTTTCTTGCCACTACAGCTTGTTTACTATGTGATTTTGTCCTTCCTTCCCTTCCTTCCCTTTGTCTGTCCTTCCCTCTTGTTTACATAGTTAAATAGTTGGTGAGGTTGAATAAAGACACTAGTCCATCCAGTTCAACTTGTGTGTGTCCAAGAGTCTTTTAAAATTATCAATGCTTCCCACCGATTGTGGAAGAGAGTTCCACATCCTTACCACCTTGACAGTGAAAAACCCCTTAAGCAGCTTCTTTTCCAATCTCATTGTGTGTCCCCGTGTCTTCTTACACTCCCTGAGACTGAATAGTTTCCTACCTATGCTGGGATCACTATTGAGATATTTGTATCATATCTCCTCTCAAGCAGTGGCGGCAGGTGGTATTTGTTTTTGGGGGGGCAGCAAACAGTGCATCCGGGCCGGTCGGTGCAATTACCTCAGCCACGGGCGGCTTCCCCGGCTCTCTGCTGTGGGCATCACGAGCAGGCATCTCTTTTCCCTGCTCGGCGGCTTCCGTCTCCTTCCTCCTCCTCGGCGGCCAGTCAGAATGCTTCTCCTTTCCTTTGGGAAACCGTCTCACACCCGCGCTTCCTGATTGGCAGAGAGGCAATTCAGTGTTAGAATAGCGTATATTTATTCGCTATTCTAACACACCTGGGTGGGCTCCGAGTGCAATTCTCTACGTCTGGAGTCCACCCTATTTTGAAGCCAATTAGAGCCTCTGGCTCTAATCAGGTGCTTCAGAAAAAAAAACCCCCGCCGCTGTAATTCATGCGCCTAGGGCCGGACGCATGAATAGGGGGTGGCAGAGGCGATGGAAAGGAGAGGCGGCACCCGTGCGCCCTTAACTACTTGCTGCCCGCCCCCTGTCATATGACGGCGGGACGGTGCAGCTGTTATCCTGGGCAGCCCAGGGGGCACGCGCGTGCCGCCGGCGGCGCGCGTGCGCGCTCGCCGCATCGCTCGGGTCCCGGTGCGCGTGCCCGGCGGCCGCGATGTCCGCCGGGCACCCGCAATTGCCCGGTAACCGAGCAGGACAGTGGATCTGTGTGTGTAAACACACAGATCTACGTCCTGTCAGATGGGAGGAGACCGATGGTGTGTTCCTTGTACAGAGGAACACCGATCGGTCTCCTCCCCTTGTGAATCCCCTCCCCACACAGTTAGAATCACTCCCTAGCAACACATTAACCCCTACAGCGACCCCTGCTGGTTAACCCCTTCATTGCCAGTCACATTTATACAGTAATCAATGCATTTTTATAGCACGGATCGCTGTATAAATGTGAATGGTCCCAAAAATGTGTCAAAATTGTCCGATGTGTCCGCCGCAATATCGCAGTCACAATAAAAATCGCTGATCGACCGGAAGCTGCTCTGCATGAACGCTTGACCTGATAGCTCTCCTCCAGCCCGCAGCTTAAAGGTCTGAAAAGGGGGATTTTCAGCTTCGCTATATGGTAGGAAGCAGAAGAACCAGATCCTCTAGGACCAGGGGATCGTCCCAGCCACCATCCGGCTCCACTACAACCCTCCATGCATACTTTAATCGGTCCTCCATGTCGGAGGACGAGCGGGACAAGATGGCGCCGACGGCCCCCTCCTCCACCACGAGACTGCAACGGCGGCAGCCCTCGGCAGCTCCATCGACATCCCAAACCACAGCGGGACAGGCTCGGGAGATGGATGGGCTGACCGACATGGAAACTGCAGTAGTGAGTCCACCCCCACCTCTCCCCGCACAAGAGACACCCCGGAGCACACCACGGGACATTTTACTAGGCCGCACTGCAGCTTCCTACACACAGTGCTCAGAGGCCTTTCCGCAGCTGCTGCGCTCAGCATCAGACCCTTACTTACCCCAGGGAGGAACGATCTCTCCTACTCCCTCTCTCCAATCGGGAAATTTTCCCCCACTGCCAGAACCGGAGGGCGCCTGGGGCCGTGGCCAGGGACTAGGGGCACATTACGAAGGATTTACCCCCAGCAAGTGTACTGCCCCCCCCCGAGCTCCCCCCAACCACAAAGGCAAGTGCGCCATGGTGCCTTCAGACCAATAGGACAGGGGACTGATCACATAAAATCATATGCCCAGGTGGCCTGTTCACCAAACGGGACCCCTATGGATGCTCTGGTGGGGATCCACCCCCCTCCTCCTAAGCAGAGGCCTTCCTGGGGAGACTTGCAGGCACCCCAGATGCAGTCCCAGGACTCACGGAATCCCATACTTCCTCCTGCACTACACAGGGAACCCTCCCCTCCATGTTACCCCCAACATCACATGGGAAACAGTCCACGCTTTCAGCAGTCTACTTCCTGGCAGGACTGTCTCCAAGCCATACCTACCAAGGAGGACTTTAAACTCCTCATTGAAGAAGTTAAATCCGCCTGTCGGGCGGAAATTCAAGTCATTCATACTAACCTTAAACATTTATCTGAGAGGATGGAGATGGCGGAGGAGGAGATTCAAGAGACTAAACTGGCAGTGCACCGTACTCAAATACAGGGGGCGGACCACCATTTAATGCTCCGGAACATGCAACGCCATATCGAAGATCTAGACAATAGGGGGCGCAGAAATAATATCCGAATAAGAGGTCTACCTGAGTCAGAAGGTCCTGAAGACCTCCATGAAACCCTGCAGCTTCTGTTTAACAACCTCCTGGGGGACCCCCCAGACAAACCTCTAGAAATGGACCGAGCTCATCGGGCCCTGCGTCCTAAGGGACCGGCCTCCAGACCCCGAGATGTAATTTGCAGGGTCCACTCCTTCCCCCTAAAGGAGGACATTATGCGCAAAGCACGCACCGCAAAGAAAGTGGTCTATGAAAACACACAACTCCAGCTCTTTCCAGACCTTTCCTGGATCACTTTGCAGAAGAGAAGACTGCTCCAGCCCCTGCTCATCTTACTCCAAGAGAATGACATTACATACCATTGGGGTTTTCCCTTCAGCCTTACAGCCCGACGTCAGGGAAAATCTGCAGTTCTACGCTTCCCGGAGGACTTGGAAAATTTCTGCGACACCTTGGAGATTTCTATCCCTCGACTGCCCGACTGGGATCTTGTGGATTTGCCAACGCCACCCCCTGTGGTTTGGCAGAAGATTCCCTCGACCAAACGCCCCAGGGACTCTCCCCGAGGATCTACTAAACCTAAGCCTAAAAAAGGCTGACTGACATGATACTTACTTCTGCCCCACCCATCTTTGTTATGAGCATTCCCCCTAAGGCCCTCCCTCAGTCATTTTGTTTTCAACATTGGGCATTCTTTATTGGAGACTAGTTAGTGGTAGTCCTAGTTGTTTCCGGCCCACTATTCCCCCTAGTGGTTTATCCTACTAAAGTTCCTCTTTATTACATTGTTCAGATAGCTTGAATACAGTTGAATTTGCACTGAGAGGTTCTCTATGCCCCCCCGGACTGAGCCCTGGTTTGAGGCTTCGACCGGGGGCACTTACTGGAACTTAATGGAGCTTGGGCGGTCTATACTGTCCGGGCCCACAATGAATCGTTTATTCTTATTTGTGATGACAATAATAATTTTTTCTCTTTCTTCCCTCTCTCTCTCTCTATCTTTCCTCTTTCTCCTCCTCCCTCCCCTCCCCCCCTCTGGCTTGTCGCGAGTCCGGGACGGTCATCTGGTCGTGCCTTATCTATGGATCTCCTCGCTCTCTGGATTTCGTAGGGGTTTCTCAGCAGGACAAGCTAAGTAAACACGTCCACACACACACCAAGGACCATGGTTAGACTCATGTCGCTTAATGTTCATGGGCTGAACCCAAATAAAAAAAAACATCTTGCATTGAGAGAACTTAGGCGATCAGGGGCAGACATAGCTTTACTACAGGAAACACATTTTAACAAGGGGGATGCCTTCACCTTCGCATCCAGACAAACGTGCAGGTGTGGCAATCCTATTTAAGCACGGTTCCCTGTTTAAATGCTTGGAGTCCTTTATTGACCCAAGGGGACACTATATAATCTTACGAGGCCAGTGGCAAACGAAGGCGGTAACTATTTGCAATATTTACGCTCCTAACGCGCACCAGATACACTTCCTATCTAAGGTCTTTTCGCGTTTATTTAAGTCCCCCAATGAATGTTTGATCGTTGGTGGCGATTTTAATCTGGCTCACTCAGTAGGTCTGGATCGCCACGTGATCAACCCCACAGCCCCCCAGACCCGAGCCGCCCATGATTCCAAACTATTCAGACAATTAACCAGACGCCATGCCTTATTTGATGCATGGCGAACACTACACCCAGGAGATAGACAATATAAATTTTTTTCGGCCCCTCACCGTATGCACTCCCGCTTAGACTATTTCTTCGTTAACAACGCCGCCCTACGTGTCACAAAGACAGCTAGGATCCTTCCCATCTCTTGGTCAGATCATGCCCCAGTTATTCTATCACTAGAGATGGGAACCAATACCCGTAAACCTAGTAACTGGCAGTTAAATAACTTCCTCCTTCAACATATCCCGTCTAGGTCGGAACTAGAGACGACTTTGAAAAACGACTTTTTAGACAATAATACTCCCGATGTCTCCCTTACAACTCTTTGGGAGGCTCACAAAGCCGTTCTTAGGGGACGGTGTATTGCGATCTCTTCGGCCATGAAGAAAAATGCGATAGCGTCTAAGCTTCAGACTGAAAGAGAACTCAAAGCCCTAGAACTTCGCCTATAGACTTCACCATCCATAACTCTCCTTAAAAAAGTGGTTTGTCTCAGAAACATCCTTCGAGATCTGGCACTAGACCAGGTAGAGAAGGCACTTCTGCGGCTAAAGCAAACCTATTACGATAAAGGCAATAAAGCCCACTCCCTCCTAGCGCGCAAACTGTCTGAACGCTCCCATAGGTCCACCCCACACCAAATTAAAGATAGGAAGGGGGCTCTGTTAACACACCCTCAAGACATAGCCCAGGTCTTTGGGGAATTCTACACAACCCTATATAAAAATCCTGAGATCCCTCATGATCCACCTATCTGGAAGAAAGCGGACTTCCCAGACTCCAAGGTGCGGACCTTGTGTCACTTAATGCTCCAATTACAGAGGAAGAACTAACGGCCACTATAAAAACTTTGCCTACACACAAATCCCCTGGACCGGACGGTCTCCCCTACGAGTACTACAAGGCATTCCTCCTGATTCTCCTACCCTACATGTGTAAGATGTTTAACGCCTTTTTCAGAAAACTAACATTCCCGCGGACATGCAGAGGTCATTCCTCACGTTGATCCCCAAGCCTGACAAGGACCCCTCAGTATGTGCCAGGTACAGGTCAATCGCACTTCTAAACTCTGATTTAAACATTTTTACTAAACTTCTCTCAATGCGATTGAATCTGATACTTCCTTCCTTAATTCACAAGGATCAGGTGGGCTTTGTCCCCCTGCGTCAGGCGGGGGATAACACGAGACGAATTATTGACCTGATAGATGTGGCGAACAGGGAGGGACTAGAGGCGCTGGTTCTTGGTTTGGACGCAGAAAAGGCTTTTGACCTCCTTGGCTGGCCTTTCCTGTTCGCCACGTTGTGCTGCATGGGATTCCGTGGCCCTTTTCTGCAGGCTATTAGACACTTGTACACTAATCCCTCATCCCAAGTTAAGACCCCCTTTGCTTTATCGTCGGCTTTTCCGATTGCGAATGGAACTCGCCAGGGGTGTCCGCTATCACCGCTATTATTTGCGCTGTGTGTTGAGCCCCTGGCGGCGACCATCCAGAAAAACACGAACATACATGGGATTCCGGTGAGAGGTAGGGAATTTAAGCTGGCATTATTTGCTGACGATATCATACTTACCCTGACTCAGCCTAGGATCTCACTCCCCAATCTACACGCCAATCTTGACCTGTACAGATCTCTATCGGGCTACAAAATAAATGCAGCTAAATCTGAAGCTTTACCTATTAACATCCCGACATAGGAGATCCAACATCTACAACAATGCTTCCCTTATCACTGGAATGCATTATCCCTAAAATACTTGGGAGTCCAGATTACTCCCTCTTACCCTACCCTATATAGAGCCAACTACTCCCCCCTTTTCAAAAATATAAGAGACCTCCTGAGAAAATGGAAGGCCCATCATATCTCCCTTTTAGGGAGGGTAGCTTCGGTTAAAATGGTTATTCTGCCAAAGCTGCTCTACCTATTCCAAACACTCCCCATTCCAGTTCCAACGGTGGAGCTGCGGAAACTACAGGCGGATATGATACGTTACGTTTGGAATTATAGGAGACATAGAATATCACGATCGGTCTTGTTGGCATCGCGAACAGACGGCGGGCTGTCCTTCCCTGACATAACCAAATATTATCAAGCTGCCCATTTGCGAGCCCTGGCTTCCTGGTTCACCCAACGCTCTTATAACAAGTGGACAGAAATTGAAAAACTATGGATGGCACCAGTCCACCCGAATAGTATGCTATGGAATGCGATGGTGAAGGTAGACCCCGCTCAGCTCCTGGGCCCTATGCTTCACCTTAACATGCTCTGGCGTAGATTGTCACGAGCCCACAAATTATGCTCAGAGAGATCACCCTTTACGTCTTTCCTTTACAACCCCAGACTGCCTGCAGGTCTCACACACCAGATGTCCTCCCCGTGGGCGGCGAGAGATCTGTTCCACTTTGGTCATTTAGTCCACCCATGCACACGTAGGCTACTTTCCTTTGCAGAACTTCAAAAAAAATTTGGCCTCCCACGGCAGGTATTCTATGGATACCTGCAGATCAGACACTATGCTCAATCCATTGCCCCGGATCTACAATTCTCAAATACAACTACATTTGAGGGCTTGATATTGGAAGGCTCGGCTAGACGTGGGCTAATTTCCGATATATACCAAATATTAAATTCCTACAGTTTCCTAGACCAGGGCAAGCACACATACATGCTCCGCTGGGAGAAGTATTTAGGCGAAGAGATACCAGAAAAAACATGGCAGGTGATCTGGTCCCAGGCAGCCAAGAGTTCACTTTGCACTTTGTATAAGGAGAACGCATATAAAATTCTTTTTTTCTGGTACATGACGCCTGATGTTCTCCGAGCCATTTACCCTTCCAGTTCGGACAGATGTTGGCGATGCTACAAAGATAAAGGGACCTTATATCATATCTACTGGTCATGCCTAAAATAGTTCCGTTCTGGACGGAGACTCAATTACTACTGAACCGCTTACTGGGGGTGAAAGTACCCAGGACTCTGAAACTATTTCTTCTTGGGGTGTCTGGTTTGAATATACCCCGACACTCCAGGAAACTGCTAGGCCATGTACTTACGGCGGCGAGGTGCTTGGTCGTCCTACACTGGAAAAAACAGACCCTACCCACTCAAACAGATCTCTACACCAGAATAAAAGATATAGAACTTATGGAAAAAATGACAGCCCGATCGCAGGACAGATTGGAGACGCATGACAGGGTCTGGGAGGACTGGCACAAGCGAGAGGACCCACCCTAGGCTGGCGACTGAGCACCCCCCCTCCCCCTCCCTCCATCCTACTCCTTCTTTTCTCTCTCTCTTTCTCTTTACTATCTTTCTCCTTAATGTTGGACTACGTCCAGATTAAAATAGATACATGTTGGTTGATGAATTTTGAAGATATGGAATTTGCTACATTACTATTCTATTTGGATGAATATATCCTACTGCCTACTGATTACCAGTTTGAATGTCTGCCAGATGTATTTTGTATTGCGCGATTTACAAATCTTTTGTATCTTTATATATATGTGACTAATAAAAACTGTTATTTGAAAAAAAAAAAATCGCAGATCGCCGCCATTACTAGTAAAAAAAAAATAATAATAAAAATGCTATAAATCTATCCCCTTATTTTGTAGACGCTATAACTTTTGCGCAAACCAATAAATATACGCTTATTGCAATATTTTTTACCAAAAATATGTAGAAGAATACGTATCGGCCTAAAATGAGGAAAAAATTTGTTTAAAAAAAAAAAAATTTGGATACTTATTATAGCAAAAAGTAAAAAATATTGTGTTTTTTCAAACTTGTCACTCTTGTTTTGTTTATAGCACAAGAAATAAAAACCGCAGGGGTGATCAAATACCACCAAAAGAAAGCTCTATTAGTGGGGAAAAAATGATATAAATTTCATTTGGGTACAGTGTTGTATGACCGCGCAATTGTTATTCAAAATGCGTCAGCGATGAAAGCTGAAAATTGGCTTGGGCAGGAAGGGGGTGAAAATGCCCTGTATGGAAGTAATTAATGGACGGGCCGCCCCTGCTCTCAAGTGTCTCTTTTCCAGGGAGAATAAATGTAGTGCTTGTAGTCGTTCTTTGTACTTGAGGTCCTCCAGTCCCCTTTTTAATTTTGTCGCCCTTCTCTGGACTCTCCCAAGCTCCATTACATCCTTCCTGAGGATTGGTGTTTAGGGCTAGTTAGTTCAGCCCTTACTGGATCCTCTCTATTTTGTCCATGTTCCTTCAGTGTTAGTACTTCACAGAGACAGGACTTAGGAAAATCACTGTCTTCTTAACCACTTGCCGCCTGCCATATAGCAGAATGACGGTGGCAAAGTGGTTTCAATATCTTGACTGGGCGTCATATGATGTCCGCAGGATATTGAGCCGCTGCGCGCCCCCGGGGGCGCACATCGCGGCGATCGTTGTTGCAGGGTGTCAGTCTGACACCCCGCAACACCGATCTAGGTAAAGAGTCTCTGATGGAGACTCTTTACCACGTGATCAGCCGTGTCTAATCACGACTGATCACGATGTAAATAGGAAGAGCCCGTGATCGTCTTTTCCTCACTCGCGTCTGACAGACCCTATTAGAGGAGAGCCAATCGGCTGCTCTCCTGATGGGGAGGTCTGCGCTGATTGTTTATCAGCACAGCCCCCCCTCAGATCCTACCCAGGACCACCAGAGAAGCCGCCCAGGACCATCAGGGAAGCCGCCCAGGACCACCAGGGAAATCAGCTACACTGGACCACCAGGTTTGCCCCCTAGACCCCCAGGGAAATACTAATCAGTGCAAAGGCAGCTGCCAATCAATGCCCAGGCAGCTGCCAATCAGTGCCCACTCCAATGCCTACCACTGCCAGTGCCACCAGGGATGCCTATCAGTGCCGTGTATCAGTGCCCATCAGTGCCACATATCAGTGCCCATCAGTGCCCATCAGTGCCACCTATCAGTGCCCAGCAGTGCCGCCTATCAGTGCCCATCAGTGCCCACCAGTGCCACCCATGAGTGCCCATTAGTGCCACCTATCAATGCCCATCAGTGCTGCATATCAGTGCCACCCATCAGTGCCGCCTACCAGTGCCCATCAATGCCGCATATCAGTGCCCATAGTCAGTGCCCGTCAGTGCCGGCTCATTGGTGCTACCTCCTCGCCGCCGCCTTATTAGTGCCTGTCAGTGCCACCTTATCAGTGCCCATCAGTGAAAGAGAAAACTTACTTATTTACAAAATTTTTAAACAGAAACCAAAACGAAACTTTTATTTTTTTCAAAATTTTCGGTCTTTTTTTATTTGTTTCGCAAAAAATAAAAACTGCAGAAGTGATCAAATACCACCAAAAGAAAGCTCTATTTGTGGGAACAAAATGATAAAAATTTAGTTTGGGTACAGTGTAGCATGACCGCGCAATTGTCATTCAAACTGCGACAGTGCTGAAAGCTGAAAATTGGTCTGGGCAGGAAGGTGTCTAAGTGCCCGGTATTGAAGTGGTTAAACTTCTTAAACTTAAGGTGAAAAAACACCTGGCAGTGAACGGCCCCCTAGCCCCCCCCCCCCCATTTTACTTACCTGAACACCGTATTTCCCTCGGCGGGACGCGCTGTCCCTCTCTCCACGAGGTCCCGGCTCTTAATTGGATAGATTGATAGCAGCGCAGCCATTGGCTCCCGCTGCTGTCAATCATATCCAGTGACGCGAGCGCTGGGGGGGCGGGGCCGAGTCCGGCATTCGTGTTTATTGACGCAAATGCTGGACTCGGGATCGCGCCCGCAAGGTAACCCCCCAGGAGAGCGCTTCTCCTAGAGGGTTATCTGATACGGGGAGGAGCCGCTAGAGCCGCCAAGGGACCCCAGAAGAGGATGTTCAGGGCCACACTGTGCAAAACGAGCTGCACAGTGGAGGTAAGTATGATATGTTTGTTATTTTACAAAAATTAAAAACAAGCCTTTACAATCACTTTAAGCTGCCTGTGGATGGTGCCAAGTTAGTAGGTGACCATACTGTCAGGAGAGACTGGGTCTAAGGAGGTATGTCAATGCATAAAGTGGCATTTAAAACAGAACACATGTCACATGATCCAGGACAGTGGATACATAGTGAAGTGTCACTTCACTGCCCTGCTGACTGCACACACACTTCCCCAGTTGCTTAGCCCTGTTAGACAAGGTGCAGATAATGTTTATTGATGGGCAGTTACAGTTTGGCTTCCCTGCATAGCTTTAAAATACCCTCTCCCTCCCATGTGTAAACTTGCTGCTCATATTGAGTATACCATGGGTGTCTGTGCAGGATGCTAACCTTAAAGTTTTACTAAACCCAGGACCTCGCATTCACTAAATCTGGTCTCCCACAGTACACAGAACATGTAAATGCAATTATTTTAGTAAATATAAACGGCCAAATACCTCTTTCCCATCAGCAGTATATAGCAGTCTTGTGACTTCTATCAGTACCCGGTTAAAACTTGTAGGAGGACTTTTCTTACTGCAATTAGCTGTCCTAGCAGGATGCAGCACCCCTGATCCTCTGTCTGGACAGTGCTGATTGGCCCTGTGCAAATCACATGCACTCTCCCAAGAAAAATAAACTCTCTAGCAATACACACCAAACTGAGCATGTGCAGCCTGACTCCATAGACTCTTTCTTATCTGGACATGTTCTGGAGTCAGTGGAAGGAAGGGAGGATCTGTGCATACTAGATCAAACAGCCTTTTTACACAATTCAGAGGATTAACCCCTTAGGTTCTACAGTGAGTATAACAAGCATGCTTTACTGCATATGCAGACTGATTTTACTCTTGTGTGGTTTAGTAACACTTTAACTCACAAGTAGCTGCATAGTATTAACCAATCTGTGTCAACTGCAATGATAATCTGAGAAGCAACGAGAAGATGAAATATTAAAACAAAGTATACATTAGTACTAACACCACACTTGGGTCCTCAAATTTAATTTACTGCAGTAGTATTATATAATCATATCAAATTCAGTTGATGTTAAAGATAGGTCAACACAAACATTATAAATTCACGCCTAATTGGGATCAAAACCATGTCTGTTTTCTCTAGTGAAGTCATTACTTTACAGTCAAAAGATAGGCTATATGGTTGGTCCCATTATGCATATGTGATAAATTCAAGTTGTATATTACAAGGGAAGAAAATTGAAATGGAGCACAAGGTTCATTGTTGCACGCCAATACCCAAGTGACCTCAGCATGGTGTCAGCTGACACTCCATCTCTTGGCATTCCATAGCAGCTCTTCATTCCTTCCAAATCAATGATCCACCCACAGGAAAAAGATCATGAAGAACATGACACTATGTTTTGATGCCAACAGACGCCATCCTCTTTAAGAAGTATGAATGTTTGCTGCATGTCACCACCTGTTACCCGAAAGATAAACGAGGGTGGGAGTGAGCCATCCAATGGTCTTGGCACATAGTAACTCAAGTAACATCCATTCCAGAAATTGTTGGAACTGTCATATAGACTAGATGTCATTAGTAAGCCTATAGCATGGTCAAGCAAACTTAGAAACTGTCTTGAGATGTTGCATATAACTTCATCACCATGTGATCAGAAAGACACATCTCTCTCTTTCTTTCTCTCTTTCTCTCTCTCTCTCTATTTTCTATCTGAGAACCTAGAAATGTTGTCAATTATTTATATATGCTGAATGGAGGGAAATAATCACATCTAAGAAATTCAGTGTATTTGCTACAGTTATGGGAATTTCTCGATATATATTAAAATAATGTATGAAAAACATAAACAATCTATGTCCGTTATGATATAATTTAAAGCAGATATCTTTAGATTATGCTTCTCCAGTTGACATATTGATCTACAAACTATACCAATTGAGTCTAAAATATTTACTGACAATTTAGATGTTTTTAATACTACTGCTACATATTAGGCTGGGTTCACACTATTGCAACTTGGAAGTGGTTTTCCCAGCATCCAATTTGCATGTCAGGAGACTGTGACTGGCAATCAGTGGAGCTGGTTCACACAGCTTCGGGGCGGCTGCGGAGCGAATTGCACAGGAGTCCTGTGCGTCTTTCGGTCCGTTTCAGGTCCGAATTCAGCCAAAAATTGAGACTGAAATTAAACCTGATACGGTGAACAGGGACGCATCGGACCCCTGCTGTGAGCCGCTCCACATGGCAGTGTGAACCCAGCCTTAAAGAATTTTTGATCTCTAGACTAGAGTGCTGAAACACCTCTCCAGCTTCCACTATGCTTTGTGAACATTTAGGTGGTCAATAGAAAGGTATCCTTATTACATGATGGGATACTAGAACCCAGACTTAGCATTGACGTGTTGGATTGTGTTCAGCATGTGACCAGGTTTAGGGGCTCCCCCAGCACACAAAAAAGTTATTCTAATGGTTACTGGTATCCCTAGCATTAACTGTGAGACTTGTTGTTGGCTTTCACAGAGGAAAAATCCTGGATGGTTCCTTGGGTTCCTTCTGGGTTTTGCAACGATGTATGAGATGTATGGTGGATGGGTATGGGTAGCCATTCTCAACCAGGGTTCCTCCAGAGGTTGCTTAGGGTTCCTTGACCTGTGGATAATTGACCTCCCATCTGAAGATGTGTATATAGTTTTGGGTTCAAATCCACTTGGCAGAGACAGTGATATGACACCAATGATCTTTTTAGCTGTCTGCAAGAATGACTTTCTGGCCACCACTGTAAAGGAAGCATTCTTCAATGTAAGGTGCATTATTTCTATTGACCACTTTTAAATACATTTTAGCAGGAGTTCCCCAAGATCTGAAAAATATTTCAAGGGTTCCTCCTGGGTAAAAAGGTTGGGAAAGGTTATTGTAGAGGGGTTGGTAAAAGAGTCACTCTTGAGCTGGGAGCAGAGAAAATCATTATCTATTAGGAGGTGGTTGTTGATGGCGATATTCAGTGTTACCTAGGTTGGTTTTTAAGTAATTGCAGTTTAACTAGGAATGCTCATTCCTCCAGACTGACACCTGCCCATGAAGGCATTTTGATGATTGCAAAACTCCCACCAAGAGCCAGCCCACTACTTGCATCAAGGTGCAGGGCAAAGAGTACTAAGATAGAGTGCCATAATATTTTCAGGAAGCTATATACAGCACCCCACTGACTCCTCCCACCAGCCATGATCTGCCTGCATTACAGAGAGGAGTCCATGGTTTCATTGCTGGGTCTAAAATAAGGTATGTAATGAAAACTGAAAAGGAACCAGAGAAGGTAAAATATAAGCGGAATAAACTTTAGATTTAACTTTAGACACAGTGTTGCTCTTTACGTTTTGTCGTTTTCTGCTATGCTAGGTTCACTTTACTATTTGTAAACTAACTCTAAGCCCAAACACAAAAACAGGAACTTTATTAATTAAAAGCTAACCTCCAGGAAAACACAGTTGAAAAAAAATAAATGTGGCAGCTGTTTACTTATCAAATTGAAAAATTATTTTATCTCTCTCCAGTTAGTCCTGAGATATACGCAGCCCTGCCAGACAATAAATTAAGGCCGCTTGTAGGCAGGTGCAGTTGGCTTTCTCCACCGCAGGCTCAACCGCAGCAGCATTGCAGAGCAAAAGGAAGTCAAAAGCAACTTAGTTCCTCTGTGGTTTCCTGTCACAGGGGAAAGCTATCCGATTGGATGTTGGCGCCATATGTGACTCTGATGGCCATCTTGGTTCAGGCAGAGTCTATTCAAAACCCTGGCTCCCAGGCTTGGCGCACATTTTGAGTGTGGCTAGAGTAGTGACAGGTTACCGGTCTGGCAGGGAAAATGCTTAGCATCAGGAAGAGGCTGCAAAGGAGTAGGGAAAGTGCAGGGAAAGTGCCATCCTATCTGGAAGCCTCCCCACTTGAGTATGGACCAGCCAAGCCGCATTCCACCCCTCAAGACAGATGCTGTCAGCACACCTGAGGCCTACTTCTACTGACACATCAATGTTATATGCTGTGAGTTCTCGTGGTCGGGTTGCCTTCCCGCTGGGCCTGTTCTGTATTACCGAACTTTATTTACAATATAATTCTGTTTCTCTGCCCTTAGACTCAGAGTGTTTTCTACCACCGCACCACCCTGCACCTACTCAAATGCTGATTTTCTCTACTGCAATTAAGCATTACAGCTTGGTCACCTTACCTTTTCACTACCATGAACAGTACTCATAGTGATGGGCATCCATTAAAGGCACATAAAATACATTCTTGGTTTCATAAACTGGTCTCACATGAGACTCTGAGAGCAGTGGGAGCCATAGGCCGTCAGGCAAATCCTGTCAGGAGGGAGCGCTGTGTGTATCTATGGATGCACACAATCCAGCTTGGGAGTACGCCTGCATGGGTGCACTTATAGCACACGGCTTGCTAAGGAGGCACCCAAGGGAAGAAGGATCAGACAGCGCCGGCAGAGGGCTCCAGAAGAGGAGGTAAGGAGGTATCTGTGCAATATCATTATAACATCTTTTTTATTTTATGAAAAAAAATAAAATGGTATGTGGCAGCTGAATGCTATGTTAGTTTGCTTGGCCATTCACAAAATGCACAGCTGTCGTGCCATCACAGTCTGTGTTTTGTGAATTGCTAAGCGGAAATGGAGGTGTGACAGCAGTGGGGAGCCTTAAAGACAAGGAGATCAATACAATCAGGTGAAACTGAGAGCAATGTTTTTTAGGAATTTTGAAAAGGTCAAACATCAACTTTCTTCATTGCAGAAATAAACGCATAATAGGCCCTGTAAAACTATATAAATTATAGTATCCGGAGTTGGGCTTTGTGTTATACCGGTCAACTGTTTACAAATCTCTTAGACTTTATTGGCAAAATATAACATTTATATTGGTTCCCTTGCTGTCGCATTTTAGTAATCTCTTCAGATTTACACCAACCAAGGAACAAGTGGAGATGTAGAAGGGAGGTACATTGAGCATTTTATAAATTCTGAAGCTAAATAATAGGAAAATGACACAAAAAATCCAGGTGGGCAGATTTCTCCGATTGAGTTCTTAGTGGATGTACCCAATCGTTTTTATCCTGGTTTCTATTTGCAGATTTTAGATTTACATCTGTAGTGACACCCCCATGGGGTCTCTGCGTGTAGTAGTTCCACACATCGCCCTGCTAGGCCAGGCATTCACTTCAGACACACATTGCGAGTTAATGAATAGTCCTTTAGCTTGTTTTTTGTTTTTATTTAGGGGAATTAACTTGGATTTGGGAAAGGGACATGGGATGCCCAGATAATTGATCTTGATGAATTGAACAATCCTTTTGAATCTATATTAACAGTCTCTAAAGCTCTCCAGAATCCTCCAGCACATTACTTGAGTAAACTCTGCTTTCTCTACTGCGCAAACATAGTTTCCTGGTACAGCTAGCATGTGCTTAGGCCCTACTCTGAATAAGTCCTAACAGTTCAATAATAGCCATTTGCTGGCAAGGGGTCTGCAGTCCCCACTGATTTAGCAACCGAAAGAATACTTCTTGTGCAAGCTGCAAAGCTTGGTGGGCTACTGGTCCCAGGCAGTTCTGTGCAAGTCCCGCCAACCCTTCTGGCTGCAGCAACTTGACTCAAACACTGGTGACATCATAGCCTCTCCCTCTGGCTTCACATCCACTCCTGGCATGTCTCTCCCAGACTTTTCCACTGCGCCTGTCACTCACTGACCCCTGAATGGATCCCTCCTAGTGAATTGCCCGGCAATGCTCCCCACTGTCCTCTTCCTGCTCCTGTTCCAGACACCTCTCGATGCCCGTGTATCTAGAGGTTCCTCCCCAGCTCCCGAGCTCCAGAGCTGAGTTCACCCCCCCAGAAAGGGGGTTCCCTCAAGGGCCACGACAGCCTAACACTCCATCACTAGTTCTTCCACCCAACAACTGCTCCCACACCAGGCTGACCATGAGTATATATAGGAGGCCTGCCCCCTGCCAATCCTAGTTGGGGATTGGTCAGGGCTCCCAAATACACTCCATGCCACCCCCATCCTCTGCCCTGCCTCTTTTTCAGAACCCTCTAGAAATAGTGGAGGCGCCAGAGAGATGAAGCACATGTCAGTCACCTACTGCTGTACTCAAAACCACTCCCAGCCCCCAGATCAAAAAAACAGGCCTTGCTCACAGCTACAACTACTCTAGCAACCTACCTACCTAAGGTAGAGGGTGCTACACTCACCCCCACCAGAATACAGCTGGTCCCCAGCTGAGGAAAAAAATAGAAAAATTATTCCTGGGCCCAGGAGCAAGGGCATCCCATGAATTAAGTTGGATGGGGGAAGGGGAAAAAACTTGGATGGGGCTATAGTACAAATAAATATCAGTACAAAAATAGATACATACATTTTTGGTAAGTATTTACACTGTACATCACAATTAAGACACACCTAGCTACAGGTCCCTGCAACTAAACACATGCCACATTCTTGAGCCAAAGCATTTCTCCCTCAGGAAAATTACTCTGCTTGCAGCATTCTTGTCCTCCGGAATGGTGGGGATGGACAGTAGTCCCATCCCTGAAGATCCTAAAAGAAAACACAAATCATACATCCTACACTTATATTCTACCTATACACTGTACAAATCTCCACTGAAAGGGGGTTTCTATCCTTCCAGCAAAAATCAGCAACACTACATATACAGTTCTGCTAGCTTTGTTCTGTCAGAAGGGAACTATAACCTAAAAACAGAACAACAACAAAAAATATATACATTAACAACAGCAATCCATCTTCTGTTCCTGGTGGGAGGGGCCCCACCCTGAACAACAGGCTCCAAAAGAAGTGGGCAGGAACAGTACACCCAAAATGTCCATGACTAGACAGTCCCTCTATCAGGCACACAGGGTGGCAGGCATGGTCTGTTCCTACAAAGGTCAAGGAAAAACAAGGAAAAAGGAACCCAGGCTACCTCTCTCACAGTTCAAATACCTGGGTTTCAAGCATAAAACCGTGGATTAGGCAGTCTCTTCCAGTCCTTCTCTCCTCTGTCCCTGGGGACCGCATGACTTTCTGCAAACCCTCCCGTTTTGCAAATAAGCACCCGATCCTTGTAAATGGTCCTACCAAGCCGCCGCTCTTCCTTGATTTCCAGGAACCAAGCCCAGATCGCACTATCTGGCACCCGCAACAGTTTGGGGACATGTAGATACTCCCAAACCATGTCATCCTCCCATCCACCCCGGGAGCTCTCGATGTCCATCAAGATCTGGGAGGGGACATATGGGAAGTCCAAGCCCCACTCCAGGGCCACTCTCTTCTGTACCATCCTCTGGATTCGGGGGACCCTAGACAGCTCCCGCGGGTTCCCCTTTCTGGGTATGATGCAGGCAGTAAGGGCCCAAATTACCCACTGCCGCTGAGAAAGTTCTCTAATTGCCTTCTGGTGATTGGGGTTCGTACAGCCAACTTAGATCCCACAGCTAATTCCGGTCCACCTTCTGCCTCAAGGACCCGGGATTCCCCGGTCTCCCATTCCTCTTCCGAGCTCTCACAGGGGGATGACCACTCTGCCAATCGCCCCAGGGACCCAAACTCAGCTTGTACTCTGGGAGAACCCCAATCTAGGACCCGACCCTTGCTTACCTCGTCCAGCTCACCTGGAGGTGCACCTCCCTCTAGCATGGGCTCCTTCCGGACGGGTACCGCAAGGAATTTAGAGCTGGCCGGCTCTTCAGGGATGTCACCCGGTTCCTGCCTGCACACTAGCACATGCAGTCACCAGGCCCCTGGCCAGGCCACAGGTCATGGCAATTTCCTTCCCGACGGTATTCACGGAGAGGTCACCAGGCCGCAACACCTCTCCACCTCTGGCTGGTGATCTTTGGCTCTCTTCAGCCTTGCAAATCTTCTGCGGCTGCGGCATACAAAGTCCTGAAAGCAGGTTGACATTATAGTACTGCGGATATGTGAAAGATCCTAGGATGGACTTCTGCGCTACTATAATACAACCGTGTGAAAAAAATAAAATAAAAGTGATGCTGCAAAATCAAAAATAGTGAACACCACTCACTACTAAAGACTTGAATAATGCACAATGAAATCAATTGTGTATGTGATTTTGCGCAAAAACTTCTGGGTGAACAATTCTAATACATATACATATAGATGCGCAAACTAATGAAATTCCTCAAAGTATAGAACCACAATTAATAAGAGTGTATATATATGTGATTGTCCATAGGTGAAATAAAAAGCGTGACTACAGTGCTAATCAATCAAATAAGATAAATAAGGTGCATAAACAAGATGTGACTATTAAGGTGAACATGCGTTGATAGGAGATCTGGTGACTTTCGTGGTGTTGGATACCCACTAGGGGCTCCCAGAACTCTCACCTTGATGACACAATAAAAGTGCCTGTGTGAATCCTTTGGAACTGTGCTCTTTCTGGTCCAGTCCTGTGCCGGCGTTCTGTTCGGCTTATGGGAAGGAGACACTCCCTCCGATGTATGGACTCCACATGGGGATAACAAAAAAAGGAGGGGACTCCAATAGGGTAATATCGTAAAGCCAAAGATTTTAATGAAAAATATCTGCTTACATTAAAGTTAAAATCGATACGCCAAACAACAGTAGAAACAGCGTGGTTGCGATCCCCGCTACGTCACTTCCGCTTTTTATTTCACCCAACCAGTCCTGAGGAAGCGAGAATCTTCGTCAAACCTGTTGACTTCTGAGTATGGAGGACCTGTGGAAACTGTTTCCATGTGTTCATCTCTAAAGCTTTAGATAGCCTTGCCAATTTATTCATGGGTAAGTGGGAGGAGGACGTCATCTATGCCCAGCCAAGACCAGAGTTGGTCTTGTGGGCAAGATATATAGAAGACGTCCTCCTCCTATGGAATGGTACCCATGAGTCTCTGTGTACATTCATGGAGAGTCTGAATAATAATGACAGGGGCATTGAATTCAAATATGAAGCCAGTCAAAATACGGTTAACTTTTTGGAACTTAGGATTTGGGGTGAGGGTGACTCTCTATTCACCTCCACCTATTTTAAGGCCACAGACCGCAATTCATTCATACCCCGTGATAGTTGCCATCATAAGGCTTGACTTGTTCCCAAAAGCCAATTTATAAGAATGAGACATAATTGTTCTAAAATAGCTGATTTTAAAGCCCAGTCTAAGGTACTTATGGATAAACTTATAGAGAAGGGATATAATGCTTCCTTTTGCATCAAAAACTTGACGAGGTAGAACTTTTAGACCGGGAACATCTGCTTGCCGATAAAGTTATGACCATTAGAAGTGAAAATGACAACAAATTTTCTTGTCCCTTCATAACAGGGTATTCCTGCCAATGTTTTTTAATTAAAAAATTATTATATAAACATTGGCATATTGTCAAAAATGATTGTATGTTGGGCCCTGCCCTCCCTGATAGACCCCCGTTGGTGTTTAGAGAGGTCCCCCCAATTAAATCACTTGTGGCCCCTAGTGTGTGTGACCCTCCTAGTAACAAACCCATGTTTTTTCAAAATCTAGTGGGTTACTATAGATGTAGGAACTGTGCGGTATGTTCCATTAATGCCATTAAAGATAGGAAGATCAGTCATTTCCACTCCACTAGTACTTCCCATGAGTTTTCAATAAAGTAATTTTTCACTTGCTCCACTGCTGGTGTTGTGTATCTTCTGACTTGCCCATGTGGCCTTCAATATGTGGGATGCACTGTTCGACCCCTACAAGTCCGACTAAATTAGCACATTGGGAATATTAGGAGAGGCTTTAAAGGTCACCCGGTCTCAAAACACTATCTAGAAGTGCACAGACAGGACCCTAGGGGATCTTCTTTTGTAGGCATTGATAGATTAAAACTACCATGGAGAGGGGGGCCCAAACGACGTGCCATCTCCAAGTTAGAAATGGGGTGGATATACAAAAACAGATGTCTTAGACCCATTGGGCTAAATGTTGATATTGAGATAAATGCGTTTATTGATAATGCATAAATTATGCCCATTCTTGAATTTGTTCTTTGCACTTTACTACCTTGCTGGGAGAATACCACTTCGATATGATGGTATCTATTAATACATGTCTCATGATCTGTGCTGACAGTATGGTGTCTTGAGTGCCATCATTTCTGTTTGCAGTGTTCCTGTGACAGTCTGTTTTGGTTTTGTTTTTATTTGTGCTTATGTTTCTGGTCCAATATATATAGAATTTATTTTTTATATTTTATTGCATTGTTTTTGGTCACTGTATCATTAATCAATATTTTAATTTTTGAGATAAATGTGTTTACTGATAATGCATAAATTATGCCCACTCTTGAATCATTTTTTTTGCATTTTACTACCTTGCTGGGAGAACACCACTTTGATATGATGGTAGCTATTAATACATGTCTCATGATCTATGCTGACAGTATGGTGTCTTGAATGTCATCATTTCTGTTTGCAGTGTTCCTGTGACAGTTTGTTTTGGTTTTGTTTTTATCTGTGTCTATCTTTCTGGTCTAAAATATATAGGATTTATATTTTATGTTATTGTTTTTGGTTGCTGTATTATTAATCGATATTTTAGTTTTTTATACATACCAGGACGTTTGTAGGGTTGTGCAATCCCATACACGTCCAGGGTTGCTCATTTGTCCATTCAGTTTTTTATCTTTCCTTCCGTGTCTACATTGTTTTACTTGGGGGATGTACATCGGATCGAGGCTTGGTGTTCTCCCATGCATTGTTATTGCTAATTACGTAACGGCGCCCAGACGAAAACGAGGTATGGTTGCCGTTTGGTACTATATAGATAATGGTTCAGTGCGTCGCCTGTTCCCCTTTGAAGACGTCATCTATGACGAAACATGTAGGGCGTGGCTACGCACTGACGCCATTACGCCCCATGTTCCCTTGGTACATCGGTGCTCATTTTGTTTTAACCTGCCGGCTTGTTTTTTTTGTGTTTTTATGGTGGTGGCTTAATTCCCGCCTGCTTCTCCGTGAGGAATAAAAGTTTTTTACGTTACCCTACTACACCATTGGAGTTCTTTCATTTTTTTTTTTATACTCACGGTCTCCGCGACCAACGAGTATTAGTTCTAGTTTGGATTTTCGGATCTACCAATCCTTGAAACACCACGGATGCCGAGGATACAGACGTACAGGAGGTTCATCTGTCCCTGCAGAGGGCTGTATCTGCCTGACTTATCGACCTGGATTCACCTTCAATCCGGGGATCTTCTCTACACTTCTCTTCCCCCCTGTTTTTCCCTCCTGGGTGAAGGTAGATGAATTTTGGACTCTCAGTCTCCTTTTTTTATTGGTCCTATCTGTCTCCATCAAGTCTTTCCTTTTTTTTTTTTGATCTAAGTATGGACAATTTTTTTACACTGTATCAAAGGTTTACCCGATTAGTGTATGAACTTTATTTTATTCCCTTTCCATTTTGTCACTTTTATATTTTTTTCATATGTATTATTGATTATCACTTTTCATGTCCTATTGTATTTTCACTACGAGCGCACTTATGTTTACACTTTGTCACCAGAGCTGGACATCCAATTAGGCAAGCGTAGGCACTGTGTCTAGGGACCACAAAGGAGAAAGCAGACAAAATAAGGGAAAAAGATTGGCGTACAAAAACTGAATGCAACAAAAAATCAAGATCTACAGTATATGATTGCTTCCTTTGCCCTAATTTGTTCTAACCTCTTTTGTGTGGAGGGATTCTTTGGGAATATTCATTACATTCCTACTTCTTTGTATTTGCAAATTACATCTTTTGAAACAAGTTTTCTTTACATTATTATATTGGAGTAGCTAGATTGTTAAGAGCTTTCTTCTCTGCTGACTTTTATTTTTTTTTTTCTACAGACCGAAGAACCTCTTTAAGCCAGATACACAAATTACCGTGTTTTTAAAACTACACTGATTCTCTGAAAAGTAGGGTTTTCCCAAAATGGTCACTGAAATTTGAATTCTTAGATAATGTTTGCCCAGTCTGTACCTCTGCAAGGATGAATACATAACTACTTCTACATACACTACACCACAACCCCCCAAGGCCCAGATCCACAGCTACAGCACCCGAATATTCCTGTGAATGTTTTACCTTTAAAGTTGAACCATGCTAATGGCTCCCCTACCTTCACTTATGGCATTTTGCCTTGCTGCTCAGCTCTACACTGTGGGAGGCAAGAGGAAATCATCCAAATAATGGGCCGCTCATAGAAGATGCTCAACTCCAGTCAAGATTTATTGCAATGACAGCACACTGCTCACTTCCCCCATGTGGGCATGGCTTTGGGTGGGAGTGAGAAGCATGCTGTCATTGCAATAAACCTTGGCTGGAGTTGAGCATCTATGTGTGGCCCATTAATTGGATGGTGATCTACATTGGAGTAAGTGTGGACTTCAGCACCAAGCTGATTGCAGGAAATCAAGGATACAGATTGACATGTGAGTGGTGAAAGGGGCTGGGTTTGTCAAGCAAAAGGAAATCACATATTCCCCCTTTGAGGAGCTGTGGAGACATCAGGGGTGCATGGGCAAGGTAGGTGGTAAAAACTACATCTCATGCTGTCAAGTATACCTGCTGTGCCTAGACCATCAAATAGGAGCCAAAGTTGGGTCTGGGCAGCACCTATGTTTTATGGTGGGGGGTGGGGGTGGGGGGTAAAAGTAGAACGTGTTTATTAAAAAAAATGTATTTTATTAAAAATGTGTCTAACAAACACATGCTGTGTAACATGCTGTGTAACAAAAAAAAAAAAAAAAGTTAACTCTTAAATGTGTATGTCACTTAATGGATTGCTGTTACTGCCTTAATAGGCCTGGATTGCATAGCTCTAGTTATACTTTCAGCCCTCTGCAGCTATGAGAGCTGCAGTTTTATTTCTCCTCTTGCTCATTCACGGAACACCTTATATTTTGTGAAAGGGCTGAAGTATAGTGGGAGTTATACTATACAACCCAAATGAAAGTGTGAATAATAAAGAAAATACAATGATCCATTACCTTACATACACCACAGCAGTGTTAATATTTTACAGAGTTGATTTTAAAGTGGTTGTAAACTCTTACAGACCAGGTTTTACTACAGGTAAGCCTATAAAAAGTGAGTACACCCCTCACATTTTTTGAAATATTTTATTATATCTTTTCATGTGACAATACTGAAGAAATTACACTTTGCTACAATGTAAAGTAGTGAATGTACAGCTTGTATAAGAGTGTAAATTTGCTGTCCCCTCAAAATAACTCAACACACAGTCATTAATGTCTAAGCCACTGGTAACAAAAGTGAGTAAACCCCTAAGTGAAAATGTCCAAATTGGGCCCAAAATGTCAATATTTTGTGCGGCCACCATTATTTTCCAGCACTGCCTCAACCCTCTTGGGCATGGTGTTCACCAGAGCTTTACAGGTTGCCACTGGAGTCCTCTTCCACCCCTCCATGACGACATCATGGAGCTGGTGGATGTTAGAGACCTTGAGCTCCTCCACCTTCGATTTGAGGATGCCCCACAGATGCTCAATAAGGTTTAGGTCTGGAGACATGCTTGGCCGGCTTATCACCTTTACCCTCAGCTTCTTTGGCAAGGCAGTGGTCGTCTTGGAGGTGTGTTTGGGGTCGTTATCATGTTGGAATACTGTCCTGCGGCCCAGTCTCTGAAGGGAGGGGTTCATTCTCTGCTTCAGTATGTCACAGTACATGTTGGGATTTATGGTTCCCTCAATGAACTGTAGCTCACCAGTGCCGGCAGCACTCATGCAGCCGCAGACCATGACACTCCCACCACCATGCTTGACTGTAGGCAAGACACACTTGTCTTTGTACTCCTCACCTGGTTGCCGCCACACACGCTTGACACAATCTGAACCAAATAAGTTTATCTTAGTCTCATCAGACCACTGGACATGGTTCCAGTAATCCATGTCCGTAGCCTTTCTTGTGCATCATGTTTAAAAGAGGCTTCCTTCTGGGACGACAGCCATTCAGACCAATTTGATGCAGTGTGCGGTGTATGGTCTGAGCACTGACAGGCTGACCCCCACCCCTTCAAATCATGGCAGCACTCATACGTCTATTTTCCAAAGACAACCTCTGGATATGATGCTGAGCACGTGCACTGAACCTCTTTGGTCAACCATGGCGAGGCCTGTTTTGAGTGGAACCTGTCCTGGTAAACCGCTGTATGGTCTTGGCCACCGTGCTGTAGCTCAGTTTCAGGGTCTTGGAAATCTTCTTATAGACTAGGCCATCTTTATGTAGAGCAACATTTCTTTATTTCAGATCCTCAGAGAGTTCTTTGCCATGAGGTGCCATGTTAAACTTCCAGTGACCAATATGAGAGAGTGAGAGCGATAACACCAACTTTAACACACCTGCTCCTCATTCACACCTGAGACCTTGTAACACTAACAAGGTCACATGACACCGGGGAGGGAAAATGGCTAATTGGGCCCAATTTGGACATTTTCACTTAGGGGTGTATTCACTTTTGTTGCCAGCGGTTTAGACATTAATGGTTGTGTGTTTAGTTATTTTGAGGGGACAGCAAATTTACACTGTTATACAAGATGTACACTCACTACTTTACATTGTAGCAAAGTGTCATTTTTTCAGTGTTGTCACATGAAAAGATATAATAAAATATTTACAAAAATGTGAGGGGTGTACTCACTTTTGTGAGATACTGTATCTCCTAAACCTGCACGGTTTATGAGACATCCCCTGTATCAGCATGTGCCGACATCATCGGCACATGCGCACTGAGGCAATGGCACCGTTACTGGCGGGTCCCATGCACATGTGCGGGAGTGACGTCATCGCGGCTCCTGCCAATCACAGCACCGGAAACCGTGATACCCGGAAGTAATTCCGGGAGCAATGTCGCTGGCTGGAGCGCTGTACGGGGACCACTACAGGGGCTTCGATCTAAGGTGAGTATTTCATAACGAGCTAGTATGCTATGCATACTAGCTCATTATGCCTTTGTCATGCAGGTTTATTTATTTATTTTTTTATTGTGGGTTTACAACCACTTTAATAAAAAATGTTTACCTGGAGTTCTGCTTTAATCCAGCCAATACACATGTTGGAAGGCAACATGGTTTAATATCATATATGGAGTTTTATTTCTGGCCAATGTTGAATGCATGTTATTTTAAAAATTAAGGCTCATTATAAAACATATTTCACAGACTGTCCCAGGTCTGTTATCAGACATATTACCCAGCTCCCAGGTTCCAGACCTTGTCGGTCTGCATATCCCATAAGTGAAGCAGTTATGTAACACTTGTGATGCTTGGCTCTCATCCATTGTTTTTGCTTGTCAAGTCCCAAATAACAAATGCTGAACTGAAAAAAGTGCCATTTTGATGTTTAAGGAAACAGCTGTCTAAATAAAAAAATAATAAAACATTCTCTTTAACTTTTCAACATAGATATTTTGTCTGAAAATATTTCCCAGGCCATGGATGAATAACGGCACTCACAGGACACAAGGGAAAGAGATGGTCTTTGAAACGTTTTATATAATGGTAATAACTGCGGAGATTAGCTAATGTCTTTTACTGTTTCGTATGACGTAATCCCATTTACAGCTGTCAGCAGTCCATGAGTTTCATGAAGCATAAACAATGATTAAAAATCTATCATTCTCACTGAGGGTTACATACAGGCTCTCGCTAATGAGGTCTCTTGTCGAATTTGGGAAATGGTTTCTGGGATCGGTAATGAGGACATAGAAAATGGAGCTTGGGGGCAGAGTTAGATTTTTAATCAGGAAATACAAATTGCTCCGCCAAGTATAAATAGGTTTCTCAGACATGAAACCAGAGGTAGTGCAGGTGTAGCCCCAAATACACTTCTCAATATAAATCAGTAGGTAGAACATGAGAGCTTCCAAAGGCACAAAGTATACATCCTGTCAGGTAAACTTGCAGGATTCTGACAGGAGTTCCTTGGGAGGAAGCAACAGCAGATATGGAAACTAGGAGAGACAATTTGATTCTGCTGGGACATGCAGTACCTACAAAAGGGAAATCCAGAACAGCAGGGCCGCCTCTAAACACAAGCTTAGGTCGGGTGCAAAACGACAGACCTTGTTAGGACATGCCCACTTAATGTAAGGTAAGTATTCATCATAGTTATACAAGATATCATTCTCTTTTGGCTTCTGGTTTACTTTCACCAGTAGCTGGTGCATGAGCAAACAGGGTTCCTTCTTCCCCGACTTACAACTATTCAAATAGAAAAAACCATGTCTCTACCAGGTCCTTTTAGTTCAAAAAGCTTCACTTCCACAAAATGGATATCTTGTAAAGTCTATGGGTAAGCCCCACCAGACACTACAACACACTACAAGACACATTACATCATCAACTCTTTAATGCAATGTGGGCAAAATTTTTGCTGTGTGTTCACGCTTACTCGAGCCTCCTGTCATGGGAGCATAGGCGTGCGCAGGGAGTGTGCCAGGTGTGCCTGGGCACACTCTAATCACTATGTGAAGTGCAGATTTCCCCTAGTGCCCGGACTACCCCCTGTGTTGTCCCCAACTGCCCCAGAGTGCTGCTGGCTTCAATCTTCTCCTCCCAGCTGCTGCAGGGGATGTTTCAGGATGGAGAGCAGGGGAAGGGGCTGGAAAATATGTAATTTACCTGCCCCTTCTTTTTCTAAATGAACACAGTGACCACACTCACTTACTGTGTTCATTCATAACTGAAGCATAGTAAACAGTGTTTACTATGCTTCTGATTATGAATGAACAGGAAGCCGGTCAGCACAGAGCACTTCCTATTCATTCACTGTCCAGTGCAGCTGAGGCTGCAGAGAATGGCATGTGTGTTTGAGCTTTGTGGTGCATATTCTAATGGTTAACCTCTGCAGAAGCCAACGCAGCCTGGTCTATAGGCTGTTCAGCAGACCCTTCTCCTGGCACAGCAGCAATAATGTCCTCTCTCTCCCACACAAGTGCAGATGCCACAGCGCTGGGGAGCTCTTGTTCCAAGCACATCCAAGGATCCAAGGTAACACTCCACGATTTTATTATATTTCCCTACTCCTTTTACTCTTAAGTCATAGCATCCTTGATTATCTCTATGGATCTATTTATCCATTTTAGATACTTGCCTACCACCCTAACCTATCATTGGCTATGCTGTGGAGAAGTTGGCTGCGCTCTGGGGATGATGCCGGTGTGCGCCTGTTTTGGGTTGGATTGCTTGCCACCTCAGCTCCGGAGGAGGGCATTTTTCCTTGCCCAGTCCTTGCCCTATACCACAGCTTGGTTACATCGTGAGTACCCAGAAACTGACATATTGTCCTTTCTGGTTGTATTTATTTCTATTTTTTGATGGTTTTATACCTTGTAATTTCAGAAATCCTGTAGCATCCGCTCCTGAAGAAGTGTATTCACAGAAACGCGTCGGAAACCATGGATGCAGCCACTGGGCTTCAAATAGGATCTTACCCTGATTAACTTTTTGATGCATCTTATATATATATTATATCTTTTATACTCACTTTCTACATCATGTGTTTTGTGCTTCCCAGTATATATGTATTATTTTGTACATTATATTTGTAACAGCTATTTATTGTTAGACATTATGATGACTGTCTTTATACACATGTACTTATGTAGGCCATGTCCTGTGCGTATGCACCCATAACCCTTCACATGTGTTATACATTACCTCTACATAGTCTATCACCTCTTCAATCCATTATGAATGCCGCTGCCAGACTCATCCACCTTACCTGTCGCTCTGTGTCTGCCACTCCTCTATGTCAATCCCTCCACTGGCTTCCGCTCGGCCAAAGAATTAAATTCAAAATTCTAACAACTACGTACAAAGCCATCCACAATTTTGCCCCCAGCTACATCACTTGCCTAGTCTCTAAATACCAACCTACTCGCTCTCTTCGTTCCTCTCAAGACCTCCTGCTCTCTAGCTCCCTTGTCACCTCCTCCCATGCTCGCCTCCAGGCCTTTTCTAAAGCCTCTCCAATCCTATGGAACTCCTTACCCCAATCTGTCCGCTTATCTCCTACTTTATTAGCTTTCAGAAGATCCCTGAAAACCCTTCTCTTCAGAGAAGCCTATCCTACCCACACCTAACAACTGTACTTTTTTTTTTTTTCCCATCAGCTCATCCCCCACAGTTATTACCTTTTGTTTCCACTTGACCCTCCCTTCTAGATTGTAAGCTCTAACGAGCAGGGCCCTCTGATCCCTCCTGTATTGATTTGTATTGTAAGTGTACTGTCTGCCCCATGTTGTAAAGCGCTGTTGGCGCTATATAAATCCTGTATAATAATAATAATAATAATTAGGATTTTTCTATATAATAAACTTGAACACACAATTTTTCACCTTACCCCAATCTGTCTACTGCCTCATTTAAAGTCCCATTCGCCCCCCCCCCCCTTTTTTTTTTTTTTTTTTTAATTGTTCAACTAACTTTTACAACTGGACACTTTGTATAGTAACGCAAGTGCGTCCTTGCTCCAACTATCCCAGTCCGTTTTAAGATCACATTGCATTAACACATTTTCAGACATCATTGCTTGCATTACCACCGTTTCACACCCTGCACTGGCAGTACTTCATGCACATTTGCATTTTCAGCTGGCTGTATTAACTTACTATTTACCTGAACATTTTAACCTCATTAGTAAGCAACACATTATACTCAGTTTTACCCTGTTTCTCCATTATACAAAGGTACCACATAGCAGCAAGTCTTTCTTGGAAACTGATCTCCTTACCGGATTTGCTGACACTTCACCGGTAATAAACTCAAAAACAGTTCCTTTCACATTTTTATCAGGAACCACTCCATTTGGCGTTTCTCCAGGTGTATCTCCCCACACAACCACCTGATGAAACCATAGACACCCTGATAGGTTTCAGGCTTTCGGACATCGCAGCCTTCTTTGTGGGGACAATAAGCCATCTCTTCACTGCACCTCCACCACCCAGATGACACTTCCTCTCTTGTTGCCATGGGAGACCACGCATTCCCAGAAGAGCTTTCTCAGCTCTCTCCAGACTGGATTGCTGCTTTGCACCTGTCATAGTTATCCTTTTTATGGCCCATCAAGCGGTACAATTCCTGGAACTTCACTGGCAGGAAAGGCTGTGGCAATTCAGCCCAGGGGCCTCTGGGTCACACTTTGAATGAAGCCATATTCTCAAATTCAGCCAGGAAGTCCTCAATATGATCATCAGGTAACATATTCTGTATGACGTCAGCTGCACAGATCACTCCTTCATTGCCACGGGCAACAACACCCATCTTTGCAGTCTCAAAGTTTTCCAGATTTTTTTTTCCATACTGTCTCTTTAAGGCTGCAAGACAATACACCTCTAGCTGCTCACACAGCAAAGCATAAACAGACTCTGACAACAGTTTTTGGCATGCAAGGATCCAAATTCTACCGTCTTATGCCCCCTGCCCTTCCTCCACCAATTGTGACAAGTTGGGGAATTTATAGCTTATTGGTAGCAACATGACAAGGGTAGCTAAGAGCTTTACCTTGCTAAATACTACTTACCCATTTACCATAACACCCCATCATTCCACTTAAATAATCACACAACACCTGAGGTGGGTTAAAATGGCCAACATGGCCTTTTATTAATAACCAACTTTTGATTAACACTGCATAATATAACACCCACCTAAACTCCACTATTCTCACTGAAAATGTATAACTTTATTTGAAGATCCAAGGCAGTACCAATATATAAACAACCCTCTTTGCTTGTGTCCGAGGCCCATCTAACTGAGTTCCCACCCCAGCCGCTATTTCTAAAGACTCAGGACCTAAACCCAGCTGACCTCATCCACCCCCCAGGGTCCTTAATCTACACGGTCACTAGCCAGTGAACCGTTCCACTCGAGGATACCATACCTGATGGTTCCCCACCGTTTTACCAGAATGCATCACATTCTACCACCGCCAAGGATCCCAAAATGCCATAGCGCAGCAGGTATGACACCTTATACCTGCGCGCTCCGCCACACCTGAAAAGCCCTCTGTACTCCGTCTTCCAGGCCCAAAAACCATAGGTCAGTGCCCACAGCATTGAGGTGCACTCCATCCCCCCTGAGGTACCTCCAGGTCTCGGATTCTAGATCCAAATGCCTGATGACCAGGCCCCCATTCCTGATGAAAAATCGCCCTACCTCCTTATTGACCTTCACTCGGGCTTTATTTATTCGGTCCACTGATCTGGCCTCTCTCCAAAAAGTGCGTGCCACAATCTCCGACCAAATAAATACGGTGCCCGGAAAATCACACCTCAGTCTGAGAAAGTCAAACCGAATGTCCCGAATGAGCTCCCTTGAACGTCTGACTCCCAGATCATTTCCCCCTGCGTGGATAACTACAATATCAGGCGCCCTGTCCCATCGTGCAAATTTATGCATCTCCGGAACCACCCTGTTCCACATCATGCCCCTAACTCCAATCCACCGGACATTACCCACGTCCCAGGGCAAACCTAGCTGTCTAGCCGCTGGCCTCACTTCCGCCCTCTTTGCCCCCCAATACACAAATGAATGCCCGAGGATCCAAACCAGGCATCTGTGACCTGTAACAAATAAATGAGAAACATTGCCCCACCACCAGCACCTGAGTACCACCAAACAATACACAAATATAACACAGATAAGAAGATAAAGTGGCTGACTGCCGGAAGAACAATAGAAACACACCACATACTTAAAGAAGATGAGGTCTGACATATAGCCTGAACCTATCAGATTCCCATCTGCCTATCCTTTTAATGACAGCATCCCCTAGTCCCCATCTGGCCGCCTCCGTAGCAGCTCCAATCCGAAACGAATGCGAACCAAACTGACTGGGAATAAATCCTGCCGCCATAAGGCATTTTCTGAAGACCGCAATGAACTGGAAACGTGAAAGGAACGAGCCATCCACGTGTCGCAAGAAAGGTCCTCCCCCAGCCATCCTGACTGCCGCCAGCTGTGATACAGCCGTGACCGGGCATAGTCCGGCCACGACCCCCCTAAACAGCTCTAAAACTGCCCCTCTCCCTCTTTGATCCGTTTTGGACTTCCGAATAATAATACTCACCGAGTCCTTTTGCAGAGACACATCCTCCTCACCGAGACCACCCGCATTGTACTTAGTTGGACTCACCAGCTCCCCTATGCGCAGAGCCCCAAAGAATGCCAATAAAAATGCCGCATGAAATAAACGCTGCTCGTATTGCATAACGCACACCCGTGGTATAACCTCCACTATCTTCTGCAGTGTTCCAAAAGATACTGGGCGCCTCTGATCCCTAACCTTGTAACCCTTGCGGTACCCCTTCAGTGCTTGACGCACGATGAAAGACTTCGTGACGTCCACCTCACCCTGCAGTTTGAACCAAAATGCCAAGCCCGCCAGCTTACGTTCTACCAATGACACAGAGGCTCCCCGAATAAAATTATTGACGATAAAGTACAATACTAATGTCGACCCATCATCTCGGGGCTCGCGCCCCCCTACCTCCGCCACCAACGAAGTCCATTCCTGCCATGCTCCAGTGTAGGCTCCCCACGTCGCCTCACTTAACGACCTGCGAATCAATCCTGCGGCGACTCCGATGCGATCCCCCACAATCGCTGAGGACAAGGGGTACCATGTTGCTCCGCCTCCGGTGCCAATGCTCAGAATACCGTCCACTGCGAACGAGACAAAGCATCCGCAATCCTGTTAGAAACCCCCGGAATGTGAACCGTATAGATGAACACATTAAGGCGAAGGCATTACAACACCAAATGGCGCAGCAATCGCACCACCGGAAGCGAAGAAGCCGACAAATTGTTAATGGCGGTGACCACCCCCAAATTATCACAATGGAAACGCACTTTTTTATTTTGCAGATAGGCACCCCAGATCTCCACGGCCAGCACTATCGGAAATAATTCCAAAAGTGCCAGGTTGCGTAACCAACCCGCCTCCCTCCATGTATCTGGCCAACCTCCCGCACTCCACTTACCCTGGAAGAATGCTCCATAACCTCCTGACCCTGCCGCATCCGTAAACAACTCCATGTCCACATTGCTGACCGGGCCCGACATCCACAACGACCTCCCATTGTAATCAGCCAGGAAAGTATCCCAGACTCCGAGGTCCGCTCGATGATCCCGTGTCAGCCGGATGAAATACCTAGGGTCACTACCTCCAGCCATTGCCAATGAAAGTTGACGGCAAAATATCCTCCCCATCGGAATAATTCTGCAGGCAAAGTTCAATTTGCCCAACAGAGACTGTAGTTCCTTGACCCTTACCTTCCTCCTACTCCCCAATTCCTTAACTGCCTGCCTCAAGGCAGCGAGCTTGTCTTCCGGCAGACGACACTCCATGGCCAGGGAATCAATCGTTATTCCCAAAAAGACCAACTCTGTAGTAGGGCCCACAGTTTTTTCCGGTGCCAAAGGAATTCCAAAGCGCTCCGCAATGTGTTGCAATGTGCCAAGCAGCACCGCACAAGCACTGGAATCCCCGGGGGCCGATACACAGGAAATCATCCAGGTAATGGATGACGGAGTTTAGACCTGACACATCACGTACCACCCATTCTACGAAAGAACTGAAGGTTTCGAACAACGCACAGGATATGGAGCATCCCATGGGCAGACAACGGTCGACAAAATACGACCCCTGCCATCTACAGCCCAATAAATGCATGCTGTCAGGATGAACTGGAAGCAAACGAAATGCTGCTTCCACATCCACTTTTGCCAACAACGTGCCCTGTCCATACCTCCGAACCCAAGCAATTGCGGCATCAAACGAGGTGTAGGTAACCGCGCAGGCCTGCGGGTCAATCCCATCATTCACCAACGCCCCTTTTGGGAAAGAAAGGTGATGAATCAGCCGAAATTTGCCCGGCTCCCTTTTGGGAACCACTCCCAAAGGGGACACAATCAATCCTTGCAATGGTGGGGAAGAAAAGGGGCCGCCCATCCTGCCCAAAGAAACTTCTTTTCGGAGTTTCTCCGTAACCACCTCAGGGAATAGGCGAGCTGACTGCAGATTAGCTGGAATAGGGGGAACTTTCTTCAATGAACAGGGGATTCTAAAACCCACAGAGAATCCCTCCTCTAGGAGTCGAGCTGACTCCCGATCCGGGTATCTACTTAGGAAAGGAAGCATCCTTCCCACCCTCACCGGAGTCCTCCCTTTTACCAGACCCTTCTCCTGTCTTGTGTTTCCCAGCTTTGAAACACCTGGTAAAGGCATGGCTGCCCCCGCATCCAGAGCACTCATGTTTGAATCGACATGACCCTCCGAAACGACAAGAGCTGTCGTTGAACTGCCAACAGACCCCCTTTTTTCTATTGGCTGATGCACTTGGGGTGGAAGCACCACCAGCCCCCCCTGGAAAAAACTGATTCCCGCTCCTGGCCGGGGTCATCAGTTTCATCCAGAGCCCTATGTCCTTGTGGTCCCAGCGTATAGCAGGACGGACCGCCTTACGTTGCCGGAACTGCTCGTCGTAGCGCAACCAAGCCACACCGCCATACACCCTATACGCCTCCCCGATGGCATCAAGATAACAGAACAAGGCGGAGCAGCTCGCCGGTTCCTTCTCCCCCACCACACTGGCTAAAATGGCAAATGCCTGCAACCAGTTACTAAACGTGCGAGGGATCAGGCGGTACCTCCGTTTCTCCTCGTCCTCTTTTTTACTGTCATCTGGCTTGACCCTGTCCAGATTAAATTTTTCCAGGGGAAGTAGAGAAAATATCTCCACATACTCCCCTTTCCAAATCCTATCTCGAACTTCCTGCTTAAGGTGTGCACCCAGGGGCCCTTCGAAGCACACATACACTTCACACTTCGCTGCGTCCGCCAGCCTTACCTTGTCGGCCTCCTTGTCCTGGGGCTCCTTCTGTTTCTCCGGCGTAACCACCTGACCAGCCACATGCGTCACCTCCTCCGTCGTCCTAACTGTCAACGGGGTGGATGAAGTTGGTACAGTCTCCGCCGGTCCCACGGACGCCTCTCCTCTCTCAGCCGCTCCTCCGAGCCCCCCCCCATTACCAAGCCTCTGTAACAAATCTTTGATCCCCAGTAGTACCTCCCGTGTGAGACCATCCGTCCCTGGGCTACCATCCGCCCCTCCCCCTTGTTCCTGGGAACCTAAACCTGACAGCAGTGAAGGAGACAAAAAAGGCAATACAGGTTGTGACTCACCAGGCTGCATGGGGCGGAAGACCCCTCCAGCCGCCGTCCCGACTTCCCTCTCGGCGTCCCTGTGTTCCTCCACCAGCTCTCCTTCCTCCGCGCTGCTGGCATCCGATCCAGGCTGATCCTGTGTTCCGTCCTGCACAGGCAGCCGCCGCTGCGCCGACCGCCCTCTCTCTCTTCTTTCTGCTGTCTCCGAGCGCTGTGTTGACCTGCTCACGGGCCTGCGCCGCTCCGACCTCCGACCTCCGGCGCCGCCGACGTCATCAGCCTGCGCCCCGGCCTGACCCGGGCGCGCAGGTGCCACCTGTCGTCCGGAGGTGCGCACTGCAGGCATTCCACGATCTCGGGCAGACGTGCCCCTCCTCTCCCGCCAGCCATCCGAATCCACATGTAAGCCACCGGCCGCATCCCGCTCCAGGCCGATGCTTGTAGATAGGCCTCTCCCACGCCGGGCCAGTGTACCAACAGGCACATCGCTGGTCACACTGGCCGCATTGTCCGGAATCCTGACGATGGAGGATGGGGGGGGCGCGGATCGCCGGGAAGACCCCATCCCCCGCAGACTCCGCCTGAGGTGGGGATTCCTTCCAGGCTCACCCCCGTCCGAGGCAGGCGTGCGCTTGGCAGGGGGGCCTGAAGGTTCCGCTTGCGGGCTCCCGTTGCGGCGCTGAGTCTGAGGGGTCCTTTCAGGTGTGAAGCGCTCAGGGGGTTTAGACCTCCTAGCACGCAGGGGCGCAGATCCCAAACTGGGGGGACTCTGCTGGACCCCTTGCAGCGAATCTGCGACTTGGCTCTGTATCCAGGCCGCTCCATGTATGTCCGCAGCTGCTCTAAGCTGAGCCAAAAGTTGCTGTAGCTCACTCATCGTTAAGGAGAACTCTACTCCCAAAGTACAAAGTCCTGACCTCTTGACCAGAAGCTTTTGTCCAGTTCAGCAGACTGTTGCAGCCCCACCCACTCCTCCTTATTTTATTAACCACTGGCTCCCCCCCTTTGCACCAAATATTAACCAATAAATAACCATTTAATTACAACTATATGCCACACCCTGACCTGACCTTGCTGGCTTGCCTTATCACCCTGTCATGTCCCCCTCCGCTGACTCATTCCTTCTCAGCTATGGGCTTCTCTGACAATGAGTTTACTCCATGCCAGAAGTATGTTTTTAGGGCTTTTTCTGACAACTTTTATTTAAAAGTAACACAAAAGCAGCTTTACTGCTCAAACTTAGTAGTTTTGATCTTCCTGACAATCAAACAAATCCAGTGCTCATGCACACATGCTGTACCCCAGTTCTGTGTTTTTCTGCAGCGTCCCAGCTGCTCTGTCTGTCCTAGACTGTCTCTTTCTCTCACAAGCTTGTGCCTCAATCTGTCCTGTCCTATACACTATGGTGCAACATGCACCTCTTATGGCTCCCTTTCAATCACTGACCACCTCAAGAGGGTGGGGCCCTGAGTTCTAACCCTGGCTCTAAGATGGATGCAGCACACACCTGCCTTATTACTGTGCTAAAAACCTGGCCCAGACCGCCATATTACACAGTGGCACGGGCACACCCTGCCACACCCTGTTCAAAGTGCATAACATAGCCCAGAAGAACCCACCCCGGAGTAGGCTTCCTATGTGAACTACACTTGGTGCCCAATGAGGAGGGGAACATGGAGGAGGTACCACCCACCTACCTTACACCGGGCTTAGACAAGAAAGATGAATTAAGTGACTTTTCTTTGAACTTTATTTAACATGAGAATTATAAATAGTTCCACATGCTTGTATTACAATCCAATGTACATGATGCAAACAGTACCCAAATAGTAGCAGAAGGGTGCATAAAAAAAGATTCACATCCTGGTTATAACAACAATAAAGCTACACTCAACAGGAAGGGGGTGATGTATTGCTTCTCACTAAGCAATGTTCCCATGGTGTCCTCTCCGGGCTCCAGGGCTCATAAATTCCCTCCCCCAGACCTCCAGGGGGAATGCTTCCTCATAATGCCCCACATAGGTGTGCGCAGCCTATTGTATTAGGGTGTGCACCTCAAAGCTCCAACACATATGCATTTGTGACATATTAACTGGCCTCTTCCCCACTCGTCACCCTAAAACAATGGGGGTGAGCAGGTGAGCACACAAGGAGACCTGGGCAGCAGAAAGAAAAGGAACTGGGACAAGAGCGGTGGCATACATTGGTACCAATCCCCTGTATTTTCCTCCCGTGGCAGCTGAATATTGGCGAGAGGAAGAGGAGGAGAAGCCTACTTTCAGCCGCTGCAGAAGAAAATACAGATCGGTCCATTAATTTCCACTCCTGCTGCCTATCCTGTCCAGGTTCTGGGGGTTGGCAAGTAAGGATCGCGGCTTACCTGTCACCTGCTCACAATTGATGGGTTGCCATTGCCAACTCTAGGATTAGGGTGTGCCCAGGCACACCTGGCACACCCCTTGCGCACACCTATGATGCCCCATCATTTTGTCCTGCTGCAAACCGAAAACCAACATTAGATCATCCCCCCACTATCTAAATTTTTATTTAGATAGTGGCATTAACAATGATGCTGTTCAAAAGTGTCTCTGTTGCTCCTACATCCAGAATGGAACACCAAGTAAAAATAAAGATAAAAAGCCTAAACAAAAAAAAAAATGAATGCAGCCACCACATCTAAAGTTCGGTGAGCTGCAAAATATAAAATTTTTGTTTTTAGCTTTAATACTGCTTTTAGTTTAGTAAGTTTACTTTAATTCCTCATAGTGATAGAGTTACTTTAACTTCCAGTTACATTTGTCATACTTATGCTTCGTACACACGATCGGACATTCTGACAACAAAATCCATGTTTTTTTTTCCGACGGATGTTAGCTCAAACTTGTCTTGCATACACACGGTCACACAAAGTTGGTTGGAAATTCCGAATGTCAAGAACGCGGTGACGTACAACATGTACGACGAGCCGAGAAAAAGGAAGTTCAATAGCTAGTGCGGCTCTTCTGCTTGATTCCGAGCATGCGTAGAACTTTGTGTGTCAGAATTGTGTACACACAATCGGAATTTACGCGAATGGATTTTGTTGTCAGAAAATTTAAGAACCAGACCTCAAATTTTGTGTGACAGAAATTCCGATGGAAAATGTCTGATGGAGCCTACACACGGTCGGAATTTCCGACAAAAGGCTCCCATTGAACATTTTCCGTCGGAAAATCCGACCATGTGTATGAGGCATAAGAGTAGCCAAACACAGCTCAATTGCTTTAGCCTGCAAGAGAATCAATTAATTCTCCCACCCATGCTAAAAAGTCTGGATGGAGGAATCTCCACTGTGGGCTATTGTATTCATGCACTCACAGATGGTGATAAGATGTCGAATGGGTGGTGCTTGCAGAGCCACCAACAGGTTGAATTTCATCCGATTCAGCAGGAATTGGGTAAAATGTGAGCTGTCTATGGTCAGCTTAACTGAATAATAATAAGTAACCTCACTTAATATTTATAACGTTCCTCTGATATGCCTTTTGGCACAAATATAACTTATGAAGGCATGAATATTGAACGCTCACGTTTAATACAATGACTTTTCTGTGTGCTCCCTTGTAGAATTTTACCAGATGTAATGTCACACCATTAAACTGCATTTGCTGATCATGATGACATATTTTTAACCTTTTTTCTTATTGGCTTTTGTTATTTTGTTCCTTTGTCTGTATTTGGAAAATAGACTTGAACACCTACCTATGCAATTAAGATTATGTTCTATAGGTCTAAGTAAGCAAGCAAATAAAAGACCCACTTAACAAAAAACAAGTTGTTCATATCCTGAAGACTTACATTTAATAATGAAACTCTGCCTAAGGTAAGGTGACCAGATTTTTAAAATGAAATCTAGGGACATACATTTTTTTTTTTTTAATTGGCAAATGGTAAACTATTTTATAAGCATATTTTCCTTAAATTATATATGCAGTGTATGTGGTATGTGTTTATAGAATGATTGTATGATATACAGTATCTCACAAAAGTGAGTACACCCCTCACATTTTTGTAAAAATTGTATTGTATTGTATTGTATTCTATTGTATTCTATTGTATTCTATTCTATTCTATTCTATTCTATCTTTCCATGTGACAACACAGAAGAAATGACACTTTGCTACAATGTAAAGTAGTGAGTGTACAGCTTGTATAACAGTGTAAATTTGCTGTCCCCTCAAAATAACTCAACACACAGCCATTAATGTCTTAACCGCTGACAACAAAAGTGAATACATCCCTAAGTGAATATGTCCAAACTGGGCCCAATTAGCCGTTTTCACTCCCCGCTGTCATGTAACTCATTAGTGTTACAAGGCTCAGGTGTGAATGGTGAGCGGATGTGTTAAATTTGTTGTTATGGCTCTCACTCTCTCATACTGGTCACTGGAAGTTCAACATGGCACCTCATGGCAAAGAACTCTCTGAGGATCTGATAAAAAGAATTGTTGCTCTACATAAAAATGGCCTAAGCTATAAGAAGATTGCAAGACCCTGAAACTGAGCTGCAGCACAATGGCCAAGACCATACAGCGGTTTAACAGGACAGGTTCCACTCAGAACAGGCCTCGCCATGGTCGACCAAAGAAGTTGAGTGCACATGCTCAGCATCATATCCAGAGGTTGTCTTTGGGAAATAGACATATGAGTGCTGCCAGCATTGCTGCAGGGGTTTAAGGGGTGGGTGGTCAGCCTTTCAGTGCTCAGACCATTCGCCGCACACTGCATCAAATTGATCTGCATGGCTGTCATCCCAGAAGGAAGCCTCTTCTAAAGATGATGCACAAGAAAGCCCGCAAACAGTTTACTGAAGACAAGCAGACTAAGGATTACTGGAACCATGTCCTATGGTCTGATGAGATTAAGAACAACTTATTTGGTTCAGATTCTGTCAAGCGTGTATGGCGGCAACCAGGTGAGGAGTACAAAGACAAGTATGTCTTGCCTACAGTCAAGCATGGTGGTGAGAGTGTCATGGTCTGGGTCTGCATGAGTGCTGCCGGTGTCTTGCTGAATAAGTTCCCTCGGCGGATAAGTCGAGTGCAGCGAGGCCGTGCCCGAAGCGTGGCGAGCGAAGCAAGCCCGCGAGGGGCCCTCTTACAGGCGCCGTCTACAGCTGATTTGGACCTATTCCCCTTCGACTATTTCCGCCGGATCCTACTGCGCAGGCGCAGCGCCTGCGCAGTAGAGGGGGGTCCTTATCCGCTGAGTGGAACTTTCTCGGCAGAACACCGGCAGAACTGCCTCAGGGCAGTATTCCAACATGTTAATGACCCCAAACACACCTCCAAGATGACCACTGCCTTGCTAAAGAAGCTGAGGGTAAAGGTGATGGACTGGCCAAGCATGTCTTCAGTCCTAAACCCTATTGAGCATCTGTGGGGCATCCTTAACCATTCTATGCATGAAGGTAAAAAAACTTATGTGTGCAGCAGCCCCCTCAAAAAATACCTGAGCCCCATTGCGATCCAGCGGTGTGCACAAAAGCCTCAGCTCTCCGGGGACTCTCCCTCCATATTTGCTGAGACAGCAGTGGGAGGTATTGGCTGGCAATCACAGCCAGTAAGCCAATGAGAAGAGAGAGGGGGCGGGGCTGAGCCGCAGCCATGTGTGTGACTAGACACACAGAACAGCAGTTCGGGAGCGAGCCTGCGTGAGTGCCCCCAAAGCAAGCTGCTTGCTCTCAGAAGAAGAGGATCGTTGCCACTCTATGCAAAACCATTGCACAGAGCAGATAAGTATACCATGTTTTTTTTTTTAAACCCAGGTCTTTAATACCACTTTAAAATCTTCTTCAGACTGAAACAAACTCTAACAACCTAACACAAAAGTTTAAAACAGGGCTCCAGCCAAAAAATTATTTTAGCCTATTAAAACGATAAAATAAAAAATAGCTTTTACCCTAAATCTGGAGCTGCCATTTTAGTACTACTTTTCTGCTGCAAGATTTCCTCAGTCTTCCAGATTGAATAATGGCCAGCATCGTTCAACCCACTTCCACTGAGCCCAGGCTGTCATGGGTCCATCCCCAGGCCAGGGCCGGCGCTACCACTAGGCGGACTAGGCAGCCGCCTAGGGTGCACTGCTGCCTATGGCCTAGCCATGACCGCTGGTTTCCCTACCCTCCGCCGGGAGCTTGTGCCGGTGTCTTGCCGAGAAAGTTCCCCCGGCGGATAAGGACCCCCCTGTACTGCGCAGGCGCAGCGCTTGCGCAGTACGAACGACTAGGAGCCACCGAAAATAGCCGAAGATCAAAAACTTCAATCGGCTGTACACGGCGCCTGCGCCCTTGGTCCAGGTTGAAGCCCCACCATCCAAGTGGACCTAGAGGGAGAATAAAAAAGTGCCGAGCAAAGCGAGGCCGTGCCCAAAGCGTGGCGAGCGAAGCAAGCCAGCGAGGGGCCCTCTTACAGGCACTGTGTACAGCTGAATTCTATTGTATTCAGCTTCGGCTATTTCCGCCGGCTCCTACTGCGCAAGCGCTGCGCCTGCGCAGGAGAGGGGGGTCCTTATCCGCCAAGGGGAACTTTCTCGGCAGAACACCGGGAGCTTTTCCGTAGTGCGGGGTGTGGGAGGTAGGTGTCAGTCTCCTGTCCTCCTCGCCGTCCTCTTCTCCTCCTCTTCCGGACATCGCACCACCCGGCTCCCCCCCGACACCAGCTCCTTCTTCACCAGGGACAGGCAGGAATGGGGGCTCCAACATAACAGGCAGTGTGGCTGGGGGGGGAGTTTGAAAAGGAAGCTCAGAGGGGGAAAAAAAACAGCAAGTGTATGTAAGTTCTGTTATTAGCATATACATTGTCAAAAAAAAAAAAAATATTACTTTAATCCAAGCTCTATGTCTAAGGTTTAGGTGGGTTGTAAACCCTCAAGGCTTTTCACCTTAATGCATTCTATGCATTAAAGTGAAAGACCTCCTGTGGCATCGCTGGGGGGGGGGGGGGGGCGGTTTGCACCCGGGTGACATCCGCCAGAGGTGTGAAACCCGTGGGTAGCGGCACCGTTAACACCGCCCACTCCCCTGCTCCTCTATGATCTTGCAACTGTGACCGAAGCGCCTCCCCCTCCTCTCTGTTTACATCCAAAGAGGAGGAGTCCGAGGGCCACACACTGCTGTGTGTATTCATCTGCGCTGTTCTGTGGTCTGTGCACTCTATTATATGTAGATGGACAGGTGCAGGGGGGGTGCTATGGGAGGGGAGAGGGGTGTCTATACTGAGGGGGGTCTGCACTGAGGGGAGTTGTCTATACTGATGGTGGGGTCTGCACTGAGGGGGGTGTCTATACTGATTGGGGGGTCTGCACTGAGGGGAATGTCTATACTGATGGGGGGTCTGCACTGAGGGGGGTGTCTATACTGATGGGGGGGTCTATACTCCTAAGGGGGGACTGCACTGAGGGGGGATTCTATACTGATGGGTGTCTGCACTAAGAGGGGGGATTCTATACTGATGGGGTGAGGGTCTGCACTATGGGGGGATTCTATACTGATGGGGAGGTCTGTACTGATGAGGGGTGGTGTCTATACTGATGGGGGGTTTGCACTGAGGGGAGGTGTCTATACTGATGGGGGGGTCTGCACTAAGAGGGGGGATTCTTTACTAATGGGGGGTCTGCACTGAGGGGGTGTCTACACTGATGGGGGTCTACACTAAAAGGGGGGATGCTATACTGATCGGGAGGTCTGCAATGAGGAGGGGTGGTGTCTTTACTGATGGGGGGTCTGCACTGAGGGGGGGTGTCTATACTAATGGGGGGTCTGCACTGAGGGTGGGTGCCTATACTGATGGGGGTCTGCACTAAGAGGGGGATTCTATACAGATGGGGAGGTCTGTACTGAGGAGGGGGTGTCTATTCTGATGGGGGTCTGCACTGAGGGGGGATTCTTTACTAATGGGGGGTCTGCACTGAGGGGGTGTCTACACTGATGGGGGTCTGCACTAAGAGGGGGAATTCTATACTGATCGGGAGGTCTGCAGTGAGGAGGGATGGTGTCTTTACTGATGGGGGGCCTGCACTTAGGGGGGTGTCTATACTAATGGGGGGTCTGCACTGAGGGGGGGTGTCTGTACTGATGGGGGGTCTGCACTGAGGGAGGGGGTCTATACTGAGGAGGGGGGGTCTGTACTTAGTGAGGGAAATCTATACTGAGGCAGGGGGATCTAAACTGAGGGAGGGGGATTTATACTGCGGGAGGGGGTCTGTACTGAGGGAGGACCATTGTTGGTGGAGGGGGGTGACACCAACCCTAGTGACGCCACTGCAGCAGCTGCCCCCCCAGAGCCCCCCTTTTACTTACCTGAACCCTTTTTTTCCAGCGGCGGGGACGAGCACACCAGCTCCAGCCAGTGTCTAGGGTCCTGATTGGATAGATTGATAGCAGCGCAGCCATTGGTTCCCGCTGCTGTCAATCAAATCCAATGATACGGGAGCTGGAGGGCGGGGCCGAGAACGGCGGGGCACTCGAGAACAGGAGGAGCCAGAAGCGCTGAGGGACCCCATAAGGGGAGGATCGGGGCCACACTGTGCAAAACCATCTGCACTGAGGAGGTAAGTATAACATGTTTTTTTGTTTTGTTTTTTTAAACCGAACCTTTAGTTACCCTTTACCAGTGTGTGCAACTGTGTTACAAGACAAGCCTGTTTTTTTCTGTTTGGCTTACCTTTTGATGAATAAAGCTTACTTTAATTTTACTGGACTGTCTCTGAGTCGGCTGTTCACCCCTCTGATCCCTTACAACATATACAAATATATGTACAATAAACCATTTGGTTTTGACCTACAGTTACCGAAGTTATCAGTGCTGAAACAGCCATATGACTGATCTGTGTAGTGTAAAAATAGAAGTGTGTCTATAAATGAACTGACATATTTTATTTTCAGAATTGATAAAACATCTCTTTATATAACATTTAACATTTTGACATTTAATTGATTATAAGTAATTAAATTGCTTTAGCAAATCTTGATAGAGTATGCTAATGTATTTTGCTAAAAGGAAGCTCCATTAATTACTTGTCAGCCTGAACTTGTGGCAGCAGTTATGATCAGATCAGGAATGGGTAGGTGAATTATGGTGCTCTCTAATTGATCATTACTGATGTCCATCATGCAAAACTAAGTAACATTTGTTATTCTTTATTCATTTGTTGTGTTTTTTTTTCGATGTTTCATGGACCCCATAACTTGGGCTTTAATCAGTTATTAATAATAAATAAAGCATAACCCCTTTCAGTATTGTAGCATGGCGTAATGACTTATGCCGAAAACATTATTGGTGTTGATTGTGTACAGTATACAATAGTAATGGCTATATTGCTAGCATTAGTGCAATGAGAATATTGCGATCTTGTAAAATACATAAACACTGTCTGAAAGGAAAAGTTTATTTGGTTGAACATGTCTAAATAAACATTATCATAGGTGTTCCATCTGGGAGTGGACTAGATCTGGCTCAGTGGTCAGGATCCTTTTGAGGTTGTTACCATTTGCATCTAAACACCAAGCAAATAGCTAGATTACTTAGATGAAATACATATATGAGAGCATTTGTATTTCTGTCCGTCCAGTACTGATATTTACACAGCACTGGCACACAGCACAGTCCTGGCTGGAGGTGGAAGAGACCTGATTTCTTCTGCTGCAGTTTGGCCTTCACCTAAAGAGTAAACTCCCTCTAATGTTTGTACCTATAGGTAAGCCTATAATAAGGCTTATCTATAGGTACTGTAAATATCTCCTAAACTTGCACCATTTAGGAGATATTTACTGTATCCTGCGCCGTTTACGTCATTGTTGCGTGCTCTCTGAAGGAACGGCCACCCGTGCCATTTCTTCAGAAGCCTGTGCCGTGACTGCGGACCTGGAAGGAAGACTGAAAAAATGGATGCAGCCTCCAGCGGTGAGGACGTGGGCTTCATTTGCAGGTAAGTTGCACATTATGCCTTTACTTTGCAGGTAAGAAAAAAAGGGGGGAAAACAGGAAGAGCTTACTTCCTCTTTAAAGGTCCCCTCCTTACTCCCACCCTGTGACTGGACAGTTAACGAAGAGGCAGCACACTGATTAATCTTTCTCTTTCTCATTCTGCTTCTTCTTCCTATCAGCGTGCTTCTTGTGCTGCTTCACCTTCCCCCATCTTATTAGTATGGGGGTTGCAAGACCAGGATCAATTCAGATACTTACACAGCTTGTATATAAAACAATAGATTTGAGGTAATAATGACTAAAGAAATGCATTGATTAGTATATTTTATATCTGCCTGGAGTTTTTAACTTTAAGGTCTGCCTTTTAAGGTTTTCTGTGCCTTGATAATTATTATATTAGTCTGTGGTGCCTTTGTAGAACGATGCAAGCTGAAACGAGACCAAGTGTTCATTAATCCTTAGCAACCAAGTTTGCCACCTTAATTTTCAAACAAGAAATTCTAGAAGTATCACTGACAACAGATTGCTGTTTGAGACTCCTTCTATTAATAGGAGGAATAAAGTGTCCACTTCACGTTTACTGCTCTGGATCGCTGAATCAGAGACATAAACAGACCATGACAAGACAGTCCCTAAGCAGAAATAGCCCCACCAGTCAAGTTATATTTGGGGTTTTTAAGAGTCTTCATGTTATATAACAGGAAATGTTCTTATACAAAGAACAAATAACATTTCCCAGGCTTGTTGTTGGAAAATAACTCTCTAGAGAAAGGACGAAGGGATCTTGTAGCACGCAGGAACTTGATACTGATCTTTAGAATATCTGAGCTAGAGACTGTCCCCCGAGATAGATGTTTGCAGTAAAAAATAAAAAAGGTCACTTTTTGCCATAAGGATCTGATAGTGGTACAAGTGTCAAAGCATCCTAATCAACCATGCACATAATAAATCTTTTTCCCATAATAAAAATGCACAATAGAAAACAGATGTAGTTTGCCTTTCCTTTTTATAGGCAACTGTACAAACATTGTGTTATGAAGCAACAATAATAATGAAGGTTTTTTTTAGAGTGAATGTTTAGAGTCTGATCTAGTCCTTTGTATTACCTAACATTAGCTGGTGGGCGATATTTGTTGAATAGGTTCAATTGTCATTCGGTACCTGAAAATGTTGCTTTGATATCAAAACCTTCCAAAACTTCTACATGGCAGCTAAGCCTTGTGCAATGCAGCAATAGGTGGGTGTGATTTGCTGAACAAGCAAGCCTAAACAGGCATAGCGTGGGCTTTATTCATATTGACCATGATAATATAGGGACCGTTTTGGGAAAACATACTTCTTGATCACGTACTTCTTGATCAGAGCTTTCAAAGTCAAATCCAGTGGAGATTAGGTAAAGTTAAGGGTGAAGGTGAGGTGAAGGGAAGGATTTGCCTGATGAGCTGCATATCAGTGAAACATTAATAACAGTTCAGAGAGGACAGTTCTCCAAACTGACAACTCCCATTTGGAGTACAACCAAACGGGACATTGTTTTACCAGGCCGAACCAAGCTTGGATAAAGTTAGCATATCCAGCACAAGTGAAGCTGAAACAAGTGGTGGATATATCTACTCACTCAGTAGGTCATGATCTACATGCAGCTACAACAAGACCAGATGAACAATATCAACAAGGTTGATTCTCTTGAAAGCCATACTAATCAAGAGTTATGAGTTTCGTCAGCAGGGCCGGTACAAGGGGTGGGCCGGCGGGGCTTCTGCCCTGGTTGCAATTTGCAAGGGGCGCTAGGTTGTGAGCTGAAAAATCTGTCCACAAAATCTAGCTGTGACACTTGTATGCCCCTGTTGCCTGCCTAAATCAATGATTATACGCCCCTGCTCGCTGCTCTGCAGCAGATACACCCCTTTCCAGGCTCCCTTATTAAGTTCCTTTGAGTCTCCAACCCCCCACCACACCCCCCTTAGATTGGAGCTGGTACAGTACCAAAGATAGTACATGTGGGCGGAGCAGGAAGTGAACCTCACACTGCAGCATCGTTCTTTGGTTTTTCGCCCAGCACACAGCAGAAACCTCCTCCAGAGCAGAGTGGAGATGTGTAAATCACGGAGGGCAGACTTGATCTTCTTCTATTGTGAGTGCCGACTGCCCTGCATTCCTCACTGTGATGTAAATGTGCTGTGTACTTTTCAGTGCAGGTTTATTGAATATGAAAGTAAAGTTCTTGAACAGGTTAGGAATTAGTATGACATGTTAGGTGCTACATAGATGTAATCTACATGCACATTATATCTTCTAAAAAGAATGATTTTTAATAAGATATAATGTGTATGTGGATTACATCTATGTAGCGCCTGAAATGTCACACTAGTTCCTAACCTGTTCAAGAATATAAGCATTACACAGCAAAGGATGTGATTTCTTATCCCAGCCCAACTCCAAGAAAGTCCACTCTTGCAGTGTGGAGGAGAAGGGGGTTTACCGTATTTTTCCGTCTATAAGACGCCCCCATGTATAAGACGCCCCCCACTTTTCCAACCCAAAATAAAGAAATCAATATTTTAAACAGGTAAAACAGAACACAGTTTTATTTAGTAATTACTGCAGGTAAAGTTTACATACCAGTATATTATGCAGCATATCACTTTATTCAGCCTCTGTTGCATCAATGTTCTCTTCTTCATCACTAGTGCCAGACAGAATTTCTTCAGCTTCTTGTGCATCACTGCTGTCTTCTGAGTCACTGTCTATATATGTGAGATCATCCTCAGTTCCGTCCATTTCATTGCTGATTCCACATTTCTTGAAGGACTTCACAATCACCTCTTGTTTGACGCCATACCATGAGTTAAGGACCCAATTGCAGACCTCAGTAATGGTTGGTTTTTTCACTCTTCCTGCCGGTGTCAAGTTATCACCTGCTTTTTGCATCCATCTACTCCATTCTTCTCTCATCAAGACTTTAAAAGGCTCGTTGATTGAAACATCTAGTGGCTGTAGCTGACCTGTAAGTCCACCAGGAATAACTGCTAGGTGTGTTCGCAAATCTGATGCAACCCTTTTAGTCTTTTCTGTTAAATGTGCTCCGAATTGATCAAAAACAAGCAGAGATGGCTTCTTTAAGAGCCCTCCAGGTCTTCTGGACCAAACCATAATGTCTTCATTCATCCATCCCTTCTCTTGAACTTGCACAATAATGCCAGGTGGTATGGTCTCTTTAGGATAGGTTTTTCTCTTGAAAATAAGCATAGGAGGCAGTTTAGTACCATCTGCACAGCATGAAAGCACAGCAGTATAGTGTGTCTTTTCATGGCCACTTGTTTTAATTGCCACTGTTTTGATTCCTTTCACATCAACAGTTCTGTTGGAAGGCACATCAAAATTGAGAGGAACCTCATCCATGTTTGCAATCTAACTTGGTTCAAAATCATATTTTTTCCTAAGTTGTATGACATAGGAGTGAAATTGTTGGATTTTATCCTCATAAACTGGTGGCATTTTCTGAGCTAACTTTGTTCGTGTTCTCATGGCCAACCCTCTCCCCTCATGAAATTGAAGCACCATTTTGCCTTTCCTGTAAAATCAACAATGTTCATTTCACTTGCAAACATTCTTGCCTGACATTGAATAAGTTTGGTTGACACACATAAGCCACTCTGGCGCTGCTCTAAAATCCAAGTTTTAAGCCTCTGCTCCAAATTTGGCCATTTTGCTGGTTTTCCCCTTAAGGCCGTCTTCTTTTTTGGCATCTTAAGGAGTTGCTCTTCCTGTTTTCTCCACTGTCTGATCATATTCTCAGTGGGGGGAGGTCCAAACTGTCTCTCTGCAGCTCTATTCCCATGCTCTTTTGCATAGCTAACTACACTGGGTTTGAATTTTGCAGAATAAGACAATCTCTTACTTTTACTACTCTGTGACATCTTGTAAAAACTCTCCGCTCCCCGATGCATCTGCGCAAGCTCCACGGGATCGCATCAGCGCCCTCTCGACCCCTGCCTCCACCTCCAGCTGACGTCACGAACGTTCGGCTCCTGATTGGAGGAAGCCGCTATGACCAGCTACGCACCCGCGCGGCTCTCTCCCTGGCTGACTGACTGTGTATAAGACGCTGCTCGATTTTCAGTCAAAATTTTTAGGAAAAATTAGCGTCTTATACACGGAAAAATACGGTAGTCTTTTTTTTTTTGCTTACCTGATTCTATGCTTCAGCTAGCTCCAGTGTCCTCCTCCTCCCTAGACATCATCAAATATACAAGAATAACCCTGTAGGCTCCAAAGTGGAGGCTGCAATGTCCCAGTAAGGGGGGGATTCCCACATCCACCCCACACTTGTGTGGATGAAGGAATATGTCAGCCACTTGCTATCTAGTGGACTGTTTGTTTATAGTGCACGTTATAGTACTTTGCATGGTGTGTTTGGTAGTAAATCCAGCACCAAATTTTCTTGTAAAAAAAAAAAAATCCAACACCAAATTTTGTGCAAATGAACCATAAGAATTCGACTAGAGTTATTTGAATATTATTTAGGAGTTATTCACATTATGTTATAGTATTTCCATTTTTTTTATTTACAGCACCAGGAGTGTGGTCTTAACTCCCTCACAAAATGTTTTTGCAGCACATTGATTTTGGTCCCACATACATCTGATATGTAATTGAATATTTATGAGTTGTTCACATTATATGTTTTGGTATTCCACATACAGCACCGGGAGGCTGGGATTCGCCCCCTCACAATTGCAGCACTGGTATTTTGGATCCATATTGATGTTATATATATATATATATATATATATATACATATATATATATATATATATATATATTTAATTTACTTGATCATATTTGATAATGACACATACACTAAATTTGATATAATTTATATGGGTACTGCTATGCAATAGGGTGTATATACTCCTGGTCTCTGTACTCTGCAGTTTACCGCTCTTGACTCCTGAACATTTTATATTACTATACATACACCTTGCCTCTGCACTCTGTATGTTTTCCTCTCCTGACTCTTGCACACTGTATATTATCTTTGCTCCTGATCCTTGTACTTTGTAATTTATACAATCCTGATCCTCTGCACTCTATATGTAGTTATAATGATCAGGTTTGTGTGTACGATAATTGGTCATAGGGGGGGCGCAGCTCGACATGTTCGCCCTGGGCACTGTTTGACCTTGTCCCGGCACTGTCTGTCAATGCCTGTAGAACATCTCACTAATGAGGACCAGCAAGTAGTCAAAAAGATGTTAAGGGAAGAATGCAATGCTTTTGCAAAAGATTACTGACGTCGGATGTATTCCTTCCTTACAGTTACAGATTTGCCTCAAAGACAACACACCTGGTAAGAGAACTTGTATGTCTGTACCAAAACCACTGCACCAGGAAATAAAGGAGTACCTGCAGGTTCTGCTAAACCGTGGGTGGATCGCATAATCAAAATCTTCATACTCCTCACCCATTGTGTGCATAAGAAAGAAAGATGGCAACTTAAGATTGTGCTGTGACTACAGAGAGTTAAACCTGAAGTCCATTTCTGACCGTCATCCAATTCCAAGGATTCAAGACATGCTTGACAGTTTAGCAGAGAGTTCATGGTTCTCTGTGCTAGACCAGGGAAAAGCATATCAAGGATTTGTGGAAGAAGCCAGTTAACCATTAGCTGCCTTTATCACACCTTGGGGTTTGCATGAATGGATATGCATACCCTTTGGTCTTGGCTCTGCACCTGCCGAATTACAATGCAGTATGAAATTATGCTTAACTGGCTTGAGGGATGACATCTGCCTGCCTAACCTTGATGACAATCTGGTCCACAGCAAATCATTCTATGAGCATGTAGAACATGTACCGTTAGTACTTCAACATTATCAACAACATGGAGTCAAACTAACAGGCAGAAAATATGAGTTTTTTAAAGACACAGTCAGATTCCTGGGCAAAATTGTCTTAAAAGATGGCCATTCCATGGATCCAGCTGAGATTGCACCTGTACTTGCATAGAGAGATAAAAGACCAGAGACTGTTGGAGAACTATATTACCAAAAGTATTAGGACACCTCCCTTTACATGCACATAAACTTTAATGGCATCCCAGTCTTAGTCCGTAGAGGTTCAATATTGCGTTGGCCCAACCTTTGCAGCTATAACACCTTAAACTCTTCTTCAAAGGCAGTCCACAAGGTTTAGGAGTGTGTAAGTGGGAATGTTTGACCAGAAGTGCATTTGCAAGGTCAGGCCCTGATGTTGGATGAGAAGCCCTGGCTTTCAGTCTCCTCTCTAATTCATCCCAAAGAACTAAGAATGGGATGCCATTAAAGCTCATCTGAGGGTAAAGGCAGGTGTCCCAATACTTCTGACAAAACTTCTACAGAATTGCAAAACCTCTCTATGAGTTACTGTCACCAGAGTCAAAACCTACTCTGACTTCAGCACCTTCTAAGCAGACCAGAAAGAGAAAAAGAAACCTTTACCAAAATTGCAAGGTCAACTTCCCTCCCATCATCCAATAGATTAGACAAACCACCATCAGGAAGTATTGAGCCAGCTTATCGAAGTATTAACTCGTCCTCCAGTTCTGGGATATCCAGACTATTTTAAGTCATGCTTCACTGTGATGCCTCTCAAGAAGGACTAGGTGCTGTATTATACCAAGATCAGGAGGGGAAACTTTAAAGGTAATTGCTTATGGATCTAGAATGCTTACACCTGCTGGGAAGAATTACCACATGCACTCACAAAAAGCTAGAGTTTCTAGCAATTGGCAATTTGTGACAGTCTTCAAGATTACCTATATTACTGTCCGTCATTTGTGGTATACATTGACAATAACCCTCTAACTTACGTCCTTAAAGAGGAGTTCCACCCATATTTTCATCTTTATATAAATCGTTTCCTTTCTGCTCGCACAACATTTGGGGAAAATTTTTTTTTACTCACTGTATCTGACTTGTTGCTATGGGGTCCCTTGTAATCTGCCATTTCCGGGCCGCGGCGATGTACATCATATCCTGCGGCGCCTGTGCTCCAGGGAGAAGTGTGTCATCATTTCCCAGGAGTCAGCGGGCATCGCCGAAGGATTACATTGCGTTATTTCTGAACAGGAAATGATGTGATGAAAGGCGGATCTAAGCACCAGCAGCACCCTATCCCGGTGTTCTGTCGAAGTGCCCACTATAGAGCAGTGCCCGGTATGTCCTGCGCATGCACTGTACGGAACAGCACAATAGCTGATTTGCCGAACATTGTGCATCGCTGCTGCTAAAGGGCGCCTGGAGGGCGGCTAGTGACTGTGTTGAAGAGCTGGTTTTGTCTGTGTTGCAACCCGCCCTTTCACACAGGCAAAACCGGCCGTTCAACACAGCAAACCCGCCCTGCAACACAGACAAAACCGGACCATCAGCACACTGTAAAGCCGCCCCACAACAGTGAGGCACAACGTGAGAACTACGGTTTGCCCCCGCTGTTTGTATAGGTTTCAATTGTGGCCGTGAAATGGTATCTCCCATCGAGAGATGCCTCCTACGATGTGCGCTTGCGCCCTGGTCATGTCACTCCAGCAAGTCGGCAAATCAGCTGAAGTGCGGCTCCGTCCTGCGCATGCGCAGGCACTATTCGAGGGGGGGCACTTTTCGACAGAACACCGGAAAAAAGTCCTAGTGGGCTTCACATGCCCACAATGAAGGTGGAAGCACTCAGGAAGATGAAATATAAGGTAAGTAAATGCTAAAAATTATGTACTTGAAACGGGATTGAATTACAGACATGATTTAATGTATATTATGTAGACAAGCAGAGGGGATGCTGGAAAAAAAAATTATATGGGCGAAACTCTGCTTTAAAATAGCAAAGTTGAATGCAAAAGGCCCTAGATGGGTTGCAGAATTGGCCAACTTTAACTTTACCATTGAGTACTGCCCAGGGAAAAGATATATTAATGCAGATGTACTTTCTTGTATGCCCTTGAGTCCTGAACAGTACATGCAACAATGTTTACAAAAAGTAGATCCTAAGACTATCAGTAACATAACCCAAGCTATTCAATTACACGAGGAAGAAAGAATGCCTTGGCTGTGCCCGATGATGATCGCCAATGCAACATCAGAAATAGATCATGGTGCATTAAAGAAAGTAGCTCAAATTCGCAGTGACAATAAGAACAGCACAAAAGGAAGATCCGGTGATTGGAAAAGTATGGAAGTACAAAAGTCAAAATAAGTTTCCATCAAAGCATGAACATCAAGGGGAACCTTCTGATCTTTCCATACTCATGAGACAGTGGACCAAACTTTACCTCAACAATGATAGTATTTTGAGACAAAAAACATCAACCGACTCTCAGCTAGTGTTGCCCAAGATGTACCATCACTTAAAGCGGGAGTCCGGCGACCAATCTTTTTTTTTTTTTAGGTCATTGAGACACTTTTCTAATCCTAAAATAATACTCACAATTTGGGTGTAATATTTCTGCCTCTGTCTGTTTTCGTACTGAAGAATAACATAAAAAATGTGATGCTGGCTGTTTCCATCTTGCTTGTGGGCACGTGAAGCCCACAAGAATTGATTTCCTGGATGCGGTGAATGCTGTTCATTCACAGCTTGTTCACGCGCATGATCATTGTTTCCACACTGAATCTTGGGAAGCCTGACACTAAGCTCCCAGGAGACAGTGTGGCGCCGGGGAAAGGCAATAAACACGCCTACTCCCATGGGAGGAGAGACAGGAAGTGCCACAATAAAGTACAATATAAAGGTAATTACAGCGATGAAAAAAAAATTGGCAGCAGCATTTGAACATCTATGCAATTAACTGAAGGGGGTAAGATTAAGTTAAAAATTCAAGTGGAACCCCGCTTTAACATTTAAAGAACTACATGAAGAGATGGGACATTTAAGAGTTGAAAGGACTGTAAATGTAAATCTAATCTTTTGGCCACATATGCAAAGTGACACTGAGCATTATATCACTGAACAATGTACTTGTTGAAAGGATAAATGCCCAAATACCGTATATACTCAAGTATAAGTCGTTCCGAGTATAAGTCGAGGCCCTAATTTACCACAAAAAAAATGGGAAAAACTTATTGACCCGAGTATAAGACGAGGGTGAGAAATGCACAGCTACTGTAAGTGGAAAAGAGGGTCAACAATGCCCATTTGCAGCATCACTGTGCCCATTTGCATGCCTCACTGTGCCCATTTGCAGCCACAGGTCCCCTGAACTTCAAACTCGGTAGTTAAGGGTTCCTAGATGCCCCCTAGCTGCAGCCAAAATTTGGGGTCTCTGAACCCAAAGGGTCCCGAAATGACATTGCTGCAGATGGACACAGTTGACTGAATTTGGGGCCCCGTATCTCGGGGCCACTTAGTGCCAGGAACCCCAGATTTGGTGTGCAAACCCATTGGAACTAGCACCATAAAATTTCCAAAGCTAGGGTTTCTAGCACCAAGTGGCCCCGAGATACAGGGCCCCAAAAATCAGTTCAGAAAAAGTCAAGCACTTTTCTGCAGCAGAGAATGACATTTTCTGATCCGGTTTTGGGGCCCCGTATCTCAGGGCCACTTGGTGCTAGGAACCTTTGGATATGTTATGGTACCAGTTCCACTGGGTTTGCACACCAAATTTGGGGTTCCTAGCACCAAGTGGCCCTGAGATATGGGGCCCCAAAGTTGGTTTGGAAAATGAAATTTTTTGCTGCAGAAAAGTGCTTGACTCGAGTATAAGTCGAGGGGGGCACTTTCAGCACAAAAAAATGTGCTGAAAAATTCGACTTATACTCAAGTATATACGGTAAGCCTATTCAAGCTCCATTTAATAATATTGTAAAAACGTATCCTTTTCAGATGGTTTCCATTGACTTTCTGCATGTTGAAGCATGTAAATGTGGATATGAGTATATCTTAGTGGTAATAGACCATTTTACAAGATTTGTTCAGGCATATGTAACCAAGAACAAGACAGCAAAAACTGTTACAGATAGACCATTCAATGATTTTGTATTGAAATTTGGATTTCCAAACAGAATTCACCATGATATGGGTAGAGAGTTTGAAAATAAATTGTTTTTGGCATTGGGGAAGCACTGCCACATCCAAAATACTCATACAACTCCATACCACCCAGAAGGCAATGGACAATTTAAAAGGTTCAATCATACCCTATTATCCATGCTTCGTACTTTGTCACCAGAATCAAAAAGGGACTGGAAAAGTTCACTTGCAAAGGTAGTACATGCTTATAATTGTACTCGAAGTGAAGCTACAGGACACTCCAGTCAATAAAAATGCAAAACACACTCTGAATATGTGAACACATGGACAAAGAGAATGGCTAAAGCTTATGAAGTTGCTTCAAAAACAGCTATGACAAAGTTCATGGTATTAAACTAAAACCTCGTAGTAAAGTTCTTGTACAAAACCTTACAGAGGAGGTCCTGGAAAATTGAGATCCTATTGGGAAGATACCATATACTGTATGTCATTCTTAAAAGGAAGTGTAAAGATAGTCCAGTGTACAAAGTCAAACCAAAGACAGGAAAAGGTAGAACAGGAATCCCACACCGCAATTTGTTATTAAGTGTTCTTGCATAGCAAGACCACTTACTGTTATCTCACATATATATTATTCTTATTATTATAGCCAAATTTACCACCCTAACTCCTCCCACAGTTTTTACACTACATAGACAAGTAATATACCGAAACGTGCGGATTGTTCCCGAATGGTGTGCTATTACTTTGTGGAACGTTTCGCCGAATGGTTCACGAAATATCGTCATTTTTGCGGCGAAATTGGTCCCATAGGAATGAATGGGGAAACTAGAGTGGGAGATGACAAAAGCTGGAAAATCAGAACATGATTTCTAAACTGCCACCACTCCCTCATTTTCAAGCCCACCTACACAAATCTTATATCAAAACGTTCAGCTATCCCTGCTGCCACTAAACATGTCCACGGCTAAGCCATAGTCCTGATAGTTTTCACAATATGACCATTTGTTTGCAACTCACGCCGTCCATTGACATTCATTGAAACTACACTCTAGCCCCCTCCAAATTTGAAGGGCAATTTCTAAACTGCGACTGTGCCTTCATTTTTAATATTTCAGAGACATACTATACATCAAAATCTAGGTCTGGGTCTTGTGATTCTCACAATATAAAGATCTTCGCTGTAGGATGTATAGTTTTTAAAATACGGCCATTTGTTTAGAGGTCATTTCAGGAAATTTTAGCCATTAATCAGAGTGTACTGTTAGTGTTTGTTTTGTTGCCATGGTTACCAAAGCTTCTGTTATACACAGGGGGGAAGGTGGCTGGAGCATCTCAGCTGATTACAGAGCCCGGGGGAGGGGACAGACACACCATGTACTGATTTATAATAGAGGAATATGATGGGGCAGTTTTGATGGGGTAATTCTGATGGGGCAGTTTTGATGAAGCAGTATTTGGGAAGCATAAACAGGGCATGAGCGTTGCTAGGAAACAGTGGTTGTAAACACAAGATGCTGAGACACTCCAAATGCATGTGACTTCATCTGCTAGACTTGATAATGCTTGTAGACTCCTCCCACAGTTTTCACACTACAGAGACAAATAATATACCGAAACGAGCGGATTGTTCCCGATTGGTGTGTTATTACTTTGTGGAATGTTTTGCCGAATGGTCCACGAAATGACGTTTTTGCGGCGAAATTGGTCCCATAGGAATGAATGGCGAAATGTTCAAAACTAGAGTGGGAAGTGACAAAAGCTGACAACCCCATGATCAGCCAAAACATTATGACCACCCCATGATCAGCCAAAACATTATGACCGCCCCATGTAAAAAAAAAAATATTTTTGAAAAAAAAAAAAAATTTTTGAAAAAAGTAAAAAAATAATTTTTGAAAAAAAAAAAATCATTTTTGAAAAAAAAAATATATATTTTTGAAAAAAAAAATATTTTTGAAAAAAAAAATTATTTTTGAAAAAAAAAAATATTTTTGAAAAAAAAATTTCTTTTAAAAAAAAAAATATTTTTGAAAAAAAAATATATTTGAAAAAAAAATATTTTTGAAAAAAAAAAATTATTTTTGAAAAAAAAAAATACTTTAAAAAAAATAATAATTTCGAAAAAAAATTAGTTTTGAAATAAAAAAATTCATTTTTGAAAAAAAAAATTACCTTTGAAAAAAAAAATTACTTTTGAAAAAAAAAATCATTTTTGAAGAAAAAAAAATCATTTTTGATTAAAAAAAATTCATTTTTGAAAAAAAAAATTACTTTTGAAAAAAATGTTCAGCTCTTTCAGCGAATGATGGAACTTTTTTACTACTATTTATACTTTTTAAAATATTAAGCTTTTTAACACTTTTCACAGTTACTCAAGCCACTCCACCCCACCCAGTTACTCCGCCCACTCCAGTTGTAGAGGCAAGAACACTTTCACAATTTCCCCAGAAATTGTACCTTTTCTAGTTGCCATATGATTTATATACCTGTTGGTTGTAGAATATGTATTTGTTGAATTTACATAGCTGTGTTAGGACCTGGGGGTGGGAATAGGAAGTAGGAAGTTATGAAGTATAACTAGAAGAAATATCTTTTACCTGTGGCTCTCTGCTGGCTGGAATAAACAAGCTCTTCACAAGATTCATCTGACTATTCATCATTGCTTCCACAAAATCTACATGGTGACAGAAGTGGAACTGCTGAAACATCATTGCTCAGAATCTACGTGGCATACAGCCCCTAATCTTTGATAATGACATTGTTAACAACTGGCTGAAATTCAAAAGAGAATGGGACATGTACAGCAAAGCAGGACTCTCAGACAAGTCAAAGGTATAAGCTTACACTCTTCTCAATTTTGCTGGTTCAGATGCACTAGATAAATATGAGTCATTTGATTGTCAAGATAATGAGGACAGAAAGGACCCTGATGTCTTAATCAAGAAATTTAATGAGATATGCTTACCACAGTGTAATGTGATAATAGACAGACATGCATTTAACATGATGGCTCAGAAACCTGAGGAAGAAATACACACAGACTACTGGCTACAAAATGTGATTTTGGTGCACTAACAGATGAACTGATAGGTGACAGGCTTGTATGTGGGTTCTACAATCATGCAGTTCGTGTTCAGAGAAAAAGATTTAACACTGGAATCAACCATTAGACTATGTAGGTTGTTTGAACATTCTGAAAGGGCCACTAAGGAACTAAAAAAGAGAGGCAGAAGTGTTTGTGGTGCAACAGAACAAAAGGCAATGCAGCAACTGTGGTAGTGAACACGCTCCGGCTTTTAACAAAAGGTGTAACTCATGCAACATATGGAATCATTTTGCAAAATGTTGTAGGTCTAAGCCTCAAAATAGAGGCGCGTGGATGACACCATCTAGTCATACGACACAACAAAATACACAGAATTATTGAAGTGGAAAGTGATGATCACCAAAACTGTTTTCATTGTGAAAGTGTGGACCTAATTGCAAATAAGGGAGAAATATTCACCACCTTTTCAACAGCATGCAATAAACATATCAAGTTGAAAATTGACACTGGTACCAAATGCAATGTCATGTCCTTATCCACATTGCACAACATTGACCCCCAAAGCTGAAATGGATCAGTCAAAGTAAACCTGATTGCTTATGCTCAAACAATTCAGACACTGGGCAATTCTACCTTGGATCTATCAGGGGACAAGCTGCTATTCCACATTGTGGATAGAAATGTCAAGAACCTGCTAGGCTTACCAGACAGCATGCACTTAAATCCAATACAACTCAGTCCAGAAGTACATACAGTACAACAACAGGCTTCTGAGATGACCGCTTATGAGGACTTAATTTAGGAACTGACACTGTTGGTAAGCTTCCAGTCATGTATCGCATGCACGTAGATGAAATGGTACAGCCTACCGTGTTTGCCCCTCAAAGGATCCCACTGGCTATAAAAGACAGTCTTGCAAGAGTTGGAAAGGATGACTAGACTGGACATCATTGCACCAGTGCAGGAGGCTACCCCCTGGGTGTCCGCCATGGCAGCAGTAGTCAAGAAAGATGGCACTGTCCGCATATGAATTGATCCTGTGCACCTTCTAAAAGGCTCGCCTGAGGCCTTATCACCCGTTAAAAACTGTAGAGCAAGTGATCTCTGAACTGCCACAGGCATGAGGAGGGGGAGGGGTGCTCCAGCCCAAAAAAACTGGTCAAGGTCTATTACAATATACAAAAACATATTTGGGGGCACACCCTACAATGTGTTTAAATTCAAGATGGTGCTACTATAAGACCTACAAACAGTACAACATTCAGCTCCCATGGTTGAGACAAAGGATCTTCCATTCTATTACTAGAGTAGGACCCACTAATTCAGGGTACTTTGTTGCAGTAAGTGGGCTTAGCACTATATGACCATATAGTGTGACCAAACCCCCGTATTTTTTGAATATGTTCAGGTGTTTTTAACTAGCCTTGCAGGAAATGTCATTCTTGAATGTGTGCACTGTAAAATATTTTGTACTGTTCTAGTATTAAACCCGTTTTCCACTCGTCGCCCTCCTTAATCCTCACGATTGTATGGCCCTCTCAAATCAAGCTTCATGAAAACCATTGCTCCCTTGAGGCGGTCAAATAACTCAGTAATCAACGGAATCAGATAGGCATTGTTAATCTGAAATGATTGAGACCCCTTATAATCAATGCAACGGGGTGATTTACTAAGATGAATGCGCTAAGCCAGTTCACACCTTAATTGGTGCGCCGGAAACGTCATTGATTGAATGTGCGAACCGGCGCACGCAGACGATAATAAATATGCAAACTGCAACTGGTGCTAGGGTAACTGAAGTTTTTTCATTGATAATAGAGCACGCCCAATCCAATTGGTTAATTTCATCTCATTGGATGTGTCTTGTTTGGCAATTAGTAGGCGTTCTCAGTGAATTAACCATTTTAAAGCTAATCTCATTCCTATTACTTCTAATATATTTTTGAAATGTGTTTTTTTTTCTATTTGTACCCAAATCTTTCAATACATTATAAAGAACAGAGAAGTGTTTCTAAACCCAATAAATTAATATTTTCTGATCTTGATCTTTAAAGGTGACCATACACTGCAATCAGTTAGATCTTTAAAAAAATTGGGCATTATATAAGGAACATGAGAACCCACCTTTTTTCAAGACATGTTAGAGTGATCAGGAATCTTCAAACTACGGCTCTAGATATATATTTGGGCAGCACAGTGGTGTAGTGGTTAACACTTTCACCAAGCAGCAAAAAGGGTCACTGGTTGAAATACTGTCCGCGACACCATCTGCCTGGAGTTTGCATGTTCTCCCTGTGCCTGTGTGGGTTTCCTCCCACACTCTAAAAACATGCTGGTAGGTAAATCGGATCCTTTCTAAGTTGGCCTTAATATGTCTGAATGCGTGTTAGGGACCCACACAAACACCACCCCATGTTAAAAAAAAATATATATTTTCATAATTTGCAAATAAGGATCATCTCTTCCTCAGAGAACAGTGAGCAGAGCATGGTGGTAGGAAGAAATTAGCAGCAGTACAAGTAACTTCCTGTAGGGACGTGATGTCATTCCTGTGTGTTGTCCGCCACTTCCAGGAAACAGATATGCGCCACAGACACATACCTATGCGCAAATGGCACTCATGCATTTAGCTGCAGGAATCCATATTTGGATGTAAGTTAATAAGCAGATGCAGATTTCCAGGACTGGACTAACAAATGTTTATAGTGAAAGGCAACTGGTGTTTTCTATTAAAAAAGGTCTAAATGGGCCATTGACATGCATCACAGTTGAACTTAGGAATGTGTCTTTGCAAAGTTCAACTAAATTAAATCCTCTCTTATTTTTGCTTGGGGAAAGAGTGCAGAGGGATTAGAAGCCTTGTCAGTTTTTGGGGATGTCTGCACCCCTGATAGGGTGAAGATAACTCCCAAATTTTGCCACTTTCTCCTTCAAATTTATTCACTTCCTGTCACATAGCCAAACAGGTAGTGAGGGTAAAACCCTACCAATGTCTTTCCTTGGGGGCACACAGGTCAATCTAAATAGTTTCCCCATTAGGTAAATTGCACTCTAGCATTTTGCTCTGTACACCCCAAATTATTAGGTATCTTGGACTGTGGGGTTTATTTACTAAAGGCAAATCCACTTTGCACTATAAGTGCAGTTTGTGGAGATCCGAGGGGGGACATGCAAGGAAATTAAAAAAACACCATCTTTGCTTCTACATGATTGGATGTTAAAATCACCAGTACTTCCCCTCAGATTTTCAGCGGCTACACTTGTATTGCAGAATGGATTTGGCTTTAATGAACCCAAAAATACCTAAGAATTTGGGGTGTACACAACAATGTAGTAGATTTGTCTAATGGGGACAATAGTTAGATTGACCAGTGTGTCCCCAAGGAAAGACATTGGTAGGGTTTTACCCTCACTTCCTGTTTGGCTATGTGACAGGAAGTGAAGACAATTTTAAGAAAAGGGACACAAAGCCCAACCTAAAAAAGACAAGCAGGGGTTATAACACTCACTTGGTTTCCCTCAAATGCCCACAATTAGAATAGGATTGTCTTGAGCTAGATTTCAGCACAGTGCTCTAAATCAGTGCTTTTCAACGCTGTCCTCAAGTACCCCCAACAGGCCATGTTTCCTTCATCTTGCCCAGGTGCTTTAAATCAGTCAATGACTTGGTATTTTGGACAGCTATTTTAGCTAAGATAAATTCCCAAAACATATCCTGTCAGGGGTACTTGAGAACTGAGGCTGAGAACCACTATGCTAAAATGGAAAATTGAATACTTACCTCTCTGTAATTTCTTTCCTGGTGACTATCCATGGCAGCATATGCACAATCCATACATATGCTACCATGAAGGCACAAGGAAAGTAATTTAGACAAATCACAAATTTTTTGGATTTGTCATGCAAATCAGCCTAGTTAAGCTGCAGCTGGGAAATATGTTGCATGAAAAGTAACAAAAAACACATAAAACAGAAAAATTTGCTACAAATTTTATTAATCAACAAAACAGAAAAAGAGCAAGGAAAGCAAAAAAAAACAACATGTATGTTAAGTTGAGACACTAACAGAAAATGTTTTTGAGGTATGACCATTTTGCATTGTAAATTAACATGAGTTAAAAGGACTGCACCCACAAATGGATATCTATTAAGGATTTAAACATTAGTCACAACATCTTGACAAAGATTTTGCAAAATAATGCAGCACAGACAATTAAATCAAAGTGAACAACCTACAAACGACACACATTGACAAAATCAAAAATATTTCAGGGGAAAATATCCCCCACCCAAAAAATACAATAATACAAAGTTAAAAAAAACTTGCTTGAAAACACATCTGTTTTGCAAAGACATAAAAAAAAAAAATACAAACGAAAATACACATGTTACAAACTCGATAAGGACACCCAAATGTACTCTCTTGCCAGCCCCACACACACAATCTTGCCTCTTTTCAGGGCAAGGTAAAGAATGCTATCTGCAAGCTTAATATAACATAGGTTTGTGTATAACAGGCTAACGAGGCAACTGAAAACACATGCACAGTCCATGAAATACAAAAAATGCAAGTTCACCCAATGTAGAGACAGAACTTCAAAGTGGGTACACGTGTTAAGGATGTCCTTAAATTATTAATCCAAAAAACACACTCTATGAGCATGCCCATAAACATCCAACTGCTGTTCACACACAAAAAGCACAAAATAAAAGCAAAGTCCCTGAGCATGCCCAGATCAACCCAAAGGCAGGTAGCACAAAATAAGCCACTACCTGTCCAAAATTAAACACATCATCCAGCATGTCCTTATTTAAGGTAAAGAAAAAAAAAAGGTAGAAAAAGGTACGCACCAAAATGCACCAAAAATGTATCATAAACGCACTGGAACGCATAAAAGACGCACATGCAGAAAAACATCTGGAACGCATCTGGATTACATTTCTATGTAGTGAACTAGCCCTAAAGCTAGTAACTTGGGGTTGGGGGGGGGTTGTTAATCTGCTTGTAAAGTGGTGCATCTGTAGCATGTATCCAAAATGCTGCTTCAAAGATGTACAGCTTTAGAGAAAACTTACAAATAGACATTTGCAGCTGCAAGATTTTAACACAAAAAAATAGCCTGCCCCCTAATACTTACAAGGCATATTGGAGCTTTAAAGGCTTAAAATGCGACCCCCCCATGTGAAAAATACCACCCCAAAATCACAAAATATTGTGCCCCTCCCACACACTAACAAACCCCTAGCCAAACACACAGCAAGCCAGCCCCTGAAAGGGGGTGTATGCTTGAGGGCAGGAGGGGCTCGGGAACCCAAAAAGTCAACCACCTTGTTCCCATATTCAGGGGGACAAGGGCCTCTTCCATACAACCCTAGGCTGGGATTGTGGGGGGCTACAGACAGGGGGCTTTATGGAATGTGTAAAGTCCCTTTAAACTAGTGGGTACAAGGTGCTTTGTGGTTGGTATTGGGCTGAGCCCAACATGCCCAAAAGGCAGCCAGCTATGTTGAGTGCATGTGGCCTTGTATGGTTCAGGAGGGGGTTGGGCGATCGCTCTTCTCGCCCCTTTCCTAGCTGGCCCTGTTGTATGCCCTGAAAAAAGATGTGGTTTGGATTGGTGAAGGCAGCTTACAGCCTTTTGAGAATGGAGTTGAGTGTGGAGTTCCCCTTTAAAAGCAAAAGCTAGTCCATGGAAATCATATTATTAGAGGGGGGAGACAAGAGCATTGGAGTGTGGAGTTCCCCTTTAAAATCAAAAGCTAACCCATGGAAATCATATGAATTAGAGGGGGAAGGTTAAATGCTCTTTTCGGAGGAGCTAGAGGAGCGAGGGTCTTTTTACATAATTTTAACAAGGTGCATGTCACATGTTGTCAACGTAACACGCTAACATGACTTGTGTGCAAATATCATTAAAAAAAACATAAAGGTGAACCAGCATAAACAAAAAATTGTCAAGTATAGAGTTGCGCCCATTCAACAGACGCAATTGCATTTGCGTTGCTTGACATTTACTAAGATTTTGGCCGCGCAATGAACAAACGCATTTGAACGAGCGCAAGAGCCGCTTGCGCATGCGCAGTGCAGAAATTGATCTCATGCAGTTCTAAACGTACTTGCAGGCACAGCAGGCTTGCTCTGAAAAAGTTACTTTCTTATTCCATTTTGGGGCATATTTGTTACTTGGTCAAGTTGTTACTATACTTCCTCACATCACCCCACATTACCCCATAATATTGGCACCTCCATCTTCTGTTAATATTGAATTGAAGATGCCGTGCGCCATGTCCATAGTGGCGCACAGATTGCATTCTCCCGTGCGCCAAGATCACTATAGTAAATGGGGATTAGTACTCTGTTACCGGCGCAAACGTTTTTTGTAAATATTAAATTGAACTTTGCGCCTTGGCGTGCGCCTATACTGATGGCACAAATGTTTCGTAAATCAGCCCAAAGGTCTCAGTTCACTACTCGTCTTCTTCTTCTTCTTCACAAAGAAGAAACCAGCACCAGCAGAGGCAGCAGAGGCAAACTACCAGCTTGATCTTTGTCATAGACATTGCTAAAATCGCGGTACTCCTCCGGCAGGGAGGAGAGTGAAGAGGTGCACAGGACCTTGGCTACCTTCTGGAAGCATGTTTCACTGCATTGTGGTGACCAGGAGAGAACCTCAGCATGGAGCCAATAAAAAGAGGGGTTGTGCCTCTGTAACCAAGGATAACCAATAACCAACAGAAACTTAGGTGAGGAAATAACTTGGAATTGGATTATCTCATGGTGAAGAGCCCCTATGGTCATGGACAACAGAACCGTTTTACGCAGCTGCAGTGGAATCGAGTGCTTCGATACAAAGGCAGCATCAATGAACAGGCCTGCAGCCCCAGAGTCAATTAGAGCCTGTATCTTGACGCAAACTCAGCTGTAATTATAATGATAATGATGAGTGGAGACCTCATATAAGGAAATCTAGGTCTCTAATATTGTCGGTATCGTTGGTGGTTAGTAGCCGCCTCACTCCGCCGCCGCCGTGTCAGACAGAGACACACTGGTATGAGGTCTCCACTCATCATTATCATTATAATTACAGCTGAGTTTGCACTTCTAGCACACCTGCTTCCTCTACTTGCTACTTGCTACTGGGCATATACTTTTTTACACACTATTACCGGGACAATCCCCTTCTCTTCCTCCTCTCCCCTTTTGATCCTATGGTCGCTGGGACCTCTTGGGGTAGCGTTGTCCCCCTTTTTGTGGTGATACACTGGGACCAGTGTGGATAAGGTGGGGCCGGAGACACGCCCGTTTCCCAAGTTGGTTTTCTGGCGTCCTTTGTGTGGTTGCCCCCAGGAATGCTTCCGACGGTTGGCCTCTTCTCCTGCTCATGCTTGGTGTAAAGTCTGCTTACCATTGCCCCTGATGAAGGGACTTTAACAGCCCCGAAACGCGTAGGCTCAGGTAGAAGACTACATGAATACATCTTTTGTTCGCTCACCAGCAGAATACTGTTTTTATTGTCAAACTGATTCATATGTTTGTATCTGTAAAAATCCTTTTTCAAATGTATAATTTTATTTAATTGTATTAATAAAACCTGCTTTTTTATTCTCATTTTTTGTTGCCTTTAAAGTCCCACCACTCTCTGAGGGGTCTTTTTTCTTTTCTCGTATGCTAGGGATGGTGGCAACTCTTGTGACACCGTTGGATGGTACCTTCCCCTTTTTCTGATTCTTTATCCTCATGCATGCTGGTTTTTTATGTAATTATTTTTGTTGTCCTTCATACATATTTGCCTTCACTTACCTCCCAAGCATGGTCTCCTGGCACTATATTTACCTCATGTAGTCACATAACAATGTATTTTGTCAGCTCCATAGTAGTGCTTTACCCCAAACACCCCCTAAAATGTTTTTAAATGTGATTTGTGCTTTAAATTCAGGGAGAGTGCCAGAGGTTTTTTGGGGGGGTCCCCAAATCATTTGGAACTCTTCCTCCCTCCAACTGCTAAGTCAGCTGATAACAATTCTCTATCTACCCACCTCTTTAGTGGTCAGATGTATGGATGAATTCCCCAAAGCATGTATTGCAAGGGCCTGCCTGAATACTTTCCAATGATACTGTTTACATTTTTTGTATACTATTATTATCTTGATAGGTAATAGCAGAATGTCCAAATGTGCTCAAATGTGTACAATGTGTATTTATATCTTTGTATTATGACACTTTTTACCTGTCCAGTGGGCTGCCAATAGTGTAACTAAGGAGGGGCTGGCCAAAGTAATACCCATTATTTAGGCATTCATCTCTCAATGAAGTGGAGAGGGTTACCTGTCCAAGAGCCCCCCCCATAATGTTAGAAATGGCCCATGAGAGGGGGGGGGGGTAATCTAATAGGTGTACCTTATACTTTGGTCTTTAAAAGCTCCCTCAAATAAATGTTATCTTGATGTTGGCCAAGAATGTTTGTGTCTAATCTGCTTTCACTGTTTATGTGCAAAATGACTAATTTTGTTTTTTTGTTTTGACTCCACAGTTTCCTTCCATGCCACAGGAATGGCAGACTGTGGCCTCCCACTTTGCCCAGCGGTGGGACTTTCCTAACTGCTGAGGGGCAATTGATGGGAAACACGTCCACATCGTCCCACCACCCAACTCGGGGTCGTACTATTATAATTATAAGGGGTTCAATAGTATTGTGATGTTGGCGGTGGTGTCGGCTAATTATGAGTTCCTGTATGTGTAGAATGTCAGGATGTCCGATGGTGGAGTCATCGCCCAGACGGAGTTCTACAGGCGTCTCCAGAATGGCAGCTTGGACTTGCCACCTCCAGAAGACAATGTGGAAGGACTCCCATTCGTCTTCGTTGCGGATGAAGCATTTGCGCTGGAGGACCATCTTATGCGGCCATTCCCGATGAGGACCATCACCCTGGACCAGAGGGTTTTTAATTACTGGCTGGACAGAGCCAGAAAAGTGGTGGAGAACACGTTTGGAATCATGGCCAGCCGGTTCCACCTATTTCTTACACCCATACATATGGCGGAGTATAAACTGAATCATATAATCCTGGCGTGCTGTGTTCTACACAACTTTTTACGGCAACATTCTGCCAACTATGCTGGCTCAGTTGGGCCTGAGGCTGCAATTCCAAATGAACCAACCCTGACAGCGCTTGAAAGTGGCCATCCTGGCTTGCCCCCCCTGAGTGCCTGTGATGTCCGGCTAAGATACCTTGAATTCTTTGCGTGTAGGGGGGCTATCAATATGCCAGACAATGTCTAAAACCTTTTTCAAATAAAAATTTAAAAAGAATACTCACATCTTTGGTGACATTTACTGCTTGTGTTTATTTTAGCTGACCCTGACAGAAATGTGGTGAGTCCTGAAAATGGCGTGATTGTGTAACCTTACAAAGCACTGTTGGGTGTTATTTACTAAAGGCAAAGGCACTTTGCACTACAAGTGCACTTGAAACTGCACTGAAACTGCACTTGTAGTGCAAAGTGGATTTGCCCTTAGGAAATAACACCCATTGTCACAGAAAACAGCAATTAGAACACCACAAAAGTGTTGTAGCGTTGAGACAATAATCCACACATTCTTGATTAACAATCTTTTTAATACCAGCACAATCACATATGCATTTAGAAAAGGTATTTAAAAACAAACCAACATGTTTGTTGTATAACAATTTTTGGGGTCACATTAGAAAAAGTAGAAATGTCCATTTAAGATAAAAAGGCATGTTTAAAACCAACAAGAAAGACACAAATCTTGAACTTACAAAGTTCACATTTGGTAGAACTTGAAGGCAATATCATACTTGAGTATTTACAAACTGTGTTTGATATTGCGTTCAGATGGGGTGAAGTCACCCCAGGAAAAGCCAAATTTTGAATATGCACACAAATTTACGAATGTCAACAACATGTGCTACCTGCCATCACGGGCGATCAAGGGACGTGTTTTGGGGATGCAATCCCTTCCTCGCAGCTACTTTATTATTGAGGAAGGGGTTGCACCCCCAAAACGCGTCCATTGATCTCCCGTGATGGTAGATAGCACATGTTGACACACTGTGTGCCTCTTCAAAATTTGACTTTTCTCCAATTTGTCAAAAAATGTCAAAACTTTGTAGCACACAAAAAACAAAGGGATTTGGAGTGGTTTTAAACTCTCTCTAAAACATCAGTGATGTTCTTCATTTTTTGAAGACCATCATTGATGTTTTTCTTGATGTTTTCCAAGTCCCTATTACAACCCATGATCTCCCCAATCAGGATCTGTGCACTTTCCGAGGTGAAAGGATCAGGATCCACAACATCACGATCACCTAAAAAGATAGAAACCAAAAAACACCATGTATTATAAATATGCCGGCATCCGTCTCTTACCTGAGCCTGTGGTCGCAGACACTCACCTGTTGTGGTGCCAATTTCCACCACGTCTTCCTCCTCCTGCTCTGTGTTGCTTGGGTGGATTTCTCCTTCTTCCAGAGGTGGGGGGTCTGTGGTCTCCTCGGATGAGGGGTGTCCTCCGAGTCTTTTCTCCCCTATAAAAAAAATTGGTATACTTAGCACACAGATATTTGATGTCAGAACTATAAATATGACACATTGTTTGGAAGTGGGGTACAATTATCTATTTTGGCAGAGTTCCAAGATGTAGAATTTTTAGTGTCCTTTGTCAAGCTTCAATACTTTACCTGTTTTGTACAAGCTTCACAGATGGAGACACCCCTATAGTATACACTTGAGCACCTGTGTGGGCCCCCTAATAAAAAGGGTGTTCTTGTGTCCCACACTAGTGCTCCAGCGTCCAGATGTGAAAACTGCTGCTGAGTGTCCTCCCTTACACAGAATCTAGTTTGCATTTCATTCTAGTAACAAACCCATTTACACAACCAAATTAGTTTCAGACAAGTAGGCCATAAAAAAATGTTGGCAAATGCATATAGCCAAAACAATGGTGTTTTCTAGGCCGCACGAAAAATGTTTGATACGAACGAATAATGTGCCCATGAACATGAAAGTTGACATTTAGAAATGGATAACAGTTAAGAAAAGCACATGGAGCAGCACAAACGTAATAAACATAAAAAGAATCGTAACACAGCACAACTACTTACTTTTTTGCAGCACTCTCCGCATCTTTCTGTACTGCTCATGCTCCCTTAATTTGAGGTCCGACCACCGTTTCCTGAGCTGATATTTCAATCGTTGTATCCCGAAATTCCGGTGCAGGTTCTTGACCACTTTCGCCATGATTTTGGCCTTTCTGACATTGGGGTTGGGGTAAGTTCCATACTTCCCGTCATAGTCGGCCCTCTTCATTATGTCGACCATCTCCAACATCTCCCCAAAGGACATATTTGATGCCTTATATCGTCTCCTTCTGGATCGGGACGTTTCTGCCTCTGGGCTTTCCTCCTCGTGGGTGGATTTATCTAACACCTGCTGTGTCTCCGCCATGTGCTCTTCCCCCACTGCGACGAACGAGAAGGGGCGGGGAAAAGACTAGAAAGAATGTCAGGGGCGGGCGGAGTTTCACGCATGCACAGTGTCTATAAAGCGTAACACGCGTGCGTAGTACGTACGATCTGTAAGCGGAGGAAGGAGTAACGGAGGCGCCGATCGTGATAGCGAAGGTAAGATTTAACATTGGGCCTATACTGCTTCTAGATTGAGGCCTGTTTTTGCACAAGTTTAGAAGACTTTAGGCTGACATTAGGGTTTGTCTTGTGTTGTGTCTTGCAGTAAAAATGGATATCTTGAAAGATGAGGACTTTATGCCAATATTCATAGATATGTTCAGGGAGCTGCCCTGTCTGTGGCAGATAAACCACCCTGAATATAAGAACCAAACAAAGAGGAAGGCAGCGCTGGATCAATTGCTGGAATTTGTGAAGACGGTGATCCCCACGGCAGACATCACCTATTTGAAGATCCTAATTGGTGGCCTGAGGAGCACTTATCTAAGGGAGCACAAGAAGGTCCAGGATTCCCAGAGATCAGGATCTGCAGATGACATTTATGTCCCAAGGCTGTGGTACTATGACAGACGGCATTTTCTGGCAGGTCAGACTGAACCCAGGCCAGCACTCTCCAGTCTTCCTTCCACGCTTCCTTCCCCCCCAGCTGAGGCTTCTGACGCCCAACCTGGGCCTTCCAGGCAGAAACATGTGGAGGAGCCCAGCTTGAGCCAGGTATAGCATTCTTCTAAATATTTCTGGTTGTCCAATCAATGATGTTAACTAGATGTTAGTTTGGAGTACTAATTTATGATTGTGATTGATGAAGCAAAAACTAAAACCATGTCCCTTTTTCATACACAGGGAAGTCTCAGCCAAGAGGTGGCCGGGTGTCAGGGAAGACCAGCCAGTACTCAAGATGGCCGAAGGAGAAGTCGACCTGTGACCTCAGCCTGTCAGGGAAGACCAGCCAGTACTCAAGATGGCCGAAGGAGGGTCGACCTGTGACCTCAGCCTGTCAGGGAAGACCAGCCAGTACTCAAGATGGCCAACGGAGAAGTCGACCTGTGACCTCAGCCTCTGCCAGAACACCTTCGGTGCACCTGTGTGCACATTACCAAGAGGCTATTTAAACTTGGTCTGTGCTTGCATCCAGTGCTGTCCATTCTACAGCGTTCCCGTGTGTTCCTCTCTGCTTTACCCGTGATACCTGCACCTGTTTACCGACCCGGCTTGCCTCTGACTCTGCTACCTGCTGCCTGCATCTCACCCGGCTTGTTCTGACTCCGCATCTGCCTGCTCCTTCTACTACCATGCTGCCAGCCCGTTGCTGACCCTGCCTGCATCCAGACTATGCACCTGCCTCCGCTTCTGCTCCTGACGTTCCCGCCAGTGTTTGACCCGGCTTGCCCGACCTGCATCTTCCGCTCATTGGAGAACCCTGCTCCAGCACCGTGCCACCTGCCGCTGTTCTACATTACAGTGGAGACGAACTGTTTGGCACTTGTGCGACTCTGCACTTCTGCTCCTCCTGTCTACCCTATCAGGGGGCCTGAATCAGAGGAGCAAGAGAGGCCGTTCCCTGCATATCAGGCTCTACCGTCAGGTACGTGACACCGGGCCAAGCAGGTTGCCTGATATCCAGGTCCCTCCCCTACACCTTCAAAGACAAAGTGCCAGGAAGAGGAGTAACCTAGAGGAGGCTGCCATAGGTCTCTTTTGGAAGGCTACTGAGGCCCTCAGAACAACCCATAGTGTGGAGGAGGACTTTGCTGGCATAACTGCCTGCAAAATGATGCAGATGGAGGAGGGCCAATGACTCCTCCGTGAGTTCCTAATTTTGGAAGCTCTCAATAAGGGGTTGAGGGGCCAAATAACACGTGCTGCCCACATTTGTGACCTCACACATGGTCCTCCTCCTCCTCCAGGTCCTACTCCTCCTCCTGCCACATCTCTAACACCAAAGCCACAGCCGGGAAGGAAGCGTGGAAGGAAGACCAGAGAGTGATGACCTGGGTTCAGTCTGGTCTGGCAAAATATGCAGCCTCTTGTAGTACCACAGCCTGGGGACATACATGTCATCTGCTGCTTTCCGGATCTCTGGGACTTCTGCACCAGACTGCACTCCCTTAGATAAGGACTCCTCAGGCCACCAATTGTGCTGTAAAAGAATTGATGTCTGCCTTGGGGGTCAAAGACTTCGCCTAATTTCTGCTGTTTCTCCAGCGTTGCCTCCCTCTTTATTTGGTTCTGAGCCCTTAATAAAGGAATTTTTGTTTCAATTATACTTGCCTATGTGTGTTTTCCTTCAAAAAGTTTGTTTGTGAGTAGGCAGGTACATTTAAAAAATACAATGTGAAATTAACAAGGGACACCAACATCAAACAATCTCCTTGAGATTAAATAATACAAGATATCAATCGTGTTGTGGTAACTTGACACACAAAACACACACAAAAATATTATGGAGTAAAACACAAAAAAACACAAATAAAAAAAACAGCCTTGAAAAAAATACAACCCCCCCCCAAAAAAAAAATCAGCCTTGAAAAAAAAAAAAAAATTTAACAATAACCAAAAAGAAATTTGGTCAGATGTGACAAATCAAAATATATTGAGGGAATCCCGATAAATAATAAAGAAATAAGTTTGTGAGAAGTCTGTGTGAATATGAGCAGCAAAACTACTTCATTCTTCTAACATTATAAAGATGAACAGAGTGCGCTGTATTAAACTATTTAAAACATTGCATTGTGACAAAAGTGCTGTATCCATTCCAAACGCTAATCTTACCAGACCGAGCTGTTCCGTCTCGGAATTTCTTCTGAGCATGCATGGCGCTTTGTGCGTCGGAATTGTCCACACACGGTCGGAATTGACGCAATCGGATTTTGTTGTCAGAAAATTTTATAGCCTGCTCTCAAACTTTGTGTGTCGGAAAATCCGATGGAAAAAGTCCGATGGAGCCCACACACGGTCGGAATTTCCGACAACACGCTCTGATCGCACATTTTCCGTCGGAAATCCAACCGTGTGCACAGGGCGTTAGAGTGTATTAAATGATAAAAGAACAAACTGCGCTGAATATCCCTAAATAACCACAAAGCAGCAGCTCTGCTGCAAAATACACACCGTCATAAATACAATAGGAAAAATAGAGCTGCGCTAAAATATCCACCTATGAAATTTATAAACGTATCAGCGCATAGTGGTCATGTGGATACGGTCTAGGTTGCAAGTGCCACGTCTTATCGTATTAGATTAGAAGAAATTAGCAAATATGGGCTTAAGACTTTTTAGGCACAATAATCACTAAATTTATAGTTAAAATTCTGGTTTATTAGAAAATATTTAAAATAAAAAATAAAAAAGAGGAATAAGTGAAATTCAGTTCATGATCGCACAGTTTTACAAGTTATACACTCCATATATAGCTAGATGGTTATAGAAAACAGTTAAAGCAATATTTGGAATTGAGAATTCTGTTCAATATAGTTACATTGCGTTGAACCAGAAGCTATGCGGTGGTAACAATCAAATTCTGTGTAGGCTCGACATGTTCCGCGCCTCATGCGCTTCTTCAAGAGCACAGAACTGAATACTGTAATGCACAACATATTTACAATAAATAATTCGTCATGGTGTATTATAATCAATTGTAGTTAGGTCTAAAATATAAAAGTATCATGAGTACCAGAGAAGCTACCCGTAGGGCCCAATATGATGTACCTATCCCGCAGAGTCCCGGTGATAATCAAGCATTGTGGGGACGTATGTAACATAAAAGAAAATAATATTTAATGGGTATATTTAGCTCCAACAAGGGTAAGTGATCAGACGGAAATGGGAAGAGAAGAGGAAGGGGGGGGGGGAGGAAAGAGGGAGGAGGGGAAGACGGGGGGGGGGAGGGGAGAAAGGGAAAGGAAAGGAGAAGGGGGGGGCAAGGAACTGGGAGGAGGGAAGGGGAAGAGGGAGGAAATTGCAAGGAAGGGGGGGGGGGGAGGATGTACCAAGGGAAAGAGGGATGGGGATGGGGAGGGGGAGCACAGGGATGGGGACAGGGGTGGGAAGGGGTGGGGGAGCGGGAGGGGAATGGGGAAGGGGAAGTAACTAAATTAGAATATCACTGAAGAGTATGTATTATAGGTATTAGGAAATGAATTTACCAATAGTATAAACGGTATGTATACCTATGTGCAGTGATGGGGAAGGGGGGAGGGGGAAAGAGGAGAGGAAAAGGGAGGGGGGGGGGGGGGGGAAGAAGAAGGGAAAAAATATGTGTGATTATTCCTGTTACATTGAGATATGAGATTAATTAATTAAAGTAGTTGGCGGTGTGGAGCCACACAGAGCGACTGGTAGTGTGGATCATGCAACGAGAGACGCTGCAAACATGTAATACTAGGGGTACTCTAAGATATTATACATAAACATTTATGTCTATATGACATAATACTTTATATAATGACATTCTTATAATTAGTCTATCCCCTATATACATTAACCATTTACTTGAATTAATTATTCTCATATCTCAATGTAACAGGTATAATCACACATATTTTTCCCTTCTTCTTCCTCCCTCCCCCCCCCCTCCCTTTTCCTCTCCTCTTTCCCCCTCCCCCTTCCCCATCACTGCACATAGGTATACATACCGTTTATACTATTGGTAAATTTATTTCCTAATACCTATGATACATACTCTTCATTGATATTCTAATTTAGTTACTTCCCCTTCCCCCATTCCCCTCCCGCTCCCCCACCCCTTCCCACCCCTGCCCCCATCCCTGTGCTCTCCCTCCCTCCCATCCCCATCCCTCTTTCCCTTGGTACATCCCTTTCCCCTCCCCCCTCCTTGCAATTTCCTCCCTCTTCCCCTTCCCTCCTCCCAGTTCCTTCCCCCTCCCCTTCTCCTTTCCCTCCCCCCCACTCGCCCCCCCGTCTCCCCCTCCTCCCTCTTTCCTCCCCCCCCCCCCTTTCCTCTTCTCTTCCAATTTCCGTCTGATCACTTACCCTTGTTGGAGCTGAATAGACCCTTTAAATATTATTTTCTATTATGTTACATACGTCCCCACAATGCTTGATTATCACCGGGACTCTGCGGGATAGGTACGTCATATTGGGCCCTACGGGCAGCTTCTCTGGTACTCATGATACTTTTATATTTTAGACCTAACTACAATTGATTATAATACACCATGAAAAATTATTTATTGTAAATATGTTGTGCATTACAGTATTCAGTTCTGTGCTCTTGAAGAAGCGCATGAGGCGCGCAACATGTCGAGCCTACACAGAATTTGATTGTTACCACCGCATAGCTTCTGGTTCAACGCAATGTAACTATATTGAACAGAATTCTCAATTCCAAATATTGCTTTAACTGTTTTCTATAACCATCTAGCTATGTATGGAGTGTATAACTTGTAAAACTGTGCGATCATGAACTGAATTTCACTTATTCCTCTTTTTTATTTTTTATTTTAAATATTTTCTAATAAACCAGAATTTTAACTATAAATTTAGTGATTATTGTGCCTAAAAAGTCTTAAGCCCATATTTGCTAATTTCTTCTAAAATATCCACCTAAATGTGAAAAAGGAAGGTAACAAATATAAAACTTTATAGTCCGTGGTAAACATTAATATCACTATTGTGGAGAAAAGTGAGTGTCACTTGTAAAATCCTCTCGTGATGCTTGTGATTCACAGCACAACATGAAAAATCCCTCCATCATATAGAGAGCACACTTACCAGATAGCAAGCGTTTTACCGCTTGTGGCTTAATACCCAGCCAGGACCTTGATCTTCAGAGGAGAAGTCAAATGACAGCTTGTATCAAGGAAGCTTCTCGTACAGTGGGGCAGATGATCTAAGCCCTTTACCCAAATCCGAGGGAGCCAATTCTTTTGCAAGAGGTATGCGCAAAAGGATAACCCAGAAAAAAGAAAACTCACCATAGTGTAAAACCTTCTAATGTTTTAATAGAAAAAGTAATTCATTTAAATTCAAAAACGTATAAAACAGCATTGGTAAAAAGGAAGCTGGCTGGCTAGCATAAACACCCACACGGTGACATTAGCACGTCCCTCCTCTCTGGGAGGAGGAATGTGCTGACATCACCGCGCTATTAGGATCCCGGAAGGACAGGTGTTTATACTAGTTGGCCGGCTTCCTTTTTACCAATGCTGTTATTTACGCTTTAGATGGAGTAAATGGGCCTCAGTGGTATTTCTAGGCTAGTAAGGTCTCCAACAGACAGATCAGCCCCAGTCTTTCAATAGGAAAATTAAGTACATTGTACAACCCTGTACTTGCTTCCTAACACCAATTGGAATTAATATATTTTTAATATCACAGTTGAACCGTATGCTTATACAGGGGCTTGTGCTTTACATGTTGAGCTACCTGAATTTCCAGTGTAAGACTATGGCTCGATATTGGTCTGCAACATGAAAAAGACAATGTACACTAATGTATGCTGATGTTTACTTAACTGAGAGTAGAACTATAAAAATGTGATAGCGCTCTGGTTATGAGAACCATACATGGCCTCATGCACACAAGGCTTTTTTCCTGGCGCTTTCAGGAGCGTCAGGCATTTTTTTTCAACTTAAAAATGCCTCTCCATGTTATTCTATGTGTCCATGCACACATAGGTTGTAGGAGCTTTTAGTTGCATAGGCGTTTTCAAGCTGCAAAAACAAATCTAGGTCCAGCTTGTTAAGAAGACCAGCATTACAGCTGTAAAAATTCCTGACGCGGCTAAACGTGTGTTAACGCTGTATACAGCATTATAAGCCGCGTCAAGCGTTTTTAAACTGTAGTTATGTGATTTGGGAGTGGAAAATAGAAGAGGGTAGTGTTCTTTAAAAAAATGCTGCTAAGCGCTAACGTGGCTATACGCACATTAAGGCCAATGAAAAGCTGGCATCAGTACTGGCTTTGCAGCTCATTTTTTTAATGCTCTGCGTGCGTGCATGAGGCTTAAGAAGAAAACCTCTCTGCCAAACTATACGGCTTGATGTCTAATTAAAGACTGAGCATGCTGTATATGGTAAAGCACATCACTAGGTATAAAACACTAAACAAAATGCTTTCCATGTTTCGTCATGGTAGACAGTTGTAATGATATTGGGCAGGTGTTGGCTGTAACTTACTAATAAAAGTAACTATATACTGTATAGAAACATGAGCATTACACACATCTTTAAATCTGCTTAGCAGCCTTCAGTATCTTGTTTGTGTATTTGCTAATGTGTTACCAATGTGTAAGAGGAAAATCATCTATGTAAAATGAAGGGCCATGAGATTGCTATTGACAACAATTGCCAAAGCTTGGAAATCCCTGTCCTTAATAATTGCTGAAACTAAAAATAGAGTCAATCAAGGAGTGATCCATGCCAAAACAGAGGCTATAACTCAAGATAAAATATCCAACTTTGAGAATATATGGAATCCCTGGGTGACTCACTTTTTGCCTTCCAATTTTGATGCTTCCCTACTAAGACCTTGGTAATCTCGATTTTTCATTCATAGTATGTGTTTATTACCATGTACTACCCCTATTTTTTCTCCTACCTAAGATTTTTCTTATATCTTCTTTCTCTCTTCTACTTTTTCCCCCTATTTTCTCTCTCCTCTTTCAATTTACTCTTTATTTAGTTCTGGTAGCAGAACTTTTATTTCCTTGGTTATCATTATACCAATTGTACATAGTTCCAATATGTAGTATAAGATTTTAGATTCTATATTAAATTATTTCTTTTTTTTAATTTAAAAACGAAACTCTTGATAATAATTAAGCCCTTATTTTATCTGAGGTCATCTTATATTAACCTGGTCTAAGTTGGTTTTATCCTCTCTTATACAATGTATGACGCAATCTTTTGAGTAGTTAGATCCATGCTAAAATTGTTTTAGTTAAACTACTTTTAGTTTATGTTGGAACTACAACTCAATATTATTACCATATATGTGATCTTTTCTTTTGCTGCCACCATATGTACCTATGTATAGTAATTGTTAAAATTCAATAAACAAATTTGACAAGAGATTGCTATTGACCAGGACAGTGTTTAAATGCAATTTGTATGTTCAATCATTGTTCATGAAGGGTTCTCAATAACACACTGAGGTATTAACTAAATACCATCTAAACTAATCAATAGATGTGTATGATTGAGGTTGTAAGCTCTGAAGGATACTTGTCATTGGTTCATTTGATGCTGAGAAATATACAGGAAAAAAATATGCAACAGAATTTTAATTTTACATCAGGATCTGAGTATTCTTTGATGCCTGTCAATCAGACATTAACATTGTGCACTTTGTAAAGTGCAGTTGCCCTCAGCAAGTGCAGTTGCTGCAGAGCTTAGTAAATGAAGTAGGGCTTCACTTTGCAAAGAGTACCCAATTTAATGCAAGAAAATTAAAAAAAAAACAGCATTTGTGCTTTCACATGATTGGATGATGAAAGTCAGCAGAGATTCCCCATCATTTACTAAGCTCTGGAGCAATTGCACTTGCAAAGTGCACAGTCTTTTTACCTTTAGTAAATCAACACCTACATGTCAACTTAAATGCAACACACAAGGGATGTATTGTTCATTTTTGTACAAAAACTGTGCAAATCATTCTTTTATGCCTCTGTGGGAAACTGTAAGGTGGATTTACTAAAAGGCAAATAGACTGTGCACTTTGCAAGTGCAATTGCTCCAGAGCTTAGTAAATGAGGGAAGCTCTGCTGACTTCCATCATCCAATCATGTGCACCCTTAAAATGTTTTATTTCCTTGTATGTGATTGGGTATTCTTTCAAAGTGAAGCTTGAGCTCATTCACTAAGCTCTGGAGCAACTGCACTTGCAAAGTGTACAGTCTATCTTTAAACTTCAGTCCATTCCGGCCCATGTAAGGCCGTTTTATTTATTTACTTTGAGAACGTGGTGTTTTTCATCCATATGTCAACTTTTTGTCTTTTACACTTGTTAGGCTAAGCTTCATTCCTTTGTATCCATAGAGACAATTCTGCTTCCTGTCCCAGCTTCCTCTACTGATCTCAAAATATATTCCCACTATTTCCTTTAATCATTCCACACCTCTAATCCATTTCTGACTTCTCAGTATCCATTGACTCCCATGTCTCGCTTTTCCTGATTGCAGTGAAACACCCTTCTGTATTTTCAATAAGTATGAGGTCATAATAACCTCTTTGGTCTGAACTGTATCAACCCTTACCCATTCCTTAGCTGTGCATTATCTACCATGTAGTGGTCATATTAAGTACTCCCAGCTAAATCATTATTTCCATTCCAGCTGGTTTTTGCAAACTTTTAATATTATTGCTTCATATTTCAGTCCTCATTAGATTACAAACAAAAACAAGAATTTACAGCTAACAACTAAGTCTAATGTAGATTGTCTTGATTTAAAAATGTGAGTTGTTGCACTAATAGGTCTTTATTAATCCTGGTTTCTTTTGATACATCCGTTCAATTTACAGCAAGTGACAAGATCAACAGATCTGTAATTGCTGCAACGGTTCTAACAAAAAAAAGAAGAAAACGAATGCATCCACTACATCTAAGGGCCAGTAAACTGTGATATTTTACATCTTTATTATAGGGTTTAGATACCCATTAAAGGTGCAGATGGCTAGGGAAGCAACTATTGTGGAGCGATCTCCAAAAAAAACCCAAAACATTATTTTCTAGGTTCATAGCACACCTAGAAAGAAATACAATGGCAGGTGTCAAGAAAGCCATTCATCACCATGTCATCTGTGAAATGGTGATCATATGGCTTTGTTGATTAATATTAACAAAAACATAAATCTAAGCAAAAAATTACAAAACAATAGAAAATCAAGTCCTGGAGTTAAGGTGACTAAGGCTAACCAGATTCTGTTTTGAAGTAGATACAGACCCCACTCTGGCATCATAAAGCACACTATGAAATTGTTCCCCTGATGTTTTTTTTTTTTTTTATTGTTAAAATGCATCAAAACGCATGTCAAGGCCTGGCAAAGCACTTTCTATTGATTGGTAAAGGATGTCATAATGCATATTGTAACTCATGTGTGATTTTAATGTAAAATTACATCATAGAAAACCCATAGGTATGAATACAGCCCAGACCCAGGCATAAATTAAGAAGGGACCATACGTTCTGGTTCCCTAGCCCCTCTGAAACAAGATGTTTCTAAGGAAGATTGCAAGGAAGATTCACTACTACAACTAGTTCTTTCCCATAACCCCTGTTATTGAAAACTGCTGTAACAGAAGCTAATAGTGGCGGAAGTCAGAAATCGTCAGCCATCTGTTGCAGCTCTTTATGGCATAATATTGATAGTCATGATTGTTTTTGTATACTTTCTATTATTCTTGGATCAAAAACAAGCCTAGATTGACCAACCCAATTTTAAAGCCTTAAAAAAGTTTAGTCTTCTTAAAGAGGAAGTAAAGTCTTCCTCTTTAATTGTACCTACAGGTAAGCTTATAGTAAGGCTTACCTGTAGGTACTGTAAATATCTCCTAAACTTGCACCGTTTAGGAGATCTTTACTATACATGCTGCCATCATCGTGATGTCATCGCGGCTCTGGTCAATCACAGCGCTGGAGCTCGCGAATCTGGAAGTAACTCTGGGAAAGATGTCAGCCGTGAGGATAGAGTGCGGGCGGCACTTCATGGCATCGCTCTAAGGTAAGTATTTCATAATGAGCTAGTATGGGATACACATACTAGCTCATTGTGCCTTTGTCTTGCAGGTTTTTTCATTTTCTTTTGGAGGTTTACGACCTCTTTAAAAAGAAAAACAGCCAGTAGGATGTGTCCATTGTTTTGCTGTCTCCTCTGTTACCTGAAATCTTTCTCCATTGATCTTCCCTTACCCCTGTTGTCATAATATTCTGATGAAGTGGGAGTTATTAGAACTGAGAGTCATGACAGGCACTTATCAAGACTGCCCAACTATGCTCGCCCTTTCCGCCCAGCTCCCCCATTCATAAAAGCCATACTACTGCTTCGATGAATGAAAAACAATCTATGAATGGAGGGGAGTGGACCTTTCACTCATCCGTCTTCCATTCATAAATGAAGTACTGCTTTTATGAATAGGGAGCTTTGTGGAAAGGGTGAGCATAGTCAGTTACCCTTGATAAATGACTATCGCAGCTCCCTTAGTTCTATTAACCACGGTTGAACTAGAGGATTATGGCGGTAGAGGTGGGTGGGTGTGTGTGTGTGTGTGGGGGGGGGGGTCAATGAAGGAGGATTTCAGTTAACAGGGGAGACAGAAGCACAAGGGGCACATCTTACTGATTATAAGTGCTGATTTTTTTTTTCTTATTTTGACAAGATGTAGGCTTTGCAGAAGACCTTCACCCTAAAACGAATCTCCTCTTGCCCTGCCTCTTTCTCCTTCCCTCTCTTTAAATTGGATATACATATTATTTTTTTTAAACATTATTATTGCCTAAATAAGAAGGACATCGGGGTCCTCCTCCTGGATTCTGTGTGCGCACAGATGTGCTGCAGGTCTTAAGGTCCACGACAGTCCTGCAGCACATCGCCGCACACGTGGGTCTCCCTGAAAATCTGCACTCATGGGGGGGGATTCCCCATGCATGTGCCAAGATGGCTAGCGCAGAAATGACAAAACACTGTGGAGCAGGAAGGGGGTCAAAGCCATGAAGAACAAGGTCTGAAGCTCTGCTTTAGGCCTCTAAGAAATGCCCACACCACCAAGAACCTTTAATAATCCAAAGCACTCAAAATAATGAAAATAATAGTGCTAGCAACGTATTTAGATTTTAGTTGAAGGAGGTCTCCTTTATTTTTTTGTTTAATAAATGTTTATTGAAGACTTTTTGGTTTTTTTTTTTAAAAAGAGAAAACAAAAAAGGGGGGGGAAATACAAAAAGACAGATTAAACATAAGACATATGAGAAACAATCTTATAAGTACAAAACAGGTAGGTTTCGAAAGGCATAAACACTCAATGAGAAATGAAGATCAAAAAAAGTGCCATCGAAAGATCTGAGGGGAATAAACAAGCATACATAGACTAGAATCGAACAGCTGTTTAAAATGTATATGAGCTTGATATTCACAGTAAACATTAAGATTGAGTCTGAATAAGATTTGTAATTGAAAGAAAAAATATATAATGGACTGAAGAAGAAACAGAGAGAAAAAGGAAAAGAAAGAAAAGAAATTTAGAAAAGGGAGGAGGGTGGAAATGGGGAAAAAAAGGGGGTGATGGGGGAAGAGGGCGGGGGGGGGGGGGGGTTGGCATGTCTATCGTCATATCACAAAATGTTAATATCCTTTAGCCTGATAGTATGTGAAGAGAAGGTAATTTAGTTTAATTTGGTTTGCTGTCAGTAAAGGGAAAGAACTCTGAGAATAGGTCCAATGAGACCCAGGACAAGGTTAGGGAGGTAGGCTCACATATGTTGAGTTATAATGTCTTTATAATGAGTTGAAGATGTGAACACTATCCAGGGTGTCCATGTTAGAGTGTGTCTCTGAGAGGTACCCCTGATGCTGTGAGTTATATCTTCTAGGTGGTGAACCTCCGAGACCTTACGCAAGGTGGTCTCCTTTAAATGTAATGTATCTGAAGCAGTTATAAGAAAAAAAACTGAATGTCCAAGTATTACACCATTTCCCATAATCCCCCTCTTTTCTAATCATTGCTTTGAAAGAAAAGTCAGTGACATCAGTGGCTTGGCCGCTCTGTTATTTTGCTTGAACATTTGTATAATGACTGAAACGCTCAGTACATGATGAAATACAATTATAATGTAATTTTACATCATATAGTATCAAAAAGGAGCACTTTTATAGATTACACTTACGTTCCTGTTATCTCTGGTACTCTGGGAAACATTTCCGTGTTCAGAGCACATTTATATTTTAGTTTATCCTGGAACAGCTTCAATCATGGCCCAAGTCATGATCCTTCTTCTTGTACTTATTTTGGCTATTTTTTTATTTATTTTGTATTATGATTATTTCTGATGTTTTGTTTTTTGGCTTCATTAATATATACTCTTAACCAGTGTTATTTTCCTGCTGTAATAATTCTAACAGACACTTTTTATTGCTTTAATAGAATTTAAAATATAGTTCCAAAGAATAGGAAAATAACATATTATCCCAGACCTCTTGTTCCATGAGCCTCTGCTTTTCTCTCCCTATCTGATGTAAACAAAAGAAAACAGAAAATATAAAATCAAACAGAGTCAATGTGGATGCATTATTGATATGTACAAATCTTTTTGGTAGATACACTTTAAAGCTGAACTCCAGGCAGATATAAAAGACACAAAAATATACAGGTCTATATTCATCCATATATAAAGTTCTACTGTATATACATCATTAAATAAAATCTATATATAAATCTATTATTTCACTAATCTAATATTATTTAATCTATATATAAATATATTACCATTAAGTGTAATCTATATATAAAGCTCTATATAGATCATTAAATGCAAACAGTTTAAGTTCCCAATTACATTTTAAAAGCAGACAGTGCCCAAGTTCGACCTAAAAAATCTGAATTTTGCAGACCCTGAAAACCAGAGTTCCAACTGGGAGAGTCAACACAAGGAGGCAATCAATTGTGCTGCAGTGCTCATGTGCAAACAAGGAGCATTCTGATAGGAGGAGCAGTTTAAAGCTGGGGGTGAAGCAAGACCTGTAAGTGTTAGCGATCTACAGCAGATTAAAAACAGATCCCCTATCTTATTAGAAAGGGCTGTGCTGTGTGGCATCTGCCAGGTATGCTATATAGATAGTTGGACCAGTGTAACTATGAAAAAATATACCATGCCTGGAATTCGTCTTTAACCGATTGCCGACCACCCGACGTCGATTGATGGCAGCACAATGGCAGTCCTGCACGAATCGCCATAGCTGTGTGCAGGTGCTTTAAGGAGTATAGGGGGTGCGTTCCGCGTGACGTAGGAGCCAATGCACGTGGCCGGCGGCTACCTGCGATTGCTCCGGAGAAGGACAGAATGGAGATCTGTTAATGTAAACAGACAGATCTCCGTTCTGTCAGGGGTGAGGAGAGCGATCTGTTGTTCCTAATGCTTAGAAACAACAATCGGTCTCCTTCCCCAGGCAGTCCCATCTGCCCACAGTTAGAATCTCTCCCTAGGACAACTTAACCCCTTGATCGCCCCCTAGTGTTAACCCCTTCCCTGCCAGTGACATTTATACAGTAACCAATGGCTATTTATAGCACTGATCGCTGTATAAATGTCAATAGTCCCAAAATAGTGTCAAAAGTGTCCGATCTGTCTGCCACAATGTCGCAGTCCCGAAAAAAATTGCAGATCGCCACCATTACTAGTAAAAAAAAATTATAATAAAAATGCCATAAATCTATCCCCTATTTTGTAGACGCTATAACTTTTGCGCAAACCAATCAATATACACTTATTGCAATTTTTTTCTGACCAAAAATATGTATAAGAATACATATTGGCCTAAACTGATGAAGATTTTTTTTTTTTTGGGGGGGGGGGGGGATATTTATTATAGCAAAAAGTAAAAAATATAGCTTTTTTCAAAATTGTCGCTTTTTTTTGTTTATAGTGCAAACAATAAAAACCACAGAGGTGATCAAATACCAACAAAAGAAAGTTCTATTTGTGGGGAAAAAGGGCTCTCATTTTGTTTGGGTACAATGTTGCACGACAGCGCAATTGTCATTTAAAGCGACACAGTGCCGTATCGCCAAAAATGGCCTGGTCAGAAAGGGGGTAAATTCTTCCGGAACTGAAGTGGTTAAAGTGGATGTAAACCCCATTCATGAAATCTGACCTAGACACATATATACATAGTGTTTACATTTCTCTCTCTAAAGCACGAAGTCCCCTGTCTTTCCGCTGCTCTGTTCTTCTGTTATCAGCATGATAACTTGTGACAAGTTTTCTGACACAGGAGATAAAAGCAGCTGGAGATTTGTGTCAGGGCGGGTGCATAGAGATAGATTAGCAGAGAGCTAGTCCATTTACAGCAAAACTTTGCATGTTTCTTCCTTCCTCTGCCCATGTGGAGTGGGGGTGTATGCCTTTCCTTCAATCAGTTCTCACACAGTGTATGCCCAGACTCCACTCCGACTGCTGAAACAGGAAGAAACATTTGTAACACGATGTGCACTTTCTAAAGAGTATAGAAAGGGAAAGACAGCAGATATACATGTAAAACTTGTGTAGGGAAATTTGTTTCATCCCTGTGTATCATCTGAGGCTGTTGACTTCACTGGGTATAGGAGAGGGTTTACATCCACTTTAAGCCAGTCCAATATCAAATATATCAAAAGGTTGTCCACACAAAAGGACGTCTGCACCAAATCAACACTAGGCAGCAGTAAGTTAAACTAAGTAAGTTTTCAACTGCAGTGACAAGAAAATTCAAAGGAGCAGGAATTACAATTTTTTCTTTAATGTACGAATTTCTAACTGTGTATGTCGTTTTCGTTTGGTAAAGTTCATTCATTCCAAAATCGAATGTTAAAAGCAAACAAAACTTTGCACTACTTTTGAACAACATTCAAATGTACTGAGAATTTTCATAGATCTTTCCTAATAATTTTCGTATGTATTTTCCTTCCAAATTCTACTAGTTTATACCCATCTATAGAAACTGTTAGTGGGCTTGAAATCAAACATTACCAGATGGACAGTGGTGGCTGGTGCTCAAAATCTTTTGGGGGCACAAACAAACAGAAAAATTCTGAAAAAAAACATCAATTGCAGCCACACTGCCCATCAAACACAGCCACTGTGCCATCAAACGCAGCCACTGTGCCCAATAATCGCAGCCACTGTGCCATCAAACGCAGCCACTGTGTCATCAAACGCAGTCACTGTGCCCATTAAACACAGCCACTGTGCCATCAAACGCAGCCACTGTGCCCATTAAAGCAGCCACTGTGCCCATTAAACGCAGCCACTGTGCCCATCAAACGCAGCCACTGTGCCTATCACACGCAGCCACTGTTCCCATCAAATGCTGCCACTGTGCCCCAAACCTTGCCAATGTGCCCCATCAAATGCTGCCACTGTGCCCATCTAATAGTACCACATCAAATGCTATCGCTGTGCCCATCAAATAGTGCCACTGTGACCCCCCCGCCCATTCGCCGTCTGCCCAGCACTTACCCTGCCTCGTTGGCGGTGGCGAGTGGTGGGACCTTGCAGGGGGTAAAAGCGTCATGCGCCCTAATGGATGTACGATGGAGGACTTTGCCTACCCTATGCTTCAATAAAGAGCTAAATGGATTAAACAGTTTGGAACAGAGGTCCTTTCTGTAGACATCTTTTTAATATGTTTGATATTGGATTGCCCTATTTAATGCTATTAGGCTCTTGTACACAAGACATTTGAAAAGAAGAGGATTGTTGTGTGCTTCATTACAAGATTTTTCAGAATACACATAATAAATATACATAAGGGAGCTATTTCACTGGCCAAAGCATTGTATCTCTGTCCATACAGTTGTAATATTTACACCACCCTGCCAAACAACACAGCCCTGTCTAACAAGGTAGGGCTCCTGATTTTAATCTACCATAGAATACTAACACAGCTCAGCTTGAAGATCCCTAGGCTGTAGTACCATATCTTAGCCAGATGATCTCAGTGTAGTTATGTGAGTTTAGGTAAATCTAATGCTGAGTCGATTAAAATGATCCACATCTTTTCCATGGGTGGAGTAAGTTGTAAAAGTATTTTATTTCTGCATACAATAGAAACAATTTATCCAAGATTCTTGGACATTTATGTTGAGAGCAGCATTTTCCAAAGTTTCAGGTTGTATATCATTTGCACGATATTATCATCTTGATAAAAGAGAAAGCACTGCCAAAATATAGTCAAATAATTATGGCGTGAAGATACAAAAACAAAAAATGGTAGACGGTAAACAAAATGAAGATAGAGAGATTCCTAAAACAGATCTCATAGATTATAATCATGTAATTAAAAATAAAATCACATATCCAAAGAAAATAACATTTCATTGCAATATTCATAGAAGTCCACTGAGTTCCCTTATAAAGTATTGTCTAATTTTCTCCAAACAAGGAACATCCTTTCTAATCTCCACAGGCAGTCCAAACTATCTTGATAAATAATGTTTATTTCACATAAATATTAGTATTCATTGGCATTTTGTGCATTTAGAAAAACATCTAGTCTTTTTAGAATCAATCTGCTAAGTCTACTAGAACTTGCTCCTGTAGAAGACTATTCCACATTTTCACAGCTCTTACAGTAAATAACTTTTTTGTATGTGCAGGTCGAACCACATTTCCTTCATTTATTGTTCCTAAAAATGACCTTAAAGTTTTACTAAAGGGTAATTTTTTTAATTAAAATAACAAACATGTTATACTCAACTGTTCTGTGCAATTGCACAGAGCGGACCCAATCCTCCTCTTCGGGGGTCCCCCACTGGCAATCTTCGCTCCTCTTCTTCATGTGCCCCCTCAGCCAGCTGCTTGCTATGGAGGCACATTGTGGGTGCTCGCTCCCATGCTGTGTGTGTCTATAGAGCCGCACTCCATAGACACATACAGCGGGGGTTAGCCCAACCCCCTCTTTCTCCTTACTGCATTTGATTGACAGCAGCAGAAGCCAATGGCTCCTGCTTCTGGAGCCCTATGTGAAGAGCAAGAGAGGGGAAAAGAGATACAGCCTTGCACAGTGCTGGATCCCTTGTCACCTCTCTTTGCCTTCACACAGGGAAGGGAGAGGAAAGAAAAATAAAAAACAAAAATGTTTTACCTTAATGCAAGGATTGTATTTTTGTGCAACAGAGGTACATTACTGTTATATTGGTACATAGGGGAGCTGGATTTTAGAAAAAAAAAAAAAATAAGGTGGACTTGGCCTTTAACTTTTTTTCAGATATTCTAAAATAAGTAATGTTATACAGTTATGTTACAAGATTTACCATGGAGTGCTTTCTGCTGAGTGCAATTGTCAGAGGAAGAAAGATTATTCTAAAACCCCCTGGACCTGTGTAGCTGATGATTGATCCAGGTGGTTTCATGTGGTGAACTGAGTCATAGGCATTTGTATGATATTAGGCAATTACTTGACAGCCTCCTGCTTTAAGCTGCTTTCACTGGGGCGTTGGGGGTGTTGGGATAAAGCACAGCTTTTTTTAGTGGCGATTTACTGTTGTTTTTGCAGAGGATTTCTGGTTAAAAGCGTCCCGCTAGCGACCGAAAAAGGGTTAAAACCGCCGCATTGCCAGCGGTTCGGCGGCGCTGCCCATTAATTCCAATGGGCGGAGCGCTGTAGGAGCGGTGTATACACCGCTCCTGCAGCGCTGCAAACATGCGGCTTGCAGGACTTTTTTTACCGTCCTGCCAGCGCACCGCTCCAGTGTGAAAGCCCTCGAGCTTTCACATTGGAATGAGAGGAGAGGCTCTTTCAAGGAGCTTTGCAGGTGCTATTTTTAGCGTTATAGTGCCTGTAAAGCGCCTCAATGTGAAAGTAGCCTTACAGAGGGAGGTTAGGGCTGAAAAGCTAAAGTTGCTTATTGGCCATGAGAACAACATTGGTTTTCTATGAATGACAGACCGTGGGGTCTCTTTAGTAGAAATATATGTGGCGAATGATGGCACAGGGGTTAGGTTGGCTGTATGCTAGTAGATCTAACTATGAATGTGATTTTAATTTCAGAGAAAATTCACATATTTTAATTCACATGTTTTAGGCATAAAAAGAAACCTGTTTAATACTTCTGAAATGTAATTCAAGTAGCAGGTTTGGATTAAATTTCAAGGGCTTTATAACTAAATTATTTGACTCAATGATGGCAAGATCGATTTGTCTGATCAATTTTACAAATGTTTGAACAAAATTCTGCAGGTGAATGACCAGCTTTAGGCAACTTTATTCAAACATTCACCCTCAGTTGCTCTAAAATAGCATTACAGCAGAATAAAAGCTGCCGTTGACCTCTTCTTAGTTGTGCATCACACAGAGCAAAATCTTCTCTCCAGTAATAAATCTGCCACAGACCTGTGCAAATCTCTCACAGCTTGCTGTCCAGAATTAAAAGCATAGGGGTATTAAATACAAATTTAAAAAAAAATAATATAAAAACTGTAGTATAGACTTTAATTGACAGGCAGCCTAATTTGCATCTTAATTTGTTGCTAATTTGCATGATATACAGTGCTCAGCATAAATGAGTATACCCCAACAGATTTGTCAGAAAACCTTTCCTTTCCGAATCAACATTTTCTATACTACACAAATGCGGACCATTGATTGCTACCAAGATTTGTTAATTTGCACACACAAAAAGTGTTTTTCCTAACAAATTCATTCAAGACCATGTTGCAAAAATGAATACACCCCAATGAAAGTCTTAAGGCCCGTACACACAATCTGACTTTTTGACAACAAACATGCAAATTAGCTGTTTTAAGGCAACATCCGACCGTGTGTATGCTCCATCAGACAAACTTTTTCGGTTTTCATCGGACCTTTGTTGGCTGTGCGAACAGACAAACTTTCCGGAAACAAAAGTCCGATGGAGCAAAGTCCGATCGTGTGTACACAAAACCATCGGACTTTTGTACAAACTACAAACACGCATGCTCAGAACCAATGCAAAAGATCAGACAACAATACAGAAGTTAACTAAAGGGTGGCGCCGGAGAATTGAACGTCCTCTTTTTGAAGTGTCGTCATTTCGTTGAAAAGTCACTACGTTCGTGTTTGTTGCAGAAAAAGTCCTGCAGTGTGTATGCTTAATTAGTTTACGGCCAACGCCCTTTGTACAAAAATCCATGGGAAAGTTTGTACAAAGTCCGATCGTGTGTATAAGGCTTTAGGAGCAAAGCAAAATTTTAGACTAAAAATCCTAATAACATGAATCAACCACATGTGAGTCTAATTACTCATTAAACAGGTGTCCAGCTGTCCAACAGACAGTTTATTATAAAAGGGTGTTACTTAACAAAGAAAACCCCTTCCCATTTCATTCTGTAAGCAATGGCACCACATGGAAGAGAAATGTCATGAGGCCTGAAAGAACAAGAAGATCAGCAAAGCTTTACTTATTAGTCGGAATACTGTAGCAAAAGTGATACACAAATTTAACAAAGATGGAACTGCAACCATCTCACAGAGTCATCCAGGCCATCCACAGAAGTTAACACCCCGACAGGAGAGTCTTCTGATGAGAAGGGTTGAAGAAAATCACAATGCAAGTTCACTGCAGTTAGCTAAAGATTTAGAAAGCCAAACTGGGGTGATTGCTTCCCGTGACACAATATGGCGCATGCTGCAGAGAAATGGCATGCATGGGTGTCCTCCACGAAAGAAGCCTCTCCTAAAGCCTAAAAATGTTTTTGGAACTGATGGCTTCAAAACTGTATATCATCACAAAGGTGAGAAGTACAAAGAAAAATGTATGGTGCCTACAGTTAAACATGGTGGTGGCAGTGTCCTTCTGTGGGGCTGCGTGAGCACTTCTGGTGTCAGGGAGCTGCATTTCATTAATTGTCATCGTTCACTTTTCCAACATGACAATGATCCAAAATACATATCTAAGGCCACTGTTGCATTTGTGAAGAAGAACAGAGTGAAAGTGATTCAGTGGCCAAGTATGTCTCCTGATTTGAAGTCAATTGAAATTCTATGGGGAGTTCTGAAGAGACAAATTGGGCATCACTCTCCATCCAGCATCTAGGCTCTACAAGAGGTTGTTTTTTAAGAATGTAATAAGATAGATGTTGCAATATGTCGACAACTTGTTCATTCCATGCCTAGAAGACTTGGTGCTGTCATTACAAATGATGGAGGCCATACATAATACTAGATGTAGTAGTTTTTGATGTGGGGTGTATTCATTTTTGCATCAACTAATTTGAGTAAAACTGAAGATTTTGTAATCTAAGTGATATTATTAACCTTGAGCTAAGAACAAATTATTAACCTTGAGCTAAGAACAAATAGATATTGAGATATTGATTAAAATCTTACTTTTCAAAAGAGGTGTACTCATGCTGAGCACTTGTATGTTCCTCTACATTACATGAAACAATGTGACCAAGTAAGTGCTAGCGCTGCTGCTAATTGATGTCTGGTATTCATTTTCTTCCCCTGCTGTTTCTTCTTTTATAAAACAAAAGCAAAGAAATATCCCAGCTCTATCCTGTCTAACAGTTGGCGTTTAAACAGGGGTTTCGTTTGCACTCATTTGCAAATACATGCATAAGCTGCAGAGTCAGTTCACGGCACCCCAGTATTATCTGCAGTCCTAACTCTATACATTTTTTGAGAGTCTCAATAGTAGAAGCACATGCATAATATTGGATAGGGCAGGTGAGCCTGCAGGGAGCACTCCTCTCCTTAAAGGCACAGGGGCACACTGGACACCCAGCATATAGCACAGTGGCAGCAAAGGAGTCCAGTGCATTCCCTCACCAGTATTCCAACAGTACAAACAAATGGCCACTGCCCCCACCTATAACTGGCCTTCACAGCAAGAAGCACATGGAGGGGCAACGCATGTAAAACAAAACCAAAGAAAATTCACAGCTGAACTTACCAGCCAGTCTGCAACCAACTGAATTGTCCTGTCTAACAGTTTGCATTAAGAATAGGGGTTTCGTTTGCACACATTTGCAAATACATACGTAAGCTGCAGAGCCACGGCACCCCAGTATTATCTGCAGGCCTAACTCTATACAGGTTAGAGAGCCTCCAAAAGTAGAAACACATGCATAATAATGAAAAGGCAGAGGGCAGGGGAGCCTAGAGTTGCCACCTCATCCCTTTAAACCTGAAAACCTTTGAATTACACAAGTTCTGAGGCTAATTAAATGCAGATAAGGCACCGAGTGAGTTTAATTACCACCTTAATCAGCCACAGAACCTGCGTAATTAATATGTGTTCGGGTTTAAAGCAATGAGATGGCAACCACAGGTGAGCCTGAGAGGAGCCCACCCCTCCTTAAAGGCACGGGGCGCACCGGACACCCAGCATATAGCACAATGGCAGCAAAGAAGTCCAGTGAGTCCCCTCACCAGTATTCCAACAGTACAAACAAATGGTCACTGCCCCACCTATAACTGGCCTTCACAGCAGTTATAGGTGGGAGCAGTTGCCATTTGTTTTATACTGTTTTTTCTTTTAACCTGTTCTTTAAAATAAGAGGCTTTGTCTGAATCATCTGGTAATACCTTTTGACTAAGATAAAGTGTATTATCTCTTCTTATCAGTGTCTTGCTGTCATTCTGGCTTGTGGCTGCAATGGCTGACTGTAGGGTATCCTTGGTGGTATGATAGCGGTCCTAAGGGACCTTCCACATAGGAAGTAATCTGAGTTTTAGTTTTGGGTAAGGTGGGGGTCCGTAGTACTCAGTGTTGAGGGACTTGAGGGGCCCAGTGCCTCCTGATTTAAGCAGTGCTACTTGGTCTAGCTTATGGCTGGAAAGGCAGGGAGCCTGTGTTGTTAAGCACATCCTGGGAGTGGTGACCGGGCTCTCACTGTGGGAATGGGCACTAGGCCAAAACACCACTTTTTTTCTGCACATCACCTCCTGGACTAGGCATTTTGGCCTACACTGGAGCTATTTTTGTTACCATGCCGCAAGGCCTAGCAATTTCATTGTACATTGGCACCCTTACTTCCTTCCTTTCTTAATGCATTTTGTCACTGCATCTTTTAGATGTGTCTTTTTTTTTCTCAACAGGGATGGTAGGGTTCAGGTCTTTGGGTCTGCCCTCAAGTCTAGGGGGAGGATGTGTGGCTCTTAGGTTCCTTCCTCCCCTGCCCGGGGCTCTTTCTTCAGTAGAGCCCCTTACCTAGTATTTGGTGGTCGGCTTAGGCTAACCACGAGGAAGGGGATCCGCCAGGCCCTTTGGCTAGGTGGACCAGAGTGCTTTGCCCTATCAGGAGTCTTGCACCCCTGGGGGTCAGGGAAGTCTCTTCTTTTCATAAAGGGAAAATTTTGCACACTGGACTGCAGGCTCGAAAAGAAAAAAAACATTTGGTAGTACCAACCACTAGACTTAGCAAGTTGCTGCTTTTTATTTCCATTTAATTATTATCTGCATTATGAGGCAGGGAATGATACTTTATTATAACTGAGAAGTTGTCCTGAATTGCAAGTTTCTGTGCTCTTATCATGATTTTCAGCCTTGTAAAAATAAGTTGACATGATTCTTCTTTTTTGTGTTTCATTCCTATTTGGTAAATGCTTTATCTTTAGTCCCAGTGAACCTTTAGTGGGTCAAAATAGCCATGCCCAGTGGTGTCTGTATTTAGGGAGCATAGTCATCCTGTTCGCAAACATGCCTTGTATATTACAGTTATATCATACCTTTTACTGGACCACATGTAAATCACAAAATAGTCATCACTAAACGTTGAACAGCTGGGCTATTAATAAATTCAAACATAAAAATGAGAGTCTGTAATGGAGGTATCGTATAGATAAACATATAGATTACAGCTGGGTCTGCAAAAGAACCTGTTAACACAGCTAAGAGAGATCTAAGCTTGCTCCACCAGTTCATAAGTGTCAGCCTGACCATTGTCAAGAGCTACTACAATGTGCAGGAAACTTCTGGGAAGCTGAGAAAATAGCAGCTCCTTGGTTATTTTAAGGAAGAGGAGATGATTAAAAAGCACTCAGTCAGGGAGAAGGAGAAGAAGATCTGGGGAATGAAATGTTCACACGCCTGATTAGATAAACATTGGAAGTCAGGGGAAGATTCTGCATCCATGGAAAAACTGAGCTGTGTCATATGTCTATTAACACTATGGCTTCTGGGGGTGTGGGTTGGGGGGAGGGCAACATAATTACATCTTGAACAGTATGCATATGGATACTGCAAGATATATTCAAAAATATATAGAAGCTACATACCACATCACCATAGCTTAAGTAGCAAAATTGTTAAAAAGTAAAACAACCTGACTTCCCTTATTCCCAGGAACATTACCAGTTTAAAAGGCTGTTTTAGGTTGAAAAATGTATACAAATTAATCTATAGTCATAAAAACATGTCCCTGTCTACTCCAGTTTTTATTCAGCACTTGAAAAATACCCAGTGGTGTCTCCACATAGCCCATTTTAATACCCTTCACAGCACCCAGTGGCAGCTGATGCTCAAATTTTTTTGGGAGGGCGCAAAAAAACTGGAAAATACTAAAAAAAAAAAATCAATTGCAGCCACTGTGCCATTAAATTCAGTCACTGTGCCATCAAATGCAGCTACTTTGCCCATCAATGCCGCCACTGTGCCCATCAATTGCAACCACTGTGCCCATCGAAGGCTGCCACTGTGCCCATCGAATGCTGCCACTGTGACCCCCCGCTCGCCATCTGCCTGGCACTTTACCCTGTCTCAGTGGGGCAGCAGGTGACAGCGGTGAGCGGTGTCCTTCATGTGTCTCCTCCCGTCCTCTCCTGTCAGGTGTCCAATCACAGCGCCTGTCGTTTCAGCCAATCAGGTGATAGGTAACAGACCCGAGCACCTGATTGGCGGAGAGGCGGTTCAGTGTTAGGACAGCAAATATTCATTTGCTGTTCTAACATACCTGGGTGAACTGTGAGCGCCATGCTCACTTTTTTTTTGACGCCTAATAGAGCCTAATCAGGTGCTTCAAAAAAAAAAAAATTCATGCAGAGCATAAATCTATCCATTGGTCATAGAGGGGGTGGCTGGATAGAGGGGGCAGTGCCCGTGCACCCTTATGGATGCACCGCCACTGACAGCACCTTATAAGCCCCTTGAATCCAAGAAGCTTTCAATGCATTGGCATACATCAACTGAGAAGGTCTAGTTCTGTCACAACTCTGTGCTTCTCTGATAAATATAAAACACACCTTAGATATTGGTGGAAGGGGGGGGGGGGTCAATTCTATACTATAAAGTTGGTGTTTGCTTAAAGGGTGCTTACACCAAGTTGTTCATGGACACCTTTTGTGCAATGTCATAGGGACAAAGGTAACAGAGGTTGTGGTTTGTTGCAACCAAAAGGCAGGAAAGAATATAGGAGTTTGGGTTGCATTAGGTAGAGCAGAGGGGTTAGGTAAGTTGGAGGTTTTAGTTACTGGGGCTAATACGGTGAACATGTTAGCCGTAGGTGTTAAGGCTGGAGGAATGGGTAGGATTGAATCTCTGACTCATATCGTGCACTGGGGTCCAGGTTTGTCAACACCAGTGTTTCTGTGCCAGCTTTCAAATTCTCCTTTCACTTAAGTAACTTATCCACATGACAAGTGTAATTTAACTAGAAATGCTCCATTTTAGTAGTGGACAATGCCATTTTTGGAAATGTTTTGATATGCACACCTGGCTTAGAAAAGCAAAGTGCCTTTGTGAATTAGTGCAAAAAACAAGCCAACAAGAAGAGTGTAATAAAATACACTGTCGAGTCCTACCAGGGGCGTATCTACCGTAAAGCAAACAAGGCGTTTGCCTTGGGCAGTGAATAGATAGTGAATAATTCTGCGCCACAAAAAATAAAAAAAATAAAAAGTGATGAATAAAGCAGCTACACCCTAAGCAAAAAATGAATGAAATTCATAAATGCATAAATGTGAAAAACAGAGAGGGGTTGGGGAGCGCTAAGTGATTGACAAAGGAAAAATAATATGACATATAGGACAAAAATCCCTTAAATGTGAATGAATTCAAATAAAAATACCAGCCTGCCCATATGTATAAAAATTGAGTGAACAAAATTCATAAATCTGAAATATAGTGAACAATAATAATTGTGCAACCGTGACATGTAGTGTCAAATAAATAATATATATATCAAATAGAAATTGACATCAATAACAAAGTCCATCCAAAATTGGTGTAGAATCCTGATGTAAATCTATGATAACAAGACGTGAGCAGCAAAATCCCTTCACCATCACTGAAATAAAACACCAATGTGCTCATGGAAGTGGATGTCCGCTTACCAGATGAAGTTGACCTGATTAAAAAAAGGTCAAATAGGCTTTAGCAAGATATTGCTTGCTGCAATGGAGAAAAATGAACCAGACTCTTGTCCTCACATCACAGGGTCTCACGCATGGGATATAAAATAGATGGAGAGGAACCAAACATAGTGTAACACCATTTGTTTAAAAATAAAGTAAAAACAAAGCATAGCCAAATGGCTACTCACATAGAAGGTGCCATCGCCCGGCACTGAGGCTGAAAAGCGTATCTTGGAATGGGGGAATCCAATCTATGGGAGAGGTTCCTAGATGATCGCGGCAGCGGCGTGCGTTCCACCCTCGACGGACAAACGAACCACGGAAGCCGGAAGTGATGTAATTGCGTGACCAAGTACCGCCTCGACGTACGTTTCGTTATACACGTCTTCAGGAAGCGTACTTGGTCACTAAGGAGATAGTTTAAATAGTGTTTGAAATTTACATAAAGAGGAGGGGTTGAATGCTTCACAGCCTCAGTGCCATTCACAGAACACCGTACAACCATCTCAAATAGCAGTTGAAATAACAGAGGTAGATTACCTTCCACAAATAATTAGACAATATAAATAATCTTGAATACTGCTACTGGTAGGAAATGAGTTTCAAAATGAAACTGGGATAAGGATGGCACATTCCGCCAATATCTGACTTAAGGGGAATGTAAAAAATTTAAAGAAACCAAGAGTAAATAATGAAAAATATATATATATATATATTCACTAAATTTAGTGAGTATAGCTCAATATGGATTAAGAATAAGAAAACAACTAAAAATAACTGAAAAGCACCAACAGTTGCATAGAAAAAAATAAATAAAAAAATATAAAAAATAAAAAATAATCAAAAAATATTATTTTAAATAAAATAAAAAAAATGCTAAAATTGAATTGATATTAAAAAAATACCTGAAAAAAAGACATCCAAAAATCAATAAAAATTGTATTAATGGTCCAGAAAAAATTAAGTCTATGAGAATATCCAGCATAGATCCTAATCATTAGTCAAAAAACAATTTAAGTCCAGTTCGATATTCAGGCCCTGCGGCTGCATCGTTTGTAAACGGTACAGCCACTGGGTCTCATTCTGAGAAACAGCCTTTTTAAGGTTAGTACCTCTCCAATTCGAGGTAATCTTGTCTATACCGTAAAAGGTAAGTAAACGAGGGTCTCTATTGTGGACCATACGAAAGTGCCATGATACACTATGATTTAGATAACCTTTAGAAATATTAGCTACATGTTCGTTGATACGAACCCTCAATTTGCGGGTGGTGCGACCCACATATTGGATAGAACAGGGGCACTCCAACACATAAGTGACATAGCTAGAATTGCATGTAATCAGAGGTTTTATGGAGAATTCTTGTCGGGTGACCTTAGAATGGAATTTAGAAATCTTTTTCCCTGCTCTATTTGTGGTACGGCAGGCTTTGCATCTAGTGCAATAATGAAACCCTGATCCATCCAGAAAAGTAGAAAGTTTCTTAGGAGGATCGGGCACATTGGGGGCTATCATATTCCTAAGTCCTGGTGCTCGTCTATAAATAAACTTTGGTTTGGGGGGGAGTAGGTTCTGTAAATCTCTGTCCTTACAAAGTATAGGCCAGTATTTACAAAATATTTTTTCCACACCCTTGTATTGGCGATGGAAACCTGATATAAACGGGATGTCTCCCAAAAAGGGGACTTTTTCCTTAGGGACTAGAAGGGAGTCCCTATTCATGGCCAAAACTTGGTTTTTGGTTTTTATAAGATTTTTAAGGGGATAACCTTTCTCCTGAAACCTTTTGGTAAGAATCTCAGATTGTGCATGGTAGTCAGTAATGTCATCACAATTTCTCCTGATGCACATATACTGTCCCTTAGGGACGGCTCCTAACCATTGTGGATGGTGACAGCTGTTAACTGGCACAAATCCATTACGGTCAGTAGCCTTGAAAAATGTTTTGGAGACCAACCTATTCCCTTGTTTGGTTAGAGTAAGGTCTAAATAATTAATAGTATCCCAACTGAATTCAGCAGTAAACCTGAGTCCATAGGTATTGTTATTCAGACTCAGGAGGAATTCTTGAAACTCTGATATGGTGCCATCCCACAAAAGAATGACGTCGTCAATGTACCTTTTATAGTACCTTAACGATTTGTTAGGTTGATGGTAAATGGCTTCGTGTTCCCATTTATTGAGCACTATATTTGCTACACTGGGGGCATACCTAGCCCCCATGGCAACTCCTTTTACTTGATTGTAAAACTGGTGGTGTGCCCAAAAATAATTATTCCCCATAGCCAATTTTAGTCCTTCGACTAGAAATTCAATTTGCAGTAATTTAAGTTTTGATTGATCAATAAGTGCTAATTTAACTGCTACCAGGGCATCTTGTTGTTTAATATTGGTATAGAGTGATTCTATATCAATAGTCACTAGTAAAGTGTTTGAAGATATCGTAATACCCTGTAGAGATTGGATAAGAGCTCGGCTGTCTTTCAAATATGATCGCCCACAGGTGACTAAAGGCTGTAGGTAAATATCCAAGTACTCTCCTACACGGGAATATAGAGACCCTATCCCGCTCACTATTGGTCGGCCGGGGGGTTTTTCTTTACATTTGTGTATCTTGGGCAATATATATAAGACTGGGATACGTGGGGCCTTGGGAATAAGATAATGGGCTTCCTTTTTATTGAGAATATGTGACTGTAGACCCTTGTTTACCCAACAAGAGAGCTGTGCTGTAAATTGTGGTGTAGGATCTGACAATAAGGGTTTATAGGTGGTGGTATCCTGTAACAGTCTTTGGATCTCTAAATTGTAGTTCTCTTTGCTGAGAACTACTACTCCTCCCCCTTTATCCGCTGGTCGAACTACTATTTGTTTATTATCTTCTAATTTTTTAATACCTTCACGGATAGACTGATTAGTACTAGATTTTGGGATTTTGAGTAATCTTACCTCCTCTTGAACCATGTTTTTAAATACTTCAATGTGGTGATGAGTACTTTTCTTAGGATTGAAAACTGAATTATTCTTGAGTCCACTATGCAAAAAAGTGGTCTCAATCCCTTCAGAGAGGGGGGGGGACATTTGTTTGTGAAGAAAAATGTTTTTTGATATTTAGTTTCCTAATAAATTTCTCTATATCAACAAATATATCAAATTTGTTGATATTTTTGCTATGTGCAAATTTTAACCCTTGCGATAATACTAATAGTTCTTCCTCTGACAGGTCTACTCCAGATAAGTTAAAAATCCCTGTATTTAACTGTCCCGTTTTCTTTTTCTTTCTCCTTCTCCCTCTACTGCCTCTTTTTCTGTAGGCTCTTTGGAATGTTGGGGTGTAGTAGGTGGAATTCTGTAGGGTCCTTTCCATTCCTTCCATTCCCCCCCTGGTTGATGATAATTATGATGATTATAATAGGGTCGGCCTCGATAATTGCCCCTATAATTGCCTCTAGGGGGTCTGGGTTGGTAATAGTTATATTCTGGATTATGATATTGATACTCAAAATCAGATGGTCTATTAGACAAAGGCGCAAACCTATTTTGTGTAGGTACCGTATAAGGTGCTGGATAAGAGTAGTTATTATTATTTTGTAAAGAATAATTTTTGCCCCTCTGAGGGGGGTTGTTTCTGGGGTGAGAAACTGGTTTATTAGAGGTTCTTACTGGAGTGTGAGGGGTTGCCCTCTTATTAAAATCCTTGGCTAGTTGGCTGACAGCATTATGTATCTCCAAGTCTCGTTCGACTGGAGGTACATTGGAATTAGTTGGAATTGAATCAGTTTGCCATTTGTAAACCTGATTCTGTTCAAAGTCTTTAATATCTCTCTGGTATTTTTTAAGTTTCTTTTGCTGAATATCAGTATCATATTTAGACAAATGTGTGTGCAACTGCTGGGCTTTATCTAAAAACTCTTTAGTTTCTTTGAATGGCTCCATTTTTTCTTTAAGCTCAGAATTTTTGGCTTCAAGGATGCGTCCCTTGGCTTGGCGCCTCCTAACCATCATTTGCATGAGCTTCTGCTCGCAAGCATTGAAAAACTGGAACCATTCGTCTAAAAAAGTAGGATCCGAAACTCCATCATTGGGATTTACATCCCACCGTAATCTCCTGGGTGTGAGATTTTTTTCAATATATAAATCGAATGAGGCTATGTCCCACCACAGCCTGACCTGTTTTTCCATATCTGATTGTAATTGTTTAAAGCCTATTTCAAGATCTAAATTAGGGCTGGGTGTTTTCTGAAAAATTTCCTCAATGTTAATCTGGCGCCCTTTCATAAAGTTAAAGACGTCCATGGCTGCGTGAATGAAAAATCCCAAAAACAACAAAATTATTTTTTGGAACCAGACCAGTGAATAGATAGTGAATAATTCCGCGCCATAAAAAATAAAAGAAATAAAAAGTGATGAATAAAGCAGCTACACCCTAAGCAAAAAATGAATGAAATTCATAAATGCATAAATGTGAAAAACAGAGAGGGGTTGGGGAGCGCTAAGTGATTGACAAAGGAAAAATAATATGACATATAGGACAAAAATCCCTTAAATGTGAATGAATTCAAATAAAAATACCAGCCTGCCCATATGTATAAAAATTGAGTGAACAAAATTCATAAATCTGAAATATAGTGAACAATAATAATTGTGCAACCGTGACATGTAGTGTCAAATAAATAATATATATATTAAATAGAAATTGACATCAATAAACAAAGTCCATCCAAAATTGGTGTAGAATCCTGATGTAAATCTTTGATAACAAGACGTGAGCAGCAAAATCCCTTCACCATCACTGAAATAAAACACCAATGTGCTCATGGAAGTGGATGTCCGCTTACCAGATGAAGTTGACCAATTTAATTAAAAAAAGGTCAAATAGGCTTTAGCAAGATATTGCTTGCTGCAATGGAGAAAAATGAACCAGACTCTTGTCCGCACATCACAGGGTCTCACGCATGGGATATAAAATAGATGGAGAGGAACCAAACATAGTGTAACACCATTTATTTAAAAATAAAGTAAAAACAAAGCATAGCCAAATGGCTACTCACATAGAAGGTGCCATCGCCCGGCACTGAGGCTGAAAAGCGTATCTTGGAATGGGGGAATCCAATCTATGGGAGAGGTTCCTAGATGATCGCGGCAGCGGCGTGCGTTCCACCCTCGACGGACAAACGAACCACGGAAGCCAGAAGTGATGTAATTGCGTGACCAAGTACCGCCTCGACGTACGTTTCGTTATACACGTCTTCAGGAAGCGTACTTGGTCACTAAGGAGATAGTTTAAATAGTGTTTGAAATTTACATAAAGAGGAGGGGTTGAATGCTTCACAGCCTCAGTGCCATTCACAGAACACCGTACAACCATCTCAAATAGCAGTTGAAATAACAGAGGTAGATTACCTTCCACAAATAATTAGACAATATAAATAATCTTGAATACTGCTACTGGTAGGAAATGAGTTTCAAAATGAAACTGAGATAAGGATGGCACATTCCGCCAATATCTGACTTAAGGGGAATGTAAAAAATTTAAAGAAACCAGGAGTAAATAATGAAAAATATATATATATATTCACTAAATTTAGTGAGTATAGCTCAATATGGATTAAGAATAAGAAAACAACATACTTAACCTTAATTCATAAGCCCCCCAAGGACCCGGAGCTATGTACATCATACAGACCGATCGCATTATTAAACAACGATCTAAAAATTTTAACCAAACTCCTAGCCTCCCGTCTGTATCCATTGTTGCCATCAGTAATTGATCCCGACCAAACGGGTTTCATGCCCAAGAGGTCTACTGATGTAAATCTTAGAAGACTCTTTACAAATATCCATACCCAGCATTGTAACTCGGGGACAAGGGCCATGGCTCTATTAGACATAGAAAAGGCTTTCGACACAGTGGAGTGGCCCTTTCTTTGGGAGACCCTCCGGAGGATGGGCTTTCCACTAAAGTTCATTTCGTGGTTACAGACGATATACAAGAGTCCTACCTCTTCGATACGTCTTGGCTCCAGTTTGTCATCTCCCTTCAGACTGTTTAGGGGAACTAGACAGGGCTGCCCTCTCTCCCCGGCCTTGTTTGCCATAGCCATTGAGCCAGTTGCCGAAGCCCTGCGTACATCGCCCCATATCAAGGGGTTGCGTATTGGCTTGCTGGAGGAGAGGGTAGCCCTGTACGCAGATGATATGGTCCTTTTTCTTGCAGATGCTGGTCCGTCGCTCCAAGGAGCACTTTCAGTTCTAGACACTTTCTCCGAAGTTACGGGTTTACGGGTCAATTGGTCAAAATCCACCCTATTCCCAATAGATCAGGAAGCTAAGAACACCTCTCCCCCTGACAGCCCGTTAAGTTGGGTAGACACTTTCAAATATCTTGGGGTTCAGGTCTCATCCCATGCCCACGATTTTATTAAACTAAACCTCGACCCTGTGTTTGATGATATGAAACCTAAACTCAAATCATGGAGCAATTTACCCCTATCGGTTTGGGGTAGAGTAAATCTCCTCAAGATGAAAATTATCCCCAAATTCACCTACCTTTTTCGTCACTCCCCGCAGTGGATCCCCAAATCATTCTTCACCAAACTCAATCAAAAGTTCTCAGATTTCTTGTGGGGCCCCACCCCACCTAGATACAAACTGTCTACCTTGATGAGGCCAACATCTCAGGGGGGTATGGCCTTCCCAGATTGTCATAAATATTTCCTAGCCTCACAGTTAGTGACGGTAGTCTGGTGGTTAGTCCCTGACAAAACCAATGCGGCCTCAGCTTTGGAGGCCACAGTGGTGGGTTCCTGGGAGACCCTTCAGCTTTTAATACATAGAGGACCACGCGCCCCACACCCTCTAACCCCCTCCATGCACACTACCTTGCGAGCATGGCGAACGGGTCTTATTATTGGAAAACATAAACTCTCTGAACCCTCACCCAATGCCCCGCTATGGTCAAACCCCAATTTACCACATTTTCTGAAGCTCCCAGACCCCCAAATATGGACCAAATATGGCATCAAATTAATATCACAAGTTATATCGCAGACTTCATTGCTTTCCTTTGACCAGTTATCCTCAATGTACAACCTACCGAAACACTATCAGTTCCGCTATTTCCAACTGGCACATGCATTTGCTGCCCAATTTCCTCACTCCTCTTGTATCCTGACTCAATCCGAGCTGGAGAGGACGCTCCGATACGGCTGCGCGGAAAAACCTACTTCGCGTTTATACGCGCATCTGATCTTTGTGTCCTTACCATCTCTGGATGGACTCTGGTCCCGTTGGCAACGCGATATTCCTGCGTTGGATAACGACGACTGGGATGATGTCTGGGATTTCCCTTTCAGGTCACTCGTCTCCATAAGAGACAGAGTGGTACAATTTAAAATAGTCCATAGGGCCTACTTTACCCCACATAGACTACACCTGATGAACCCTCAGCATTCTCCGGAATGCTGGAGATGTGGCATATCCCCCGGGGACTTCGCACACATCTTCTGGCACTGTCCAAGATTACAACAATACTGGAAAGAGGTACTTGATCTAACCAATAAAGTGGCCTCAACCAACCTTTCCCCGCTGATGGAGATTTGTATACTGGGCTTATTAGATAATGTTGTTCCTACCATAGCCAAACGCACTCTGATCAGTCTACTACTCTTCTATGCTAGGAAAAATATCGCAATGCAGTGGAAAAAATCTAACCCTCCATCAATTGCGCAGTGGAAACATCTAGTTAATGGGAACCTTCCGCTATACAAGGACACCTATGCTAACAGAGGTTGTCCTTTGAAATTTGACAAAGTCTGGCGTAAGTGGATGGAAAAAATGAATATCTCATAATAAACATAGATCTATAATAATTTTCAGGGCAAAATTCTGATTAGAATTGTGTGTTTTTAAACCCAACTCTCTGCAATTCCAGGCTAATGTACTGTACTGTATTTAACAGACTATTTCCTTCTGTGGAGGACCATATATTTACTGCTATTTACCTGTATTTACTTATATTACTGCTATATACCCTGGCAACTCACGCTGTCGGACGCTTTGCTTAACCTGGTGTGGTGTTGATGTACTGTAGCAACCAAGTGTTACTGTTTGTTTGTCTCAAAATCTTAATAAAAATATTTTTAAAAAAAAAAGAATAAGAAAACAACTAAAAATAACTGAAAAGCACCAACAGTTGCATAGAAAAAAATAAATAAAAAAATATAAAAAATAAAAAATAAAAAATAATCAAAAAATATTATTTTAAATAAAATAAAAAAATGCTAAAATTGAATTGATATTAAAAAAATACCTGAAAAAAAGACATCCAAAAATCAATAAAAATTGTATTAATGGTCCAGAAAAAATTAAGTCTATGAGAATATCCAGCTTAGATCCTAATCATTAGTCAAAAAACAATTTAAGTCCAGTTCGATATTCAGGCCCTGAGGCTGCATCGTTTGTAAACGGTACAGCCACTGGGTCTCATTCTGAGAAACAGCCTTTTTAAGGTTAGTACCTCTCCAATTGGAGGTAATCTTGTCTATACCGTAAAAGGTAAGTAAACGAGGGTCTCTATTGTGGACCATACGAAAGTGCCGTGATACACTATGATTTAGATAACGTTTAGAAATATTAGCTACATGTTCGTTGATACGAACCCTCAATTTGCGGGTGGTGCGACCCACATATTGGATAGAACAGGGGCACTCCAACACATAAGTGACATAGCTAGAATTGCATGTAATCAGAGGTTTTATGGAGAATTCTTGTCGGGGGACCTTAGAATGGAATTTAGAAATCTTTTTCCCTGCTCTATTTGTGGTACGGCAGGCTTTGCATCTAGTGCAATAATGAAACCCTGATCCATCCAGAAAAGTAGAAAGTTTCTTAGGAGGATCGGGCACATTGGGGGCTATCATATTCCTAAGTCCTGGTGCTCGTCTATAAATAAACTTTGGTTTATTTATAGACGACCCATAGTGAGCGGGATAGGGTCTCTATATTCCCGTGTAGGAGAGTACTTGGATATTTACCTACAGCCTTTAGTCACCTGTGGGCGATCATATTTGAAAGACAGACGAGCTCTTATCCAATCTCTACAGGGTATTACAATATCTTCAAACACTTTACTAGTGACTATTGATATAGAATCACTCTATACCAATATTAAACAACAAGATGCCCTGGTAGCAGTTGAATTAGCACTTATTGATCAATCAAAACTTAAATTACTGCAAATTGAATTTCTAGTCGAAGGACTAAAATTGGCTATGGGGAATAATTATTTTTGGGCACACCACCAGTTTTACAATCAAGTAAAAGGAGTTGCCATGGGGGCTAGGTATGCCCCCAGTGTAGCAAATATAGTGCTCAATAAATGGGAACACGAAGCCATTTACCATCAACCTAACAAATTGTTAAGGTACTATAAAAGGTACATTGACAACGTCATTCTTTTGTGGGATGGCACCATATCAGAGTTTCAAGAATTCCTCCTGAGTCTGAATAACAATACCTATGGACTCAGGTTTACTGCTGAATTCAGTTGGGATACTATTAATTATTTAGACCTTACTCTAACCAAACAAGGGAATAGGTTGGTCTCCAAAACATTTTTCAAGGCTACTGACCGTAATGGATTTGTGCCAGTTAACAGCTGTCACCATCCACAATGGTTAGGAGCCGTCCCTAAGGGACAGTATATGCGCATCAGGAGAAATTGTGATGACATTACTGACTACCATGCACAATCTGAGATTCTTACCAAAAGGTTTCAGGAGAAAGGTTATCCCCTTAAAAACCTTATAAAAACCAAAAACCAAGTTTTGGCCATGAATAGGGACTCCCTTCTAGTCCCTAAGGAAAAAGTCCCCTTTTTGGGAGACATCCCGTTTATATCAGGTTTCCATCGTCAATACAAGGGTGTGGAAAAATTTTTTCGTAAATGCTGGCCTATACTTTGTAAGGACAGAGATTTACAGAACCTACTCCCCCCCAAACCAAAGTTTATTTATAGACGAGCACCAGGACTTAGGAATATGATAGCCCCCAATGTGCCCGATCCTCCTAACTTTCTACTTTTCTGGATGGATCAGGGTTTCATTATTGCACTAGATGCAAAGCCTGCCGTACCACAAATAGAGCAGGGAAAAAGATTTCTAAATTCCATCCTAAAGTCACCCGACAAGAATTCTCCATAAAACCTCTGATTACATGCAATTCTAGCTATGTCACTTATGTGTTGGAGTGCCCCTGTTCTATCCAATATGTGGGTCGCACCACCCGCAAATTGAGGGTTCGTATCAACGAACATGTAGCTAATATTTCTAAAGGTTATCTAAATCATAGTGTATCATGGCACTTTCGTATGGTCCACAATAGAGACCCTCGTTTACTTACCTTTTACGGTATAGACAAGATTACCTCCAATTGGAGAGGTACTAACCTTAAAAAGGCTGTTTCTCAGAATGAGACCCAGTGGCTGTACCGTTTACAAACGATGCAGCCGCAGGGCCTGAATATCGAACTGGACTTAAATTGTTTTTTGACTAATGATTAGGATCTATGCTGGATATTCTCATAGACTTAATTTTTTCTGGACCATTAATACAATTTTTATTGATTTTTGGATGTCTTTTTTTCAGGTATTTTTTTAATATCAATTCAATTTTAGCATTTTTTTATTTTATTTAAAATAATATTTTTTGATTATTTTTTATTTTTTATATTTTTTTATTTATTTTTTTCTATGCAACTGTTGGTGCTTTTCAGTTATTTTTAGTTGTTTTCTTATTCTTAATCCATATTGAGCTATACTCACTAAATTTAGTGAATATATATATATATTTTTCATTATTTACTCTTGGTTTCTTTAAATTTTTTACATTCCCCTTAAGTCAGATATTGGCGGAATGTGCCATCCTTATCCCAGTTTCATTTTGAAACTCATTTCCTACCAGTAGCAGTATTCAAGATTATTTATATTGTCTAATTATTTGTGGAAGGTAATCTACCTCTGTTATTAAGTGTTCTTGCATAGCAAGACCACTTACTGTTATCTCACATATATATTATTAAGTGTTCTTGCATAGCAAGACCACTTACTGTTATCTCACATATATATTATTAAGTGTTCTTGCATAGCAAGACCACTTACTGTTATCTCACATATATATTATTATTCTTATTATAGCCAAATTTACCACCCTAACTCCTCCCACAGTTTTTACACTACATAGACAAGTAATATACCGAAACGTGCGGAATGTTCCCGAATGGTGTGCTATTACTTTGTGGAACGTTTCGCCGAATGGTTCACGAAATATCGTCATTTTTGCGGCGAAATTGGTCCCATAGGAATGAATGGGGAAACTAGAGTGGGAGATGACAAAAGCTGGAAAATCAGAACATGATTTCTAAACTGCCGCCACTCCCTCATTTTCAAGCCCACCTACACAAATCTTATATCAAAACGTTCAGCTATCCCTGCTGCCACTAAACATGTCCACGGCTAAGCCATAGTCCTGATAGTTTTCACAATATGACCATTTGTTTGCAACTCACGCCGTCCATTGACATTCATTGAAACTACACTCTAGCCCCCTCCAAATTTGAAGGGCAATTTCTAAACTGCGACTGTGCCTTCATTTTTAATATTTCAGAGACATACTATGTATCAAAATCTAGGTCAGGGTCTTGTGATTCTCACAATATAAAGATCTTCGCTGTAGGATGTATAGTTTTTAAAATACGGCCATTTGTTTAGAGGTCATTTCAGGAAATTTTAGCCATTAATCAGAGTGCACTGTTAGTGTTTGTTTTGTTGCCATGGTTACCAAAGCTTCTGTTATACACAGGGGGGAGGTGGCTGGAGCATCTCAGCTGATTACAGAGCCCGGGGGAGGGGACAGACACACCATGTACTGATTTATAATAGAGGAATATGATGGGGCAGTTTTGATGGGGTAATTCTGATGGGGCAGTTTTTTTTTTTTTTTTTTTCAAATAACAGTTTTTATTAAACATATAGACATACATATACATTAAGCAATAGCGTTGCTTATAATTAAGTGCAATAGATAAACAGTCAATGCCATAGACATTGAGCTTCTGATGGTAATCGTCAAGGTACATTAGTGGTATAATATCTTCCAAACCATCTGAAGTTTTCAACCAACAAATAACATTATTAAACTGAAAATGTATTAGCAGTTTACAGAGAGAAGGAAAATAAAGTAGGAAAAGAGGAAAGAGGGATGAAAGGGGGAAAGGGAAGTGGGGAGGGGGGGGTCTAGCCGCAGACCTAGGGCGGGTCCTCTCGTTTATGCCATTCCTCCCAGACCATGTCATGGGCCTCCATTCTGTTTTGTATCCTGGCTGTCATCTTCTCCATTAGCTCTATGTCCTTTATTCTGGTATAGAGGTCTGCTCGGGAGGGTGGAATCTGTTTCTTCCAATATAGGGCTACCAGGCATCTCGCTGCTGTGAGAACATGGCCTAATAGTTTCCTAGAGTGTCGGGATATACGTAGCCCAGACACACCAAGAAGAAACAGTTTCGGGACTTTGGGGACCTGGACGCCCAGTAGGCGATTCAGCAATAATTGTGTTTCCGTCCAAAAGGGAATTATCTTGGGACATGTCCAGTAAATATGAAATAAGGTCCCCCTGTCCTTCATACACCGCCAGCATCTATCCGAGCTGGATGGGAAAATGGCGTGGAGGATATCAGGTGTCATATACCAGAAGAATAGGACCTTGTATGCATTCTCTTTGTACAAAGTGCATAATGAGCTTTTAGCCGCCTGGGACCAAATCGTCTTCCAGGTAGCTTCCGAGATCTCCTCCCCTAGAAACTTCTCCCAGCGGATCATGTACGAGTGCTTACCCTGATCTGTAATGTTATAGGAGTTCAGTATCTGATAAATATCAGATATTAGCCCGCGTCTAGTTGAGCCCTCTAATATCAAACCCTCAAAGGGTGATGGGGTCGAAAACTGTAAGTTCGGGGCAATTGATTGAGCGTAGTGCCTAATCTGCAAGTATCCAAAGAACACTTGCTTTGGTAAATCAAATTTTCTCTGTAACTCTGTAAAGGACAGTAATCTGCGCGTGCATGGGTGTACCAAATGGCCAAAGTGGAATAAATTCCTCATCGCCCATGGAAAAGACATCTGATGAGTAAGGCCTACAGGCAGCTTGGGGTTGTAGAGGAACGATGTGAGGAGTGATCTATCTGAGCATAGCTTATAGAGCCGTGCTACTTTACGCCAAAGTGTACTAATGTGGAGCATGGGGCCCAAGAGTTGAGTGGACTCCACCTTCACCTCCGCATTCCACAGCATGCTATTTGGATGGATTGGGGCCATCCAAAGTTTTTCTATTTCTGTCCACTTATTATATGAGCGTTGGGTGAACCAAGAAGCCAGGGTTCGCAGTTGAGTGGCTTGATAGTATTTAGTTAGGTCAGGGAATGATAGACCGCCGTCTGAACGTGCCGCTGTCATAACTGATTGTGGGATTCTATGTCTTTTGTAATTCCAAACAAATCGTACTAGATCCGCCTGGAGTTTTTTCAGTTCTGATAGGGGTATTGGGATGGGGAGAGTCTGGAATAGATACAGTAACTTTGGTAGGATGACCATCTTAACAGAGGCTATCCTCCCTAGTAGGGAGATATGATGAGCCTTCCATTTCAATAGAAGGTCCCTTATAGTTTTAAAGAGAGGGGGGTAATTGGCTCGGTATAGGGTGGAATAAGAGGGAGTTAGCTGTACTCCCAGATATTTCAATGATGATGACTGCCAATGGTAAGGGAAGTTATGTTGTAGGTGTTGTGTTTCCTGTGTTGGGATATTAATGGGTAGGGCTTCTGATTTAGTTGCATTTATCTTGTATCCTGATAGGGATCTGTATAGGTCAAGTTCGGCGTGTAGATTAGGAAGTGACATTCTGGGTTGGGTCAGGGTGAGGATAATATCATCAGCAAACAAGGCTAGTTTGAATTCCCTGTCCCGCAGCGGTATGCCGTGAATGTTGGGGTTTTTTCGGATGGAAGCCGCCAGAGGCTCGACACACAACGCAAAAAGTAGCGGTGAGAGTGGGCACCCCTGGCGGGTCCCATTCGTGATTGGAAAGGCCCGTGATAGAGCGAAGGGAGTTTTTACTTGGGATGAGGGATTAGTGTACAGATGTCTAATTGCTTGGAGGAATGGGCCCTGAAATCCCATGCAATTCAACGTGGCGAAGAGGAAGGACCAGCCGAGGCGGTCAAAAGCCTTTTCCGCGTCCAAGCCAAGGACTAACGCTTGCTGCTTATTCCTGTTCGCCACGTCTATTAGGTCAATAATTCTTCTCGTGTTATCCCCCGCCTGACGTAGGGGGACGAATCCCACCTGATCCTTGTGTATTAGCGAGGGAAGTATCAGGTTTAGTCGCATTGAAAGGAGTTTAGTAAAAATTTTTAGATCAGAGTTTAGGAGTGCGATTGGCCTGTAGCTGGCGCACACAGAAGGATCCTTGTCAGGCTTAGGAATTAACGTGAGGAACGACCTCTGCATGTCAGTGGGAATGGGGGTTTTCTGAAAGAAGGCGTTGAACATCCTGCACATATATGGTAGTAGAATCGGGAGAAATGTCTTATAATACTCATAAGGAAGGCCATCTGGGCCAGGTGATTTATGAGAGGGCAGAGTTTTGATGGTGGCCGTTAGCTCTTCCTCTGTAATCGGTGCATTAAGTGACATCAGGTCCGTCTTAAGTAATTTGGGGAGTCCACAGTCCTCCAAGTATTGCTTCATTCGATCTTTTATTTCAGGTGGGGCCGGGTCTCTGGGAATTTCAGGGTTATTATATAGTGTTGTGTAAAATTCTCCGAAGGTCTGGGCTATATCTTGGGGGTGTGACATGAGGGCCCCCTTTTTATCTTTAATTTGGTGAGGTGTGGACAGGTGAGAGCGTTCCGAGAGTTTACGTGCTAGGATAGTATGGGCCTTATTCCCCTTGTCATAGTATGTTTGTCTTAATCGAGTAAGTGCTTTCTCTACCTGTCCCAACGCTAAATCTCGAAGGGTGTTTCTGAGGCATATTACTTTTTTGAGAAGGTTTAGGGATGGTGATATTTGCAGTCGGGTTTCTAGAATTTTAAGGTCTCTTTCGGCTTGAATTTTAGATGCCATCGCATTTTTCTTCATGGCCGAAGAAATCGCTATACACCGTCCCCGTAGGACTGCCTTGTGGGCTTCCCAGAGGGTGGTTAAGGAGACTTCGGGGGTGTTATTTTCTTGGAAGTAATTCTGCAGGGTTGTCTCTAGTTCCGATCTGGACGGGATATGTTGTAAGAGGAAGTTATTTAGCTGCCAATTACTAGGTTTACGGGTTGGGGTACCTATTTCTAGTGACATAAGGACTGGGGCATGGTCAGACCACGAGATGGGGAGGATCTGGGCGGTTTTGATGGCGCGCAGGGTATTGTTATTAACGAAGATATAGTCTATGCGGGAATGCATGAGGTGAGGGGCAGAATAGAATGTGAATTGCTCATCCCCTGGGTGTAAGGCTCTCCATGCATCGAATAAGGCATGTCGCCTGGTCAGCTGACGAAACAGCTTGGAATCACGGACGGTCCGAGCCTGGTGGGCTGCAGGGTTAATCACGTGACGGTCTAAACCCACTGAGTGCACCAGGTTAAAGTCTCCGCCAATAATTAAATAATCATTGGGTTGTCTAAAGAGGCGAGCGAGGACTCTAGATAGGAAATGTATTTGATGGGTATTGGGTGCGTAGATATTACAGAAAGTTACCGCCTGTGTTTGCCACTGACCTCTTAAAATTATATAATGTCCCCCCGGATCTATGAGGGAGTCGGTGCATTTAAATGGAGAGCCTTTTTTAAACATAATAGCAACACCCGCACGTTTACGAGGGCTAAAGGCCTGATAAATCTGGGGGTACTGTTTGGATGCGAAGGCGAAAGCATTCCCTCTATTGAAGTGTGTCTCCTGCAGCATAGCTACATCTGCCCCAATCTGCCTGAGTTCCCTCAATGCGAGATGTCTTTTTTTGTTTGAGTTCAAGCCATGGACATTAAACGATAAGATCTTAGCCATGGTCGGTGGTGAGTGCGTGCATCAGATTACTTAGCTTATCCAGTCGTGGACCTTCCAGGGAGTCCAAGGTGTGACGTGAATCAGGCGTGAGAGGAAGCCGAGTGGTTGCTCCAGACCTGCGGCGAGCCATGAGAGGAAAAAAAATTGGGGTGGGGGGGGGGTAGAAGAAGTAGAATAAGTGAAGGGGAGAAAAGAGAAAGAGAAAAATAGTTAGTAGCAGATCATTTAGCAATAAACATTTTGTTGTTGTCTCGGGCAGTGAGAACCGCCCGGGCTCTAAGAAGTTCCAGTAGGTCCCCTCGGCCGGGGCCCCTAACGGGGACTCAGGCCGGGGGGGCATAGCGAACAAGCAAAATCAACTGTGTTCAAGTCCTCAAAACTGAGTGACAATAGGGAACTCTAGTGGGATTAACCTCCAGGGGGGGGTCAGTGACCAAAAGTTCCACCGCTGAGTTGTCTCCGGCAAAAAAGGGGGGGGGGGTGCCCTATGTTGCTAAAAAAAAATGACAGGTGGGGAAGGCCTAGGGGGATAGTCTATAATTGTAGTTGTATTGGGAGGGGCAGGAGAGGAGGGAGATATAGTCATCCTTTTTTAGGCTTTGTTTTGGTGGATCCGCTGGGAGAGTCCCGATCCCTGGGACGCTTAGTTGGTGGGACCTTCTGCCACACCACTGGAGGAGGTGTGGGCAAATCTACTAAGTCCCATTCAGGCAGGCGGGGTGGTGGGATTTCCATGGTGTCACAGAAGTTTTCCACGTCTTCTGGAAAGCGTAGCACTGCGGTTTTTCCCTGCCTTCGGGCAGTGAGGCTGAAGGGGAATCCCCAGCGGTAGGTGATGTCGTTTTCTTGGAGCAGGATGAGTAGGGGTTGGAGCAGTCTGCGTTTCTGTAACGTTATCCAGGAAAGGTCTGGAAAAAGTTGGACCTGCGTGTTTTCAAAGAGAATCTTTTTTGTGGTGCGGGCTTTGCGCATGATGTCCTCTTTCAGGGGAAATGAGTGGACCCTGCATATGACATCTCGGGGTCTTGAGGTGGGCCCTTTGGGGCGGAGGGCACGGTGGGCACGGTCCATCTCAATAGGCTTGTTTGGGGGGTCCCCCAGAAGATTGTTAAACAGGAGTTGCAGAGTTTCGTGAAGATCTTCGGGACCCTCTGACTCAGGTAGACCTCGGACACGAATATTGTTTCGACGTCCTCGGTTATCCAAATCTTCGAGGTGACGCTGCATGTTCCGGAGCATTATATGATGGTCGGCCCCCTGTACTTGGGTGCGATGTACTGCCAGCTTGGTCTCCTGAATTTCCTCCTCTGCCATCTCCACCCTGTCGGATAGGTGTTTAAGGTTAGCATGTATCACCTGAATTTCTGCCCGGCATGCTGACTTGACTTCCTCGATAAGGAGTCTGAAGTCCTCCTTAGTGGGAATAGCCTGGAGACAGTCCTGCCATGATGTGGGGTGCTGGGGGTGGTGATCTTGTTCCATGTGGCTTTGTGGGCTATGTGATGGGGATGGTTCCCTTGTGGTTTGGAGAGATGCTGATCTCCTGGGATCCCATTGTTGTAGGTGGGGGACCGTCCTGTCCCCCCATGTGAGTCTCTGTGAGTGAGATGGGAGACTTCCATCCCTACCCTCCGTAGGGATCAGGGATGGCGAGCTTGTTGCCTGGGCATATGATTTCGCCTGGTTTATTCCTTGCTCTGTGGACCTGGAGGCATTATGGCGGGTCTGTCTTTGTGGCTGGGGGGAGACCGGAGGGGGACCAAAGTATGTTTGGAGAGTGTCACCATTAAAGTTCATCTCTGACAATTGCCCCATGTCCCCTGTGTTCCCCGGACCTGGCAGTGGGGGAAAGTCACTGGGTTGCAGGGATGGTGTGGGGGTCGCTGTTCCTCCCAGGGACAGGGATGGATCAGACATGGTGCGCAGCAGCTGCGGGAAGGCCTGTGAGCACTGCGTGTAGGAGTTAGTGAAGAGGCCTAGTAAGGGGTCCTGTGGCAGGCCGGGATGCTTCCCTTGTGCTGGGAGTGGAGGGGGTGGACTCACCGCAGTTGATCCCCTGCTTCTCCGGTCTCCTGTCTCCCGTTCCAGGTCCGCTGTGCTCTGGAGTAGTGGAGGGGATGCCGAGCTCCGCCGTGGTGGCTGCCTCGTGGATGAGGCAGGGGCCGTCGGCGCCATCTTGTCCCCGCCGTCCTCGGACATAGAGGGATGTTTAAAGTACCCGTGGAGGGTTGTTGTGGAGCCGGACGGCGGTTGGGATGATCCCCTGGGTTTGGAGGATCTGGTTCTCCTGCTGCCTCCCATAAAATGTAGCTGAAAATCCCCCTTTCAGGCCTTAATGCTGCGGGCTGGTGGAGAGCTGAAGGCTCAGGCGTCCATGCAGGGCAACTTCCGGTCCCGCCCCCCCCGGGGCAGTTTTGATGAAGTAGTATTTGGGAAGCATAAACAGGGCATGAGCGTTGCTAGGAAACAGTGGTTGTAAACACAAGATGCTGAGACACTCCAAATGCATGTGACTTCATCTGCTAGACTTGATAATGCTTGTAGACTCCTCCCACAGTTTTCACACTACAGAGACAAATAATATACCGAAACGAGCGGATTGTTCCCGATTGGTGTGCTATCACTTTGTGGAATGTTTTGCCGAATGGTCCACGAAATGACGTTTTTACGGCGAAATTGGTCCCATAGGAATGAATGGCGAAATGTTCAAAACTAGAGTGGGAAGTGACAAAAGCTGACAACCCCATGATCAGCCAAAACATTATGACCACCCCATGATCAGCCAAAACATTATGACCGCCCCAAGTAAAAAAAAAAATATTTTTGAAAAAAAAAAAAATTTTTTTAAAAAGTAAAAAAATAATTTTTGAAAAAAAAATCATTTTTGAAAAAAAAAATATTTTTGAAAAAAAAAAAAATTATTTTTGAAAAAAAAAAATATTTTTGAAAAAAAAATTTTTTTAAAAAAAAATTATTTTTGAAAAAAAAATATATTTGAAAAAAAAAATATTTTTGAAAAAAAAAAATATTTTTGAAAAAAAAATTACTTTAAAAAAAATAATAATTTCGAAAAAAAAATTATTTTTGAAATAAAAAAATTCATTTTTGAAAAAAAAAATTACCTTTGAAAAAAAAAATTACTTTTGAAAAAAAAAATCATTTTTGAAGAAAAAAAAATCATTTTTGATTAAAAAAAATTCATTTTTTGAAAAAAAAAATTACTTTTGAAAAAAATGTTCAGCTCTTTCAGCGAATGATGGAACTTTTTTACTACTATTTATACTTTTTAAAATATTAAGCTTTTTAACACTTTTCACAGTTACTCAAGCCACTCCACCCCACCCAGTTACTCCGCCCACTCCAGTTGTAGAGGCAAGAACACTTTCACAATTTCCCCAGAAATTGTACCTTTTCTAGTTAAGTGTTCTTGCATAGCAAGACCACTTACTGTTATCTCACATATATATTATTATTCTTATTATAGCCAAATTTACCACCCTAACTCCTCCCACAGTTTTTACACTACATAGACAAGTAATATACCGAAACGTGCGGATTGTTCCCGAATGGTGTGCTATTATTTTGTGGAACATTTCGCCGAATGGTTCACGAAATATCGTCATTTTTGCGGCGAAATTGGTCCCATAGGAATGAATGGGGAAACTAGAGTGGGAGATGACAAAAGCTGGAAAATCAGAACATGATTTCTAAACTGCCGCCACTCCCTCATTTTCAAGCCCACCTACACAAATCTTATATCAAAACGTTCAGCTATCCCTGCTGCCACTAAACATGTCCACGGCTAAGCCATAGTCCTGATATTTTTCACAATATGACCATTTGTTTGCAACTCACGCCGTCCATTGACATTCATTGAAACTACACTCTAGCCCCCTCCAAATTTGAAGGGCAATTTCTAAACTGCGACTGTGCCTTCATTTTTAATATTTCAGAGACATACTATACATCAAAATCTAGGTCTGGGTCTTGTGATTCTCACAATATAAAGATCTTCGCTGTAGGATGTATAGTTTTTAAAATACGGCCATTTGTTTAGAGGTCATTTCAGGAAATTTTAGCCATTAATCAGAGTCTACTGTTAGTGTTTGTTTTGTTGCCATGGTTACCAAAGCTTCTGTTATACACAGGGGGGAAGGTGGCTGGAGCATCTCAGCTGATTACAGAGCCCGGGGGAGGGGACAGACACACCATGTACTGATTTATAATAGAGGAATATGATGGGGCAGTTTTGATGGGGTAATTCTGATGGGGCAGTTTTGATGAAGCAGTATTTGGGAAGCATAAACAGGGCATGAGCGTTGCTAGGAAACAGTGGTTGTAAACACAAGATGCTGAGACACTCCAAATGCATGTGACTTCATCTGCTAGACTTGATAATGCTTGTAGACTCCTCCCACAGTTTTCACACTACAGAGACAAATAATATACCGAAACGAGTGGATTGTTCCCGATTGGTGTGTTATTACTTTGTGGAATGTTTTGCCGAATGGTCCACGAAATGACGTTTTTGCGGCGAAATTGGTCCCATAGGAATGAATGGCGAAATGTTCAAAACTAGAGTGGGAAGTGACAAAAGCTGACAACCCCATGATCAGCCAAAACATTATGACCACCCCATGATCAGCCAAAACATTATGACCACCCCATGATCAGCCAAAACATTATGACCGCCCCATGTAAAAAAAAATATATTTTTGAAAAAAAAAAAATTTTTTTGAAAAAAGTAAAAAAATAATTTTTGAAAAAAGTAAAAAAATCATTTTTGAAAAAAAAAAATCATTTTTGAAAAAAAAAAATATATTTTTGAAAAAAAAATTATTTTTGAAAAAAAAAAAATTATTTTTGAAAAAAAAAAATATTTTTGAAAAAAAAATTTCTTTTAAAAAAAAAATTATTTTTGAAAAAAAAATATATTTGAAAAAAAAAAATATTTTTGAAAAAAAAAAATTTTTGAAAAAAAAATTGCTTTAAAAAAAATAATAATTTCGAAAAAAAAATTATTTTTGAAATAAAAAAATTCATTTTTGAAAAAAAAAATTACCTTTGAAAAAAAAAATTACTTTTGAAAAAAAAAAATCATTTTTGAAGAAAAAAAAAATCATTTTTGATTAAAAAAAATTCATTTTTGAAAAAAAAAATTACTTTTGAAAAAAATGTTCAGCTCTTTCAGCGAATGATGGAACTTTTTTACTACTATTTATACTTTTTAAAATATTAAGCTTTTTAACACTTTTCACAGTTACTCAAGCCACTCCACCCCACCCAATTACTCCGCCCACTCCAGTTGTAGAGGCAAGAACACTTTCACAATTTCCCCAGAAATTGTACCTTTTCTAGTTAAGTGTTCTTGCATAGCAAGACCACTTACTGTTATCTCACATATATATTATTATTCTTATTATAGCCAAATTTACCACCCTAACTCCTCCCACAGTTTTTACACTACATAGACAAGTAATATACCGAAACGTGCGGAATGTTCCCGAATGGTGTGCTATTACTTTGTGGAACGTTTCGCCGAATGGTTCACGAAATATCGTCATTTTTGCGGCGAAATTGGTCCCATAGGAATGAATGGGGAAACTAGAGTGGGAGATGACAAAAGCTGGAAAATCAGAACATGATTTCTAAACTGCCGCCACTCCCTCATTTTCAAGCCCACCTACACAAATCTTATATCAAAACGTTCAGCTATCCCTGATGCCACTAAACATGTCCACGGCTAAGCCATAGTCCTGATAGTTTTCACAATATGACCATTTGTTTGCAACTCACGCCGTCCATTGACATTCATTGAAACTACACTCTAGCCCCCTCCAAATTTGAAGGGCAATTTCTAAACTGCGACTGTGCCTTCATTTTTAATATTTCAGAGACATACTATGTATCAAAATCTAGGTCAGGGTCTTGTGATTCTCACAATATAAAGATCTTCGCTGTAGGATGTATAGTTTTTAAAATACGGCCATTTGTTTAGAGGTCATTTCAGGAAATTTTAGCCATTAATCAGAGTGCACTGTTAGTGTTTGTTTTGTTGCCATGGTTACCAAAGCTTCTGTTATACACAGGGGGGAGGTGGCTGGAGCATCTCAGCTGATTACAGAGCCCGGGGGAGGGGACAGACACACCATGTACTGATTTATAATAGAGGAATATGATGGGGCAGTTTTGATGGGGTAATTCTGATGGGGCAGTTTTGATGAAGTAGTATTTGGGAAGCATAAACAGGGCATGAGCGTTGCTAGGAAACAGTGGTTGTAAACACAAGATGCTGAGACACTCCAAATGCATGTGACTTCATCTGCTAGACTTGATAATGCTTGTAGACTCCTCCCACAGTTTTCACACTACAGAGACAAATAATATACCGAAACGAGCGGATTGTTCCCGATTGGTGTGCTATCACTTTGTGGAATGTTTTGCCGAATGGTCCACGAAATGACGTTTTTACGGCGAAATTGGTCCCATAGGAATGAATGGCGAAATGTTCAAAACTAGAGTGGGAAGTGACAAAAGCTGACAACCCCATGATCAGCCAAAACATTATGACCACCCCATGATCAGCCAAAACATTATGACCGCCCCAAGTAAAAAAAAAAATATTTTTGAAAAAAAAAAAAATTTTTTTAAAAAGTAAAAAAATAATTTTTGAAAAAAAAATCATTTTTGAAAAAAAAATATTTTTGAAAAAAAAAAAAATTATTTTTGAAAAAAAAAAATATTTTTGAAAAAAAAATTTTTTTTAAAAAAAATTATTTTTGAAAAAAAAATATATTTGAAAAAAAAAATATTTTTGAAAAAAAAAAATATTTTTGAAAAAAAAATTACTTTAAAAAAAATAATAATTTCGAAAAAAAAATTATTTTTGAAATAAAAAAATTCATTTTTGAAAAAAAAAATTACCTTTGAAAAAAAAAATTACTTTTGAAAAAAAAAATCATTTTTGAAGAAAAAAAAATCATTTTTGATTAAAAAAAATTCATTTTTTGAAAAAAAAAATTACTTTTGAAAAAAATGTTCAGCTCTTTCAGCGAATGATGGAACTTTTTTACTACTATTTATACTTTTTAAAATATTAAGCTTTTTAACACTTTTCACAGTTACTCAAGCCACTCCACCCCACCCAGTTACTCCGCCCACTCCAGTTGTAGAGGCAAGAACACTTTCACAATTTCCCCAGAAATTGTACCTTTTCTAGTTATTCTTATTATTCTTATTCTTATTATAGCCAAATTTACCACCCTAACTCCTCCCACAGTTTTTACACTACATAGACAAGTAATATACCGAAACGTGCGGATTTTTCCCGAATGGTGTGCTATTATTTTGTGGAACATTTCGCCGAATGGTTCACGAAATATCGTCATTTTTGCGGCGAAATTGGTCCCATAGGAATGAATGGGGAAACTAGAGTGGGAGATGACAAAAGCTGGAAAATCAGAACATGATTTCTAAACTGCCGCCACTCCCTCATTTTCAAGCCCACCTACACAAATCTTATATCAAAACGTTCAGCTATCCCTGCTGCCACTAAACATGTCCACGGCTAAGCCATAGTCCTGATAGTTTTCACAATATGACCATTTGTTTGCAACTCACGCCGTCCATTGACATTCATTGAAACTACACTCTAGCCCCCTCCAAATTTGAAGGGCAATTTCTAAACTGCGACTGTGCCTTCATTTTTAATATTTCAGAGACATACTATACATCAAAATCTAGGTCTGGGTCTTGTGATTCTCACAATATAAAGATCTTCGCTGTAGGATGTATAGTTTTTAAAATACGGCCATTTGTTTAGAGGTCATTTCAGGAAATTTTAGCCATTAATCAGAGTGCACTGTTAGTGTTTGTTTTGTTGCCATGGTTACCAAAGCTTCTGTTATACACAGGGGGAAGGTGGCTGGAGCATCTCAGCTGATTACAGAGCCCGGGGGAGGGGACAGACACACCATGTACTGATTTATAATAGAGGAATATGATGGGGCAGTTTTGATGGGGTAATTCTGATGGGGCAGTTTTGATGAAGTAGTATTTGGGAAGCATAAACAGGGCATGAGCGTTGCTAGGAAACAGTGGTTGTAAACACAAGATGCTGAGACACTCCAAATGCATGTGACTTCATCTGCTAGACTTGATAATGCTTGTAGACTCCTCCCACAGTTTTCACACTACAGAGACAAATAATATACCGAAACGAGCGGATTGTTCCCGATTGGTGTGTTATTACTTTGTGGAATGTTTTGCCGAATGGTCCACGAAATGACGTTTTTGCGGCGAAATTGGTCCCATAGGAATGAATGGCGAAATGTTCAAAACTAGAGTGGGAAGTGACAAAAGCTGACAACCCCATGATCAGCCAAAACATTATGACCACCCCATGATCAGCCAAAACATTATGACCGCCCCATGTAAAAAAAAAAATATTTTTGAAAAAAAAAAAACATTTTTGAAAAAAGTAAAAAAATAATTTTTGAAAAAAAAAAATCATTTTTGAAAAAAAAAAATTATTTTTGAAAAAAAAATATATTTTTGAAAAAAAAATTTCTTTTAAAAAAAAAATTATTTTTGAAAAAAAAATATATTTGAAAAAAAAAATATTTTTGAAAAAAAAAATTATTTTTGAAAAAAAAATTACTTTAAAAAAAATAATAATTTCGAAAAAAAAATTATTTTTGAAATAAAAAAATTCATTTTTGAAAAAAAAAATTACCTTTGAAAAAAAAAATTACTTTTGAAAAAAAAATCATTTTTGAAGAAAAAAAAATCATTTTTGATTAAAAAAAATTCATTTTTGAAAAAAAAAATTCATTTTGAAAAAAATGTTCAGCTCTTTCAGCGAATGATGGAACTTTTTTACTACTATTTATACTTTTTAAAATATTAAGCTTTTTAACACTTTTCACAGTTACTCAAGCCACTCCACCCCACCCAGTTACTCCGCCCACTCCAGTTGTAGAGGCAAGAACACTTTCACAATTTCCCCAGAAATTGTACCTTTTCTAGTTCTTATTCTTATTATAGCCAAATTTACCACCCTAACTCCTCCCACAGTTTTTACACTACATAGACAAGTAATATACCGAAACGTGCGGATTTTTCCCGAATGGTGTGCTATTATTTTGTGGAACATTTCGCCGAATGGTTCACGAAATATCGTCATTTTTGCGGCGAAATTGGTCCCATAGGAATGAATGGGGAAACTAGAGTGGGAGATGACAAAAGCTGGAAAATCAGAACATGATTTCTAAACTGCCGCCACTCCCTCATTTTCAAGCCCACCTACACAAATCTTATATCAAAACGTTCAGCTATCCTTGCTGCCACTAAACATGTCCACGGCTAAGCCATAGTCCTGATAGTTTTCACAATATGACCATTTGTTTGCAACTCACGCCGTCCATTGACATTCATTGAAACTACACTCTAGCCCCCTCCAAATTTGAAGGGCAATTTCTAAACTGTGACTGTGCCTTCATTTTTAATATTTCAGAGACATACTATACATCAAAATCTAGGTCTGGGTCTTGTGATTCTCACAATATAAAGATCTTCGCTGTAGGATGTATAGTTTTTAAAATACGGCCATTTGTTTAGAGGTCATTTCAGGAAATTTTAGCCATTAATCAGAGTGCACTGTTAGTGTTTGTTTTGTTGCCATGGTTACCAAAGCTTCTGTTATACACAGGGGGGAAGGTGGCTGGAGCATCTCAGCTGATTACAGAGCCCGGGGGAGGGGACAGACACACCATGTACTGATTTATAATAGAGGAATATGATGGGGCAGTTTTGATGGGGTAATTCTGATGGGGCAGTTTTGATGAAGTAGTATTTGGGAAGCATAAACAGGGCATGAGCGTTGCTAGGAAACAGTGGTTGTAAACACAAGATGCTGAGACACTCCAAATGCATGTGACTTCATCTGCTAGACTTGATAATGCTTGTAGACTCCTCCCACAGTTTTCACACTACAGAGACAAATAATATACCGAAACGAGCGGATTGTTCCCGATTGGTGTGTTATTACCTTGTGGAATGTTTTGCCGAATGGTCCACGAAATGACGTTTTTACGGCGAAATTGGTCCCATAGGAATGAATGGCAAAATGTTCAAAACTAGAGTGGGAAGTGACAAAAGCTGACAACCCCATGATCAGCCAAAACATTATGACCACCCCATGATCAGCCAAAACATTATGACCGCCCCAAGTAAAAAAAAAAATATTTTTGAAAAAAAAAAAAAATTTTTTAAAAAGTAAAAAAATAATTTTTGAAAAAAAAAATATTTTTGAAAAAAAAAAAATTATTTTTGAAAAAAAAAATATTTTTGAAAAAAAAATTTTTTTAAAAAAAAATTATTTTTGAAAAAAAAATATATTTGAAAAAAAAATATTTTTGAAAAAAAAAAATTATTTTTGAAAAAAAAATTACTTTAAAAAAAATAATAATTTTGAAAAAAAAATTATTTTTGAAATAAAAAAATTCATTTTTGAAAAAAAAAATTACCTTTGAAAAAAAAAATTACTTTTGAAAAAAAAAATCATTTTTGAAGAAAAAAAAATCATTTTTGATTAAAAAAAATTCATTTTTTGAAAAAAAAAATTACTTTTGAAAAAAATGTTCAGCTCTTTCAGCGAATGATGGAACTTTTTTACTACTATTTATACTTTTTAAAATATTAAGCTTTTTAACACTTTTCACAGTTACTCAAGCCACTCCACCCCACCCAGTTACTCCGCCCACTCCAGTTGTAGAGGCAAGAACACTTTCACAATTTCCCCAGAAATTGTACCTTTTCTAGTTCTTATTATTATAGCCAAATTTACCACCCTAACTCCTCCCACAGTTTTTACACTACATAGACAAGTAATATACCGAAACGTGCGGATTGTTCCCGAATGGTGTGCTATTACTTTGTGGAACGTTTCGCCAAATGGTTCACGAAATATCGTCGTTTTTGCGGCGAAATTGGTCCCATAGGAATGAATGGGGAAACTAGAGTGGGAGATGACAAAAGCTGGAAAATCAGAACATGATTTCTAAACTGCCGCCACTCCCTCATTTTCAAGCCCACCTACACAAATCTTATATCAAAACGTTCAGCTATCCCTGCTGCCACTAAACATGTCCACGGCTAAGCCATAGTCCTGATAGTTTTCACAATATGACCATTTGTTTGCAACTCACGCCGTCCATTGACATTCATTGAAACTACACTCTAGCCCCTTCCAAATTTGAAGGGCAATTTCTAAACTGCGACTGTGCCTTCATTTTTAATATTTCAGAGACATACTATACATCAAAATCTAGGTCTGGGTCTTGTGATTCTCACAATATAAAGATCTTCGCTGTAGGATGTATAGTTTTTAAAATACGGCCATTTGTTTAGAGGTCATTTCAGTAAATTTTAGCCATTAATCAGAGTGTACTGTTAGTGTTTGTTTTGTTGCCATGGTTACCAAAGCTTCTGTTATACACAGGGGGGAAGGTGGCTGGAGCATCTCAGCTGATTACAGAGCCCGGGGGAGGGGACAGACACACCATGTACTGATTTATAATAGAGGAATATGATGGGGCAGTTTTGATGGGGTAATTCTGATGGGGCAGTTTTGATGAAGCAGTATTTGGGAAGCATAAACAGGGCATGAGCGTTGCTAGGAAACAGTGGTTGTAAACACAAGATGCTGAGACACTCCAAATGCATGGGACTTCATCTGCTAGACTTGATAATGCTTGTAGACTCCTCCCACAGTTTTCACACTACAGAGACAAATAATATACCGAAACGAGCGGATTGTTCCCGATTGGTGTGCTATCACTTTGTGGAATGTTTTGCCGAATGGTCCACGAAATGACGTTTTTGCGGCGAAATTGGTCCCATAGGAATGAATGGCGAAATGTTCAAAACTAGAGTGGGAAGTGACAAAAGCTGACAACCCCATGATCAGCCAAAACATTATGACCACCCCATGATCAGCCAAAACATTATGACCGCCCCATGTAAAAAAAAAAATATTTTTGAAAAAAAAAAATAATTTTTGAAAAAAGTAAAAAAATAATTTTTGAAAAAAAAAAAATCATTTTTGAAAAAAAAAAAAATATTTTTGAAAAAAAAAAAATTATTTTTGAAAGAAAAAAATATTTTTGAAAAAAAAATTACTTTTAAAAAAAAAATTATTTTTGAAAAAAAATATATTTGAAAAAAAAAAATATTTTTGAAAAAAAAAAATATTTTTGAAAAAAAAAAATATTTTTGAAAAAAAAATTACTTTAAAAAAAATAATAATTTCGAAAAAAAAATTATTTTTGAAATAAAAAAATTCATTTTTGAAAAAAAAAATTACCTTTGAAAAAAAAAATTACTTTTGAAAAAAAAAATCATTTTTGAAGAAAAAAAAATCATTTTTGATTAAAAAAAATTCATTTTTGAAAAAAAAAATTACTTTTGAAAAAAATGTTCAGCTCTTTCAGCGAATGATGGAACTTTTTTACTACTATGTATACTTTTTAAAATATTAAGCTTTTTAACACTTTTCACAGTTACTCAAGCCACTCCACCCCACCCAGTTACTCCGCCCACTCCAGTTGTAGAGGCAAGAACACTTTCACAATTTCCCCAGAAATTGTACCTTTTCTAGTTTCAACTGCTATTTGAGATGGTTGTACGGTGTTCTGTGAATGGCACTGAGGCTGTGAAGCATTCAACCCCTCCTCTTTATGTAAATTTCAAACACTATTTAAACTATCTCCTTAGTGACCAAGTACGCTTCCTGAAGACGTGTATAACGAAACGTACGTCGAGGCAGTACTTGGTCACGCAATTACATCACTTCCGGCTTCCGTGGTTCGTTTGTCCGTCGTGGGTGGAACGCACGCCGCTGCCGCGATCATCTAGGAACCTCTCCCATAGATTGGATTCCCCCATTCCAAGATACGCTTTTCAGCCTCAGTGCCGGGCGATGGCACCTTCTATGTGAGTAGCCATTTGGCTATGCTTTGTTTTTACTTTATTTTTAAATAAATGGTGTTACACTATGTTTGGTTCCTCTCCATCTATTTTATATCCCATGCGTGAGACCCTGTGATGTGCGGACAAGAGTCTGGTTCATTTTTCTCCATTGCAGCAAGCAATATCTTGCTAAAGCTTATTTGACCTTTTTTTAATTAAATTGGTCAACTTCATCTGGTAAGCGGACATCCACTTCCATGAGCACATTGGTGTTTTATTTCAGTGATGGTGAAGGGATTTTGCTGCTCACGTCTTGTTATCAAAGATTTACATCAGGATTCTACACCAATTTTGGATGGACTTTGTTATTGATGTCAATTTCTATTTGATATATATATTATTTATTTGACACTACATGTCACGGTTGCACAATTATTATTGTTCACTTTATTTCAGATTTATGAATTTTGTTCACTCAATTTTTATACATATGGGCAGGCTGGTATTTTTATTTGAATTCATTCACATTTAAGGGATTTTTGTCCTATATGTCATATTATTTTTCCTTTGTCAATCACTTAGCGCTCCCCAACCCCTCTCTGTTTTTCACGTTTGCCTTGGGCAGCATTTTTGAGGGGGGAGGGGGGGGGGAGCGCCTGTACCTGGATGATGCCTGCAGCTGCATCATCCCAGTGTCGTTTATTAGAGTCGGCGCTTGGCTCTCTTCTAATAGGAATCGGACAAGCTTACTAGTCGCCTGATTGCTATTAGCCTTCCGCGGCTCTCTTGGGCTCTCCCCTCTCACTGGGAGACCTGAGCCACCAGTCGGCACGTCCATCGGCTGGCCATACAGCCAAACAAAGCCAGGATTGGCTTTGATCGGCTGTTCGTAACAGTAAGCTGGAAGCGAGCGATGACATGACATCACTTCCAGTTTACTTAAAAATCATCGGCGCCATTAAAAAAAAGTGCCCCGTCCTCGCAAAGACGAACGCATATGTTGGTCCTGCATGCACACAAACAACGATTCTCCCACACATGTGAGGTATCACCGCGAACGTCAGATCATGGGCAGTAATTCTAGCACCAGACCTCTCCTGTAAATCTAAAGTGGTAAGGCTTTTAAATCATCACCTACAAATAGTATAATGTACGTAGTTTGTCGCCGTTGCATGGGCATGCGCAATTTTAAAGCGTCTGGGGTGGGACAAATTTGGATGGGGTGGGACACCCAATTTTAGTCTTGCCTAGAGCAGCACAAAACCAAATAAACCAATGAGTCCTACACAAGGTGACGGTGGTAGTTTACTAAAGCTGGAGAGTGCAAAATCAGTCACATTTCTGCATACAAACCAATCAGCTTCTAACTTCAGCTTGTTCAATTAAGGCTTGGCAATAAAACCTGGAAGCTGATTGGTTTCTATGCAGAATTGTGACTGATTTTGCACTTTCTAGCTTTAGTAAATAAACCCCAAGGTGTACCAAAAGATAGACAGACTGCTCTATCAGAAATCCCTACTGGTAAATGGGTGGGAACATGTAATCTGTTTTGTGCACCTTCAGAAATTTCTGAATATAGTGCTGAATAATTGAAAAAAAAAACAGTGGTACAGGAAAGTACACACAGGATTAACATTTAAAAGTAAGATTGGAAAAGATTTATAGAGAATTTGGTGGAAATTAGAAACATTTTCTGTTTGTTTCAAAAAGCAAAATGTAAAACTGCTACATGATGTTTAAGAAATTTTACTTCAGTTTACTCTTTGCTTGCATATTTTCATCATATTTATGTAACCAACAAAGAATGATTTTGTAAGTCCTTCTCTTATGTACAGTAGTGTTTATTGCGTCAGATATGCATAGACATGCATGGAAGCAATTTTCTTTAGCTTGGCAAATACATTAAAAACATCCATGTTGTCTGATGTATTACAGTGTGAGACATATTCTGCTTCTCCAGATGATATAGTGGTTTGTATGAATAAAAGTAAGAAATATGTAAGAACCTAATCTATTTAGTATATCTACAGTATAAATTCAATAATTTTCCCCTTCCACTCTCCCTGATGGTTTCCTGATCAACATTATATTATGCACCCACAGACCCGCTTCCTGATTGGCTGGGTGGAGAATCATTTGTTCTTGATACACAACTGGACGGACTCAGTTCACAGTGCTCTGCATCCCGAGCCCACCCTTTTTTGAAGCCTATTAGAGCCTCTGGCTCTAATCATGTGCTTCAGAAAACAACCCCCCCCCATTGGAATTCCTGCATCCAGCATCCTGCATGGGGGCCGGGTGCATGGATAGGAGGGGCCATGCCCGTGCGCCCTGACAGTTAGGGTGATAAAAGTAAGGCTGGGTACACAAGGGCCGAATATCGTCTGGTATCGGTCGGGTCAACAGAAACCAGCCAACATTCGGTTAGTGTGTACAGCAGCCTATCCGACAGAAGTTGGTCTGACGATCAGCTTCTTTTGAATGGGCATGCTAGAAAACCAGCATCCGACCAGCATCAGATCAGTGTTGGCAGCAGTGGTGACCCGTCCATAGGGGGGCTCATGGGCACCGCCCCATCCATGCGTCCGGCCCCCTGATCTACATGCAGGGTGCTGGACGCATTGATTGCAATCAGGGTTTTTTTTTTTTTTAAGCACGTGATTAGAGCCAGAGGCTCTAATAGGCTTCAAGAAAGGGTGGGCTCGGGGCGCAGAGCACTGCGCCCGAAGTGTACCCAGTTGTGTGACAATAGCGAATGAATATTTGCTATTGTTACACTGATTCTCCTCCCGGCCAATCAGGAAGCAGGTCCTGGACAAAAGGAGATCCGATCGGATTGGTCGCCAGGAGGAGGAGTGAGGAGACGCAGGGGAAGCGAGGAAGCAGCTGCCCGCAGCCCGGAGTGAAGCCGCTGGAGCGCTGCCAGCGCGATGAGGTAAGTGCGGGGCCCCGACTGGAAGGGGGGTTGGCGCCCCGTGGATTGTTTGCTGACCCCCCCCAAAAAAAAACCCTATTAGAACACAAAGGCACAGCGAGGGAGATTGTCGCACCAACTTGTGTTGGTACCATTTGTGTTAGTACAGAGATCTGTCAGGTTTTATTTTTTTTGTTCAGCCCACTGGATTAAACAAATCACCAAGCCAGACCTTGAACCTAGGGGCCCTAATTGATAAAGAAAGAAAGTGAAGCGACCCGCCTGGCTCCAGGGTTAAATAACTGATGAGGGTATATAAATTAATAGATAAACTGACCCTTTAGTACACAATTTACAAATCACAGATCACATGTAAAAAATACATTTTCAGAATTGTTACTAATACGAATACACTGCTTATAGCATAGATGTGTGGTAAAGTTTCCATGGGATCCCTGACATGACAGGGATAGGACTACAGTATTGTTGAATGGAAATGCATTAGAAATAGTGCCACTTTGTTGCCTACAACACTGTGGGGTTAATTTACAAAGGCAAATAGGCGGTGCCTTTTGAAAGTGCATTTGCACTCTGTACAAGCAGTTGCTCCAGAGCTTAGTTAATGAGGGAGAGCTCTGCTGACTTCCATCATCCAATCACATGCAAGCAAAAATGCTTTTTTTTAATTTTCCTTGCATGTGATTGGGTGTTCTTTGTAAAGTGAAGTTTTACCTCGTTTGCTAAGCTCTGGACCAACTTCACTTACAGAGTGCACAGCCTATTTGCCTTTAGTAAATCAACCCTTTAGAAGCAGGGAAGTTTTAAAGGAGTTGTAAAGGTAAAGGTTTTTTCACCTTAATGCAGTCTCAGCTCCCCCCTTGCCGCCAAGGGACCCCAGAAGACCAGGGGCCACTCTGTGCAAAACGAGCTGCACAGTGGAGGTAAGTATAACATGTTTGTTATTTTAAGAAAAAAAAATAGCTTTAGTGATCCCTTAAAGACTTGCTTAATTTTCTGCTACAAGTTCTTTTATACAATTTAGGGTGTGGGCTTCTGAATTTTTAGATAAAGCATTTTGCTTTTATTATGTGGGGTGTTATTTGTAACATAAATTGGTTTTACATCTGTTTTGCCGCGGGCCAATTGGTTAATGAAATTTAAAAGGAGTAAATAAGTAGCAGATGGTTACGGTGAACTTATTTTTACAGTACTCCTTGTGTCTGACTTACCAAGATCTCTTATCTTCCTTTAGTTAGGTTTAAAGTACATATACGACCTGCATATGTGTACTTTTTTTCCAACAAAATCATTAAACTGAGTACACATTGCTGCTATTAGTTACATCTGTTTTCTTCAATAGCTATCACTAGATAATCAATGGGAGCTGTAGTCTTCATCTTATCGCTTTTTTTTTCAAAATTATTATAGTTTAATATTAAATAAAAAATCACTCCCCATGTTCTCCAGAGAAGCAGAAAGCCTACAGGCAATATTTGTGATAAGTCCCTTGTCCCCTGCTTACCTTTTTGGGCAGAGCTTCAACAGTTGATTTTCCCCTTAATATTTTATTTTTATTTTTATCCAGTAGGCAGAGCTCCGGTTTCTCAGTTGTGCACATCCTGTTTTCAAAAGCTTAACATTTCAAGCAGCAGTTTTCACAAACAATTAAACCAGTAAGAACAGTGACTTCTCTAACCTCCCACCCTCCCTATGAATAGCTTTACCTGGAATTTCTATAGAAGAAATGAGTCTGAAATCATGCAGTGTTCTGCTGTGCTCTCTCCTTTAGATAATCAGGGTGCTCTGGGAATCCCTTGTCATGTAAGTAATATTTATTAGTAGAACTAAGATTGTATAGATATAGTAAAAAAACAGATATTAAATATCTATTTAAAAATACAAACTGACAGTGCTTGAGTGAAGAAATAATACAACCCTGCTGTAGAGAGTCTTCTAATAAAAGTTAATTCCAATCCATCCCTTTGTAGTTATCATTGACTTTTCAGCTCTTTCAAGAGTTGAAATCTCAAACTCACTACAGGACAAACAGAAAAGTGCACCAGCATCATGTGATATTTCCATTAAATTTTTATTAAACAGTAATATCTCATACTCACCAAGGTACTCCACAATGAAGCATGTTGCATAAAATCCATCCAAGGTAAGTCCCATTCTTCTATCAGTGTTCTGAGGAAGAGGGCTCACTCCTGAAACGCATCAGCTAGGACTGACACTGGGGACTGAAGAATAAAAAGAGAGAGGTTAGGAATGAGGTCCAACCCCGGAAGAGTAGGCAGTGGTAAATGCACAGTAGGGACAATGGGAGGGTAAGTGAGATAACCGATTCTTGTACCACTGGGTCTAAGAGAGGATTCCACACCCCAATCTGTGAGGCTGGAGTTAGACCACATCCAGTAAGGAGTTATATGCAGAGGAGTAAGAGAATTCATGCCAGTAATACCATTTACTTCTGGAATTTTAAACAAGTACCCTTCTCTGTCGCAATCGAGTCCTCCACTTCATTAACTTCCTTGCTTTTGGCAAACCAGGCAGTGATCTTGAGTGGTTGAAAATATTCAAGCAAATAAAAAATATATATATATATATATATCGACCACATTCAAAAAAAAAAAAATCTACCGAATTCGATAAAGTAAACTATATATAACCATTTTGCAAAATTCGAACTTCATATAGAATGAAATCAAATTAGAATAGATCCATTTCCTAATCGAATTCGGAAATAATTCTACCGAATTCGAAAAATTTGCTGAAAATTGAAAAAAAAAATAAAAATTTCGAAAAAACAATCAAATTAGAAAAAAATTCTACCACTTTCGAATTTCATATAGAATGAATTCATATTCGAATAGAAAATAATAGAAAAGAATAGAATTGAAAAACAATAGAACAGAATAGAATAAAACATAATGATAAATATATTATGTTTTATTCTATTCTGTTCTATTGTCTTTCTATTCTATTATTTTAGTTTTCATTATGTCAAGGCTGGGCTCAGCCCTTCCTTCTCAGAGCTGGCTGTCGGCTAATTGGCAGCTCCTATCTCTCCAAAGTTACTCAGCTGTTGATGATATCCTGCTCGTCAGTCCTGCCTACTTAAGCCATCCAGCCCAGAGGATCTCTGCCTTCGCCTTAGTCAACATAACAGAGACGCTTTCCTGCATTCCTGTTAAAAGACTTGCTTGGCTGACATTCCTTCTGGCTCCAGATCCTGCTTGCTGTTTTACTACGCTCATCTCCGGCTCCCTGACGTTTGGCTTGTCTGACTATCCGTTCTGGTTCCTGAACTCTGGCTATATTTTGACTAAGTTTGTTCCATTTGCTTTTATTAAACAAGTGTGATTTAACTGTACTTCTGTCTCGGTCCGATTTAATGGTTTCTGACACATTGTTTTGCATTCTTTTCCAATCTATTCTCAAATTCTAATTTTATACTATTTGAAATTCGAGTTTCAGAAGACAGTCCTATTCTATTTTATTTTAGGACATTCTATTAAATTCTATTCTTTACTATTCTTTTGTTTTTTATTCTATTGCTTTATTATTTTATACTCTTTTTTTTAGTATTCTTTTTTAGAAAATCAATTTCTATTTTTTTCAAATTCGATCCAAATTTGTTTTTGAATCGTTTTCAAATTCGATTCGAATTTCGTCTGCTTTTTTTGATTCAAATCGTTATTTTGGATTGTTTAAATTCGTTACTGTTGTCATTCGGTAATTCGGATGCATCCGAATTTCCGAATAATGAAAAATTTGTCTGAATTTAGATTCAGAACAAAACTAAATGCACATGTCTATGGACACATGTAGCTGCGGCTTGGCTCGGGTGCCCCCATAGCAAGCAGCTTGCTATGGGGGCACTCGGCAAGAGGGAGGGGCCAGGAACGCAGAGAAAAGGAGGATCTGGGCTGCTCTGTGCAAAACCACTACACAGAGCAGGTATAACATGTTTGTTATTTTAAATAAAAAGAAAACGAGCCTTTAGTACCACTTTAAGTCTGATACTCAGACTCAAGCAGTAACTCAAATATAATGAAACCATTGAAAAAGCATGCCAGCCATACACCTAGCATTTTCATAAGCAAAGATGAACAATGGCAGCCCCTGTGACAATTTCAGCACCGATTTCCTTTAGCGTATCATGTCCAACACACCTTGATGGGCAATGTACATGACACTGTTAGAATGGCATATCTGACTTGGTGATGGAGAAGATATATACTGTATGCTTTTACAGGAAAACCTACCACGGAGGCAGATCTAATTGTAGCCAATGTTCTCAGATGAATTTAGTGGAACTGCACGAATTCCAAGAAGCACTCAGAAGGCAGGATGAGACCACCTGCTAACTGACCTTTGAGAAGATGTATAAACAATGTCATGAAGCTATGCTCTGTATAAGTCAGATAAGGTTCACTCCCTAAATGTAGCAACAGGATGATACAAAATGTCTTATCTTTTTCCACGTAATATACTATACTTATTCACATATGATTATTCAGACTATATGTCTATGTAAATTTAAAACTAAACTCCAGGCAGAAATATAAGTTAAAGCTGAATTCCGGGAAGGGGGACCCACTGCAGGGGCTAAAGTTTTCCATAGATTATTATTATTATACAAGATTTATATAGCGTCAATAGTTTGCGCAGCGCTTTACAACATGAGGACAGACAGTACAGTTACAATACAATTCAATACAGGAAGAATCAGAGGTCTCTGCTCGTTAGAGCTTAGTGATACAAAAGGTAATAACTGTGGGGGATGAGATGATGAAGAAAATAAAAGTACAGTTGTTAGGTGGGGGCAGGATAGGCTTCACTGAAGAGGAGGGTTTTTAGGGATCGTCTAAAAGAAAACAAACTAGGAGATAAGCGGAAAGATTGGGGTAGGGAGTTCCATAGGATGGGAAAGGCTCTGGAAAAGTCCTGGAGGCAAGCATTGGAGGTGGTGACGAGGGAGCTCGAGAGCAGGAGGTCTTAGGAGGAACAAAGAGAATGGGTTGGTATTTAGAGACTAGGCTAGTGCTGTATCTGGGGGCTGAATTGTGGATGGCTTTGTAAGTTGTTGTTAGTAGTTTGAATTTAATTTGTTGGGTGAGCGGGAGCCAATGGACAGATTGACAGAGATGAGTAGCAGACACAGAGTGGTTGGTAAGGTGGATGGGCCTGGCAGCAGTATTCATGATGGACTGAAGGGGGGATATCCTATGTAAAGGTAGGCCAGTAAGGAGAAAGTTGCAGTAGTCGAGGCGAGAGATGACCAGGGAGTGAATTAAGAGCTTTGTTGTGTCATTGGTTAGAAAGGGACGTATTTTGGAGATATTGCGGAGGTTGAGGCGGCAAGATTTAGACAGTGATTGGATGAGGGGCCTAAAGGATACTTCAGAGTCCAGGATTACACCTAGACAGGGCTTTCTTAATGAGTGGGCACACCTGGACACTGCAAGGGGGGCCCCTGCACTTTCCCCAAAGCAGCTGGTCCCTGAGCCCACGCTGCCCCAATATTGGGAGCCCCATGATGGCACTGAGAGTGATGGATACACAGGGGAGGCGGGCTGGCAGCGGTGCGCCGTGCTATGCAGAACGATACCCATTATTTCACAGCCAGCAAGGAGGGGCAGGGCCGGAGTGCCAGTGATACTCTGACCCTGCCCCATGCAGCTTGAATGCTCAGGACTCAGCGGGTAGGAGCTGGAGTGGGAGCTGGTGTGTCGGCAGCATTGAGAGCCCAGAGGGGTCAGAGTGCTGGGGGGATATCTGGGGTGTAAAGGTGTCAGAGTGCTGGGGGAATATCTGGGGTGTAGAGGGGTCACAGTGCTGGGGGGATACCTGGGGTGTAGAGGGATCAGAGTGCTGGGGGTATGTCTGGGGTGTAAAGGGGTCAGAGTGCTGGGGGTATATCAGGGATGTAGAGGGGTTAGAGTGCTGGGGGGATATCTGGGGTGTAGAGGGGTCAGAGTGCTGGGAGGATATCTGGGATGTAGAGGGGTCAAAGTGCTGGGGGGATATCTGAGATGTAGAGGGGTCAGAGTCCTGGGGGGATATCTGGGGTGCAGAGGGGTCAGAGTCCTGGGAGTTTCGGACTTTCCGCCAACAAATGTTGGCTAGCAGGTTCTCAAATTTTTCACGGACAAATGTGTGTTGTCGGACTTTCCAATCGTGTGTACACAAGTCCGTCGGACAAAAGTCCAAAGTACAAACACACATGCTCGGAAGCAGAAGCGGTCGGTCTTGTAAACTAGCATTTGTAATGGAGAATTAACATTCGTGACGTGGCAAATTATGAAATCTCCTAATGCAGTGCACAATTCTCTTCTTCTTTAATGGGATAATAATGAAGCTGCTTTGCTGGTGATACTGATGGAGTTATTGTAAACAAATTTTCAAAGGCTTTTTTTATCTAGTGATATCAAGAATAATATTATTATTTTTTTTTTGTTCTTTTTTTATTTGTGCAAGTTACCACCACACCATTATCCTGTAGTTTTTAAGAAAAAAGATACAACTATAGTGAAGAACGGGGAGATTGGTCAAGGGCTTCTCCAAAAATTGCCCTTGATCGCCAATATTAATTAGGAATATCGCGGTACCAAAATATATAGAAAAAAATTTATAAAAATAGCATTTATTACAAAATATACAAAAAATATATACACAAATTACAACAAAAACATCTAGGTTATTGTTGCAAAAATTCCATATAATAATAACATAAAAATGGTTGGGAGCCCCCACAGATGTGAGGAGGGACAATGATGTAGGTGTAGACGTAGTCCTCAACAAGTTTCGCGGCCAATGCCGCTTCTTCAGGAGGCATCAAACAGAACATCAATGGAGGCCCAATTAGGCAACAGACGGCATAAATTGAGGCACCCGCTGACGGGTGATCACCCCCGGGGGTGGACACGGGGGCTATTGGGACGGACCAATAATATGATTAAGTTGATATGACAAACGGGATAATACTGAAAACCTCAACCGTCACGGCAGACATCCGGGAAGTTCTGTTCCTCAGTCCCAGGAAGATCCATTTATACCCAATTCGACGTTTGGCACCACAAGCTGCGCTGATTTTATCTATGCAGCAGTCCTCTTTTGAACCGGTCTTGAGGTTTTCAGTATTATCCCAGTTGTCATATCAACTTAATCATACTATTGGTCCGTCCCAATCTCCCCGTTCTAAACTATACAAATTATAGGATGATGGTACCCACCCCTACCTTTTCTTCTAACTCATTGAGGCAATACCTTTTAATCTAAAGATACAACTATGTTGGTGTCCCTAGTCAATTTTACATTGTATTTTTTAAAATGTAACTGCCTACTCCCAAAATGTCATTTGAAGTAAAACACATAGCCAAGTATTATTCTACATTATGCATTATGAAAAAAAAAATTAGACATGCTATCTGCCAATAGAACTTAACCAAAAAGTGCATTCTATGCATCCAAAATTATAGAAAATATACCAAATCAAATCATTATTCAACCAAAAAAATAATGTCAAAGCAATAACTCCAAGGCCAATAATAAATAACACGTTATCTCCTCCGATTCCGCAACATGTCTGGTTGACGAACGGCTGTTCAGAAACTAACTGAAAAGCACGAAAAGAAAAGTGCGAATCAACACTCATCAAACTTCTACTTCTACATGAAATTAGCAGAAGGAGCCCAAAGGGTGGCGCAAAAGAGCTGAAAAACCATATAGTACGTCTAGTACGTTACTACGTTCCTAATTGTTGACCAACATTTGTGTAACCGTGTGTATGCAAGACAAGTTTGAGCTAACACCCTTCAAACAAAATTTCACGGTTTTGTTGTCGGAAAGTCTGATCGTGTGTACGGGGCTTTAGTGTTAATAAACCGCAACAGAAAAAAAAAATCAGGTCTTCTGCCTGACCAGGGAGGGCTGTGGTGTATGAACGGGGTGTGTAATTCTTAGGACCGGGATACAAATCCTTTGGCAGCTAAAATAGCTTCCATATGTGCATTCCATCTCTTTATTTTTTATCTGTTTGTCTGGAGATTAGCTTTAAACATGCCATGGGCAATTTTACATGGCAATGATGTAATTCTTACTACATTAAGTGCCTGTTCACACTAGCGCGATGCAGGAACCATCGCGATTCCAGTGCCAGTTCCCGCATCGCATAGAACTCGCAGGCAGTTCACACTGCGATATGCAAACTGCTGCCGGTGTAAATTTAAGGTTAATGACGCCCTAAGATCTGTTCACACATCGCAGTGCGAACTGTCGAATGGTGCAGGAATCAGATGCACATGCAGGAATCGGATGTACGTGCAGGAATCGGATGTATGGTGCAGGAATTGGATTACATGGGTGTGAACGCTCATGTGATCCGATTCCAGTTCGGACCAAAAAAAGGGTCCTGCACCAATTTGGTGCAAATGAGATGCGATTTCAGCCGTGTAATCGGTATGGCTGAATTCGCATTGCACAGATATGGCATGTGATCTGCACAGCGCAGATCTAACATTGCGCCAGTGTAAACCCAGCTTTAATGTGTCTGTTGCCCTAAAATAAAAAAAATAAAAACAGATCCTGTTCCCTTAAAGCATGAATAGCAGCACAGTGCTTGTGCTGTGTCATTTTTTCCCCTTCTATCACCTAATAAACCTGGCTGATCCTACCTGGCTATACCCTCCCCCCTGTAAACTGACCATGGTTTATCATGGCTGCTAAGCCCTGACACTGTGGTCAGTTTACATGCCTCTGTCATCCGCAGCCCTGCTCTGTCCTTCTCTGTCCTCCTCTCCCCCTCTCCCCCCCACCTGTCTGCTCATGACAGTGCCCCCCTCCCCTCTTGCTGCTATCATAACTACAATAAAAACAGCCCATCCCCTCTGTAACATAAAGTTATGTACTCCTGTGTCTGTGTTATATAAAAAAGCTGCCAATCTGTACCTTATAGCAGAGCGTCTCCCGGCACTCACATGACTCCTATGCTCTCTCCTCCTCCCAGTTCTCGGCCCCTCCCACTATAGCTGTCAGCCGGGCAGAGGAGAGAGTCGAGGAGTCACGTGAGTGCCGGGAGACGCTCTGATATAAGGTATAGATCGGCAGCTTTTTTATATAACACAGGGGCACATACCTTTATGTTACTGAGGGGATGGGACGTTTTTATTGTTGTGTCTTAACAACCACTTTAAAGATGACCTTTCTAGAAACCTATGTTTGGATTGGCTAAGGTGTCCGTTTATGAAGCAGTGATCAGCGGTGATCCCGAGGATCACCGCTGATCACAGTCCATAAACAGTTTATGAAACAGTGATAATTGGGGGAGAACATGTTTGAACTTGTTCTCCCTCCGATTATCTCTACACACGGAGAATCCTCATTGAATGACACAGTAACGGCCAGTTTATGAAGCAGTGATCTCACCGCTTCACTGGTGATCTGAGTCAGAATTCACACTCCCAGGTTCACCAGCTCAGAGGTGGTGAATCTGGGAGTGAAGTGGAAATCTGGGGGGATCTGAGGGGGAAGGAGGAAGTTTTTTAACTTCCTTATGCCTCGTTCAGACCCCCCAACACTGTAAGCATGTCCCCCTGTCATATTTATGTGTATACATATATATACATATATACATATATTGTGTATATGTATATATATATAATGTATGTGTATATACATGTATATATAGTGTGTGTGTGTGTATACATATGTATATAATGTAGGGGGACTCATTATTTTATTAACAGTAATTCACGCCGTCTGTCCGTGTATTGAGCGGTGATAATTTATCACTGCTTAATAAACTGACATCTCTGTATTTCTGGTGCTGTAATCTCGTAAAGTCTCACGAGATTCCAGTATCAGGAGCTTTTCTCCACTGTTGAAAGCATTTGTAGATCTCTTCACTCCTCCAAAGGTGAAGCGATCTACAAAGCTTCATAAACTGGCACACAGAGGAGAAAAATCTTGACTGTGAATGCCGGAGAACAAAGCAGTGAATAGATTTCACTGCTTCATAAACGGACACCTGAGTGTGCATGTATGTGCCCATGGAGGGGAAAAGGAGTGAGCGAAAAGACATCCCTACAGCCAACAATAACAATCCAAAAGACTAGGGATGCACCAATACCAAGCATTTGCCCGAGTATCAGTGCGCAAGTGCTCACGTTACTGAAACCAATACTTTGTGGTGCAATTTGCGTCAATACAAAATGAATGGGAGCATATCACACTGCAAAGAATCACATGCAATTTGAACAGGAATGCGGTGTGATTCCTGTCCGAATTGCATGCGATTTTTCCTACCGCTCCTGTGTGTGTAGAAAGGGAAAAGCGCCATTTAGTGGGTAGGTTAGTTAAACACGTTAGAACTCACAGTACATATCTGGCCAAATGCAAAATCTGCATTGGTATCCCAGTCCCACCAATGATAGCAAATCATGGCCCCTGGAGGTGCTCACAGGGCTGGAGGAGATGTAGAGACGGTCCCCACGTTGACATCACTTCCGCCCTATACCCACAGGGGTCCCAGAACTTCTCCACCAGCACTGTGAGCACCTCCAGCATCATCGACGGGACCATCACCTATGCATTTGGCCAGATATGTACTGTGAGTACTAACATTTTTAATAAACTGCCCACAAGTTGTCGCTTTTCCCTTTTTTATACACACACACAGGAGCAGTGGGGGAAATTGCACGCGATTCGGACAGGAATCACACCACATTCCTGTTCAAATCGCATGTAATTCTTTGCAGTGCGATTTACGCCAATTTTTTTCATATTGACGCAAATCGTACCGCAAAGTATTGGTACTCTGTATCGGCGAGTACTTGACTGAAAGTATCAGTACTTGTACTCGGCAAAAAAAAAAACTGTATCGGTGCAACCCTACAAAAAACACCTACCCAATCAAGTGATTCTTACCCAAGAAGGGTTGTTCAGGGGACATCTGGAGTGAGCAGTGAATACCCACAGACCTATGATCATTTCACAATCTGTCACTGTCTTATGTCTGTGGGCACCTTTATTTCTTACACTCATCCATGTGGGTTCTGAATCATTTCAAATTAAGTCAAGCTAATAGATGTTTGCCTTCTGAGAAAATGGTGTTACCTGAAGCTTCCTCCTAAATGATAATATAATTATGAACCATCCGCATCATAGTTATCGCTACGGTCCTTGGTTCTTGTTACTGTACATCAGTGATCCCAAGACAATTCCTATTATTCATGCTGAGTAACATGGATTTGCTGACAGCTAAGGCTATAAAATATTTTTGAACTATGCATTTAATTGAGGAAGCATAAAATTGTGTTTTCCCGCATGATAGGAATGTCAGTTATGTTTTTCCTAACTTAACCCTGCAACATATCTGAGAACTGAGCAGTTTGTTAGGATTGTGCCAGGTGTGGAGCTGATAATACATATGAGCTCACCACGTAGGTGCTGAAAGGTGCAAGTCACAGTAATAACAGAATCTCTGTGTACAGTTGCAATAAAGCTGTTTTCAGTTGTTCCTCATTACATTGGCATGTTACCTCCTGCAGTGCTGTGTGCTTCAAAATATTCTTTAACCCATTCATCTAAGCTGAAGTAGTCCAATAAGGTTTAGTAATCACTGCCGTTTGACTACCTGAAGGCTGAGTACAGGGAAAAAAAAAGAGAACGTGTCCTTAAAAAAGGAAAACATACAATGTGTTGTTATTATTTTTGTTTTAGTCTTCCACATCTAAAATAATTTTTTTATAATGTTATTTCCTTCTCAATCAGCTGCATTGATACAACTTGTTACTGTCATTGATAATTCTTGGCCACACAATCATTACACAAGCTCAATATACAATACCTTTATAGCCAGCCCATATAATTTTTTTGCCTGCTCATAAAAAAGTGTAATTAAAGCGGTTGTACACCGCGGATGTTGCATAAAAAAAAAAAAAAACCTGCAAGGTAATGGCATAATGTGCTAGTTTGCATAGCATACTAGCACATTATGAAATACTCATGTGCATAGCATACTAGCACATTATGAAATACTCACCTTGGAATAAAAGCCATGTTGCCCATGTCTTTCTTCTGGGTTTGCACTCTCTGGCTATGTGATTGGCTGGAGCAGCGATGACGTCACTCCCTCACATGAACGCGTGTGCCCTCGGTTCCATCGCGAAGCTCTGAAGTTCCGGTAAGGTATGCTGGACCTTCAGAGTGCATGCGCCAGCGGTGTCACTGGCTGCAGGGTGAATATTTCCTAAATGGTGCAAGTTTAGCAGATATTCATTTTACCTACAGGTAAGTCTTATTATAGGCTTACCTCTAGGTAAAAATGACCAAGCAGGGTTTACAACCACTTTATAGGAAATCTAAGGTTACAGCATACACTTTCATTTTATGACATCATAAAATCCAATATACATTTACTTGAAAAAACTGCTTGAGTTCTGCCTGTCTGTTGCCATCTCTTTCCACAACTTCCTGGATTCCCCACATGTTTTGCAGCTTTTCCTCTGTTGTTTACTTTCAATTTTTAAGGACTACATATCCCATGATCCCCTGCTGCCTACAAGCTGTGATTCCTGTACTGACTCCGCCTCCTGAAATGCCTCATCTCAACACCTCTGTAGTTCAGACAGCATGTGGGGTGGTGCAGTGTGGTGCGGCAGCAGAAAACACACTGAGTCCTATTGCAGACAACAGTATTAATGCAGAACCCAGTAATTCACAACAAAGCCGACGGGAAGGCACCTGACCGGGAACACTCACGTCAATACCAGCAATGTGTAGAAGAGCAGGTCTAGATGTGCAGACAGTGTCTGTCTTGAGGTGCGGAATGCCTAAATGGTCCAAAACCAAATGAGGAGGTTTCCAGAAGTATGTTGTATCCCTATCCTTTCCCTACTTGACTGGAACCTCTCCCTGCCACTAATTACTGTCTCTGTCAGGCAGGTGACCTGTCCCTACACCACCCACACACAAAATGCACACCAAGCCTAGGAACCAGAGCCTTAAATAGGCTCTGCCTGACCCAAGATGTCTGCTAGTCCCATTGGGTGAAGGCCTCCAACCAAATTGCTTCCCCAGTGGCCCAGGAAACCATAGAGAAACCATGTTTCTGCTGCGGTTGAGCACCACCTGCAGTGGAGAAAATAGACTGCACCTGCCTACAACCAGGAGCAAAAGTGTGGGGATCATCACAAACAGGGCTTTTTTTCAGGGGGAACTTGGTGGAACTCAGTTCCACCACCTCTGGCTCAGACCCTTTGGTGCCTGCTCCCCACAATCACTTGTAAACACAGAAGTCTGGTTTCTGTGTTTACAAGTGACAGCTCTGCACTCTGTATGTAATGCAATCCTGGTATTTAATGCCCCTTTAAGACCCTCCTACTGTTTTCATGAAATTTGACTGAACACACCCACTATTTGATGTGATTTGGAGGGTGTGTGTAGGGGGAGGGGGTTTGTGGGGCCATGGTTAAGTTCCAGCACCTGTTCTTTGAGAAAAAAAGCCCTGATCACAAAGTAAGCTTAGAAACTTGTTCAGAGTAATAGGAGTGGGCAAAAATAATTGAAATACAATGTGGAAATGAATATATGATTTAAAATTTTGAGCATAGATATGCTTTAAAGTCTCAAAATATTGATAAGGTACAACTCCACAAAAAGCTTTTTTTTTCTTAGATCTGGAAATAGTGGGAATGGTAGGAACCTCTGGGGGTTTTTATTGTTGGCTGTTACCATATTGAAGTATATCCACACCCAAGAATAAAAATGTAATATATTTCAGATTATCTGTCCCTAGATGGTGGTGGCTGCATGTGTTCTATTTTTTGAGGAGAGTACATTTACAGAAAAATACCTGTTAATTTTGCCAGAAATCAAGTTCCCTTCTGACTTCCTGTGCACTGATCAGAAATCTTAAACAATGTTATCTGCTTTCTCAGCTATCTTCTGTGAACTACAAAACGATACCACCCTACGTAATAGAACAGAAATTATTAGTCGGCTTATTAACTGCAAAATGTGCCACGTCCAATAATTAAATCATCGAGCAAGAAGAAAGTTCCCCTATTGGTGGACTTTAAAGGCACGTATATGTTGAATATAAGAGAAGATTTGTAGTATATAAAAAAAAGCATTTATTCATTTCAGAGACATTTTTAAAAAAAAGAAATATATATCAACAACAATGTGACTATCTCAAACAATAAAAGGAATGCGGTTTATGCATATATACATATGTTGGACATTGATACCAATATATTTGCACCCGACGCGTTTCGGAGAGAGTTGAGCCTCCTTCTTCAGGGGTGGGTGTGGGTTAAATCAAGGATTTATTGGTAATATGTAGCTTGGCTTCACATTCCAAACACAGAGTTAAAAACAGAAACGCAGGCGCTGTCAGCCCAAACGGTGTGTTTTTTCCAATTGCGATCAATACGGGTTGACTATCATACCCAAGGTATTGATGTTACATGTGTAGCAAGTACAGATGACTAAGTAGGGGGTATGTGGATAGGTTTACTTCCTCATATACTGGAGGAGAAGGCCCGTAAATGTAGGGCATAGAGAGATGTTTGATCTGAGGTTCCACTGAGGCCAGATGCGAGTCCTAATCCCGCCAATGTAGAAAATTCAGAAAAGAGTCAGGGGAGTAGTTGGTATATGTTATGTGTACCAGGTGGTTTTAGTATGGTGTATACTTTTTGACATCAGCCCAGACCGACAGCGTCCTGCAGACAAGAGCGGACCCTACGTAATAGAACGAGTTGTTTGTAGTCCGAATTAGTAGACATGTGCACACTGAAATATTTCGTTTCGGAATTTCGTTTTCGTCCCAAAAATACATTTATTTAGTTACTCCCGAAATTTGTTTTTATTTATTTCGTTTTTCGTTAAAAATTGCATTCGTCCGAAAATCCAAATTTTGGTCGAATCTGTCATTGAAGGCTTATGGTGTCTGTCGAATGATCAAAGAAGATTCGACGGAGCAGCTAAACTGTACGATGCTGTATAGTTTACCTGCTCTGTCGAATCCTCTTAGAACTTTCAACAGACACCATAAGCCAAAGTACGTGTGTACTTAGTTCTAGCTATTTTACTGCTCCTCCTCTTTGGTTACAATCAGCCAATAACATTCATCATCATTATTTTTATTTATCTTTTCTCCCCTACATCGAATCTTTTCTCCCCTACATCAAATCTTTTCTCCCCTACGTCGAATCTTTTCTCTCTATGTCGAATCTATTCTCTCTATGTAGAATAATCTTGGACTAATAGAGTTAAGGTTAGGCACATTCGACCACAGGTTTGATGGACACAGATTGTTATTGTCATCATCATGTCGAATCTCCTATCGATATCGAACTGTTGTAGCAACGAAAACGAAAATAAAGCATTTGTTTATGTCGGATCTTTCGTTTTTCGGACTCTACACTTTCGTTATCGTTTGTTAAAATGATAACGAAAATACCTGAAATTCGGACAAAAATGCAATGTAATGTGTAAGGGCAGACCTTTATGTTCTCATACCTTTGTGTTATAAACCTATGGACCATTCTAGTTACAGAGCAGCTGCTACATATTTGTGTCTGATGCCAGATATTTCAATTGTTTCTCAGGTCAATTGCATCATCAAAATATTTTCCAGCTATTAATCAAATGCCCACATAAAATAGCCCAATAAAAATGTCAATAACTGTGTCACTCTAAAATGCCTTATTCCAGTACTTTCCCTTTATCATATTTTTCTGGGGTTTTTTCCCTGTCATCTACCATTGACAAGGCAGTAGCCTTTTTCTGACACCTATACAATGTGTACCATTAACACATAGAAGGAAATACGAAATGAATTTGCCATATGTCAGACATGTCAGTATGTTAACACTGTGTTTTTTTATTGCTATGGTGAAACATGGGCTTTCACTGTATATATTTGATTTGAGGTCATGTCTAAAAAATGTATGAATAGGTGTTTATTGGCTCTATGTGATCTTTTCTGACATTATTGTGTGTTATACTAGTCTCTGCTGAAAATTTGAACAGTAATGTGATTACAGATTCAGGGCAGGACTACAGTTCAAGTTGCTGCCTATGTGCAAGGGGAGGTGAAAAAAGATGGGAAGGGGACAAATGCTCCCCAGGCCAATCTTGTTTGATAAAGATTGGCCTGATCCGAGCCTACATACAGAGTGCTACTCAATTTAATCAATGTAGTAGTCAACATCTCTCTTTCTCTTCAGGAATGATGAACTGTATTCGAACGTCTGCCTTTACACACACATGAACTTTAATGGCATCCCCGTCTTAGTCCATGGGGTTCAATATTGAGTTGGCCCACCCTTTGCAGCTATAACAGCTTCAACTCTTCTAGGAAGGCTGTCCACAAGGTTTAGGAGTGTGTCTATGGGAATGTCTGACCATTCTTCCAGAAGTGCATTTGTGAGGTCAGGCACTGATGTGGAAGAGAAGGCCTGGCTCACAGTGTCTGTTCTAATTCATCCCAAAGGTGTTCTATCGGGTTGAGGTCAGGACTCTGTGCAGGCCAGTCAAGTTCCTCCACGCCAAACTCGCTCATCCATGTCTTTATGGACCTTGCTTTGTGCACGGGTCCAAGTCATTTGGTGGAGGGGGGATTATAGTGTGGGGTTGTTTTTCAGGGGTTGGGCCTGGCACCTTAGTTCCAGTGAAGGGAATTCTTAAGGTGTCAGCATATCAAGACATTTTGGACAATTTCATACTCCCAACTTTGTGGGAACAGTTTGGGGATGGCCCCAAACTGTTTCAACATGATTGCGCACCAGTGCACAAAGCAAGGTCCATAAAGACATGGATGAGCGAGTTTGGGGTGGAGGAGCTTGACTGGCCTGCACAAAGTTCTGACCTCAACCAGATAAAGCACCTTTGGCATGAATTAGAGCGGAGACTGTGAGCCAGGCCTTCTCTTCCACATCAGTGCCTGACCTCACAAGTGCGCTTCTGGAAGAATGGTCAAACATTCCCATAGGCACACTCCTAAACCTTGTGAACAGCCTTCCCAGAACAGTTGAAGCTATTATAGCTGCAAAGGGTGGGCCAACTCAATATTGAACCCTATGGACTAAGACTGGGTTGCCATTAAAGTATGTGTAAAGGCAGGCGCCCCAATACCTTTGAGAATATAGTGGAAATGTTTATTTCACAGACTTTATTAGTCTAATTCATGAATGTCCTACAGGGGAATAACTATAGAAATACGGAAAGGAGCCCCCAGATAAAAAATGAATGTAAGATCATTTTAATTGTTGATAAATAAGTCATAAAAAAATATCTAACACTTTTCAGAGGCAACACCATCTTCCCCCTTTCTCAGGGCTCACCACAGGCTTAAACTTGGATGGACCTCACAGATATAGGGTGTAATGGTGTTGATTTACTAAAACTGGGGAGTGCAAAATCTGGTACAGCTGTGCATGGTAGCCAATCAGCTTCTAGCTTCAGCTTGTTCAATTAAGCTTTGACAAAAATACCTGGAAGCTGATTGGTGTCTATGCAGAGCTGCACCAGATTTTGCATTCAACAGTTTTAGTAAATCAACCCCAGTGACCTCACAGGTCTATATTAGAACCAGTATTAAACTCTCCAGTAGAGTAACAATGTGGATGATGCTGGGCAGCAATGAAGGGTAAAACTGCTGGGCCATCAAGGCTACTGACCCGACTATTCATTTTTGTATCATTCCTTGCAATGTACCCAGGAAGCTGATGTCATATTACCTTAGGGTTTTCACTCAGCCAGTTTTCCAATACTGCTCATTACTCTACAGCAGCTATCAGTTATTACTTTTGACAGTGTGACAGCTGTTAGAGTCTGTTTTTATTATATGAACAGCATCTCTTAATGCAAAATAACATTCTGTTTATACAGATATATTTTATAGGAAGTTCAGCTTCACTCTAGTGAAGGCAAATGTATGGAGTGCTATGCTTTCATCTAATTGGGTGGCCTAGCTGTCATCCCAAAGATAGGAGTGCACATTGAACTTCATATAATTATCAAAGAAAGTGTATGCCCTGGAGGAGATGGCACTCATTGTTGTAGTCCAGCCATCCAATGGTGGGGAGTTTTTGACAAAGTGGGTAGGGAGGGGGTTCAGACACTGTTCAGGGTTTAGGGAAAGGTGCTATGTCCCTTCAAGCCTCATTTCAAAGAGTGGGTGTATTTTTACAGAATATAGAATAAAGGAAATATGTTTTTAATGAAAGAAACTTAAAAGAGAAGTTTGGGATTGTAAAAAAAAGCAAACATTATACTCACCTAGGTGAATGTAGCATCGATCCAATGCTGCATCTGACCCCACTGTTTCTGCAGTAAGAACAAACACCTCTGATCGCTCAGTTCTCCCCCTCTGCTCTGAGCAGTGTGACTGTCAGTCAGCAGCTCTCTGTTCTCCCCACCAGCACCCGCTGGAGCTTTGGGAGGTGGAGGGGCGAGAGGGGGTGGCTCAGGCTCTTAGCGGATCACTGAGAGGCTGAGCCAATCCAGGCTTCCGGGTGGATCCTGACCATATGGTTGTATGGTTGGGATCTTTCCCAAGCCTGGGCTGGCTGAGTGATGTCAGTTGATAGCAGGCTTTAGCTAAAAATGGGTCAAAGGAGTGCAGTACAAACTGCACGCCTGTGATCCATAGGAGAAGTATTGCAAAAGCTTTGGCCATACTTCTCCTTTTAATTCTTCCACCTTGTTAAGAAATCTAATTTCCCTAAATAAGAGAGGGAGTTAACATTCTAGATCAGAGACATCTAAAAATAAGATTAATAATGCTATTTTGAGCATAATCAAAGAGTGGGAGATGAAATAGTGGGCTTTCATGTAATTACAGACCAGAAAACTGTTTATTAATAAAACCATGTTATTTGTTCTTAATAACTTAAAGTTGAACTCTTGGGACACAAACACTTTATTTTAAATATGTATGTTGTATCATTCCTGAATAGCAGCAAAGGTATAAATTCACTAAAAGCCTTTGCAAACCCATATAAGAAGTGCTGATATTATCACTGCACATAGCCTGTGCAACGAGCAGAGCCATGTAGGAGACCCAGCAGCCTTACCCACTACAGGCTGCCTGCAGAAAACTACAGGAGCAGACTGACACTTTAAAAGGGTTATAAACCCTTACAACACACTTTTTGCTACAGGTAAGCCTATAATAAGGCTTACCTGTAGCTACCCTGGATATCTCCTAAACCTGAACCGTTTTGGAGATATCCCCTGTATTTGCATGCGCCAACGTCATCGGCACATGCGCACTGAAGCAATAGCACGGGAGTGACGTCATTGCAGCTCCGGCCAATCATAACGCCGGAGCCTGCGATACTCAGAAGTAACTACGGGAGCGATGTTGGCCGCCGGAGCGGTGTATGAGGATGGCTGCAGGGGCTTCGATCTCAGGTAAGTAATTCATAATGAGCTAGTATGCTAGTATTGTTATTTCTCAATGTAACACCGTTGCTTGATATTCACTTGTACAAATTTGTACCGTATTGTTTGTCTAAACTTCTTCGATAAACAATATTGTAAAGGAAAACTACAGCAGCAGATACAAGACCAGATACTCTGCACAAGGAGAGAGAACAGTAGTAACTGGTCTTTACTACAAGACACTGCTGCACAAAGGCAAAATATATCAATTGCAATTATCTAGAAGAAATAAACAAAGGGCAACATTCAAGTAAAATACACATGGCTCTTTGCCTTTATTCAAATAGCTGAGCTATTCAGAGAAATGTTTTTGTTGCATTAGCTAATGGATTATTTATGTTTGAGATAATTACAGTTTATTTATAAATGTAACTTTACTCACCATTAAGTAGTATTGTTATTGTAGTATAGCATCGTATTGTTATTTTGATAGTTAGTGAGCTGTATTGGATTTCTGCCAGACATATCGTTTGGTGTTGAGGCCATATAATTAAATTTTAGTCTCATCTGACCATAACACCTTTTTCCATGTGGCCTCATCTTCAAGGTGTGTTTAACTGCTTCATCCCTGGAAGATTTGGCTGCTCACAGGCCATGTTTTGCAATTCGGCACTGCGTCGCTTTAACTGACAATTGTGCAGTCGTTGACACACTGAGATCCTGGTTCTCACTGTGTCACGAGCGATCGCGGGAGCCTGGTGGTCATCGCGACCGCCGGGCACCCGCATTGGCTCCGGGGGCGAGCAGCGGGCGCGCGCGCCCCTAGTGGCCACTAAAAGAAGCAACGTAACATGACGGCGATTCACGCAGCCGAGCCATGTTGCCGCAGTACAACTGCGGCAGCTGGTCGACAAGCAGTTAAGGTGGTCAGATGAGACAAAAATTTCAATTTTTTGGCCTCAATGCCAAACCATATGTCTTGCAGAAATCCAATACAGCTCACCATCCAAATAACACCATTCCTACAGTAAAGCATGGAGGTGGTAATATCCTATTATGGGGGTGTTTATCTGCAGGAGGCACTGGAGCACTTGTCAGGATAGAAGGAAAAATGGATGGGGCAAAATACCATCAAGTTCTTGAGGAAAATCTGCTGCCCTCTGCCAGAAGGTTGCCAATGGGTAGGTGGTTTACTTTCCAATAGGGATGAGCCGAACACCCTCCTGTCCGGTTCGCAGCAGAACATCCGAACAGGCAAAAAATTTGGCAGAACACACGAACACCGTTAAAGTTAAAGTGGGACACGAACATGAAAAAACAAAAGTGCTAATTTTAAAGGCTTATATGCAAGTTATTGTCATAAAAAGTGTTTGGGGACCCGGGTCCTGCCCCAGGGGACATGTATCAATGCAAAAAAATTTTTCAAAACCGCAGTTTTCGGCAGCAGTGATTTTTTTTTAATGCTTAAACTGAAGCAATATAAATGAAATATTCCTTTAAATATTGCGCCTGGGGGGCTGGGGGGTGTCTATAGTATGCCTGCAAAGTGGTACATTTTCCCGTGTTTAGAACAGTACCACAGCAAAATTACATTTTTGAAGGGAAAATTGTCATTTAAAACTGATCGCGGCTGTAATGAATTGTCAGGTCTCAGCAATATAGATAAAACTCATTGAAAAAATGGCATGGGATTCCCCCCCCCCCAGTCCATTATCAGGTCCTTCAGGTCTAATATGGAAATTAAGGGGAACCCTGTGCCAAATTTTTTTAAAAATGGCATAGGGTCCCCCCCAAAAATCCATACCAGACCCTTATCCGAGCACGCAACTGACGCATATTCACTGTGACAATTCTTATATAACTGAGGGCCATTGATTTTTTTTGCATTGATACATGTCCCCTGGGGCAGGACCCAGGTCCCCAAACACTTTTTATCACAATAACTGGCATATAAGCCTTTAAAATGAGAACTTTTGATTTTTCATGTTAGTATCCCATAGAATTTAACGGTGTTCCGACGGCTTTCGAATTTGCCATGAACACCGCATATTGTTCGCTGTTCGAACGGGCAAACACCCGATGTTCGAGTCGAACGAACGTTCAACTCGAACATTGGGCTCATTTCTACTTTCCAACATGACAATGACCCAAATCACACAGCAAAAATGGCCACACAGTGGTTGAAGGAGAAAAAGGTGAATGTTCTTGCATGGCCTAGTCAGAGCCCAGACCTAAACCACATTGAAAATCTGTGGAATGACTTGACGACTGCAGTCCACAAACGGTCACCATCAAATTGAACTGAACTTGAGCAGTTCTGCAAAGAAGAGTGGGCAAATATTGCAAAGTCTAGATGTGCAAAGTTAGTAGAGACATATCCCACCAGACTAAAGGCTGTAATTAAAGCAAAAGATGGTTCAGAAAAATACTGACACAAGGGCGTGATCATTTTTCCAACTCAGTGATTCTGTTTTTGATTTTTTTTTCTTACATGTTGGTGTTATATTGTTGACTTGGATGTTATAAGTTGCACTAGTAAATACAGCTGGATAAAACAAAAACTGTGTCTGTCTTTATTTCAGGCTGCAGAGCAACAAAATGACAGCTAATATATATAAGCTTGTTTTAGGTCAGCGGTTTCACCATAGTAGTGTTGCTTGTAATCAGATAATGTAGGTACATTGTAGCTTAAAAATGAGGCAGTTTACAACTTTAAGAATTCATTCTACAGAAATATTCTTCTTGATTACTTTTCAGTTTATACTTTTAATTTAGTTTTTGTATTCAATAAGTTCTTGGATACCCCTGGATCTAAAAACAAATTTTGGTTTGGGAGGAAATTTGTCTATGCTCGGACCAAGAATAGTTGTAATAACTCTCATTGGGTATAACTGAATATTATATTCTGTTGGTAAGGAATGGAATGTAACCTTCATATATTTTGAGATATCTCTACATAATGGATATTAATTATCAACAGTTACATGCTTGTTTCTTCAACATTGTGCTGATGTATCACTACAAAATTGTATTCTCCTTTTTTGTACTTTGTTTTATTGTGTTCTGGAAAATACAAAAAAAAAAAAAAAAAAGCGGCAGTCAACCTAGTAAATTCTGGGACCTTATGTGTGACCCCTGGCTTCTTCAGGGGGTCACCTTTTATAAATGTAACTGTTTAGATAAAAAAATAAAATGAAACAGGGACATACACATGTTATATCAGCAGTATTCAATTTAATATGTCTATTGGCATCTCCAACACCATCATGGATCAATAGTTGTCGATAAATCTATTGATAATATTAAAGCAGTGATATTGGGGAATGAGAAGATCATAAACATTCACCAAAGCTGCACTTAGGTACAGCTCTTTATACTAGGCCAGGAAAGACCATAAAAATCTAACTAAGAGCAAGAGGACCTTAAGGATTAACATATATCTAAAAACTCAAAACTGGAAATTGCTTCTTTTATCTCCCCGCTGCTCCAGCCATATAATTATGATTTCTCCACCTGCCATGGTCAGTATAAGGGGCCTGCAGTGAATCACCTATCAGGATGTTGTTAAGCATTCACTGTCAGGCATCCAGTGATCTAGCAATCTTGCTGCCTCCCCTCCTGAATGTCTGTTTTTTGCTTTTTTTTTTTTTTGCTGTGTGGCAATTTTCAATGGAACTAATGCCCTGCCACTGAAAGCCAAGTGTTTGGCTCACAGTTGCGGTGCGGCCCCACTGACTTGAAAGGGTGAGTTTGACAGGCGGTACCACCTGTCAACTCAACATGCTGTTGCATTTAAATTTACCGCAGCATGTGAACAGCCCTCTTTCCTGCTGGAAGGTAGGCTTGAGGTGAAAGGTAGTAAAACATCGGCTTAACCGCCTGTTTTAACTATTTCCCCCGACCAAACGTGAACGTTTCCGTTGTCTTTTATCACTGGACTTGAAGCAGAAGGATTGAATTGCGCTAATTTTTTTTCATCACAGTGACTATAGGGGGCAGAGCTTTGAATCTCAATAAGGAGATCTCCCGAGGGATACACCATATAACCAAAAGTATTGGGAAGCCTGTGTTTACATGCACATAAAGCAAGGTCCATAAAGACATGGATGAGCGAGATTGGCATGAGGGAACTTGACTGGCTTGCACAGAGTCCTAACCTCAACCCAACAGAACACCTTTGGGATGAATTAGAGCGGAGACTGCAAGACAGGCCTCCTCTCCAACATCAGTGCCTGACCTCACAAATGCGCTTTTGGAAGAATGGTCAAACATTCCCATAGAGACACTCCTAAACCTTGTGGACAACCTTCCCAGAGGAGTTGAAGCTGTTATAGCTGCAAAGGGTTGGTCAACTCATTAATGAACCCTACGGACTAAGACTGGGATGGCATTGAAGTTCCTGTGAGTGTAAAGGCAGGCGTTCCAATACTTTTGGTAATATAGTGTATATTTTAGATGACCAGAACTCCGCTGAAGCCTCACACACACACATGGGCTGGAAATCAGAACAATTTACAGCCTCTTCTTGAAGAACTGAACATGTCACTTAATTTAGCTGTATAAAATGAAATAATGATAAAAATAAAGTTACATTTATTCTCCATTCTGATTTTAGTACAGTTGTTATGTTTATGGATGGCAATGGTAGTTGTTTGATAGCTTGTACTTGTTTTTTAGTGCTATTTAAGGCTAAATAATTATTTTAAGACTCATAGATGAAAGTATCTGATATAAATCCACTAATCATGCAATGCTTTCATTACTCAATTGTCCATCTTTGTCCTTTTGTGCATTTTTACAAAATGATGCAATAGGTAAACAATAAAGTTTTTTTTTTCTCTGATTAGTATTTATTTTATGCTTCAGTTTTGCACAAACACCGAAACTGGGGCACAATGATATCTCTGTAGGCTTACATATACAAATCAGCACAATATATGCAACTCATACATTACAGGGTAGATAAAGTGAAGGGCAAACAATGAAATCTGTAAATTTATGAATACCTCCCAACTTTCTGAGATGAGATGGACACCTTTTAGTGTAAGGTTGTAGGCAAGGACACATTCCTGTGATGCACCAGTTTCGTGGACCCTGATGAATTGTTACACAAAAATTATTAGTTTAACCCACAAGTGTTTTTTATCCATTACTTTATATTTATCTTGGCTTTCAAACTAACAAATTCAATAGTTTATTGGTTGGATGTACAAATACTGCAGTATAACACTTCTAAATGTACATTTCTATACTGTATAGGTCTATGCATCAGACCAAAGAGAGCGACAAATGAGGAGGAAAGATGGACTTGGTTCCAAATCAGGGACAGTTGGGTGCCATGTTTTATGAACAAACAAGAGATAATGAGAAAATGGAGACAGACATTCACAGATGATACTTAAAGCAGAACTTCACCTAAAAAGGGAATTTACACTGCCCCCCCCCCCCCCCTCCTCCTCTACCCTTTATTGGACTTATTTATTTATTTTGTTTCAGCAGGTACTTATTTCTGACAAGTACCCGCTCCATTTTGGAAATTCACCCTCCCCCCCTGCTAGTAACCTCCTTTGACACATCACATGTCCCAGGAGGCTGCAGGTCAATTGAGAAAGCACAGGGCTATTCGCGCATGCACAGTAGGAAGCCAGATGTGAAGCACCAGAAAATCACAGCTGGCTTCCCACATCCAAAATGGCAGCGCCGGGGACCCGAAGATGGGCAAAGAACTTGCCAGAGGTGAAGACAGAGCTGGATCCCTAGACTGGTGAATGCATGTTTATAAACAGTCAGCAGCTACAGTTTTTGTATCTGATTGCTTTTAATTGTTTTTTCCAGAGCGAAGTTCCTCTATAATTGCAGATATACTAACGTAGAGTTAATTAACCACTTCAATACCGCCCATAGTCATATGACGTCTGCAGGAGGGATCTCCCACCCTGGGTGGGCGTCATATGATGTCCTGTGCTTCCCGCCGTGTCATTTGGGAGCCGGTGCGTGTGCCTGGCGGCCGCGATTGCCCGATAACAGAGCTGGGACGTGGATCTGTGTGTGTAAACACACAGATCCACGTCCTGTCAGGGGAGAGGGGACCGATCATGTGTTCCCAGTACAGAGGAACACCGATCGGTCTCCTCCCCTTGTGAGTCCTCTCCCCCTACAGTTAGAATCACTCCCTAGGTAACACAGTTAACCCCTTGATCGCCCCCTAGTGTTAACCCCTTCCCTGCCAGTCACATTTACACAGTGATCAATGCATTTGTATAGCACTGATCGCTGTATAAATGTGAATGGTCCCAAAATGGTGTCAAAAGTGTCCGATATATCTGCTGTAATGTCGCAGTCACGATAAAAATCGCAGATCGCCGCCATTACTAGTAAAAAAAAAATAATAAAAATGCCATAAAACTATCCCCAATAGTGTAGACACTATAACTTTTGCGCAAACCAATCCATATACGCATATTGCGATTTTCTTTTTACCAAAAATATGTATAAGGATACATATCGGCCTAAACTGAGGAAAAAATTTTGTTTGTTTTTTTAAAAATTGGGATATTTATTATAGCATGTTTTTTTCAAACTTGTCGCTCTTCTTTTGTTTATAGTGCAAAAAAAAAAACACAAAGATGATCAAATACCACCAAAAGAAAGCACTATTTGTGGGGAAAATATGATAAAAATTTCATATGGGTACAGTGTTGCATGACCGCTCAACTGTCATTCAAAGTGCGGCAGCGCTGAAAACTGAAAATTGGCCTGGGCAGGAAGGGGGTGAAAATTCCCTGTATTGAAGTGGTTAATGTTAAGATCTTGGACTAACCATAGAAGGGCAGATGTCTCACTGAATATGAAGAGCATGGGCCATGTACTCATCAACCTGCGCACTTTTAGGACCTATCTCAAAGTGACACTGAATTCTGGTTTTAAAAAATTACATTCAAGTATGTATTCTTAACTCAGAAAAATATTTTCTATTGCTCTCAACCTCCATCAAATCTCCAAATTCCTGTTTTGTTTTTTGCTGTGATACAACTTTCTGTTAGAATGTGGCATTCTCCATGCTCCATCTGTATGTAAGAAAGTAGCCAATCTCGCTTGCTTCTAAGATGCACTACTGACGTTGGACGATGGGATTTGTAGTGTACAGTACATATTGCATTGCATAGGACCGCAACTAAACAAAGGCAAATGAGGGTGGAAAGGGAGGTTTGGGAGTTCACAAAGGATGTTACAAGGAGTCAGAAAAACATAGTAAGAAACTATTTCATGAAAAATAGATTACTGGGTCATTAAGTAGCTGATGTGTATGGATCATAATTGGAGAATAAGGATATTGTTTAGTGTCGCTTTAATCTTATCCTAAATTAGGTAGATACCTATGGTGTACATGCAGTAAAAGATTAATTCCTATTTCTCTACAGAAAGGGGAAAAACTGGCTTTCAGCAGCAAAGACATTTTTAAACAAACTACAAAACCTTCATGTGATAACAACCACTTCTAACACAGGGAGGAGTTCATCACTGTACATACAATATTCAATGCTTGACTGCTTCCGGCAGTGCTGAAAAGACAATATTTCTTTATTGGGCTATGCCCAGCCCAAGAGGTTTTTTCTTAACTGTATGTATAGAGAAACATCTTGTTGTATGTATGTTTTTGTATACAAAGCAGGGAGATAAAACAACCAGCTAGGTACATAAAAGCAGCACACCTTACACACATTACACATTGTTAGGCATATAGTTAACCCTTTGATTGCCCCCTATATGTTAAACGCTTCCTAGCAAGTGTCATTAGTACAGTGACAGTGTACAGCATTAGCACTGATCACTGCATTAGTGTCACTATTGATGTCAGTGTCAGTTAGTGTACCTCCCAACCAGTGTCAGCTAGCGCCAGATTGCCCATCACACTATCACAGTCCCTCTATAATTAAAAGAAACAGGTGCGCTAATCTATAAGAATATTCACAGTGCAAAAATACATGTGTATTTTTGCACTGTGAATATTCTTATAGATTAGCGCACCAGCTTCTTTTTAATAATCTATTATGGTAGGGGTTCGGACCTTTTAGGTTGCAGCTTTTCTTTATCTATTTATTTTCATTTATGTATCTATGTGTTTGATGTTTTTATTTCAATAGTCACATTTCCCTTCACCAGGAGAGTAGGATAAGTGCAGGATTTTAACCCCTTTTTTTTGACAGTCCCACTATAAGTCACTGTTCACTACCATTACAGTATAGCATCTAAAGCTACATAAATTCCAGCAGAGGCGACTCTAGACTTTGTGAGGCCTTAGGCAAAACTTAGACATGAGGCCCCACTCACTCCCATAATGGGAAAAATAATTCAAGGGATGAAAATGAACTGTATTAGGAGTGTACAGTATAGGGGAAGTGGACAGTAAAGGGGGTAGGTAAGTGGGCATAATAAAGATATATTTTCCTCAAGCAGAGCTGCACAGGGGAGCTGCTCTCACAGATCCTACCAATTCTGGTAGGCTGTCACAAAGAGATAAAAACATGAATAAAAACCAAGCGCTGATGTGGATAGATATGTGTAATATAAATAAATTGTGCTTAAAAATATATATATACCAATATAGTTAGTGCTATAGGGTGATCAGATAACCAGATAACTTAGTACTATTTGTCACAAAGAGAGAAATAAAGGGGGATGGGTGGAGAAGAAGGAAGAGAAAAATAGAGAAAGAAAGATGGAAGGAAAGAAAGAAAGAGAAAAAAGAGAAAGGAAAGAAAGAAAGAGAAAAAAAGATGAAAGGAAAGAAAGAAAGAGAAAGAAAGATGAAGGAAAGAAAGAAAGAGAAAGAAAGATGGATGGAAAGAAAGAAAGAGAGAGAAAGATGGAAGGAAAGAAAGAAAGAGAAAGAAAGATGGAAGGAAAGAAAGAAAGAGAAAGAAAGATGGAAGGAAGGAAAGAAAGAAAGAAGAAGAAAGAAAGAAAGAGAAAGAAAGAAGGAAGGAAGGAAGAAAGAAAGAAAGAGAAAGAAGATGGATGGAAGGAAAGAAAGAAAGAAAGAGAAAAGAAAGAAAGAAAGAAAGAAAGAAAGAAAGAAAGAAAGAAAGAAAGAAAAGAAAGAAAGAAAGAAAGAAAAGAAAGGAAAGAAAGAAAAAAGAAAGAAAGAAAGAAAGAAAGAAAGAAAGAAGAAAGAAAGAAAGAAAGAGAAGGAAGAAAGAAAGAGAAAAAAAGATGGAAGGAAAGAAAAAAAGAAGGAAAGAAAGAGAAAAAAGATGGAAAGAAAGAAAGAAAGAAGAAAGAAAGATGCGAAGGAAAGAAAGAAAGAGAAAGAAAGAAGGAAAGAAAGAAAGAAAGAAAGAAAGAAAGAAAGAAAGAAAGAAAGAAAGAAAGAAGAAAGAAAGAAAAGAAAGAGAAAGAAGAAAGAAAGAAAGAGAGAGAAAGAAAGAAAGAGAGAGAAAGAAAGAAAGAAAGAGAAGAAAGAAAGAAAGAAAAAAGAAAGAGAGAGAAAGAAAGAAAGAGAGAGAAAGAAGAAAGAAAGAAAGAAAGAAAGAAAGAAAGAAAGAAAGAAAGAAAGAAAGAAAGAAAGAAAGAAAGAAAGAAAGAAAGAAGAGAGAGAGAGAGAAAGAAAGAAAGAAAGAAAGAAAGAAAGATGGAAGGAAAGAAAGAAAGAGAAAGAAAGATGGAAGGAAAGAAAGAAAGAGAAAGAAAGAAAGAAAGAAAGAAAGAAAGAAAGAAAGAAAGAAAGAAAGAAAGAAAGAAAGAAAGAAAGAAAAAAAAAAGATGTATGGAAGGAAAGAAAGAAAGAAAGAAAGAAAGAAAGAAAGAAAGAAAGAAAGAAAGAAAGAAAGAAAGAAAGAAAAAAAAAAAGATGTATGGAAGGAAAGAAAGAAAGAAAGAAAGAAAGAAAGAAAAGAAAGAAAGAAAGAAAGAAAGAAAGAAAGAAAGAAAGAAAGAAAGAAAGAAAGAAAGGAAGGAAGGAAGGAAGGAAGGAAGGCAAGAAAGAAAAAAAGAAAGAGAAAAAGCTGTCTGGGTCCCTGTTAAGGAGATTTAATTTCTTTATTTCTCTTGATGATCGCTGTCATTAGAAATGAGAGTAAAGCTTGCCATAGATGCATCATTTTTCCTTTTTTTTTGATTAGCCGGTGATCAATGGCCAACTTAAAGTTGGTTACACATGGATCAAAGTTTGTCCAGTTCAACAAGGACCAGCCAAATTTTGATCGGTGTGTAGCCCTCCCTGTTCGACAGGAGCTAATCGTTAGCCATTTGGACCTGCTGGAGAACTCCTAAAATGTACGTTGTCACCAGAAGTAGATTAGATAGGAAACCCTCTAATGGGGAAACTTGTTTCAGTGACAACTGTGTAAGAGGGCATTTCCCTCACTTTATGTTGTGTCTATACATGATTTTTTTTGTTTTTGTTTTTTTTTAACCCTGTGAAAAAAAGTTTTAGTTTTAGATATACTTTAAACAGTTAAAGGAAGTTGTTTAGAGGTTAAAAAGCTTTTTAAATAAACTTCATTTTTATGAAACCCAATGAAAAATTGGTACATCAAATGTACTGTAATGTGACAATGTTACAGAATGTGGCAATGATGAGGACAGGTCAAATGAGCAGACTGGGGTAAATACTGTGCTGATCAAGTAGATATGAACAGTGGTAAGCCTGCCCTATTAGGGGAAATGTTATGTTACCCAAAAGAGTACTAAATGGGCAATTCCAATAATTGATATTTTTTGTTAGGCAGCGGTGCAATATGAGTAGGCAGTTTTAACTTATATAGTATGTTATGTAATGAAATATACTCACTTTGCACATAGAACATATATGTATTACATCTGGTTTAACATATATTGGAAGTATATACTGTAAAGAAAGAATATGTGGTAGCATAACTGCATGGTTACAGTAATGGCAGTCCAGACTCCAGACATTTTTAGTCTCTTGCAGGTAGCCGCGTTCTAGCTTCCTCACTTGATCAATACTATAGGAAAAACTGAGAAAAGCTCATGTAGATTTGCCAGCACCATGAAGAAAAAACTATATAGTGACCACGCACTGTTCTTTTGATTAAACACACACAGCACCAGAGGTCATCCATCACCCCTTTGTTTTTGTAACTCAATCTGCAGTAGGACAAGTGCCATGAATTTATCTACAAATCATCCATTACGGATTGATTATTTGCAGTCATTATTGATTATGCACATTGCACTGTTTTTGATTACATTTTTTGATGTATTTATTTGGTTAAGTTAAATATTGATTTATATTAGATACTACACATATTAAGTGATGGTTAGCGCTCTGTTTATATAAAACGTTATTGCACAATATCACTTATGATATATTAAGGGTAATGTGAGCGATATTAAGCACAGAGTATCTGGTATATCTGTACTTGCAAATCATGCTCTTGCTTTGCCAAGATGCTGTCTCTATGCAGAGCTACATCCTTTTTCCAAAATGAGGGTTGGGATGTTCATGCTCCCCTTGCTCACATCTTCTGCCCTACATCCCTGCTCCTAGCACTCCTCCTGCTATTTGTATTGCATGTGTATTCAACCAGAATCATACCTTGCATGAGCAAGAACCTGGCACAACATCAGTTCATAGACAGGCCTCTGGTTGCTGACAAAGATAGGGTCAGGTTTACAGCTCAGAATCCTTTAGGCAGAGAATTCTAACATTTCAGTAAAAAACACACTGAAGTGAATTTTAGGGGAAACAAACTACCCACGCTTTGGTAAAATATAAAAGACAAGGTTGCACCAAGTAAATAGATACCCAACATGTCAAACTGTAAATTTGAGACATACTTCTATATATATTGTATATTTTCTATAGGCGACAATTCAAAAGCCACCTATAGGTGATCAGTTTAGTGTTAGAAAGGAGGTATTGTGCTAAAATTATTGCTCTTACTCTGGCGTGCATGGCGATATGTAACATGTGTGATCCAATCAATGTTGTGCCCCTGACGTGTGCAGGGGGGGGGGGCTTAAAACAAAAAAAAATTGGGGGGGGGGCAGGGAATTTTATTTTTTTGCAAAATATATATATATATATATTTTTTTTTTTTTGCTTTTGACACAAAGTCCCCTATGTGATGATTTTTAGGTAACAGGTTCTGTTTTAGACCCTGCATGTCTCCTCTGGGCTCCACTGAATGCATTGCAATTCACATAGCATTGCAATACATCCCTTCCTGGCTATGCTAGCCGGGCAAAGTGACAGGATGACCCGGAAGTGACGTCATACATGTCACTTTCTGGGTTACCAACAAGAAGTGGAGGAGAGTGGACGTGTGTCCGCTGTTCTCCATTCCCTTCACCCGCCATGTCCATCCTGGGCCCTCACATGGGCAAGCAGAGCCCAAAATACATGGCGTGGCTGTGCGCGCACGTACAGACCTGGCAGCAAAAGGGTTAAAAAAAAGTCATACATGCCTAATGTGCCTAGTGGAAAATCTGGCCCTGGACAAAAGTAGTGTCCAGTGGCACCATTCAGAACACGGACAGCATTTGTACAGAAAAGGAGGGGGCATATTTAAAGGACAAAAAATTTCAAAGGACAGAGTAGATCACATTGGCATTAAGCTTCCAAACAGATCTGCCTGAAAAACTGACAGACAAACCAGATTGGAAGAGCAGTAAGAGCTGTGAAAATGTAGAATAGACTCCCTCAAGAGGTGGTTCTGGCTAGCTCAGTAGATTGTTTTAAAAAAGGGCTGGATTATTTCTTAGATACCCATAATATAACTCGATACTAATATTTATAGGTAAGGTTGATCCAGGAATTACCCATTGGCTTCTTGGGGGATCAGGAAGTATTTATTTCCCCTGCTGGAGAAAATTGGGTCATGCCCTGTACACACGGTCGGACTTTCCGACAGAATATGTGCGATCGGAGCTTGTTGTCGGAAATTCCGACCGTGTGTGGGCTCCATCGGACTTTTTCCATCGGAATTTCCGACACACAAAGTTTGAGAGCATGCTATAAAATTTTCCGACAACAAAATCTAATCCTTTAAATTTCGATCGTGTGTAGACAAATCCGATGGACAAAGTGCCACACATGCTCAGAATAATTTAAGAGACGAAAGCTATTGGCTATTGTCTCGTTTATAGTCCCGACGTACGTGTTTTACGTCACCGCGTTCAGAACGAATGGATTTTCCGACAACTTTGTGCGACCGTGTGTATGCAAGACAAGTTTGAGCCAACATCCATCGGAAAAAAAGGATGGATTTTGTTGTCGGAATGTCTGATCAATGTCCGACCGTGTGTACGGGGCATTCCTCTGGATCAACTCTGGGTATAGGATTGTGTATATAGGATTGTATATTCTTTTTCCCCTTCTTTTGGTTGAACTGGATGTGTCTTTTTTGAACCAGACTAACTACTAAAACTGAAGAGTGCAAAATCTTGTGCAGCTCTGCATAGAAACCAATCAGCATCCAGGATTTATTGTCAAAGCCTAATTGAACAAGCTGAAGTTAGAAGCTGATTGGCTACCATGCACAGCTACACCAGATTTTGCATTCTCGAGTTTTAATAAGTCAACCCCTACGTAACTATGGAAGCTCCATGTAAGTCTAGGGACAGGCGGATGTAAACAGATGATGTCAGCATAACGAAACGGTGATCTGCTGAAAACGCCCTACGCGGTGAGCAACCCGAGTGATCAGGAGCACAAACGGGGCTCACAATTGCTAGAGTGGAGTTGGCTTTGTATGATAAAAACGCTACATAACCCGAGTGCAGGGCAGAATGCACAATTAAAGTGTTTGTTACCCCAACACTTCATATTCCTTATATGTGCCTGCCGTACCATGTACTTGTATGATGAATTATCTTGTTCTCTTTGTATTGCTTCCCTTTATGTGAAATCCCTGGTATTCCTGCTAGTCCCCTTGCTTTCCTATTAATATCTTACCACACTAAGCAGTAGAGCACATTGTGGTCAGTGTACTCTCCTCCAATAATTAGACTTGTCTTGACATGCCCCCACTGCACAGCCATTCACTGGGAAGCTCTGTGTCCTGCTGCTTCTCCTCCCCCAGCTCTTATGCAGCTGAGAACAGAGAGAATGTGATCACTTCTAAAAAGGGAAAAAAGGTATTTATACATTTTTTTTATATTTATATAAAAAGATTTTGCCTTTTATTTTTATTTTTAAAACTGAATGAGTTGTTTTACAAGGTGATAGTTTACATTAGCTTTAAATGTGAGTATAATAGCATATGGATTTGAGGGTTGTATATACTAGTCGCTTAAATAAAACATTATTTTACACTATTGAAGCCTTTTTTCCTCTGATTTTATGATAACCCGAATGGAGTTGTGAGAAAGAAGTGCTGTTACCTTGGATGATTAACCCCTTTGGGGAAGCGTTGATTAACCCACTCTAACAGGGGGTTAATTCTGTCTGGGGAGTTCTCATATGTGGTGGTGGCCCATCGAGGTGAAGCTGGGCACTGGAGCACTTTGTAAACAGCAGAGCACTTTATGGTTTAAGAATTTGGTTTTACACGATAGGCATGGAACACTTTTAAACATTACTAGCCATTGCACAAGCAAGAGGAAAATTGCAAGAGATGCTTATTGAATATCGTTATCAGCAAATGGACTTTTACACTAATGTTGCACTGCATGGGGCATTATAATTTTGGATAGAGCGCTGTGATTTATAATGAATTTGGTGTCCATTTACATCTTCTTACATTTGAACCATCCAGGTCCAGGAAAAAAATGGAAAAGGACGAAGTCCGTTCCTTTTTTCTGGACCTAAACATACCATATTGAAGGTAGGCTCATGTACAGAAGCAAGTCTGTTTTTATCCAGCCGTTCATACATAAAAACGTTCAAAAGGGTCCTCTGTCAAAATGCAGTAAAAAAGAATAGCAGTGGATCTGTTCATGGATGCCCCATTAAATGGACCAGAACAGAGCAGAGTAAAAAGACCCTAATAGTAAATTGTTTAAAGAAGCAGAGAACATATTGGGTGCAGGATCTCTTAAGGAGTCTGCCCATCCTTTTACTGGACCTCCTTATAAAAAACAAGTGAATGGGGGGGGGGGGGCACTGTCTTGGCGCAAGTGCCTGGATATGTCCATGCCTGGCAACAACCTAATTTTAGATTCTCTTTGGTGTGACCTGAGTGTGTTGCATTCCTGTGCTTTGAATTCTGGTACTGATTTTGATTTGTCATCAAGATTATGATTCTTACAGCTCCACCTGTTACAACTGGCCTGGATTAGGGACAGCTGATTTACTTTATGTTTTGTTCTATATACTCTGACCTTCACATTGACTTGAATAGCCCTTGACTTTGTCTTCGGATACCTCTCTACTTTTAGGGCGAAAATGTGTACGTGACAAAAAAAATCCTACTTAGTAAATATGGGTGTTCATTTACACAACAAGCACTGGAGGCTTTCAGGGGGAAAAAAAAAGGTATTTAATGCTCTTCCAAATAGTAAAACAATATCTGTAAACCACAAATTATATAACGCTGGCCAAAGAAAGCAAAAGAGATTTGTGAAAGAAAAGAAAATGTCATTGATTGTTATTAGAGATGAGACAACCTCCAGGGTTCAATATGCGAAAAGAGATCAGTCTAAACAAAAGAAGACAAGAAGAATGGCTGGATAAAAGCTATTTTGTCCCTCAGTCCAAAAAGTTAAATGGATGTAAATCTATGATGAATGGAAGTAAACACAGATGTAGAAAGCAAATTTAAAGTAATCCATCCATGTACAGCCAAGGAGGCATCAATGGGGGAGCTTGCTGTTTGTGGCTTGTTAAGGGGAATACGATTTGATTGTCCAATGCTATAAGGGTACCAGTTACAACAGGAACAGCTTATTGAGAAAGCATCAGGTGAAGTCATTAGGCTCAGTTTATTAAGCAAAAACAATTGTTCCTTTCGTTGTAATGTGGCACATAAATGTATTATGACAAATAACACATGTTTCATAGCTTAGTAAATGCAGCCTCTTTATATTGTAATGCATTTTTGTTTCTTGAAACACTATAGTGAAATACAGTGAAATATTTTTTTATTGGTCAGTGGTCTGTACTGCTGTATTGACTATATGCATTGCCCAGTTCCAGTTTGGGGAATTCCATTCAAAATTGTTCCCCTGGCAGCCTGTTTCAATAAAAAAAAGCAGCTCTGGTTGCTATATTTTCCCTATCTTCAGCGTTGTCCCCTTCATACTCACAGCTCTGACTCAACGCTCCTCTTCTGGGTTGACTGATGCCCACTTTTTTGTGATCCCAGGGTGTCAAGGCTCTGACACCTACCCTGGACTCACAGGAGAATGTTGCAGAGAGTGGAGCCCTGTTATTGCATGGAGCAACTCTGTACAGAATTTACGTAGGGTCCACCTGCTGACACGCTGTCTGAGGAAAAAGAGAGCAAAGAGGACTCATGATATCAAATTTTGTAATGGCTTCAGAGGCGGTCCAGTGGTGGGAAAGTTGAAACTGGGTTGAAAAAAATAGCAGAGGGCGCGATCTGAATGTAGTAGGTAAGGTACATTTATTAATAAAAACAGCAAATTGGCAACTCACATATAGCCAGTAAAGGTTCGTTTATAATCAAAGTCAGGCTTGGGTGGTGTAGATCTCAGCACAGCAGTGAGCCAAATTCCAGTCCAGGATAAAGTGTTTAGAGCAGAAAGTATAGAATAAGTATACCTAAAAGGCTAAGAGAACCCCCTCTGGTGCCCTCTGGCCCTCTGGTGTTCTCTTAGCCTTATAGTTATACCTAGCCCTGAACACTTTATGCTGGACTTGAGTCTGGCTCAGTACTATGCTGAGATCTACACCACACAAGCCTGAATTTGATTATAAGTGAACCATTACTGGCTATATGTGAGTTGCCAATTTGCTATTTTGTTAATAAATGTACCTTACTCACTACACTCAGATTGCGCCCTCAGATTTTGGAATTGTGCTTTTAAATTTGAGTTTGTAGACAAAATCCAGAACTTGTTTTATTTATTTGTCATAGTGTAAATGAACTGACCTAAAATGTAGCCAGGTAGAGCTACACTAATCTTATAATTGAACTTTCTTACTTTGCTCCCATTTTTAATAATGCCAGCAATATATTTACTTTAATGTATTCTTATTCCCACATGCCAAATCCTGTTCAGTGATGATGTGGTAGACAAGGTCCTACATATGGATCAAAAGTAGAGAGAAGCTTGGCAAGGACAGGCAATTTAGGGTGCCTTCATTTCATTTATGATGTCAGCCTAAATACTAATTTACAATGCAAACCGAATATTGATGTTAGCAGAAATGGCAACGGGTTTGCTTTAAGCAAGCTCAGTAGTATCTGTCTAAAGATGATACATCCTTTAAACAAATGGATACATTTCTAAAGTAATTAGATGTTTACTGTCTATGGAGATTTTTACCATGGTTCAATCACCCCAGCTGGATGCATAATTGAAATAACCAGCCCTTTACTGATCACGCTTGATAGTACACAGCTAGGAGGGTTTTTTTCACTCCTTAGTTGCACAATTTCCCAAAGATGTCTTTCTTCAACTTTAGCTTGGGAAACTTGTCTATCAATTACATAAAATCCCTTGTAAAAAACGCCTTGTACCACCCATATCTTCAAAAATACAGAAACTTTTGACACTTTAAGGTCTCACCCAGAGATAGGACATCTATCGGAGCTCAGTATTGTTAGTTCCTATGTTCTGGCAGGAAATGATAACACTTGTAGTAGCTGGAAAGGTGACATCACCCTAGAGACTTTTCTAAGCATAAATCTAAAAATCTCCCCATGTACATAAAAGTATCTAAATGCACGACTGTTAGCACCCCATGGTAGGATATCCTAGCCTTTCAAGTGTACACGATACATAACAGGTACCGTGTAGGTACAAAAATGACTAAATAAAATGTGTGTTGATTTTAACCCTAACATGTACAGTATCTCACAAAAGTGAGTACACCCCCCCCTTTTTAGTAAATATTTTATTATATCTTTTCATGTGACAACACTGAAGAAATGACACTTTGCTACAATGTAAAGTAGTGAGTGTACAGCTTGTATAACAGTGCAAATTGTTTCTCCCCTCAAAATAACTCAACACACAGCCATTAGTATCTAAACCACTGGCAACAAAAGTGAGTACACCCCTGTAAAGGAAATTTGTAAGTTCTGTATATAAATGTATTCTATTTTATATGTATTGCACACTGCCCTCACTGTGCACACGGCATTAATAATGTTTTTCGTTACATGTTTTCATTCTTTTGAGTCCTGATAAGAATTAGTCTATGTTACGCCCCTTGTTACTATAAAAGTACAATTGTAATATTAATGTGATACCTACGTAATCATGTGTATAAAAACCTTCAATTGTGTCATAATAAAGCAGAACAGTTATTTGGAAAGATGCTGAGTGTATCTTTTGTGTCTGTTCCCTACTGCAGTAGTTATTAATAATTTGGAACCACTAATCAATATTAGGATAGGAGTTGCCTATCTATAAATTTCCATGTCAGATGGCAAGTTTTACCTAGGAGGGGATTTACAGGTGACCCTGAGAATCTGAAACAAGGAGCTTGAGACGATCCGGAAATTTCTGATTATCAGCCGGCTGAGGTAAGCCTTTTGCTTACATTTGAGTTATCAGACTTCCTTGATCAGTAAGGCATTTTCGAGACAAAGGATACCTATTTTACTTCCCTTAATTGAACTGTATTGATTGGTGGTTATATGTTATGTTGTCCCTGTCTACTGTCCATCGGTGTGTTATAGATAAGAAAGGGAAGAATAGTGCTGTTCACAGGTATATGTAGTACATCTGCTAGATAAAGCAGTTTAGAGGCAAGAGGGTATAGGCACACATAGGGAAGATTGGCCAGTCATTATGGGCATTAAATTAAGTAAGGGAATGAAAGGTAAGAGACCCTCAAAAAATGCCTAGCACAAGATTAGCGCTATAAAATATATGAACTGAAGGTGCGGTTCTGCCAATACTGAGCCCTTGGATAAATGGTTAGAGTGGACAGGGATCCACAATGGGTAATTGGATTACCAAAGTCCACAGGGACTAAGAATCATGCAGAGTAAACAGCTAGAGAAACAGCTATCTATGGGAGCAGGATGGATCGAGTGTGACAATTAACACTAGACAGAAAGGGACATTTTCATGTTAAGTTGTGGGATGAATTTGGGATCAGGCATGGCAACTAGTAAAGTCAAAACAGAATACTTTATATGTTGTCAGATAGGGAAGATGGGATGAGCACTATGGCTGTCCGTCTGATCACAGAATCATAGAAGCTGGAGTATGTGAAGTATGGGATTACAATACATGGGATGCAAAGGATATCAGAACAAAATAAGGAACAAAAAAAGAACAAAATAAGGAAAGCAGAATTTTAGCAGAGAAATATTAAAGAGTTAAAATAAAGTGAGAGAATGATATGCATGTGTTGTGTACAAATGGGAAAAAGGTAAGCAATTTTAGAGAGATATTCGTATATATGTGTGTATGCTGGAACCTTTAGTTCTATCTCTTGTGTGTGTCATGAAAGAATGTAGCTGGGATGAGAGATCAGTGATAAGCTGGAAGGACACCATGCCAATTTCAGTTTTTTAGACAAAACATTAATAACAAAATGTGCCAGTTTAATTAATTTAATGATAAACAATTATTTTGAATTTGTTTTCCAAACATGGTAAAATAAAGGTTACATTTAACCGTGTATTACACAAATTGAATCTTGTTTGATAATGGAAACAGTGCATTTAAAAAAGGGAAATCAAGTAAAATGTCCTCATTTAAGAAAATATATCTGTGGATATATATTAGAATTAGGATGTGATATTGAGATTATCACTTGAGTATTAATTTCTGATATGAGTTTAACAATTTTATTAATAATATAGATGCATTGTAACTGTTTCAGAAAACCTTTGGTTGGAAATGAAATCCAGGTTATTGGGGAAATTTGTTAAATGGGATTAGTTTAGATTAAGATAACAATTTTGTAATTTTACATTTATACAACAGACCCTTATTGAGTGAAAAAAAAGATTAAGATAAAGTTGTTAATTGGAATACAGCTGCCATAATATTTAACAAAGCCAAGATGAATGGGATACATAGGAAGTTTTTCTACAAAAATTAAATCTAAAGGGCTGAAAACAACTTGATGTGCGGTCAATGATGTGAAAGCAATAATAAATAAAATTGAAATATAACAGACCCATCACATCAAGTCCACACACCCTGTTAGGATAGATGCCACCTGCAGCCAATTGTATAGTTTTTGATGTGGCTGGGAGCTTTCTGTTCTGTCATATACAGATTGTTGGTCCTTTTGTTTTTATTTATTTTTATTTTTGAAATCCAAAGCAGAATATGTGGATTGTGAAATGATGTGCCCCTTTTCCTTGTAAGTGTCGTGGTATAAGCAGAAGACTATTTTGGATTTATGGATATCTCTGCATGACCGCAAGGTATTGTTATCATTTATTATGTTATGACATCAGGAAAATAATGTCAGATGGAAACTAAGGACTTGTGTTATCTAGCTAAAACTAACAACAGAGCAAGCAATGAGAAATTATAATATTGCCAGGAAAAAGTTGTCTTTTTGAAACATGAAACTGGAGTTCTTACACAAACAGCATGATAGAAAACAAGCCATTGTAATATATTTATGCAAGCTGGACCCAGTAATGAAGGGTTCACTCTGATATATCAGAGCTGTAGCTTTATGCAAAGGTGCTATTAGACAAAGTTACAGACATTATTTTGGTCAAATATTTAATTTTTAATGGGCCCACATTCTGCGTAGCAAATATACAGCTAACTAAATGTTGGTCTAATGAAAGGTTCAAAATATGAATTAGTTTTGTTTGTTTATGTACAAATCTAATAATGAAAAATGTGTACATTTGAATCCAGCCACCTTATTGCCTCTATTGGAGGAGGCTGGAGACAAAGGAAACCACGTGTGTTAAATTGATAACGTAGGAATCAACTGCTGTGAGCTCAGTGCAGGACACACTCCCTGAAGACCCAGATATTTGATTTTTTGTAGAGTTGATACCAGTTTTATACTAAATATGCAGTTTATCACCCAGAAGGATACTCTTTACTCAGAGTCATTGGATCCTTTTCCCCTGCTCAAGAAGCAGAGCTCCATGTTTTAGCAAAGCCTTTAAGCTATAAAAAGAGTATATATATCTATATAGATATAGATAGATAGATAGATAGATAGATAGATAGATAGATAGATAGATAGATAGATAGATAGATAGATAGATAGATAGATTGCTGGGTCTGTGCAACTAACAGATTCCACTCTACTTCTGGCCCAGTATAACTGGGATTAATAATTCAACTTTAAGGACCCCAGAACGAGAAGAAGTGGTCCACAGGGGGCAATTTCTCATGAAACAGGACTTTGGAAAAATGGGATCTTTTATGTCTGCCAGCCATCAGTCACAAGCAGTTATGGCTGCCATAGTAAATGAGCATTGGATAGAGCCAGGGTTCACCACAGTTGTTTTTATAACATACCACTTCTTGTTTTACCTGTTACCAAAGGTGTTACCAAAAGCTGAACATCCCTTCCAGAGATTACAAAAAGATATATCCAGATGCCCAAGTCAGGATCTTACGAGTAGGCATTTTGTCTGTATGGACATGTTTTCTGGATGTCCAGTGGCAAATGCTACTGCAAAGGCCACAGTCATTTTGATTTTACTTTTACACCCCCTACTGTCTACAATGTAGCGGAAAAAGTAGAGTAAGAAACTAGAAAACTTCTGCCTGAATGTTTTCTTATATTTTATCAAGCCCCTGAGGGGATGTTGGACTCTCTGCCTATGAGATTTTGTTTGGGAGTGTATTGCTCATTTGCTTATATTTTGTCTCAGCAGCTGAATTCCTCCATTCGGATCTCACAGAGAGAATTATGCTGATCTTTTAAGGTTTTTGACAAACTCATTTATGGGTTTTCTCCCCAATTCCAGATCCTAAAAGTTTGGAAGGATCTAAAACTAAAGCCAAGTGACTTGTGGATTGTTAAGAGACATATTGTAAGGGCTTACCTAGGTTGAGTCCATGGCGCAGAGATGTACGCTCACCCTTGCACATACACACAGCCCATGGTAACAAAGAGATAAGCTACCTGGACTGTGAATCTGTGCACGGGGGCTTGATAGGAATTTGCCAAAGGATAGTTGGGGTAAAGCCGTAGTAAGGGATTCCAGAAGTCAGAATAAAAAATAAGCAGAGCCAGGGTCAGAAACAGGAGTCAGTCTTGGAACGCTGTAACTATAACACAGGAACACTGGAACACAGGAACACTGGAACACAGAAACACTGGAACACAGGAACACTGGAACACAGGAACACTGGAACACAGGGACACTGGAACACAGGGACACTGGAACAAAGGAATACTGGAATACAGGAATACTGGAACACAGGAATACTGGAACCTTTGGCAAAACAGGAAACAATGAACTGACAAAGCCCGCAGAGTGAGACAGGGTTATATACCCAGCTAATTAGGTAACCTGCCTCAGCTCATCCAGGAGTGACAGGTACTGATTGCAAGGAAAGATCCAGAGAAAAGCCCTCAGTACTTCCTACAGAACTAGGCTTGGCTGGAAAGCAGGCAGAATTAAGAACTGAGGAGTGGTTCAGAGGCAAAGCAACAGGAGCACTAAACAGGTAGTCATGAGTTCAATACCTCCTTGAGCCACTTGGGGCGTGACCATGCCTGGCCATCTGCAAGGCACGGTAGGGACTGTGACACATATATAAGGAAATGATACTGTGATTTGAAAAGTAGTTTAGCCATGTGCCATGTTGAAGTCATATTTACGTCTTCCATTTTATGTAGAATTGTCTGTGTTTACATATGCTGATAAGTCAGCATGCCAACATCTAGGCTAGAAGGCACAGGAGTGTACAGCCAGTACTCTGTAAATATGTCTTATCAATCATTTGTTTTTCACAATGAAAAGTCATTTTGTAATGAAAAAGCTGCTCAGCACAATGGAGTTTTTGCCTCTTTGGCCAGGACTACTTCCACCTAAGCGTGTGGAGGTTAAAGGTGATAGCAGGTATGGTTAGTGATCAAAATATTGATCAAAAGAGAGGAGACTGTAAAGGAAATTTTGAAGTCCTGTATATAATTGTATTCTATTTTATATAGTGGGGACGGAAAGTATTCAGACCCCCTTACATTTTTCACTCTTTGTTATATTGCAGCCATTTGCTAAAATCATTTAAGTTCATTTTTTTTCCTTGACATTTTTGCAGATTTATTAAAAAAGAAAAACTGAAATATCACATGGTCCTAAGTATTCAGACCCGTTGCTCAGTATTTAGTAGAAGCACCCTTTTGATCTAATACAGCCTTGAGTCTTTTTGGGAAAGATGCAACAAGTGTTTCACACCTGGATTTGGGGATCCTCTGCCATTCCTCCTTGCAGATCCTCTCCAGTTCTGTCAGGTTGGATGGTAAACGTTGGCGGACAGCCATTTTTAGGCCATTCAAGAACAGTCACAGAGTTGTTGTGAAGCCACTCCTTCGTTATTTTAGCTGTGTGCTTAGGGTCATTGTCTTGTTGGAAGGTAAACCTTCGGCCCAGTCTGAGGTCCTGAGCACTCTGGAGAAGGTTTTTGTCCAGGATATCCCTGCACTTGGCCGCATTCATCTTTCCCTTGATTGCAACCAGTCATCCTGTCCCTGCAGCTGAAAAACACCCCCACAGCATGATGCTGTCACCACCATGCTTCACTGTTGGGACTGTATTGGACAGGTGATGAGCAGTGCCTGGTTTTCTCCATAAATACCGCTTAGAATTAAGGCCAAAAAGTTCTATCTTGGTCTCATCAGACCAGAGAATCTTATTTCTCACCATCTTGGAGTCCTTCAGGTGTTTTTTAGCAAACTCCATGTGGGCTTTCATGTGTCTTGCACTAAGGAGAGGCTTCCGTCGGGCCACTCTGCCATAAAGCCCCGACTGGTGGAGGGCTGCAGTGATGGTTGACTTTCTACAACTTTCTCCCATCTCCCGACTGCATCTCTGGAGCTCAGCCACAGTGATCTTTGGGTTCTTCTTTACCTCTCTCACCCAGGCTATTCTCCCCCGATAGCTCAGTTTGGCCGGACGGCCAGCTCTAGGAAGGGTTCTGGTTGTCCCAAACGTCTTCCATTTAAGGATTATGGAGGCCACTGTGCTCTTAGTGCAGCAGAAATTTTTTTGTAACCTTGGCCAGATCTGTGCCTTGCCACAATTCTGTCTCTGAGCTCTTCAGGCAGTTCCTTTGACCTCATGATTCACATTTGCTCTGACATGCACTGTGAGCTGTAAGGTCTTATATATAGACAGGTGTGTGGCTTTCCTAATCAAGTCCAATCAGTATAATCAAACACAGCTGGACTCAAATGAAGGTGTAGAACCATCTCAAGGATGATCAGAAGAAATGGACAGCACCTGAGTTAAATATGAGTGTCACAGCAAATGGTCTGAATACTTAGGACCATGTGATATTTCACTTTTTCTTTTTTAATAAATCTGCAAAAATGTCAACAATTCTGTGTTTTTCTGTTAATATGGGGTGCTGTGTGTACATTAATGAGGGAAAACAATGAACTTAAACGATATTAGCAAATGGCTGCAATATAACAAAGAGTGAAAGATTTAAGGGGGTCTGAATACTTTCCGTCCCCACTATATGTATTGCACACTGCCCTCACTGTGCACACGGCACTAATAATGTTTTCGTTGGGCCCAAAGTGTCAATATGTCATGTGGCCACCATTATTTTCCAGCACTGCCTTAACCCTCTTGAGCATGGAGTTCACCAGAGCTTCACATGTTGTCATTGAGTCCTCTTCCACTCCTGCATGAAGACATCATGGAGCTGGTGGATGTTAGAGACCTTGCGCTCCTCCACCTTCCGTTTGAGGATGCCAGGATGCCCCACAGATGCTCACTAGTATTTAGGTCTGGAGACATGCTTGGCCAGGCCATCACCTTTACCCTCAGCTTCTTGAGCAAGGCAGTTGTCATCTTGGAGGTGTGATTGGGGTTGTTATCATGTTGGAATATTACCCTGCAGCCCAGTCCCCAAAGGGAGGGGATCTAGCTTTGCTTCAGTATGTCACAGTACATGTTGGCATTCATGGTTCCCTCAATGAACTGTAGTTCCCCAGTGCCGGTAGCACTCATGCAGCCCCAGACCATGACACTCCCACCACCATGCTTGACTGTATTCAAGACACACTTGTCTTTGTACTCCTCACCATGTTGCCACCACACACGCTTGACACCACCTGAACCAAATACATTTATCTTGGTCTCATCAGACCACAGGACATGATTCCAGTAATCCATGTCCTTAATCTGCTTGTCTTCAGCAAACTGTTTGCGGGCTTTCATGTGCATCATCTTTAGAAGAGGCTTCCTTCTGAGACAACAGCCATGCAGACCAATTGCAGTGATGCAGTGTGCAGGGAAATCATCTGAGCACTGACAGGCTGACCCCAACTCCTTCAACCTCTGCAGCAATGCTGGCATCAGTCATACATCTATTTCCCAAAGACAACCTCTGGATATGACGCTGAGCATGTGCACTTAACTTCTTTGGTCTACCATAGCAAGGCCTGTTCTGAGTGGAACCTGTCCTGTTAAACCGCTGTATAGTCCTGGCCACCGTGCTGCAGATTAGTTTTAGGGTCTTGGCAATCTTCTTATAGCCTTGGCCAACGTTATGTACAGCAACAATTTTTTTTTCAGATCCTCAGAGAGTTCTTTGCCATGAGGTGCCATGTTGAACTTCCGATGACCAGTATGAGAGAGTGAGAGCAATAACACCAAATTTAACACACCTGCTCCCCATTCACACCTGAGACCTTGTAACACTAACGAGTCAAATGACACCAGGGGAGGGAAAATGGCTAATTGGGCCCAATTTGGACGTTTTCACTTAGGGGTGTACTCACTTTTGTTGCCAGCGGTTTAGACATTAATGGCTGTTTGAGTTATTTTGAGGGGACAGTAAATTTACACTGTTATACAAGCTGTACACTCACTACTTTACATTGTAGCAAAGTGTCATTTCTTCAGTGTTGTCACATGAAAAGATATAATAAAATATTTACAAACATGTGAGGGGTGTACTCACTTTTGTGAGATACTGTAAATGTTGGTGCATCTGAATGTATGTTTTTTTTCTCTTCTTAACTGTGTATATTACTGCTGCCTATTTTAATAAGGGAATATTATTTGTATAGCATTCCTTTTGGTAATACCATTAATTGCAACAAGTAGATATGGACTGGCCACTATGCCACCAAACTAAAAATGTACTATTTTACTACTGGAACCACGTAAGGATCCACTTAAATGTGACTCATATCGTCCAATCTCTCTTATCAATGTGGATGTTAAAATCCTCGCCAAAATACTGGCTAATCGTCTGAATGCCATAGTTGCAAAGTTGGTCAGATGAGATCAAGGAGGATTTATACCTGGCAGATCCACAAGAATGAACATTCGTAGATTATTCCAAAATCTTCAATACCCACACGACTGTACACCTATCCGAGCTATTGTATCCCTAGACACATGTAAAGCCTTTGACAGTGTGGAGTGGCCCTATCTTTTTCAGGTACTGCAGCAGTATGGCTTTGGCCCCCGTGTTGTTGCCTGAATAAGACTCCTTTACACCTCACCGCAAGCTCGCATTTGAGTAAACTCTTGCACTACAGACACTTTCTCCATTACCAGGGGCACTAGGCAGGGGTGCCCACTGTCGCCCCTCCTATTTGCCCTGGCCATGGAACCGCTGGCAGTATGCATTCGTTGCTCTCAACAGATTAAGGGTCTTCCCATTGCAACTATAGATGAGTGGATTTCATTGTATGCGGATGACACTTTAGTATACCTAGCTGATACCCAAGAGTCGCTAAAGTCACTGTTACTAGAAATAGATAAATTTGGTGATTACTCTGGATTCAGGGTGAACTGGGACAAGTCCAGCCTTTTTCCTCTAGACCCAGATGCAATGGTACAAATACACCCAGACTCCAAAACAAGTGGTGTCCTCTTTCAGATACTTAGGGGTCATAGTGCAATTACCCTTATCTACCTACATTGAAAATAACCTGTGTCCCTTTCTGACTCAACTACTAGCACAGACTAAACAATGGATGGACCTTCCCTTAGATTTAATGGGAAGGGCTAACGTTCTAAAAATGATTTATCTACCCAAACTGCTATATATACTAGCGAACGCACCATGTAGGATACCTAGATCTATCTTTAAAAGGACTGACACCATATGCACGGCATTTCTGTGGAATGGTAGGCCCCCCAGAGTGGCGTTGGAAACACAACGGCTGCCGGCACACTTGGTGGGATTAGCATTCCCTAACTTCTACCTATATTATTTAGCCTCCCAATTGGTGCATATCCACGACTGGCTGCACCCTGCTGCAGCCAACGCCCACTGAGGGAGCCATTGCTTTATCATTGGAGACACTACATAATTTCATATACAGAGACCAGTCACCAGCTCGCCCACGTACAACTATGCTAAATACCTCACTATCTCTGTTTAAAATGATTGTCTCTAACATTACAAAAGAACCATGGTCGAAATCCCCCAACAACCCACTGTGGTTTAACCCCACCTTTAAAGAACTGTACTCCTTGCCTGACCCTCAACGGTGGTACACCAAAGGAGTTAGGTACCTCTGTCATCTATACGTCTCACAGGGATTTAAATCTTTCCAACAAATGGGGGAGGACTTTGATCTACCACGCTCATATATGTTCTTCTACTACCAACTCCGACATGCTATACGTGCCCAATTTGGCTCGTTGGGCAATCCTATAGCTATACCTCAGCTAGAGAAAGTACTGCGACACCCTGATCCCAACTCATCTCCACATACTACGCTACCCTTATGACTGATAGCAACCCTAGATTCCGAAAGGACCAAACAAAATGGACCCTTATGGACTCTACGCTTACTGAAGAAGACTGGACAGAATTTAGCGAAACATATAAAACATCAGTGATATCATCTAGGGGCCGCATCATCAATGTTAACATTTTTCATCTCTCCCACCTAACCCCTGCTTGGTTATATAAACTGGGACTGATACCCACAGCAGAATGGTTTAAGAGCTGTGGCCAAACAGCAGACTTTTTACATTGTTTCTGGACCTGCTCAATAGTCCAACAATTCTGCACAGAAGTGGGGACTTTCATCTCATCGGCATTAGGCCTCCCAAACATTCTGCACCCCAAGAATTGCCTGCTGGGAATTTTTGGGGACCTCCACATTTCAACCCATGCCAAAAGGCTCCTTCACATCCTTCACTTTTATGCAAGGAAACCCATACTGTTGTCATGGAAGGGGTCACAGACATGCCTGAAATCTCTATGACTAAAACCGATCAATGATTCGATACCCCTATATATATAATTATATACTGTAAGTTCATGGTAATTCATATTAGTGAATACTGGAGACCTGGATACTGAAAACTGTTTATTATGCAATTCAGTGTACAGATGTAATATTATAATGCTGTGAATCACCAAACTTTCTACCTTTTGTATGTGTATGTTGACAGAAAAGTTTAATAAAAATATCTTTAAAAAAAACAAAAAATTTACATTAGAAATGTTTTTAGCAACACCCCGCCTAATTTACAGCTGACCCACTCCTATGTTAGGATGTTGCCTTCATAACCAGGGTGATAATCACATCAAACGTGTTTCTTGCCCCCCCCTCAAAAAAATATACCACCAGCCGCCACTGCATAGCACCCTCCAAGTGTGCTAGTGTGCTACTAGTGTTAGTGCAGGAAAACTTATGTTAAGACTCTGGTTTGTGAGTCTGAAATTGGGTCAGGGGTTACTGCAGGTCAGGCTTGATGACTCAGAGACAGGTCTCTGGTACCTCCCCCTGGATCTGGAATTTTGGATAAACTTTTAGAAGTTAGCGGGCGGAGGCCAGCAAGACTGATCTACATACTTGAGGGAACTTGGCCAATCCCCAGGCAGAATGCTCTGGCATGGTGGCTAGATCAGCCCTTAAATATGGAGGAGCCATGCAAGCAGGGGAGTCGGGTAGAAGACTGAGTGCTGAGGTGACTGTCAGTGTCCTAGGAGGGACCCCCAAGCTTTCAGGAGGGCAGCACTGTGCTTAACTCTTCCCATCCTTTTCCCTGGGAAATCTTTGGAGCAGCCACGTGGGCTCGTGGACAAGCAGCCAGGAGGGCTGATAGTTCCTGCACGCAGTAAAGCTGGGAGCAGTTTCTACAGGGGAGTTAGAGATACTCCCGAATACAGCTTACAACACACTGTGCTATTTTCTTAAAGGGACCTAAGTAATTTAGTCCTCGCACAGCCGGAGTCTGTGAAGATAGAAGCACCATCAGCGGCGACAGCGCGCCACTGGAGTGCTTTGTTCTAAGGCAAGTTTCACATAATGTGCTAGTATGTGATGCATACAGGAGGATCTGAGAAACTCATGGAGCCCTTGAACCTGTATTTTAGGTGGTGACAAAGCTGCTCTTGATGGCCACGTATGAGGCAGCTTGGGTACTGTCCACCAGTGTTAATTTAGTCTACTAAAACGACTAAAACATTTTAGTTGACTAAAATGACTAAAACATTTTGGTCGACTAAATGAATACTATTTTAGTCGACTAAAATACGACTAAAACTAAAACAATTGAGATGACTAAAATATGACTAAAACTAAAACAATTGAGATGACTAAAATATGACTAAAACTAAAAGCCATTTTAGTCAAAAGACTAAAATGAGACTAAAACTAAAATGCCATTTTAGTCCTAAGACTAAAATGAGACTAAAACTAAAATGCCATTTTAGTCCTAAGACTAAAATGAGACTAAAACTAAAATGCCATTTTAGTCAAAAGACTATGACTAAAACTAAATTGCAATTACTGAAATGTAGTGGAGATTTTAGTAGACTAAACAGTAGGACATTTTAGTTGACTAAAATGTACTGGAGATTTAGTTGATTAAATATGACTAAAACTAAAACAACTGCAGAAGACTAAAATGGGACTAAAACTAAAATGCCATTTTAGTCCTAAGACTAAAATTAACACTGCTGTCCACAAGCTGATCTCCATTAAAGGGGTATCTAACAGGGACGTGGGGTGAGGTTAGTGGCTGGTGAGGCACTGGATAGTACCAGAGCCAGATACACACAGGTTACATACGCCGCGAACGTTAGAAAAAAAGCAATAATTCTAGCAGTAGACCTCCTTTGTAAATCTAAATATGTAACCTGTAAAAAAATATTGCCTATGGAGATTTTTAAGTACCAAAATATGGGGCCATTCCAAGAGTGTGCGCAATTTCAAATCGTGACATGCTAGGTTTCTATCTACTTGGCGTAACATCATCTTTCATAGTATACAAAAATCAGACTAACTTTAGTGTTTGTTTTTTTTTTTTCATGTAACAGTTTTGAAAATGAAAAATTGCTGTGCAAATACCGTGTAACATAAAAAGTTGCAACAACCACCATAGTTGCAACAACCACCATTTTATTCCCTAGGGTGTTTGCTAAATATATATATATATATATATATATATATATATATATATATATATATAAAATGTTTGGGGGTTCTGAGAAATTTTCTAGCAAAAAAAATATGATTTTTACATGTAGGAGAGAAGTGTCAGAATTGGCCTGGGTGGCAAGGGGTTAATTACTACTAATAATTATTATGTATTGTTGTTAACCCTTTCATGACTAAGCCTATTTTTGACATTTGGTGTTTACAAGTTAAAAACCGTATTTTTTGCTAGAAAATTACTTAGAGCCCCCAACATTATATATATATTTTTCAGCAGAGAATCTAGAGAATAAATCGGCGATTGTTGCAAAATTTTATGTCACACGGTATTTGTGCAGCGGTGTTTAAAATGCAACTTTTTGGGAAAAGGAACACTTTCATGAATTTTAAAAAAACCAAAGAGTAAAGTTAGCCCAATTTTTTTGTATAATGTGAAAGATGATGTTACGCCGAGTAAATAGATACCAAACATGTCACGCTTTATAATTGCACGCACTCGTGGAATGGCGACAAACTACGGTACCTAAAAATCTCCATAGGCGACACATTAATTTTTTTTGACGGTTACCAGGTTAGAGTTACAGAGGAGGTCTAGTGCTAGAATTATTGCTCTTGCTCTGACGATTGCAGCGATACCTCACATGTGTGATTTGAACACCGTTTACATATGCGGGTGCGACTTCCGTATACTTTTTTTTTTTGCTGCACAAGCTCGTGGCGACAAGGGTGCTTTAATTTTTTTTTCTTATTTATTTTATTTATTTTTATATTAATAAATTGTGTTAAAAAAAACAAAACATTTTTTTATTTACTGTTATTGCTGTCACAAGGAATGTAAACATCCCTTGTGACAGTAATAGGTGGTGACAGGTACTCTTTATGGAGGGATCGGGGGTCTAAAAGACCCCCGATCCCTCCTTTGCACTTCAAATTATTCAGATCACTGTTTTCAGGCAATTGTGAATACTGTATATTTTTTTTAAACCGGCACCATTGGCAGCCGAGTAAACGGGAAGTGACGTCATGACATCGCTTCCGTGTTTACAATTAGGAGACTGGAACGAAGCAGCTAACGGCTTTGTTTCAGTCTGTCCCTAGCCGCCGGAGGCGGCGGATTGTTAATCTTGCTTCCCGGTGGAACGGGAGGCCTGGTAAGAGCGGCGGGAGGCGGCGGGAGGCGGCGGGAGGCGGTGGGAAGGGTGGGACGTCCCCTCCCGCTCCTCGGGTATAACAGCTGAGCAGCTTTTAGCCGCATCGGTTGTTATCCCTGGAAAGCCGATCGCCAGCTCTAAAAAACAGTACCGGGATGATGCCTGCAGCTGTGGGCATCATCCTGGTATAACCCCCAAAAGCCGAGTATGCACATCTGTGTACGCTCGTCAGGAAGGGGTTAAGGTAACACTATATTTATTTATATTACTATATTTTCAAAAATTGTGCTTAAGCAGGTGGCTTAACGGACAAACCAGTAATTTCACAGTAAATAGATAAATAATAAATTATTTTTTAATCAAGCTAAATCATATATTATTATGCTATGTGTTATAACAGTACCTTTTCAGCAGGCAGCAGATTCTCATTCTCCTTCTTAACTTTGTGAGAAAAACATGGGATTGTGGGTAAATCTTTTACCTATAAACCCATGCTTTTTCCTTCTAGTTAGTAGGGCTGGGCTGGAAGGGAGCATTTGTCTTTTAGGTGGCAGGAGCCCCAAATTTTGAACAGTGGTGGGGTGGGACTTCAGCTACTTGTGACCGCAGGTCACCGAGCTATGACCCAGGGCTAATGCAGGAGGGGCCGAGATCTCCCTCTGACGTCAGCCGGGGAGGTCACGTGGCGGCTCAGGCCCTCCAGCAGTAGCCCTGGATCGAAGAAGGAGACCGGTCGGAAGTCATGTGACCAGCCTGAAGATAGCTCTAAAACGGTATTTACAAGCTTCGTTTTCATAAAACATTTACACTGTGTGTGTGGACTAGTTATGATAGAGGGGCTGCTAGTGACAATTGCTAATCTTTTATTTCTACTAATAATGGCCGGAGGGGGGGCGGACACAGAGACACAGGCAGGGAGGGAGGGGGTGAGAGGAACAGAGCAGAGAAGAGCCGTCATATGACGTCCTCCCAGAATTGCGCTCCCACGTGCCACCTGGGGTGCGCACACAAGACTGTTCATGCTCGCCGGGTTCACAGGACCCGGGGCGTCACAGATCGTGGCAAAGGGCCAACGACAGTGGCCCTTTACTACGTGATCGCTCCGTCCAATGACTGAGTGACCAGTTGTAAACAGACTGGAGCATGTCCTCACAGATCGGTACAGCGTGCTCATCCATCCCCATCCATGGCTCATCCATCCCCATTCACGGCTCATCCATTCTCATTCATGGCTTATCCAACCTCATCCATCCCCATCCATAGTTCATCCATCCCCATCCATGGCTCATTTATGCTCATTCATGGCTCATCCATCCCCATCCATGGCTCATTCATGCTCATTCATGCTCATCCATGCTCACCCATGGCTCATCCATGCCACATCAGTGCTCATCCGTGCCACATCCATGCCACATCAGTGCTCATCTGTGCCACATTCATGCCACATCAGTGCTCATCCGTGCCACATCCATGCCACATCATTGCTCATCCATGCAACATCAATGCCACATCAGTACTCACAGTGGTGTAGCTAGCACATCTGGCACCCGTGGCTGGACATCCCCCCCCCAAGAAAAATGGTATGTGGGTATATAGCGGCACCATGCCAAAACTGTGGGTGTGGTCAGATTGCATCAACAATGGGAGGGGCTTAAAGGGTCATATGCTTTTAATAACTGTGCCACAAGCGAGTATGCGAGACAGTACAAACCTCAGTACACTCATTTTAATAAAACAAAACTGTTCTTTCACATATCCTTTACTACACACAGCTAACCTTAAAGTGGAGTTCCACCCACTTTTACAACTCTTCAGCATCCCTCACTAAACTGTGCACTGTAAACAAATTGAATATTTTTTTTTTTTTTTCTCAGCACCTACTGTATATCTGCTGTATTCATTTTTCACTTCCTCCTCCCTGGCCGTGGCCCATCGCATCATTTCCTGTTTGCAATGCCTCCTGGGAAGGGGCGGCAACTTCCTCTGAAACTGCCATTGCTATGGAAATCTGACCTGAAACCTATTACACTGCTTGTGCTGCACTGAGCATGTGCTAGATCTGCAAGGATGAGATCCAGGAAGAAATACAGTCTGGCTTCAGATGCCCACACTTAAGATGGCCACGGCCTGCTGTAAGTTTATAAAATAACAAACTACTGCTATAAACTAACAAAACAGACCTTAGTTTACAGACTAACTTTACTAGAATACATTAAGCTTGTGTATTATAGGGGTATTTTTATTTAAAAAGTATAATTTCGGCCGGAACACCACTTTAAAGGGATATTAAAGTCTTTTTTTTTGTTTGTTTTTTCTAAACTATAAACGTTATACTTACCTGCTCTTTGTAATGGTTTTGCACAGAGCAGCTTGGATCCTCCTCTTCTTGGGTCCCTTGTCGGCACCCCTGGCCCCTCCCTCTTTCTGGGTGCCCCTACAGCAAGCAGCCTGTTATGGGGGCACCCAAGCAGGTACGCTCCCGAGCCGTGGCTCTGTGTGTCCATTCATGCATGGCTCGACTCCGCTTCTTCCATCTTCTGATTGGCTCAATGGCTGTGATTGACAGCAGTGTGAGCCAATGGCTCCCGTTGCTGCCAAAAGCCAATCAAGAGTGCGAGTCCCCAGACAGCCAAGGCTCTTGTGGACATGGTTGGATATAGAGGGGGCTCAGGTAAAAATTAGATGGGGCTGCTGCACACAGAAGGTTTTTTACCTTCATGTATAGAATGAGCCTTTACAACCACTTTAACAAAGAATGTGCTCTACTTAGAATGCAGTTGTCAAGAGTAAGAATTGTAAAACACAGTGAGGGGAATTTATCAATACTGGTGCAGTCAGAATTTGGAACAGCTGTGCATGGCAACAAATCAGCTTCTATCTTCAGCTTGTTCAGCTTTACAGCTTTTCCCTGCCCCCTCCCCTTCCTCTGCTCCAACCACACATCACAAAACTGGGTGGGCTCAGAGCACAATGCTCTGCGCCCCGAGCCCACCTTTTTTAGAAGCCAATTAGAGCCTCTGGCTCTAATCATGTGCTTCACAAAACACCCCCAGACCCAAATTGGAATCCATGGTCTGGCGTCCCTGCATGTAGATCAGGGGGCCAGGCGCATAGATAGAGGGGGGGCAGCGTCCTTGCACCCCTAATGGACGGGCCACCACTGGTCATTAGGATTACCTTAAGAATATAGTAGATATTCCCGCGCTACTAAATAGATTGACTCTTTAACTGCTGCAAGATATTCCCGCGCTTACAGCTGAGGAAAGCTAGTGCTCTCTGTCAGAATGTTTATTGTCAGATAAAATCAAGGTAGCACACTCACATAAAAGGCACTCAACCGTGCCAGCGTGTCAAACAGGTAATCAGCTCCTAAAGTGCTTCAGCATCATGAAGTCTATACCCAGGACAACACGCGTCTGGGAATAGGAGCCAGACCCTCAGTTTGTCATCCCGTGGTCATCACCACTGATGCTGAAGCACTTTAGGGACTGATTACCTGTTTGACACGCCAGCACGGTTGAGTGCCTTTTATGTGAGTGTGATACCTTAATGCTAAAATTCCTGCTAAAGCTCTGTGCATAAATTAGGTATTGGGGGTCAATCACACGGGTGATGTGGCCTGTACAGTATAAATCAATGGTTTGTTTATATGGTTGGAGCTGCCTGGAGCTGTCTGCAGGCAGCCTATGTTACTCTCCGCAGTTGCAGCAGCTGTACAAATACAGACGCAGGTCCTATCTTGACAGGCATGTGGGAGTAGGTTTACGGCCCCAAACAAAGATAGTGTGCATTCAGGGCCACCCACCCACGCCTGCACACCTGCCAAATTAGGACCTGTGGCTGTGTTCGTACAGCCACTGTGCCCCCTTAGAGTAATAAGTGGCTCCAGCCACATGAACAATCCACTCATTCACACGGCCAGAGTACCTGTATGAACGAGTCCTTAGGGCTCATTCACACATGAGGTTGGGGAGAACAGTAAAAACCCATAGTTGAACTGCATGTTTACCACTCACCAACCACTACCTCCTTTAGCAACAGAGGCAGTGGCTAAGAATGTACAAATGCCACAGTCAGGATCCCATGCTTCGCAGCCATGGCAGAAATTATAGAGAGCAAAGCACATGTGAACGAGTCCTTAATGTTTTTTAATTTTTATTCAGAATTTTTTTTCAATTTTTTCGAGTTTTAGTTTTTATTTCTTTATTTTTACATTTGCTCATTTTGGATGGGCTTTGGTGAATTATCAGGAGTCTAAACAGATGTCTCATATTTGAGACTGAGAAAGGGACAGAGGACATAGATTCTTCAGTCCCTTTCTCTGTAGCATCATTTGCACAGATGAACGAATAGGAAGCGTCCCGAGGCTTCCTGTTCATTCACAAACTGAAGCATATTCCAGGAAGTGAATTCTACATAAATCACCTGCCCTTACTCAAGATGGTCACAGCCAGAAATGCTAGGATGGTGTTTTTCTAAGTGATTTCTCAGCAAAATAAAACATGGAGACATGGATGGATGGGTGAGTTTGATTTGAGTATTAAAAATTAATCAGTGATTGTAAAGGCAGAAGGTTTTTTATCTTAATGCATTCTATGCATTAAGTTAAAAAGCTTTCTGTGTGCAGCAGCCCCTCTTAGCCCCCCTAATACTTAACATCTAGATCCAGCGATATTGTAGGAGTGTCTCGGCTGTCTGGGACACTCCTCCTCATGGGCTGAGATAGCAGCGCAGCGCCATTTGCTCCTGCTGCTGTCAAAGTCAGCGAGCCAAAAAGGAGAGAAAGGGGGTTGGGCCAGGCCACAGCTCAGTGTCTGAATGGACACACAGAGCTGTGGTTTGGCTTGGGCGCCCCCATAGCAAGCTGCTTGCTGTGGGGACACTCAACAGGAGAGAGGCACTCAAAATGGGGGCCAGAAGCACCGAAGAGGGACCCGAGAAGAGGAGGATGGGGCCTGCTCTGTGCAAAACCACTACACAGAGCAGGTAAGTATATAACAGTATAAAACAAACACATTTGTTATTTTAAACCAAAAAAAAAAAAAAAAAACGAGACTTTTGTATCACTTTACATAGTGCTTTTGGTTTGTGGTGCTCAGATACAGTGTTGTTTCTCTTTATTAAAAATCTTTGCCAGGGGAAAGCCCCTTAGTAATAGGAAGAAAAGCACCGTACAGGTTTAGGAGATATTAATTTTACCTACAGGTAAGCCTTATTATAGGCTTACCTGTAGGTAAAAGTAAAAAAAAAAAAGGGTATACAACCTCTTTAAGACCCATCTCATTGCTCCCATTCACCGCTATACTTTTGGAATGCTTAGCCTACAACCGGCTTTCGCTTGCAGCACTCCACAGAAACTGCCTTACTAAAACTCACTAACGATTTACTAACTGCTAAAACCAACAGCCACTACTCCATGCTCCGACTGCTTGACCTCTCTGCAGCCTTTGATACTGTTGACCACCCGCTCCTTCTCAATAAACTCCATTCCCTTGGCCTCCAAGATTCTGCTCTATCTTGGTTCTCTGCCTACCTATCTCAGTGCTCCTTCAGTGTTACCTACAACTCTGTCTCCTCCTCTCCATTGCCCCTTTCTGTGGGGGTCCCCCAAGGCTCTGTTCTTTTGCCCCTTCTCTTCTCTATCTACACATCCTCCCTTGGTCACTTGATAACCGCTTACGGCTTCCAATACCACTTATATGCCAATGACACCCAAATCTATCTGTCTACTCCTCGCCTCACTCCTTCAGTCTCCTCTTGCATTGCACTAACTTACTAACTGACATATCAGAATGGATGTCGCACCACTTCCTTAAACTAAATCTCTCTGAAACTGAGCTATTAATATTCCCCCCTGCCCGTGCCCCCCCCCCCCATGACTTTTCCATCAAAATCAACAATGCAACCATCAGTCCCTCCCCTCACGCCAGGGTACTAGGTGTAATCCTGGACTCTGACTTGGCCTTTCAGCCTCAAATCAAATCATTGTCAATAGTTTGTAGACTTCATTTCTAAAATCCCCCCCCCCCTTTAAACAAATGAAACCACCAAACTCATTCACTCCCTCGTTATCTCTCGCCTTGACTATTGCAACTCCCTTCTCATTGGCCTGCCTCTCCATAGGCTATCCCCTCTTCAGTCTATCATGAATGCTGCTGCCAGGCTTATCCACCTTACCAACCATTCAACGTCTGCCAACCCTCTCCTCCAATACCTGCACTGGCTCATAATTGCCCAGCAAATAAATTCAAAATACTAACCTCAACATACAAAGTCATTCACAACTCTGCCCCGAGCTACATCACCAATCTTGTCTCCAAATATCACCCAAACTGTCCTCTCTCCGCTCCTCCCAAGACCTCCTACTCTCAAGTTCCCTCGTTTCCTCCTCCCATGCTCGTCTCCAGGATTTCTCCAGAGCCTTTCCCATCCTCTGTCTGGCTATCCCCTACTCTTGCTACCTTTAGGCAATCCCTGAAAACTCATCTCTTCAGGGAAGCCTACCATGCCTCCAACTAATCTTTTACCACTTCCATCAGCTCATTCCTCACAGTTACAACCTTTTTGTACCACCTGCCCCACCCTATTAGACTGTAAGCTCTTCTAAGCAGGGCCCTCTTAATCCGCTTGTATTTTATTGTATTATAACTGTATAGTCTCCCTTTTATATTGTAAAGCGCTGCGTAAACTGTTGGTGCTATATAAATCCTGTATAATAATAATAAGAGGTAGCAGTGTCCATTCACAGCCGGTCACACGTAAACACAGAGATGCCAGTAATCGGCGCTCCTCACCTCACACTGACAGCCTATCTTTGTCCCTCATTTTTGTCTGATCTATATAGTTGTTTATAAAATGCACTTTTATCTTTCAAAAAGTGTTTCCCAGTGCTAAACCTTTTATCAAATTTCTAAATTGCTGCATTTGTACATTTTAAAAGCCATTATAAAGGAATAGTAGTGGTAAAAAAAAAGTCCTTGTGGATTTAATTAACCTTTTTTTTGGTTAATTCTCCTTTAAGGGGGTGTGGCAGGGGGCATGTCCTATGCCTACATACATTTGTTAGTAGGTGTCCCTCATTCCCATCTCGAAATGTTGGGAGGTATATAAGGCTATTCCAACAAGATTAAGTGCCTTGGATGATGTTTGCTTTTTCTTTGTAACCTTGCCTAAAATGTATGTTTAAAAAACTCAAAATAAAGAATAAAAAACCAAAAAACTGATAATTATGGTAAGCAAACTAACCAGGCTTAAGTATTTCCCTTAAGTATAGATAAATGACCCCCTTGCTGCAGGAACCAACTTCTAGCACACACAGAGTTCACTTAAGTAAATCTTGGAACTGTGCTGAGATTAGGTCATAGAATGATCTTTCCTGTTCCCGGGACTTAAATGATAGAATGTAGGAACCTGATCCTTTGGAAACTGCAATATTCTCCCTTAAGTCATTTTTCACATAGCTAAATAGATTCAGATTAAAGTGTTGTCACTAAACTGCAGGCATATCTTGTGCATCTTGTCTTTCTAAATGCTAGGAACAAAATAGTTTTTTGATTCCTTGGCCAAAAAATTCAGACCTGATTCTTTCAATGATTTCTCTGCAAAAGTACTTACTTGTATTGGGATTTGTTTTCCTGGCAATTGAAGAAGAAACTGGGCCATGTCTAGTAGCTGAAATCATATCTCACAAGCACCTTCCACATAATCAAGTCTCTGAAGTGCTTTTAAATTGCTGATGTACAGAGATGTAGTTTGATACTGCAATAGGCATTAAGAGTCAATAATCCCTCTCAGCAATAGAAATAGTTCAGTTGAATTTTCATGAATTTCTTGTTCAGCATCTTTTTTTGGAGATGGGAAATTAAAATTATTTAGCAAAAGAAACAGAAACATAGAAAAGTGAGGGCAGAGAAAGACAGAGTAATCCATCGAGTCTACCCATTTTTTTTATTATTATTTATTTATTCTCATGCTTATTTTTTATTTTTTGGGGGGGTTTGTTTATTTTATTGTCTGAGTATAAATTTATGATTGTCTCAAACATGTTTGAAGCCATTTAATGTTGACTGTCTCTCTACCTCTGTTGTTAGTTTATTCCAAACATCAAAATGTACATTAAGTGTAAAAATTTTTTTTAAAAACTGTCACTCTACTACAAGCAATAAAGGGCAAATAGGTCCTTTAAAACAGAGTTCCGCCCAAAAGTGGAACTTCCGCTCATTTGTCTCCTCTCCCCCTCCAGTGCCACAATTGCCACCTTTCGGGGGGGAGGGGGGACAGGATACCTGTCTTTGAAAGGTATCCTGTTCCCACTTCCGGGAGTCCGGGCCGCAGTCCGTGACATCACTGCGGGCTCCCTCCTCCTCTCCCTGTCGCCGGGCCAGTAGGAGAGAGGAGTGGGGCCTTGCATGCGCAGTGAAGCCATAAGGCTACACTGCCGGGTACTCTTACCCGCAATGGCGGCGGCAGCACCCGACAGCTGATGGAAACATCAGCTGTGGTGCCGACATCGCTGGACTCCAGGACAGGTAAGTATCCTATTGTTAAAAGTCAGCAGCTGCAGTATGTGTAGCTGCTGGCTTTTAATTTTTATTTTTTTTCGGCGGAACACCGTTTTAATAAATCATATTTTTAACGAATGCACACTGAGTACAGTACCATCTAGTGAGTGAATCTGCATAATAACATTGAAAAACTTAGCTTGGGGCTATAGTGATAAGTGCTATTTCAATGTGATTCTGCTGTGTAACCATTTCCCACCCACATCCCTTTAAATAGAACACCAGAGAGTGTCACAGTGGTCACTTGTTTAGAAGCTAATCCCACTGCCTACTGATCTTTACCCTGGACCAAGATCTGTCCTTGACAGCTCACTCTCAGCACATAAACATTGGCTGCCCAGAGATATATATGTGTGGTGTGTGGACATTAAAGCCGTGGTAAACTGCAAATTTTTTTTTTTTTTTTTTTTAAAGCCTGCAACTTAAAGGCATAATGTGCTAGTATGCATCGCATACTAGCTCATTATAAAATACTTACCTTAGAACGAAGCCCTCCTGCGATGGGCTGTTACTGTTGAGAGGGCTTCCATCTTCACCCGGTCTTGCTTTCGGATTCATGGGCAGCCACCCTCGTGGGAGTCACGGACCACAGCACGGGGCTCTGAAGGGACGGCATGGGTATGACGTCCATTCAGAGCGCATGCGCCGGTGAGGTCACCAGCTGCATGCAGTGTGAATATCTCCTAACCAGTGCAGGTTTAGTATATATTCACGGTACCTACAGGCAAGCCTTATTATAGGCTTACCTGTAGGTACAAGTGCAAAAATAGACTTTACCTCCACTTTTAAGCTCACCTTTTTTGCTGCAGCACATGTGCAGTTTTAGCTTGTTTTAAGTATTTTTTTGTATAGTAAATAGTATTTAAAATATTTTAACTATTCTATTTTTTTTTCTCCTTTTAGGCCTCATTCACATGGGTGCTGTGGCCTTTAGAGCCCTTTCACACTGCTTCAAAACTGCCAGTAAATAGCTGAACACTTTTGCAGCTCTTTTGCAGTGCTTTTGAGGCGCTTTTGAGGCATTTGAGCATTCATTGATTTAATGGTAAGCATTTTTCTTGAGCTTTTCAGGCACTTTTTTTAACGCAAAGTATGAAAGGGTTCTTAAAGCATGCATCATACCTTTGTTTATGTGGTTGGAGTCGCCAGGTGCTACGAGCAGGCAGCTTATGTACTTCTATTAGGACACCGTGGTTGTACTGACACAGCTGCTCCTAATTTGACAGGCAAACAGTGTGTATTCGGAGCTGCTCACCTGACCCTGCACAGCTGTCAAATTGTGATGATTAGTTCTGTCCCAACAGCCACTGCTTTCCCATCGAGATACATAGGCTGCTTGCCCACAGCTCCTGCCGCATAAACAATCTATTGATTCATGCTGTAGGTTTTGATACATATATCATTGCTGTATTGTCAGTAAATGTGTGTATATTATTGATTTTGAATTATATGCTGCCAGACAACACACTGCCTTTCCCAGAGTTCACTTTCTGTCCCCACGGGGAAGCTCCTACAATATAACCAGAAACGAATCATGGTTTTCAAAAAATGTATCATCGAACAGGCAAGGTTTCCAGATGGGAAGCAGGAGAAAGAAAAAGAAGGGCCAGGGCAATGGTTACAATGTAATATTCACTCACATAGTGCCCGTGGGTAGGGGCTGAACCCGTCCAACCAGGGCCATCTTTAATATTGATTGGACTCTGGGCAAACATTCTTTTGCCCACCCCTCCATGCAATTTCACTCTCCACCTGCTCTGAGACATACAATAAATAGCAGCTATACTGAAAATCAGTTTACTGAATCAAATCAGGCAGTGATTGTGATTGGTTGTCACTGACTGGCTGCTAGAGGTTACAGCACACATTATGGCTCACTGATTATTTGCTAGAGATTACAGCACATGAGTTCTGCTTGTTGATTGGTTGCTAGAGGTTACCGTACATCAATACTGCTCGCTGGTTTCTAGAGGCTACTGGACATAAGTGATGAGCCGAACACCCCCCCACCCCACCCCGGTTCGGTTCACAGCAGAACCTGCGAACAGGCAAAAAATTTGTTTGAACACGCGAACGCCATTAAAGTCTATGGGTCACGAAAGTGAAAAATCAAAAGTGCTAATTTTAAAGGCTTATATGCAAGTTACTGTCATAAAAAGTGTTTGGGGACCTGGGTCCTGCCCCAGGGGAACTAAAACCAATGCAAAAAAAGTTTTAAAAACGGCCGTTTTTTCGGGAGCAGTGATTTTAATAATGCTTAAAGTGAAACAATAAAAAAATGAAATATTCCTTTAAATATCATGCCTGGTGGGTGTTCTTAGTATGCCTGTAAGCAAGAAAAGGGGAGTTGGGACTTTATCTGAAGCAATTGAATAGTGGAGGTGGGTTAATATAAAGTATTTTTAATAACATCTAGTACATTAAACCATTGTTCATTTCATATATATATACACATGGAGCGTGCACAGAGGCTGAGCATAATAAGTAAGAACAGTACATGCATAACAACACATGATCAAAATAGTAGATGTATAAATAAATAAAAGAGGGGGACATGCCCGTGCCACAGGCACCATGCCCGATGCTGGCACATGCACCCACATGGTATCTGCGCATCTGTCAAATGATAAAAAAACATCATAGAGTATACTGGTAATGGATGAATGAATATCAGTCTGTATGGGGTGTAACTGCGGCATCAAGTAAATCTACAAGCGTTTCGTGGCTATTCCCACTCGTCAGGAGCGGATGCGGCAAACATTCCTATGGAATATATATAGAAAGATGTGAAAAACTGTACTCTAGAGAAAAAATCCTCAATAATGTTTTTTATGAGTATGGATGGTTAACCAATAACACTCACCAACCTGGACAGCAACTGCAGCGTGGGGTAGCTGGCACAGGGCCGGCCAAGAACACAACCCCACCACGGGAGCTGAGGCGGCATAATACAGGGATGCAACATCAGATGGTATAAGAGTGCGCAAAAAATGAATGAAATCTCCATGTGGCAAAAAATTGGGGTATACTTCGTGAAGCAGGAGTATCCAGGAACAAAAGGAGTATCTGTAAAGTGATGAATAGTTACATAAGTCTACAAAAGTGTGAAAAAAAACTTGAAAAGATAAATAGCAAGTGGAAAAAGTAGACAAAATGTTTGACTCAAAAAATGAGCCACAAAAAAAAGTTAGTATGCCTGTAAAGTAGCATATCTTTCCCATGTTTATAACAGTGCCACAGCAACATGACATTTCTAAAGGAAAAAATGTAATTCAAAACTGCTCGCGGCTGTAAAGTAATGTCGGATCTCGGCAATATAGATAAAAATACCAAAAATAAAAATGGCGCGGATGTCACCCCCAAAATCCATACCAGGCCCTTCAGGTCTGGTATGGATATTAAGGGGAATCCTGCACCCAAATTTAAAAAAAATGTTGTGGGGGTCCCCCAGGCCCTATATACTCTGAACCGCAGTATATATACTATACGGCATGCCATATGTACGCTGCAGAAAATTGGGCTTTAGGTGTTGGTGTTACCAGAACACTGAAAGCCCTCACAGTTACTCTTGGTGGGCGCAGGAACAGGCCCTGCTGTGAAATATTATATCAAGAATTGAGGAGGAATAGGATAGTCAGCATAGGCAGTCTTCAAGGGATCCCACATCCATAGCAAATTCAATCAGTTACATCAGCATCAAGTGCTTGATAGCTGCTGATCCAAGAGTGATTCCGTTTTATGAATGTGAGCCTGTGGACAGGCACACTCTTTGATCCGTTACAAACCCTCCAGCAGCACTGAATGTGCGTTCAGAAAGCACGGTGAATGCAGGTCAGGCCAGTAGCTCAATTGCATATTGAGCAAGATCTGGCCAGTGGTCCATCCTCAAGACCCAGTAACCCAGTGGTTGCTCTGTTGGAAAGGTCTCCAAGTCTGCTCTTGCTCCTAGATATTCCTGCACCATGTAATGCAGACGCTGGTGATGGTTGCGTGAACCGATCAGACCTTGGCGCTGAGGACTGAAAAATTGTTTAAAGGTATCAGTCAACCAGCCACCTTCTCCACCGCTCTTCCTCTGACTGAAAGAAGCCTCAGAAGCATGTTGTTCAGCACCAGGTAATTGTAACCTCCCAGGGTCTGGAAATGCGTTGCACAAACCTTTCTTCAAGGCCTCCTGAAGATGTTTCGTCCTCTGCTCCCTCTGCAAAGGAAGGATGAGTTCTGCAACCTTACCCTTGTAAAGTGGATCAAGAAGGGTTGCCAGCCAGTAATGATCCCTCTCCTTGATACCACGAATTCTAGGGTCCTTTCACAGGCTTTGCAGAATCAGGGAGGCCATGCAGTGTAAGTTTGCAGAAGCATTCGATTCTGAGTTCTCTGGGTCACTAAGGATCACATGATCCTTAGTACAACTCCTTGGGTTTCTTGGAACTGAAAACCATCCCTTGAAGACTGCTGCTGAGTGTTATCCTCTACATCCATGCTGACACAATCCTCCTCCTCCTCCTCTTCTTCCTGTTCCTCGCAGGAATGCTTTCTGGATGAAGGGAGCCTTGAGAGGTAAGGAAGTCGTCCTCTTCCTCCCGCTGTTCTGCCTCAAGAGCCCTGTCCATAATTCCACAAAGCGTGTGCTCCAACAGGAAGACTAGAGGGACTGTGTCACTGATGCTTGCATTGTCGCTGTTCACCATCCTTGTGGCCTCCTCAAATGGTGACAGGACAGTGCATGCATCCTTGATCAGTAGCCACTGACGTGGCGAAAAGAAGCCAAGCTCCCCTGACCCTGTCCTGGTGCCATACTTGCACAGGTACTCATTGATGGCCCTCTGCTGTGTGTGCAGCCGCTGCAGCATTATCAACGTTGAGTTCCACCACCATGAAGGAAAGGTAACGTCCCTGCCCATGCCTGCTGGACCATGAGTGAGCGGTAATATGAATCCTACTGCTGACCGCCCTGTCCAACGAGGCCAAAACATTACCTTCCACATGCCAGTAGAGAGCCGGAATAGCCTTCCGTGAAAAGAAATGGCATTTTGGAACCTGCCACTGAGGTATAGCATATTCCACAAATTCACGAAAGGGGACAGAGTCTACCAGCTGAAAAGGCAGTAGTTGCAGTGCTAGCAATTTGGCCAAGGTAGCATTTAGACACTAAGCATGTGGATGGCTGGGACCAAATTTCTTTTTACGGTTCAGCAACTGGGGTAGGGAAATCTGCCTGCTAAAATCAGATGGTGGTGTACTGCTAGCAGATTGGCTGCAAGTACTTGGGACACCTATTGCTTTACCTTCATTCCTCTCAGTGCAGGTTTTTAAGAGGACTGGAGGTATAGTAGGGTTGGAGATCCCAGATGAGGAGCAAGGGGAAGTTCACCTTTTTCTTTGATGTGGGTCTTTCAAGTGCTGTTGCCAACGGACTGCATGGCAGGTCATTATATGTCTGGTCAAGCATGTGATGTCCAAGCGGCTGCTGTTCTGGCCATGCTTGATCCGCTTCAGACATAGGTTGCAAACAGAAACGGTGCGATCTGCTGCACGCATGTCGAAAGAGGCCAACACCAAGGAACTTTTAAAAGTCAGCGGGGAGTCAGCAGCGCCCTGCACCTGCGGAGCTCTGCAGTGTGATGCAATAGGGTGGCTGCCCTTAAGCTGCACCCTAGAGGACATCCTGCCTCGTTGGAGTTGTGCCTCCTCCTCCTCCTCTCTTCTCTCAGGCACCCAAATACAGTCAGTATCCTCATCATCCCCTCCCTCCTCATCACTGGAGCAAACTTGGCAGTATGCTGCAGCTGGGGGGAACATGACTGCCAGTTTCTTGTCCTTCTTGGGCACCCCCTCTCTCTAGGCTCACGTTACTCCCTTCCTCAACCTGGGAATTAACATCGGAGCCTTCAAATCGCTGCACATCCTCCAGCAGCATGTACCCGACACTGGGGTCGAATAATTCTGGGGACTCCTCCGTGCATGAAGGTGGGGCTATGGAAGGAGTGACTGTGGTCAAAGAGCCAGTGGAATAGGTTACTTTGGCAGCTGCATTGGAAGGCAAACTATTCTGAGCCTGGGTGACAGAATGAGGATGGGTGACAGGATGAGGAGGATGAGGATGGCTTTGTTATCCACTCCACCAACTCTTCTGCATGTTCTGGCTCAATAACATGGCCAGCAGCAGAAAAAAAGGGCAAGCGTGCCCCACAGCCACCTGGAGAGGATGCAACATGTCCACGACCAGCACTGTTGACTGTAGATACAGGGGCTGCTTGCCCTCTTTTAGTGGCCTATGAGCCTCTGCCTCTCCTTGGTGGCCTTCCAGTCATGATGTATTTTTTGTTTTGCAACACCACACTAAACTGTATTAGATACTGTACACACCGTATGAAGTGTATTAGAAACTGTACACACTGTATTAGATACTGTGTACACTGCCTGCACTGTCCTAGCAACTGTACAACTACTGCACTGTATTGTATACTATGTACACCACCACAGAAGTGTAGTAGATACTGTACACACTGTATTAGATTTTGTGTACACCACCAGAAAAGTAGTAAAAACTGTACTACGACTGCACTGTATTGTGTACTGTGTACACCACCAGAAGTGTAGTGGAAACTGTACACACTGTATTAGATACTGTGTACACTGCCTGCACTGTAATAGAAACTGTACTACAGCTGCATGGTATTGTGTACTGTGTACACCACCAGAAGTGTAGTGGAAACTGTACACACTGTATTAGATACTGTGTACACCACCAGAAAAGTAGTAGAAACTGTACGTACTGTATTAGATACTGTGTATACCGCCTGAAGTGTATTAGAAACAGTACACCACTGCACTGTAGATATAGGTTACACTGGATGCAGAATATATATATACACGAGACTGTGGGTGTGTGTTTATATATATATATATATATATATATATATATATATACAATATTTTATTATATATTTTCATGTGACAACACTGAAGAAATGTAATGTAAAGTAGCGAGTGTACAGCTTGTATAACAGTGTAAATTTCCTGTCCCCTCAAAATAACTCAACACACAGCCATTAATGTCTAAACTGCTGGCAACAAAAGTGAGTACACCCCCAAGTGAAAATGTCCAAATTGGGCCCAAAGTGTAAATATTTTGTGTGGCCACCATTATTTTCCAGCACTGCCTTAACCCTCTTGGGCATGGAGTTCACCAGAGCTTCACAGGTTGCCACTGGAGTCCTCTTCCACTCCTCAACATTACGGAGCTGGTGGATGTTAGAGACCTTGCAATTCTCCACCTTCCATTTGAGGATGCCCCACAGATGCTTAATAGGGTTTAGGTCTGAAGACATGCTTGGTCAGTCCATCACCTTTACCCTCAGCTTCCTTAGCAAGGCAGTGGTCATCTTGAAGGTGTGTTTGGGGTCGTTATCATGTTTGAATACTGCCCTTTGGCCCAGTCTCCGAAGGGAGAATATCATGCTCTGTGTCACAGTACATGTTGGCATTCATGGTTCCCTCAATGAACTGTAGCTCCCCAGTGCCAGCAGCACTCGTGCAGCCGCAGACCATGACACTCCCATCACCATGCTTGACTGTAGGCAAGACACACTTGTCTTTGTACTCCTCACCTGGTTATCGTCACACATGCTTGACACCATCTGAACCAAATAAGTTTATCTTGGCCTCATCAGACCACAGGACATGGTTCCAGTAATCTATGTCCTCAGTCTGCTTGTCTTCATCAAACTGTTTGCAGACTTTCTTGTGCATCATCTTTAGAAGAGGCTTCCTTCTGGGACAACAGCCACGCAGACCAATTTGATGCAGTGTGCGGTGTATGGTCTGAGCACTGACAGGCTGACCCCCCCACCCTTTCAACCTCTGCATTAATGCTGGCAGCACTCATACGTCTATTTCCCAAAGACAACCTCTGGATCAACCTCTTTGGTCGACCATAGCGAGGCCTGTTTTGAGTGGAACCTGTCCTGTTAAACCTCTGTATGGTCTTGGCCACTGTGCTGCAGCTCAGTTTCAGGGTCTTAGCCTAGCCTAGCAATCTTCTTAGCCTAGACCATCTTTATGTACAGCAACAATTTTTTTTTTCAGATCCTCAGATAGTTCTTTGCCATGAGGTGCCATGTTTAAATTCCAGTGACCAGTATGAGAGAGTGAGAGCCATAACACCAAATTTAACACACCTGCTCCCCATTCACACCCGAGACCTTGTAACACTAATGAGTCATATGACACTGGGGAGGGAAAATGGCTAATTGGGCTCAATTTGGACATTTTCAATTAGGGGTGTACTCACTTTTGTTGCCAGAAGTTTAGACTTTAATAGCTGTGTGTTGAGTTATTTTGGGGGGACAGCAAATTTACACTGTTATACAAGCTGTACACTCACTACTTTACATTGAAGCATAGTGTCATTTCCTCAATGTTGTCACATGAAAAGATATAATAAAATATTTACAAAAATGTGAGGGGTGTACTCACCCCTCACATTTAAAAAATGTGGCAAATAAAAAATATATATAATATATATATATATATATATATATATATATATATATATATATATATATATATAAAAAGCTTCCTGATGACGCATTTGATGATGCGAAATGCGTAGAGGCTGCTGGGAGATTTTCGTTACGTCTACATGTCACTTCCTTGCCAGGCGAAAGCGAGGGCTGAAGTGCAAGCCGACTGCAAGCGAGGATTGCACCCCTCGCCGGCACGGGATTCACACGCGCCATCCTTACACCCATTATCAACCGCTGGAATAGCTTGGTGCCAGCTTAGGGGCACCTGAAAATGTGAGTGTATTACTTTCTTTTATAACTGAGCACTAATAAATAGTTTTTACATATTGCGCTGTCTGTTTTTCACGAGGAGGATATAGATTTTAAATAACGCATTGGGGTCAGCAATATTTCGGAGTATGAGGAGTGGTTATTCCTATATAAATGAACCAAAGGCGCAGTTTAATCAGCATCTGGTGAGTGGCCAATCCAGGTGGTGGTATTCTTGGCACTAAAGTGGTGAAGGGGTCACGAAGAGTCACGGATATATATATTTCAGAGATTTTGGCAATTATTGCACAATGCACTTTTGCACATGATTATGGACATTTAGTGTCGTTATATATGTCATGCACTTTATATGTTAATGTTATAATGCATGTAAAGCACACCCTTATAGGGTGAAGAATTTCATATACTGTATATACTTTAGAGATTTTGGCAAATATTGCACATTGCACTTTTACACATGATTATGGATATTTAGTTTCGTTATATAATGCCATGCACTTTATATGCTTATGTTATATTTTCCTAAAGCACACCCCAATAGGGTGAGGAATTTGGGTACCAGTATATGCAGTATAAAATTTTCTAGTGGGACTCAATGATTGTGTAAGTTTTGAAAATCCACAAAGTGGTGGGATATAGAGTAGCGCATTCAACATATTTAGACATATTTTTATTTTTTCACCCAGTGGTGTAGTTTTTTGATTGCAGCAACTCAAATTGTTTACTTTATTCGTCTAAAAGCTTGCGCCGGTGACACACATTTTTCCACTTGTACCAAATTCTGAATCATGTAGAGCAAAGCTGGAAATTTTTGGCAAGTATATAGTGGGGGATTCTACAATGACCACCAATGTAACAAGGAATTTACAATGACCACCAATGTGAGGGGGAATTTTTACTGACCACCATGTAACGGGGCATTTTAAACCACCCACCAATATAAAGAGGGATTTCTACACTGACACCAATGTAATAGGAGCATTTACACCAACCACCAGTGTAAGGGGGAATATACAATGACCTCCATGTAAGGGAGAATTTATACTGGACAACCATTGTCGAGGACATTTGTACCGACCACCAATGTAAGGTGACACTTTTACACAGACAACCAATGTTAGGGGGGGTTTACACTGACCACCAATGTAAAGGGGGATTTACACTGACCACCAGTATAAGGGCAATTCTGCACTTACCACCAATGTAACAGGAAGTACACTGACCACTAATGTAGTGAAGAATTTACACTGACAACCAATAAAGGGGGATTTCTACACTGGCCACCAATGTAAGGGGGGGGGATTTACACTAACCACCAATTTAAAGGGAGCTTCTACATGGACCACCAATGTAAGGGAGGATTCGAAACTGACAACAAATGCAAGTTTGGATTTTTTTTACCGATTACCATAATAAAGAGGTGTTTCTACAATAGCCACCAATGTAATGGGGGTTTACACTGACCACTAATGTAAGGGGGACCTTCATACTGGTCACTAGTGTAAATGAAAGGATTGTACACCAAGCCCCAGTGTAATGGAAGATTTACACTGATCACCAATGTAACTGGGACATCTAGCCTGCATTCACATTTGTGTGTGTCAGGAATGCATACAAAATCGCTTTCCTGACACCACAGAAACATGCTGCCCTTTAGCAGATACACAGCAGTGCCATTAATTGTTAATGACACCTTCATGCATCTGCTGAGATGTGCATATTCATATGCACCAAAATTCACGGTGCTGTGGCACCATGTTATTTTGAAAAAGGGTTCCACCTCCAATTTGCTTACAGGCTTTGCAGAACAGGCTGATGTTAGGCTTAATGACCACAGTTGTAGGACAGACATTCAAGCATGACCCTTTACCTCCCCAGTGGGCAGCATTAAGCAGGAGTGATGGTGGACATGACCTCAAGGGGGCATGATACTGTACAGGGAAATACGTAGTGCGGACCGGAAGTGACGTAGCGAGGACCGCTAACACGCTGTTTTTACTGTTGTTTGGCGCATCGCCGTTTGCCTTTATGTAAGCAGTTATAATTTTTAATAAATTCCTTGGCTTAACATTATTACACTATTGGAGTCCTTTGCTTCTAATTACCCCTATGTGGAGCCCATCTACCGGAGGAAGCGTCCTCTCCCCTGTGACGGAACAGGACGCCAACACTAGACCAGACCAGAACAAGCACAGACCCACTGAATGCACACAGGCACGTTTATTGTATCACTGAGGTGAGAGTTCTGGGAGCCCCTAGTGGGCATCCATTGCCATGAAAAGTCACCAGATCACCCATCAACGCATGTTCACTCAATCAATCACAGTTTATGTATGTTTTTTGTATGCGATTTATGTGATTGAACAGCACTGAAGTCACTTTGATTCACGTTTTTTATGTTTTTTGCTTATCAATAAGGACATTCATGTTTGATTTTTATTAATATTGTTTATTTTTCACTTTGGTTCCATTCTTTGAGGAACTTTATGAGGTGTCCAACTTTATGCATTAGCACAATTTATGGAGAAGTTGTTGCGCAGAATCACATACACAATTTATCTTTATTGTGCATCTTTTTAGTTTTACTGTACATATGAATGCCACCATTATTTTCATATCAATGCCGCCGGTCCAGGGCTATTTACATATTAATGCTGTCGCTATTTACATATCAATGCAGGTTATTTACATGTAAACACAGGGTCTGCAGGTGAGTCATCTATACACGACAATAGGGCAGAGCTGGGCAGCATTAGTAACAGAACTTCACACTGAGATATCGGGACACAGCACGGGACTAAAATTTCAAGGGACAAGGGAATTTAAACTGGGATAGTTGGCAAGTATGAGGCAGTTTTTTTGGGCCCCACAACAATGAAAGGCAAAGGGCAGTTGCCCCTTTAACCCTGCCTTAAAGATGGCCCTGTGTCCAGCCTAGGAACAGAACCGCTGCCGGATCCCTGGGGTGTTGAAGTCATGGGCGCCTTGTATCAGCAGGAAACTTTAGCCTCGGGGGACCTTTTGAGGAACGAAGGAGGCGTGACTTAGCTTCTGAAACTCATTCTGATTGCCCAATCACATCGGTAGACGGGCTCCCCGTTGTGACAGCTCCTGATCACTTCCACGCCGAGTTACCCAGCCGGCATCCTCACGATGTCCCCCGAGGCTTTAGCTCCCAGCTGATACAAGGCGCCTGTTGCTTCAATACCCCAGGGATCCGGCGGCGGTTCTGTTCCTAGGCTGGACAGGTTCAGCCCCTACCCACCAAGCACTATGTGAGTGCGTATTACATTGTAACCACTTTGCTTTTTAATAAAACCTTATAATTCTGCACTAGGATTGCCCTGGCACTTCTTTTTCTTTCTCCTGCTTCCTATCTCTCACAGTCTCCGAGTTCTCAGCCCCCGCCTGAAGCAGCCTCACAACTATCTGCAGCATTCAGACTAGAGACATACCTAAAGGGGTTCACCCCCTAGAATCTTATATTGACTTTATTACATTTTTATTTCACATCTTTTTCCTTTTGATGTCCTCTTCCAGACACTGACTCTTGCAACCATTAGGTTTTTGAGAGCTGAGTTTCACACTAACTTTTTTGTGTGTGTGTTTTTTAAGGTTTCCAGATGGACCGAGAAATGGTCTGCAGGAGATCAAAGTCATGTCCGAAGCCTGCATTTGAAATTGACAAGATTAAAGTATATTCAAAGACAAAACATTTTTTTGTTTTTGTTTTTGAAAGTGTGGAAGGATTAAGACCCCCAATGTTATTGCTGTTTGTGTCACTGCTAGGAAGATGGCTCCTCTCTATTTGTCCTGGTGACCATTCTAGTGACACTGACAATGATCCTTTTTGTGACCATTGTCACTAGGACTAAAAATAAGAAAAAAAAAGTATATTTTCAGCTGCCACCAGAACAGGAATAGCAGGACAATCTTCCAATAGGGACATCTGTTCTCCTGACAACTGTCTAAGAAGGGATTTCCCTCACTTTGAAGTAATTTGCTCTCACTTCCTGTTGTGTTTACAAAACAGGATGTAAAGGAAAAGCTCTTGAATGATACATCAATGGCAAAAAAAGACAGGGATTTTAATAATTCTAAAAAATAACAAACAAAATGCAAAAAAGTTCTGGCTTTAGATATACTCTTTGAATTGAACACCCTTTTGGCACAGGGTACCTGCCAATGGACACTAATTTACAGTGTGGGTCATTAGGGGAAAAAAATGAAAAAAGTTAGTCTGAATAAGTATATTAATAATACCAGTTTTGTCACTGGGGACACCAGTCTTCAGCACCTGACACTTCTCTCTTTGTTGAATGCCTGTGTCTCCCTACTACAGTCTGTGGTTACATCCACCAGCCGCTACCTGTGTCCCTTTACAGCTGCAGGTAGACACAAATGGCATAGTGCCTGGCGGGTGGAACAAGTGTGTGTATAACATAGCCATAACTCACCCAGAAGTTTCTTTCACCTCTTCTAGGTCTGCAACGGAGGGAAGATTAGTGCCATCTACAGTGGTATTGGTAGGTATAAGTGTAAAAGAATAGGTAATCAACATGTTGGGAGGTGCAGCATGGTGGTGTGGAAAAAAACACTCAGAGTCCAGGTGCAGCAAACAGAACTGTATTGAACTGAAGGTACCCCAACCGGAAAACCTAACAGGATTTAATAGCAATGAGTAGTAGTAGAAGGTCACAGATGTGCCAACAGCATCTGTCTCGAGGCGTGGAATGCAGCCTAGCAAGTCTGTATCCAAATGGGGAGGCTTCGAGGAAGGATGGAGTGTCCTTTCACTTTCCCTACTTGTCTGGAACCTTTTCCTGATGCTAATCACCATCCCTGTCAGATGGTTGACATGTCCCTACACTAGCCACGTGTGAAATGCGTGCAAAACCCAAAAGCCAGGGTCCTAAAAAGACTCTGTCGGATGCTGCCTCTCCTTGTCCAAGAAACCATAAAAGAACTAGGTTCTTCTTGACTTCCTCCTTCACCTGCAGTGCCGCTGTGGATGAGCACCACCTACAGTGGAGAAATTATACTGCCTGCCTAAACTCCCCCTTGTTTGACATGTGCTGTCCTCGGCATCGCAACACAGTAACAAGCAACATAAAACTACAATAAACATGGTTAAGGCAATGGCAACCTAATTTCATACAACATAATCAGAGTACTTTGCAGGAAGCTACCCACGGTTAGACCTCATGGGAAGATGGGCTTCAGTGTCCTCTGTGAAGTCATCTTTTACATAGTCATCTTCTGTTGGATGTTCCAGGACCTCGGGTAGATGAGGTTCACGAATGCCATCTGCATCCCCTTTACCCAGGCTCGAGGCTAACTACTCATGTCTGAAGCAGCCACACCGCCAGCCCTTCCGGTCCTCCTCTGGGTCCCTCCGCAACGGATTCTGGTGCCTAATGGGGTGGGCTGAATCCTGTTTAAAGGTGGACATTTCTTGTTTCAAAGAGGCCACATCCTGGGGAAGTTCTCATAAAGCCATCTGTATGGCCCACAGGAGTGATGGGGCCAAAGCCTCCACTTTCAGGTGTAATGGTTCATAGCTTTTTGTCACCGCCACTGTTGCTTCCCCATCTTCCTGCTCCTGCGCAACCGCTTCCACCACAGTATCACGGAAGAAGATGGTGAGTTGCGCTTTGATCTGATCCTGTAGGGCCCTCCTGACTGGCCCAGTCTTCATTCCTACCACAAACTGGTTCGTCAGTAGGTGTTCTGAGGTGGATATAGTGGCACAGCTGTGCACATCCCCTTCTCTAGGTGCTTTTAAAGGTTCTGGAGCGCATCCGCAAAGTGGGTGAGGCTTTTATCCTTTTGCTGCCTCCAGATAAAGAATCTCTGCCTCAACTCTGGAACCATCATATGCTCTCCAAACAGGCCCTTCAGGCATGCTAGAATATGCTCCAGGCTGGCCCGGTTCTCTTCTGGTAGTGCCATCACCGCTTGGCGGGCGTCATCCTCCAGGCAGTTGATAGCCAGCTCTGTGATCACCCAGGCAGGGACCTGAAACAGGCGACAGTGCTCTCTAGTCCTTTCTCCCACTCAGCCAGGGGAATATTGGACCCATTAAACGTAGGCACCAGGGCCAAGGCTGATCCGAATAGCGACATGATGGTTCCTCCTCCTCCTTCATCTGCAATGGGGAAAATTGACTATTCTGTGTGTTGGCAGGTGCAGTCTAACAGTGAGTAACTGTGACTTGCAATTTACTAAACAGGTGCAAAGTTAGAATCAATAATGCAAAGCAGGTTCAGGATGGCAAAGCGCATGCTTACACTATTGCTGCGTACACACGATCGGACATTCTGACAACTAAATCCTGGGATTTTTTTCTGACGGATGTTGGCTCAAGCTTGTCTTGCATACACACGGTCGCACAAATGTTGTCGGAAATTCCAATCGTCAAGAACGCGCTGACGTACAACACGTATGACGGCACTATAAAGAGCAAGTTCAATAGCCAGTGCGCCACCCTTTGGGCTCCTTCTGCTAATCTCGTGTTTATCTTGTGTTAGTAGAAGTTTGGTGAGGGACGATTCACGATTTTCAGCCTCGTGCTTTTCAGTTTGTTACTGCTCTTCAGTTTGTGCTTGTGGGTATCTGGTTGTCAGTGCGTGTAGTCATGCAGTCACGTATTGGATTGCCAGTGCATTCTTGCCTGCTTGTTCCTGATTTTCAGCTCGCTCTTCTCAGGCCTTTCAGATTTTCAGTGCGTTCTGTTAGTTCGTTCTGACCAGCTGACCGTTTTGAAGCCATGTTGCGGGTACATACTAATCGTTCAGTTCGTGCTGTGCTGTCCCCTTATATTACGAAGCAGGACACCTGCATGCGGCAAGCCATCACTCCCGAGCACCTTGCAGTACTTGGGGATGGGGAGAAGTCTGCAGGACATCAAGTTCTCGACAGGCATCTCCCCCCAGGCTCTGGGAATCATTATTCCAGAGACCTATTCTGCCATCATTCAGGTCCTGCAGAAGGACTATATTAGGGTAAGTTTTATCCTTTAACATCACATCATATGCATTTAAATAAATGTATTTTTAAAATAAATTTGTATTTTAAACTGAAAATTATTTCCTTTGATTTACTGCTTGTGTTTCTTTTAGCTGTCTCCTAGGTTCTTCAATGTGTTTTTTTTGGGCCGTTTTCTTCAATAGTTACAACGTAATTTCTTTGATACATGAGGTGACAATCTCTTCTTCAGCTAACTATTATTTATGTTGTGGGTCTGCTACACACACACCTTCTTTTTGTTGTTAATGTATGTAATGCATTAATGATAATAATATTCATCATTTTCAGCACCCTGAATTAATGTTTTGGAGTGACGATAATGGCCTGATTGATCCAAATTATAAAGCACTGTGGGTCTTATTTACTAAAGGAAAATCCACTTTGCACTACAAGTGCACTGCAAAAGTGCACCTGAAAGTGCACTTGTAGTGCAAAGTGGATTTGCCTTTAGGAAATAACCCCCATTGTCATTGTAAACACCAACTTAAGCAAAAAGCTGCCATTGAGCATTGAAAGAAGAAGCCACACATCGTTGAGTAGAACATTTTTTACTCTGTGCACATTCACATTTGCGTTTAGAAAAGGGTTTTTGAACAAACCAACATATTTTTTGGAATATATATATATTTTTGGGGACAGTAGAAATATCCAACTTAAGCAAAAAGCTGCCATTGAGCATTGAAAGAAGAAGCCACACATCGTTGAGTAGAACATTTTTTACTCTGTGCACATTCACATTTGCGTTTAGAAAAGAGTTTTTGAACAAACCAACATATTTTTTGGAATATATATATATTTTTGGGACAGTAGAAATATCCTTTTTTGTGGTATGTTTTTTAAAACATAAAACAGTAAACAACTCAGGAACTTACAAAGTTCAACTTTGATAAATTGAAGGCAATATCAGACATTAGTATGTCCAAACTGTGTTGATATTGCCTTCATCAGATGGGATGATGTCACCCCTGTGAAAGCCAAATTTTGCACACAAATTGGGAGTCAAAATGGGGATTTTACTCCTGATCCCATGCCTAACGTCAACATGTGCTAGCTCCCATCATGGGGGATCAATGGACGTGTTTCGGGGGTACAACCCCTTCCTCTCAGCTACTTGAGTTGCAGGAAGGGGTTGCACCCACAAAACGCGTACCTTGATATCCCGTGATGGCAGATAGCACATGTTGACACACTGTGTGCATCTTCAAAATTTGGCCTTCATCATTTTTTAGAAAGTTTCTAATAAAAAAAAAATTCAAAAATTTTGGTGTGTTTTATATTCTGCCTAAAATATCAATGATGTTTTTGCATCTTTTTTCAACATCATTCATGTCTTCCTTGATCTTCTGTAAATCCCAATTGCACATCATGATCTCTCTGATGAGGACGTGTGCGCTTGCACTTGTGAAATGAGATTCTTCTTCCACAACATCCACATCACCTAAAAGAAAACAACACACCATGTATTATAAATATGCAGGCATACATTTATCACCTGAAACTGTGATCTCAGACACTCACCTGTTGTGGTCACTATTTCGTCCACTTCATAAATCTCTCCTTCCTCCACATCCTGAGGTTGTGGTGTGGTGACTTCCCCTTCTTTAGGAGGTTGGGGTCCCTGGTGTCCTCTGACGTCCCGATTCTTTTCTCCCCTATGTGAATAAAATAAAGGTATACTTAGCACACAGATATTTGAGGCAAGTGTCGTACAATTGTCTGTTTTGGCAGAGTTCCAAGCTGAAGACATGATTTTTTCCCTTTCTTCAAGCTGGAATACTTACCTTTTTGGGTGAAGTTTCACACATGGAGACACCCCTAGTATCTACTGGAGCACCTGTATGGGACACCCTAAAAAGTTTGTTCTGGTGTCCCACATTAGTGCTACTGCGTCCAGATGCGTAAACAGCTGCTGAGTGTCCTCTCCTTACACTGAGTCATGTTTGCTTTTCATTCTAGTTATGAACCCATCTAGACAACAATGTCCTAAACTTCTTTTAATACAAATAGGCCTGAACATTTGTAGTTAACCTGCATCTGTCAAAAACATCGTATTAGTGGGCGAACAAACAATGTTTATTACGAACGATTACTGTGCCCACGAACCTGAAACTTGCTATTTTAAACTGTACAACAGTAAAGCACATGGAGCAGCACAAACATAATAAGAATAGTATCACACGACAAAATACTTACTTTTTTGCAGCACTCTCTTTATTCTTCTGTACTGATCCTGCTCCCTCAATTTGAGGTCTGACCATCGCTTCCATAGTTGATCCTTGGATCGCCGTACCCCAAAATGGTTCTGCAAACTTTTTACAACTTTAGTCATGATCTCGGCCTTTCTTACATTTGGGTTTGGGTAAGGTCCATGCTTCCCATCATAGTCTGCCCTCTTCAAGATGTCCACCATCTCCATCATCTCTACAAAGGACATATTAGAGGCCTTAAACCTCCTCCAGGATCGGGACGTTCGTGGCTCCAGGCTTTCATCTTTGCTGCTGTCTTCATGCACCTGTTGTCTCTCTGCCATGTGCTCTCCTACTGCGCCGAAAGACAAGGGGCAGGAAATATACTATAAAGAAGGTCGGGGTCAGGCGGAGTTTCACGCATGTGCAGTGTATATAAAGCGTAACACGTGTGCATCGTACGTACGATCTGTGAGCAGGGGATGGAGTAGCGGAAGCGCCGATTGTTCTAACGAAGGTACAATTTTAACTTGGGGCATCAGTGGCCTATACTGCTTAGAGATTGAGGCCTATATTGGGACAAGATTATGCAAGTTTAGCCTGACATTAGGGTTTGTCTTGTGTCTTGCAGATAAAGTGGATCGATTCAATGATCATAATTTACTCCCCCAATTCATTGATTTGTACAGAAAGCTGCCCTGTCTGTGGCAGACAAAACACCCCTTTTGTACAAATCGACTAAAGAGGAAGGCAGCACTGGATAAATTGCTGGAATTTGTGAAGCCGCAGATCCCCATGGCAGACATCAACTATTTGAAGTGCAAAATTGGTGGCCTGAGGAGCACATATAATAGGGAGCGCAAGAAGGTCCAGGATTCCCAGAGATCAGGAGCAGTAGCAGATGACATTTATGTCCTCAGGCTGTGGTACTATGACAAACTGCGATTTCTGTCAGACCAGACTGAAATCAGGCCATCATTCTCAACCCTTCCTTCCACTCTTCCTTCCACCCCAGCTGAGGCTTCCGATGTCCACCCTGGGCCTTCCACCCAGGAAGAAGATGTGAAGGAGCCCAGCATGAGTCAGGTATAGCATTGTTCAACATATTTCTCAAAATTGTGTGTGATTGATGATCAATAAACTAAAATGATGTCCCTTTTTCATACACAGGAAATCCTTAGACAGGAGGAGGCTGTAGAAATTGGCAGCCAGGAGGTGGCAGGGGAAAGTGGCAGCCAGGAGGTGGTGGGGGAAAGTGGCAGCCAGGAGGTGGCCGGGCCCAGTAGCCCGGCCGAATCCCAGGTTCCTCCTCTCCGCCTTCAACAAAAAAGGCCCAGGAAGGGGAGGAGTGTGGAGGTGTCAGCACTTGGGTTAATTTGGCAGGCTTCTGCAGCCCTCAGAACCCCCCCAGTCTTCTTAAGGCCTATGCCTGCATGGCTTCCAACAAAATGCAGGAAATGGAGGTGGACCAACGCCTCCTTTGTGAGGAAGTGATATATATGGCCCTAAATAAGGGGTTGAGGGGCAAACTCACAAGCAAAACCCACCTGTGTGAGTTGGACCATCCTCCTCCTCCTGCTCCACCTCCTGCCACAACTCCAACACTAGAGCCACAGCCTGGAAGCAAGCGTGGAAGCAAGTGTATAAGGAAGACAAGAGAGTGATGGCCTGGGTTCAGTCTGGTCTGGCAAAAGACGCAGGCTGTTGTAAGCCCACAGCCTGTGGACATATATGTCATCTGCTGCTGTTCCTGATCTCTCGGAGTCCTGGACTGGATTGAGCTCCCTATTAAATTGACTCCTCAGGCTCCCAATTTTGCCTGTAAAATAGCTGATGTGTGCCCAGGGGTACAAAGTCTTCACAAATTTCACCAGTTTATCCAGCGTTGCCTTCCTCCTAATTTTGTTATGACTCCTAATAAATGTCTATTTTTTGTTTAGAATCATTGGCTATGTGTTAAAATTAAAAAAGGACAGTTTGTTTGTGAGTAGGCAGGTACATTTCAAAAAGACAATGTAAAATTAACAAGGGACACCAACACCAACCAATCTCCTTGAGGTTAAAAAATACAAGATAATAATGGTGTTGTGGTAACTTGACACACAAAACGTAAAAAATATTATGGAGATCACTAGAAAAAAATAAAAAACAGGAGATCTTGATTTTTTAAAAAAAAGAAAAATGTGAGTATGGCGCCGTCCCAAAATCTATTTTAAAAGCGATTTACCAAATGAATTGTAAAAGTGAAATTATATTTTAAATCCAAAGTGTCTTGTGCTATATTTCATCAGAGGCAATATATTGATAAATAAATAAATAAATAAATCAATCAATCAACTCCTCCAAGAATTAAATAAATGAATAAATCAACTCTTCCAATAAACCATGATCAAAGTGACTTGTGCCCTAATCATTGAGAAAATCAATAAATACAGTAAAATATATCACACGTGACATGCAAAATTATCATAAACCATAATTTGTGTGACCATTAAAATATTAATAAACAGTCCATACAGATAGTGCTTCTTTGTGCTAAATATGCTATTCAAAACTCGCTGTGATATGTGCCCAGTGCACTATGAGGTGAGAAAACAACATTCGCTGTGAAGTTTCTTAGTGTATTTCTTTAAACAAGCAGCAAGTATATTTCAAGTCCCGGTGTCTCGCGTTGTGATTGTGCAGAGACTCACCGGCTATTTATCCCTTCAGGGGTAACGTGTAGTCACAGTATGTGCCACTGTGCAGCAGTACTTGGCAAAACCAGGATCAGGTGATATCGTTAGGACATGAAGGAGAAAAGAAAGGGTTCCATAGTGTAAAACCGTTTTAACACTTTTTATTTGGTCAGATGTAAATAGTACTCACATTGTAGTAGAAAAAATGAGCGATAAACAGTAAGCATTTAGGATATTCCAAACGTCAGCTACAGGGAGATGTCTGCAAGGCGTCCAGTCTAAGCCACGCCCTACGTACGTTTCGTCACACGGACTTCTACGGGAGTGTGGTCCTTGCGTCATCTCCCCTCCCTTATATACTGTGCGGTCCGTAATAAGCTTGCGTTCCAGCGGCCATTTTGTGTGTGTTTGTGTTCCAGCGGCCATGTATTTGCGTTCCAGCGGCCATGTTTCCTAAGATATTGCGGACCGAAGACAGCGGCCCGTGCCTTGTAATTATAGCACCATAGAACGGCCGGATAACTAATTGCGCCGGAATTTTAAATCAAATTAAAATTAATATTTTAATTGGATTTAAAATATAATTTCACTTTTACAATTCATTTGGTAAATCGCTTTTAAAATAGATTTTGGGACGGCGCCACACTCACATTTTTCTTTTTTCTTTCACAATTTTACGCTTATTTCACTTTGGTGGAGTCAGCGTATGTGAGGGCAGCAGTCTATTAAGTAATTAAATTTTCCATCTAATTTTCCATCCAATTCCAATGCGCGGATTCCCTATTCTTTTTGTCAAAAAAAAAGGAGTTTACTATAAACAAAAATTAAAAACATTATTTTGGAGATCTGGCGAAAAAAAAATGTATTCATGAGATCACAAGAAATAATAAAGAAATCAGTTTGTCAGAATTCTGTGTGAATATCAGCTGCAAAACAACTTCATTATTCTAGCATTATAAAGAAGAAGAGAATGCGCTGCATTGAAAGATTTCAAAATTTGCAGCGTGACGAATGTGCTATCTCCGTTAGGAACGCTTATTTTACCAGACCGAGCGCTTTCGTCTCGTACTTGATTCAGAGCATACGTGGAATTTTGTGCATCGGAATTGTGTACACACGCTCAGAATTTCCGACAACAGATTTTGTTGTTGGAAAATTTGAGATCCAGCTCTCAAATTTTTGTTGTCGGAAATGCCGACAAAAAAATGTCCGATGGACACGGTCGGAATTTCCGACAACAGGCTCCCATCGAACATTTGTTGTTGGAAAATCCGATCGTGTGTACATGGCATATTACAAATAGATTAAGAAAGCTGCACAACTATGGACACTTCACATCAATGTATCTGTGGCTCAGTCTGGGTAACATCTTGCTGCACTAAATAGTAAAGTAAAACATTTGGGCTTTAAAAGACCACTTATATTGTAAATAATTGCATAAATCAACAGAATATGAATACATCAAATTATAATACTTATATTATATATTAAATATGTTGTAAAAATCTGGATTGATTGTACTCTGAGACACTTTTAGCATGGAATCTCTTCATTTAGTAAAAATTACTATCCCTTATACCTTAAAATTATTGTAATAATATTTCTACTTGGTCCATATAAGACTGATTATTTATTATGACTGTTATTAAGAAGAAGCAAAAATGTCAGAGAACCAGAAGCTGTTTGAACTGCGAGAAATGTCTGCCCCAGCTAATGTGTAAATATTTCAGGGATGTTTCAGAGCCTTGCAGCAGCAAGGTAGCATGGTAGACCTAAAGTAAGTTTTTGAATTTCCACTTTACCAGTATTTTTACTAAATAAGAGTTAAATGTAAAAATGTACAGAAGACTGACTGTAGCATTGTGTCCTTATGCAAATACCCAATATCATCTTTCGAGTTTAATATCTTTCTAAGCAGCATTTCAATGAACATGAAACCGGCGGATAGAACTGCATAACAAAGCTCTGGAGACCCACAGTGGTATCACTTCCATTTCCAGAACACAAGACCATTTTATTATTGCACATTAGTGTATGGTTTCCTTTTATGATAAAGAAATAAAAGACCAGTATCATAAGAGATGCTTTGTTTGTGCTGGGTATAATTTTTACTTGCCAGCAGAAAATGGTGTACTTATTTCCAAACATAACAGCTTTAATTGTTTACTTAACTGGGATACCATCTGTATAGGACTGTGCAGAGAACAGCTTAATTATTAGAATATTTTAAAAACTGTACAATACAGGAAGTAAATAGACCATGGTGGGCAGTGGTATACATTATTAACTACTTCCCAACCCTTTCAATGGTTATACCGGGATGATGCCTGCAGCTGCAGGCATCAACCTGATATCGTTCTTTTAGAGACGGCGGTCAGCTTTCTTGTAATAGCAATCGGAGGGGCTAATTAGCCACTCAATTGCTATTACAAGCAGCAGGAGGGGATGTCCACCAGACAGCCAAGCAAAGTGGTGATCGGCTTTGATTGGCTGTTGATTATTATTATTATACAGTATTTATATAGCGCCAATAGTTTGCGCAGAGCTTAACAAAATGAAGGCAGACATTATAGTTACATTACAATTTGGTACAAGAGGACTCAAAGGGCCCTGCTCATTAGAGCTTACAATCTAAGAGGGAGGGTCAATTGATTTAGCTGTGGGGGATGAGCTGATGTAGAAAGTAAAACAGTGTATATTAGTTAGAAGCAGCATAGGCTTCTTTAAAGAGAAGGGTTTTAAGGGATCGTCTAAAGATGGATAGATTAGGGGACAGTCGGACAGATTGAGGTAGGGAGTTCCAAAGGATGGGAGAAGCTCTGGAGAAATTCTGGAGGTGACAAGGGAGCTAGAGAACAGGAGGTCTTGGGAGCACTGAAGAGAGCGGCTTGGTAGGTATTTTGAGACTTGGTTAGTGATTTAGCTGGGGGCAGAGTTGTGGATGGCTTTGTAAATTATTGTTAGTATTTTGAATTTTATTTGTTGGATGAGTGGAAGCCAGTGGAGGGGTTGGCAGAGAGGGGTGGAGGACACTGAACGGTTTGTAAGGTGGATGAGTCTTGCAGTAGCATTCATTATGGACTGAAGGGGGGATAGTGTATGTAAAGGTAATCCAATGAGAAGGGAGTTGCAGTAGTTGAGACGAGAGATAACCAGGGAGAGAATTAGAAGCTTGGTGGTGTCATTGGATTAAAGGAGAATATTCTAGGGATGTTGCGGAGGCTAAGGCAGCATGATTTGGACAGGAATTGAATGTGGGCCTGAAAGGACAGTTCAGAGTCTAGGGTTACCCCTAGCACCCTGGCATATGGGGACTGACTGATAGTTTTGCCACTGATCTTGACAGAGAAGTTAGGGGAAGGGGCACGTGGGGGAGGAAATATTATGAGTTTGGTTTTAGATAGATTCAGTTTAAGGAAGTGGTGAACATCCAGGCTAATATGTCTGTTAGTAAATCAGTGACATGTGAGGAGACTGATGGGGTGAGCTGAGGGGAAAAGAAATAGATTGGGTGTCATCGGCATATAAATGGTAGCGGAAGCCATGGGAGGCTATCAGCTGACCCTGGGAGGACATGTAGATTGAGAATAGTAGGGGTCCAGGAACAGAACCTTGGGGGACCCCAACGGTAAGAGGAGTTGGAGAGGAGGAAGTAGAGTTGTAAGTGACACTGAAGGTTCGGTGAGATAGATAAGATTCAAACCAACGGAGAGCACAGCCATGGAGACCAAGCAATTTGAGTTTTTTGAGGAGGAGAGGGTGATCAATTGTATCAAAGGCAGCAGAGAGAGGTCCAAGAGTACGGAATAATGACCGTTGGTTTTAACTGTTAGTAAGTCGTTTGTAAGTTTTAGGAGAGCAGTTTCTGTGGAGTGCTGTAGACGAAATCCAGACTGAAGGGGATCAAGAAGGCTATTCTCAATGAGGTGGTCATTCAGTCAGTTGAAGACTAAACGTTCAAGGAGTTTGGAGGCAAAAGGGAGTAAGGAGATGATGATGATGATGTTCATGATAGTAATCCGGAAGCAATGACATGGCATTACTTCTGGTTTACTCAAAAACAATCAGCGCCATTTTAAAAAAATTGAAAGCATTCAAAAACACAGATCTTGAATGCTTTTAAGTGCAGAGGAGGGATTTGGGGACTTATAGACCCCTGGACACTCTCTAAAGAATACCTGTCACGTGCCTATTGTTTACACTCTTTGTGACAGCAATAAAACTGATCAAAAAAAGAAAAAACAGTTAAAAGCAACAGTGTAGAAATAAAACAAATATATTAATAATTTAAATTTTTTTTTTTTAAAGTGCCCCGTCCTTCCATGCTCGCGCAAAGGTGAATGCGCACGTCGGTCCTGCACGCACGCAAACAGCGATTATCCCACACAAGTGAGATATCACTATGAACGTCAGATCATGAGCAGTAATTATAGCATCAGACTTCCTCTGTAAATCTAAAGTTGCAACCTGTAAAGGCTTTTAAATGCATTGCCTATGGATAGTAAAATTTACATCGTTTGCCGTCGTTGCACGGGCACGCGCAATTTTAAAGCATGACATGTTTAGTATCTCGTTACTTGGCATAACATCATCTTTTATATTTTACAAAAAATTGGGTTATGTATTGGGTTTGTTGCATTAAAACTCAAAATATATTTCTTCCCAAAAAATTGCGTTTGAAAAACTGCTGCGCAAATACCGTGTTGCAAAACCCACCAATGTATTCTGTAGGGCCTCTGCTTTAAAAAAAATATATAATGTTTGGGGGTTCTAAGTCATTTTCTAGTAAATAATACTGATTGTTACATGTGAAAAAAAGTGCCAGAAAAGGCCCAGAATTGAGGTAGTTAAAACAAGTGTAGATATTAGTAGAAATGTTGCATGTAACAGTAAAGAGCTTACAGTCTGAAGCTACCCACATATGTGGGTAGTTGGTGATTGGACATGCGGCATAATCCTGCCTAACATGACCCCTGTTTAAACTAATGATACAATTAAACATTCATCAAACTGTGCATAGCAGTAAATGGATAGGGATATGCACATATCTCTAAAATGTATCTCTACCTAGCCAAAATGTTTTTTGTATTTTTGAATAGTGTACGGAAGGGTGGGAATCACAGCTGTTTGTATTGCTCTCTGTGTTCCCAGTTGAGGACATTTACCCTCACTATTCATGTTGTTGACCATTGTCACAGGTACAGAAAGAGATGGGAAAAATAAAATGGTACTTTTTCCACTGAGAATGGTGTCAGCCCTTCCCAGATTATTTTTTTTTCTGGTGAAATACTGAACACCTCACCGTCTCCTTACCTACAATGAAAACTAAGCCACAAGAACATGTAGAGTTCTTGTTATGGTTGTTTACTGCCATTTTACCTGTGTTTGTGCCTGATACAACCACCCAGGTTCTGTAAACATAAAATACGTCCACAGTCCCACTTTATATTCATCTTCAATATGAAATGGGCTCGATATTCTCCTATACTTTATGCAGTTTGCATTATTTCTAATTTGTAAGAGCGATTTCGAACTTACCGCAGCAATCATTCAAACAAGCTCACCCATTGGTGATGTCACACCAATGTTTTATTAAGCCAGATTGGCTTACTGGATAGTCCCCAACTGTGGCCATGACACCTGATACATTTAACCCCCCCCCCATATCTCCCCCGGGCTTAATCATAGAAGTGAGCTCAATCCGGGTAAAACGCGTCAGTGCATGGCCACAGACAGGGACTATCCAGTAAGGCAGTCCAGCTTGATAAAACATCAATGGTGCGATGTCACCAATGTGTAGCCTCATTTGAATGTTTGTTGTGGTACGTTGAGTGGGGAAAAACCAGCATCTGGTTCACCGCAGTCACACAAAGGCTTTAAGCTGTACTCATCCCTAGAACCTTCAACAATTTGGAGGTGTTACACATGTTTACCACACATTTTATTTGGCTCTTACCACCTTCGGTTTAGCACACTGCCCTCTACACTCTGACAGCTATATCGTGGCCGGACCATTATATGGCTATTACCATGTAATGCATTCTAAAGCCTTGTCTGTAAACCCCCTCTCCTAATAAACACGCCAAAACCATATACACCCTACACATTTTCAAACTTCTTTTTTCTTTCGGGGTCCTTTTATTTCCTTTCTCTACAGACTGTCCTTAGGCCTTTAATAGAGTAGAAGGGACATGTACTGTATATGTAGCTGGAAAGCAGGAATACAATAAGTGGCTGCTGAAGGGGTATATAGGGCTACTAAGAGAATGCTGGGCAGATGAATTAAGCTTTTAGACTTTTGTTACATTTACAATGCTCCCATTGTAATTCAGTATTCTAAAACCATAATCAAGGCACAGTAAATAGGTGCTTTCTGTGCCAAACTGAGCAAGGAGTAGCAGGACGCTTTCAGAGCTACCAAGAAAAGTACAAATTTAAAGGGATTAATCTAATATTAAGGGTTAAATATTGGAGGGATACATTTTAGGGATTAGGCATAGGTGGAGATTTACTAAAACTGGTGAATACAGAATCTGGTGCAGCTGTGCGTAGTAACCAATCAGCTTCTAGGTTTTATTGTAAAAGAGTAAGGGTCAATTCACACTGCAACGCAGAGCGGCTGGTGCGATTCCCGGCTCCAGGTGCTCTGCATTGCCGGCCACGCTAGGGGACAGTGTGGTGCACGATTCAGTGCATCACATGGCTCCCTTTTCTTTTGTTTTGTATGAGCTTTATTTGAAGAGTACAAAATGTACGCTTCATTCACTACAGTGTCAGGCAGCGCGAAGTGTTGCAATTCAGCCGGGTGTTCTGTGATAAAATGCAGCATGTCTGCAAATTACTTCAGCACTTTGCTGCGCAGAGCTAGGCTGCATTGCAGTGTGAATGGGACACATAGTCAATTGTTTCCTATGTGCCCCTGTGGTGGCAGACATTTTACAATGCGGTAAAATGTCTGACAATGCACATAGTTTGAATTGGCTCTCATTGAACAAGCTGAAGTTAGAAGCTGTTTACTATGCACATCTGCACCAGATTTTGAGTGCACCAGTTTTAGTAAATCTCCCTCTAATGCCTGGTACACGCAATGAGATTATCGGGCGAATGAATATCCATTTTTTTTTGTATGCTAGTCTCATAGCGAAAATACAGTTTACTAAAGTGTCAAAAATTCTCGTACGACAGAATAAAAATTCAGAAGTGATGTAATGTCTTGTAGTGTATTTGTATTGTATTTGTAACTGTACCGATTAAACAAAAATTGTACGATCTGGTATCGTATGAGAAAGATTTTTGTGCTTGTTCGATCGAATAATATCAGATGAACTTGAAAGCTGTGTACTAATGATCAGATTATCGTACGATTGCTTCGAAAGCGGTATTTTTCGTACAATTCTCTGATCATGTGTACGGGGATTAGGCGTTAAAGAACAAACAAAATACTTTTTGTGTTAGTTTTGGATAGAGTGGAGAGGGATTAAAACACCTGTGAGTTTTTATTGCGGTCTGTGCCCCCATTTAGGAAATTCCGCTCAGTATTTGTCCTGTTTATTACAGTATTATAATTGAAAGTGAAAGTAAAAGAAAATCTCACATTTTGTGTTGTCTCCAGAAAAGTAGTAGAGGGGAAATCTTCCAATGGGGCAGAGGCGGCTCTAGGCTTTGTGAGGCCTTAGGTAAATCTTAGACATGAGGCCCTACTAACTCCCATAATGGGAAAAATAATTCAAGCGATAGACCCCTAGCAATTTTGCTTTCCACCCCAATATCCCAAAAAACAAACATGCACATAGACTTTTCTAAAAAAAAAGGTTACTGCTTATCATTATCACTCACTGATTGGTTGCTAGAGGTTACTGCACATTATTACTGCTCACTGATTGGTTGTTGTAGGTTACTGCTTATCATTATTACTCACTGATTGGTTGCTAGAGGTTACTGCACATTATTACTGCTCACTGATTCGTTGCTAATGATTACTGCTCATCATTATCACTCACTGATTGTTTGCCAGAGGTTACAGCACATCATTACCTCTCGCTGGGTGGCAGGACAGTATTGTGGTGTGTGACGCAACTGTTGGGGAACAGTTGGTTGGATGACAGGATGCAGTTTAGGATGATGGTGGCAGCATTGGGGTGAGAGGCTGAGATCATATCTTCCCTAAAATGATAAGGGGTAGGGTGATAGGATGCCAGAGGTGGGGTACAGGGGGATGATGGGGATGATAATGACAGGGGGTGGGGCGGTAGGATGCAAGAGGTGGGGTAGAGAGGGATGATGGGGATGTTGATGAAAATTGGTGGGGTGGTAGGAGGTCAGCATAGGGGCATAATGATGACAGTGGATGGGTAGGAAGCTGGCAGTGGGGTACAGGGGGGATGATGGGGGTAGAATGGTTGGATGCTAGAGGTGGGGTACAGGGGGATGATGATGGGGGTAGGATGGTTGGATGCTAGAGGTAGGGTACAGGGGGATGATGAGGATGTTGATGACAGGGGGCAGGGTGGTAGGATATTATAGGTGGGGTATGGGGACGATGATGGTGGTAGGGAGCTGGCAGTAGGGTAAAGGAAGATGACATTACAGGGGGTGGGTGGTAGGAAACTGGCAGTGGAATACAGGTGGGATGATGATGACAGGGGTGGGGTGGTAGGAAGCTGGCAGTGGGGTACAGGGGGGATGAAGATTACAGGGGGTGGGGTGGTAGGACACCAGGCTAAGATTATGATAGGGATGGAGATGATGATGACAGGATGTAGGTTTCTAGGAGGCTGACAGTGGTGTAAAGGGGGGAAGATAATGATGATGAAAACAGGGGTAGGGTGGTGGATGCTAGAGATGGGGTACATGGGGATGATGAGGATTTTGATGACAGGAGGCAGGGTGGTAGGATGTCAGAGGTGGGGTATGGGGGGGGGGGTAGGGTGGTAGGAAGCTGGCAGTGGAGTACCAGGAGGGATTAAGATGATGATGACAGGGGGTGGGGTGGTAGAGGATGCCAGAGGTGGAATACAGAGGAATGATGGGGATGCTAATCACAATGGATGAGGTGGTAGGATGTCAGCAGTAGAGTACAGGGGGGATAAAGATGACAGAGGGGTGGGGGGTAGAAAACTGGCAGAGGGGTACAGGGGGGGATGAAGATGACGGGAGTGGGGTGGTAGGAAGCTGGCAGTGGGGTACAGGGGTGATAAAGATGATGGGGGTGGGGTGGTAGGAAGCTGGCAGTGGGGTGCAGGGGGGATAAAGATGATGGGGTAAGGTGGTAGGAAGCTGGCAGTGGGGTGCAGGGGGGATGACGGAGGTGGGGTGGTAGAAAGCTGGCAGTGGGGTGCAGGGCGGATGAAGATGACGGGGGTGGGGTGGTAGGAAGCTGGCAGTGAGGTGCAGGGAGGATAAAGATGACGGGGGTGAGGTGGTAGGAAGCTGGCAGAGGGGTGCAGGGAGGATTAAGATGATGGAGGTGAGATGGTAGGAAGCTGGCAGTGAGGTGCAGGGGGGATAAAGATGATGGGGGTGGGGTGGTAGGAAGCTGGCAGTGAGGTGCAGGGGGGATGAAGATGATGGGGTGGGGTGGTAGGAAGCTGGCAGTGAGGTGCAGGGGGGATGAAGATGATGGGGGTGGGGTGGTAGGAAGCTGGCAGTGCGGTGCAGGGGGGATGAAGATGATGGGGGTGGGGTAGTAGGATGCCAGGCACAGAGGGATTATGGTGAGGATAGAAATGATGACAGGGGGGATGATAGGAAGTATGATGACGGGAGATAGGGAAGTGGGATGCCAGGAACAGGGGGATAATGAGGAGGATTATAATTACAGCAGGGGGTCAGTGGGTGGCATCATATGGCAGATGGCATACATCACGTCACTCAGGGCCGTGAGGTCACGGGCAGCTGGCAGCCTTGATTTTCGTTAGTGCTCACAGTCAGGAGGTGACATCACGGGATGCTGTCAGCCTGTCAGTGTCGGGTAGTGCCTTAAGGCTGTGACAGACTGGCTCCTCGATGACGCGGCAGCTCTGGCAAGTCCTCCACTGCAGGCTGATCCATTCTGGAGAGTAGAGCAGGGAGCTGCTCAGCCGCTGCATGCAGGAGATTCGATGAGCGCAGCAGAAGGAGAATACATACAGCCACCCACTGACCTGGGACATCGAGCAGTTCTCAAGTGGTCAGTCCGCCCACCCACCCTTGGCTGGGAAAAGTAGTTGCGGACACCGCGTTCCCCCCGTGTTAAAGACAGTTCAGGGACACCGACCGGGGGACATTCCCTCCCATTTCCACACACAACTTAGGCAAATCAGACGGCGGCCGTGAGGCCCCTGGGAGCGCGGGGCCTTAGGCTGCCGCCTAATTTGCCTAATTAGAGAGCCTCCTCTGCAATGGGGACACTAGTTCTGATGACCTGGGGGTTCCCAAAGAATTCCCTTAATTTGCAGGGATTTCCTCTCACTTCCTGTTTGGCTTTGAGATAGGAAGTGAAGGAAAATCTCAGCAATGGGACACAGATGGCGAAAAATAATCTGACAGGGGTTATAATCCTCCCTTACTCTATCCAAAATGGAAAAAAAAGGTTTGCCTATAGTTTTACTTTTAGTGATTTAAGTCATTTTCACTTTTAGAGGTGGGTTAAGATGAAGAGAGGTCAAGAGTTAAAGTGGAGGTTTGCTGAAAAAAAAATATTAAAAGCCAGCAGCTACAAATACGGCAGCTGCTGACTTTTAATATATGGACACTTACCTGTCCAGGGAGCCCGCGGTGTCTGCAGCCGAAGCCAATCTGTCCTTTGTCTCTCAGCTGCTGCCGCCGTTATCCTCGGTAAGGGAATAAGGAAGTGAAGCCGTGCGGCTTCACTTCCTGGTTCCCTACTGCGCATGCGCGAGACGCGCTGCGCGTCCTCTCAGGTCCCTGCTGTATTTTGTGTCTCACAGAATACAGCGGGGGAGGACGGGGTAGGCGGCAGACGTGGCGTAGGTCACCGCAATCACCGTGGTGATTTATGCCAGGAAGTGGGAGCAAATACCTGTATTAGACAGGTATCTGCTCCCTCCTCCCCCCTGAAAGGTGCCAAATGTGACACCGGAGGGGGGAAGTGGAAGTTCCATTTTTGGGTGGAACTCCACTTTAAGTGCAGAGAATTTGTTTCAGGAGTTTAGTGAAATGTAAAGGTGAGGGTCAACATAAGGGTTAAGTTAAATTGAGGAATCCAGGGGTGTGGGGGACATTTCATCTCCACAACCAGAACTAACAGGTGGAAAAATATAACATAGCATGTTAAACAAATGTAATGTTAAAGCGGAGTTCCACCCAGAAATGGAACTTCTGCGTATTGGATTGTTGCCCCCCTCCGGTGCCACATTTGGCACCTTTCAGAGGGGGGGGGGGGGTGGATAACTGTCAAATCCTGGTATCTGCTCTCATCTGGGGAAAGATTGCCGCAATCTGTGGGGCGTACTACACAATGTTTGGCCCGCCTCCTCCCCCACTGCTGCCTTCTGGGAGACACATAGGTCCCAGAGGACAGCAGGGACCATTCAGAAAGTGCAGCGTGACTCGCACATGCACAGTAGGAAACAGGCTGTGAATCCATAAGGCTTTACTTCCTGTTTCCCTTCGTGAGGATGCTGGTGTCTGCACCCGGAGCCGAGGGAAGTCTCCTTATATTAAAATTCAACAGCTACAGTATTTGTAGCTGCTGACTATTCATTTTTTTTTCCCAGGCGGAACTCCGCTTTAAGAAATTGACACAGTTGTAAAAGCCTGGGGAGGGGCGCATGAGACAGTTGTCCTCGGGTAGCCTGATTTTGCTGTAGATGAGAGCTGGGGGAGTGCAGGTTGCTGGTGCTTGCATTGTTCTAACACTCTGCATGCAGCGAACATAGTAATTCCCCTGCTGATTTGCACTGGCTGTCAACAAGACTGCAAACTGCAAGTGATTTCATATACTAAACCTCGGAATTCTCCAATATTATAAACAATTTCACATTATTCGGCACCTGCAATATACTGTAAATATGTTTACGAGGTTGCTACAAATCACCTTTAAACTATAAACCCGAAGAACGAACTTCTGCTATGTGTTTCCCTTCGGTCTGAAAAATACTAAAAGTTTTTTCTTGTTTGATGAGTGCAAAAAAAAAAAAAATTGTTGAACCTGCAAGAAAATCATTGAGCTTGTACCTTCCGGTCTATTCTGACTAACCACACTGAAATCTCAAGCAAATTTGTCAGTCCTACCCAGGTCACGTCTGCAATACAGAACACTTCTGCCATATGTTATTGGAATGAAAGGAGGGAGAAATGTTCTGCAGTCCCAATCAGGAGCAAGCAGCTTAGGGTGACAACCCCTTCATAGATACAGAACATTCAGTGAGCATTGTTGCATTGTTACTTTAGGACAGGACATTACTGGCAAAATCACTGGATGAACATAAAAAAGGCTGAAAAAAAAAGAAAACCAATGCAGCCACCACATCTGTGGACTAGTTGTAATGTTGCAATATTAATTTTTTTTTTCACTCGTTTTAGATACACTTTATTAACAGTAAACTACAAAATGGCTTACGTATCATTTCTAAAGTTATATAAAGTTTTCTGGAGGTTTCCAGAAAGTGACTCATTGCTTCCAGTTTCCTATACTATAAAGATGATCAGGGTCATTCTGGTCCTCGATCAGCTCTATGGTCAGCTGGCAGAACTGTTAGCTGAAATTCTGGGTTCCCCGGTGGAATGGGAGAGTCTGGAAAGGTTGCGGGATGGCAGCTACCCCCTCCCACTGCTTGTAAAAGCAATCCAGCGGTTATTCCAGCTCCCCAATATACCAGTATAGCATTCATGTACTTTTTTAGCAAAAATATCAACGCTTTCCATAAAATTTACAGACACTTACCTTCCTGTCCTCCATCCATGTTTCCAAAGTATCTATTGCTTCTGTCTTATTTCCTTACAGACTTTAGGTCATGACACAGGAAGGAGTTGACCAGCTGACCTCATTAGCACACACCCTGCATCATCTACCCACCCACTCCCAGTTGCATGTTTTTTAAATGAAATGCAATCAATCAGTAATCATCCTTCTCACTAAATACACAATATACAATCAGATTGCATAGTGTATGGCCATCTTCATACAAGTGCATAGGAGGGAGTGGACAGAAACGCTGTCAAGCCCCGTTCACATCTCTGCATATCAGGAACTTGCATTCCCCTATGCCTTTTTTTTTTTAGTGAGGGGGGAGGCATTTTAGAGCATTTTCACTCATTACACATGAATGGGCTGCCCTACACAGAGCAATCGCCCCAAAGAAGCTTCAGATCTTTTTTTTAGAGCGGATCTTGGTGTGTTTTTTACTGTATTTTTTGGTGCAGCGCATTTCTGAAATGCAAGGAAACACACAGATGTGAATGAAACCTCGTTGTTCTTGTGTTATCGCACCAATTTCACATTCAGGCCCCATTTGCATCTAGTATAGTGGGAGTGCACATTTTGTGTCTTGTTTTTCCTTTGACATGCATAGGGCAGCCTGTTGATTTCAATGGGCTGTGCTATATGTGCCTTATGGGACATTTTGGCATTTTGTACAATCTGATTGTACAATCTCCTTTAGATTATATAATAGGAGGAAATACCAATCTAGCCCATCACTCTGTATCCAATCAGGCAGGCCCTTGCACTACATAATTGATGGTAGATCTAAAGGAGATTGTACAATTAGATTGTATAGTGTATGGCCATCTTTATACACGTACAATTACTAGTTGCCCTTTCAGTGCCATTAATTGTTAACGGCACACCAAACACAGAAGCAAACACACATTTTGGCTATGTGAAAAAACGGGTGGCAAATGCTGCAAAACGCAAAGTAAAAAGCACGCAACCCACAAAACACCAAAATGTCCCATAAGTCACATATAGCACAGCCAATTGAAATCAACAGGCTGGCCTATGCGTGTCAAAGAAAAAACAGGACACAAAATGTGCGCTCCCACTATGCTAGATGTGAATGGGGCCTGAAAGTGAAATTGGTGCATTAACACAAGAACAATGAGGCTCCATTTATATCTGTGCGTTTCCTTGTATTTCAGAAATGCGCAGCACCAAAAATCACAGTAAAAAATGCACCAAGCTCCGCTCTAAAAAAATGTTCCGAAGCTTCTTTGAGGCGATTGCTGCATGTAGGGCGGCCCATTCAGGTGGATGGGCTGCCCTATGTGTGATGAGTGAAAATGCTCCAAAACACCCCTCCCCTTGCTAAAAAAAAAGACGCATGTGGGAATGCGAGTTCCCGCTATGCAGAGATTGACAGCTGAGTGTTTCTGTCCACTCCCTCTTATGTACTTGTATAAAGATGGCTATACACTATGTAATCTGATTGTATAATGTGTATTTAGTGAGAAGGGTGATCACTGATTGATTGCATTTCATTTAAAAAACGTGCAGCTGGGAATGGGTGGGTGGGTAGGAGGGTGGATGATGCAGGGTGTGTGCTAATGAGGTCAGCTGGTCAACTCCTTCCTGTGTCATGACCTACAGTCTGTAAGGAAGTAAGACAGAAGCAATAGATATGTTTGGAAACATGGATGGAGGACAGGAAGGTACGTTTCTGTAGATTTTATGGAAAACTTTGATATTTTTGCAAAAAAAGTACATGAATGCTATATTGGTACGAAGGGGAGCAGGAAATTAAAAGAAAAAAAAGGTGAACAAAGCTGAACTTATCCTTTAAAATTGGTTGATGTACCGGTACATTGCCTGGTGTTGAAGTTATTTGCTTCTGTTTTTGGGTATCTTGTACACCTAACCCTCTCGCCCCAGAATAATTAAGCCAAAAAAAAATGCAAAAGGAAGATGGGAGTTGTTAAAGTCAGCATGCCATCAGTTGGTTGGTAAATGTCTGGGTGCAGCTTCAGGGCAGACCACCACTACGAAGTCTAACAGAGCCCCTCAGAGGTAATGCTACAAAGTGAGTGAAAAATTCTCTTGGACACAGTTGGTAATAAACCCCAGACATTATGACCTTGACAAATCTATCCTAACCAATTCAAGAATAAAAAGTTTTAGCTTCATGTGGTATTTGAGTTTCCCCCTTGTTACAGTATGCTTACATTTCAAAAAAATGTTTGGCATATAATGAATGATGAAGAGAATGAGATTGGGTGCTCTCATAGAGCTCTGTAAAGTTACCTAGCCCAGGTGTTAGCAGATTGCTGCTCCTTATATGTATCAGGACTCAGGAGTGATATGTATCCAGACACAAGAGTATACTTGAATGTATTCACCTTGTAAGTGAAGTGCCACTTAAGCTTTTCTAATGTATCTCGATTGCTTTCTAGATGCAAGCAAGGGCTCTTGTATCTACTTCTGTTATTAATCGTATCACCTAATGTGAAAACTAGTTATATAGATTTTATAAAATGCTATTCTTAACCAGTGAACAGATCGCTTTGTGCGTTGACAGGCAGTGAAATATTGGACCTACTCACGGTATGTATGTCATTTAACAAAGTGTACTTAGAATCTGTGCTTACATATCAGGAACATGTGAGGACATAACATTTAAGAGCATTCTTAAATTATGTTACGTATAGCTAACAAAGATGAATGTAGTAGTAATTTCAGGCTTGATACTTAAAAACCAGGATAAATGATAGATGGATATATTGTACATAGCAACCAATAAGATCAGTTTCTTCTTTTTCAAGTGCAGTTTAGAATAGGAGTGCTTACAATAAATATTTACCATGGTTTAACCTCCCTGGCGGTATGATTATTTCATACTTTTGATGCTGAAAGCGGTACAATTATTTTGCATGGAAATTTGGCATTTTATATTGTAGGCCTGTAATTCTTAGGAATAACTCACTTAAATCTGTCCAAACCAGAGTCTAGTAGACATCCCGGGTAAGATAAAGGTTGAAACACGAAATCATAAATTATAATATAATAAATAACTATAAATAATTATACCAAATAATAATATAATAATAATAAAAATTATTCAATAATGTAATCAAATCAAAAACAGTAAAATTTGCTCAGTTGCAGAATTGTCACTGTCATTACTTTCGATGTTTGATGACGGATCTCCCCACAAATCACTATCGCTCAATTCTGCAAAGGATTCTAATTTATTATCGCTGTTTTCTAGCTGATCTAAAACCACTTTTGATGTAAAGGGACGGTTTTGATTGCTATGGACAATCTCCAGTTTTTATAATATAAAACTGCATGCAGGGCACTGGAAAAACCACTAGGGACAAAAGAGAGGTGAAATAATTTCATACAGTAATGTAATCTAAGATTACAGTGTACTGTATATGTATTGTGTGTGTTTCACTTTTTGAATTTGGCACCGTGCTCCATCCCCATGTGTTGCAACGCTCGCAGGGAAAGGAGCCCGGCTCCGTGATGAATCGAGCGGAGGACGAGCCGCTCACACTGCGGAGAGACATCGCAGGATCCAGGGGACAAGGTAAGTAAGCTCTTCCTGGATCCTGAGATGCGATCCCGAGTCTGGCTCGGGGTCACCGCATTTGGTTCTGAAATTCCACCCCGAGCCAGACTCAGGAATACCGCCAGGGAGGTTAAAGGAACCCATACTAAGGCTGGCCATACATTATACAATGTTCTTGTACAAATTTCCTTTAGATTTACCAAAACCATATAATAGGAGGTCAAACCTAAACACAGTTGGGAGCTATGTTTATGGCCAGCTTAAGGAAGAATGGAGGCTGCAATTGCTTTCCTATCTTTCAAGAAAAGATTGTGTACAATTATCTGTGTGAGTAGACTAGTAAATTTAGGTTGGCCATATAGGTTTAGGTTGGCCACTAGTAAATTTAGGTTGGCCATATAGAGGCCTGGACTGTGAGATGATACAAATATTTATGTTGAATTGTGTGAAAAGCTCATTAGTATGTGGAGGGCAAGTGATAGCACTGATAGAGTATGGAAGTGAAATCAAAGTTTTTATTTCACATCCTTTTCATTCAAAATAGAGATATTTAGAAATAATCCGATCATTCTCTAAACTTCAGGTGATGATAACTGCAATGATAACCACTGAATGATTACATTCCTAAGATATGAACTTTCAGGTACATGGACTGACTACAGATATGTCATTTGAAATAGGTGTACATTATGTTAGTGCTATGTACGCAGAAGGAAAAGTACCGTATTTATCGGCGTATAACACGCACTTTTTTCCCCTTAAAATCAGGGGAAAATCATGGGTGCGTGTTATACGCCGATCCCCGCTAATTGTGAACTATCGGCGGTGATCACCGCCGACATTCACATAGCGTGTCCTTTTAAATATGGCGCCGCGGAGTTCGGAGGGACTCGGCGGAGCTGAACAAGCGCCACCGAAATCACAGTGACTGGGCGGAGCCGAGATACACATAGTCGAGTGTATTCGGCTCTTTCTGGCGTCGCTCACAGTCACGCCCACTCCCGCCATTGGACCTGTGTTATGTCCATCATTGGGCGGGACTTGGTGGGACTGTGAGAGGCGCCGGAAAGAGCTGAATACACTCGACTATGTGTATCTCGGCGGCGTTTGTTCAGCTCTGCCGAGTCTCTCCGAACTCCGCGGCGCCATATTTAAAACTACATGCAGCTATGTGTATGTCGGCGGCGATCTGTCCAAGCATGGACACTGGGGTCAAGGCTGCACTGACCACTGGGGCAAAGCTGCACTGACAAGGCTGCACTGACAAGGCTGCACTGGGGCAAAGCTGCACTGACAAGACTGCACTGGGGCAAAGCTGCACTGACAAGGCTGCAATGGACACTGGGTCAAGGCTGCACTGACACTGACAAGGCTGCAATGACACTAACAAGGCTGCAGATGCACACTGATGAGGCTGCATTGATGGGCATTTGTAAGCATAATGTAAGTTTTTTTTCCTTAAACTTCCCTCCTAAAAGTTTTTTTCCTAAAAATTCTCTCCTAAACTTGGGGTGCGTGTTATACGCCGGCGCATGTTATACGCCGATAAATACGGTATATACTTTCAGAATTTTCAAGAAAGAAAAGGAAAAAGGTCTGGTAAAAAAATAAAACTTATGCACAACTGCAATATATTAGCTGCCAGTGTGCTGAAATGATATTTAAAACAAATGTTAGCAAATTTTCCAGCTATTTTTTGTGAATTTCAAAACAAATTTCCTCTTTGTAATGGAGATGAGGAGAGAGATAGATGTTTGTAGTCCGAATCAGGAACGTTGGTCTCTAAATTGCAGCCCTTCACTTGCCTTTATCTGGCCCTCGGGGTACAATTCCCCACAGTGATAGGAGATCCTTTTCTTCCCACTCACACCAACAGTGAGGCACCATTCCTTCCACTAACACCAATGATGGGGCACTATTCCTCCTTCTACTGACCACAGGTGTTATGTCATTTATTTATTCACACTGACCACCAAGTGTGTAAAGGCAGTGTAGGAATATTATATAGATTTTTATTTTTATCCAAAGTGTGAAACAGTGGGGTTGCTGCAATAAAGGCAAATATACTGTGCACTGCAAGTGCAGTTGCTCCGGAGCTTAGTAAATTAGGTAAAGCTTCACTTTGTAGAGAATAATCACATGCAAGAACAATAAAAGAATAAAAAAACAGCATTTTTGCTTGCACATGATTGGATGACAGAAATCAGCAGAGCTTCCCCTCAGATCTGGAGCAACTGCAGTGCACAGTATATTTGTCATTAGTAAATCTACCTCCCCATCTACTTTCACTGATGCTGGGGCATTTTCTACTGCCACTGGCCATAGTTCAGTCCCCATAAAGTCTGAAGAACCTTTGTTTAGGATATTTGGAGATCCTTGGCCTAGGGTGCAAACACTGCTTCTCTACAGCTAGAGTACAATAAGTGAGCATTGTCACTCCAGAGGCAGGAATTGTGTTACTGTGAAGATTACCAGGTGAAAATAAAGTGGTAAAAAAATTGGTTGTAAACCCTCACATACGGTATACCCAGTAAAGTGTCTGGCCTCAGGTGATACACAGAGGTGATCAAAATCCTCCTACATAAGCTGTACCTGTCTATCTACAGCCATCAAAGTGCAGAATTTACACAGGATCTCTCAGCTCTGAAAAGCAGGGGGTGGAGAGCTGAAGTTACATCAGTGAGGAGAGCTCTGAGAGCTGATTGGAGGGAAAGGACACCCCCCCCCACACACACACACACACACACACACACACGAAAAGAGCTGACAATGTCAATCAGCTGGAGGTCCCTCCTTTGTCACCATGTTTCTCTTGGTGTCAGGAAAGTTCATCAGAAGTGACTCATGCTGATAGCAGAGGAACAGGGCAGCAGACAGAAATTACACTTAGTGCTCTGGATTAGGACTACACACTATAGAGGGATGTGCTAAGTTCATATTTCAAGTCTAAGTTTCACAACCACTTTAAAAATAACAAGCCACCACATCTAAGGGCTGGTAAGCTGTCAAATCATACATTTTTGTTTTGGGGTTGAAATGCTTTAACTAACCAGTGTTTTTGTTCTACCTGAATTTACCCTTTCAAGTGCTTAGACATTATGGTTTCTTTGAAATGAGCCCAGTGTTCCATGCTGTCTTGCACGTGACATTCTGAGTGCACATAACTAGATGTGCACAAGCTTCATGCAGAGAGTTCTATTCTGGGAACAGAGCCACTACCAGCTGATACTCACAGAGTATGAAAACATTATACTTTCTAATATCCAGAGAATGGCGAACTGTAGAGTAAGGGCCCATTCACATCACAACACTGTGTAACCTGCATTGACTGTGAGTAGCACCCCAGCCCTCCCTAAAAACATATGTGCAGGCAGGTGACTGGAGAATTGCATTCTTATCCCTGCCTTCCCGACCCATTCGGGCTCTTGTCCGAAGGCATCTGAGCTCATCCCCAGAGTATATTGTGCTGATCCCCTCCTGTCCTCCTCTTCAGTCCATTCAAGGAGCTTGTGGGTGACCTCAGGTCGGATGGACAAGAGAGGAGGGCCAGGGGATCAGCACTAGAACAGTTAGATCTGCCACAACAGCTTGCACTGCTCTGCACGAGGTAACCGTTTTTGTGCCATCCTGAGCCTCCAATATTGTGCCCTCCTAAGTGGCGTACCCCCCTGATCCCACCATCATGTGCCCCCCACCCCGTAACGTGCCCTCTTGAGCCTTCTGTACCTTACCCTACTGACCCCCCTGTACAATGCCCTGCTGATCCCCTGCCCTGCTCTCCACTGTCCACTCCCCTATCTTTTCCCTGTACACTGCTCTTCATACTACTAACCTCTGTATACAGCCTTACCTACTACTGACCTCTGTACACTGCCCTACCTACTACTGACCTTTATACACTGCCCTACCTAATACTTACACTGACCAGAACTCAGAGCAGACAGCCAGGCCTGAAACTAATCAACCAAGTCAGCCTGCAGTACCAAATGTTCTGCCTTCAGGATGGACTCCAGCATCAGACTTGAAGGGGTGATCATTTACTCCCCAGACATGAAAATATTGTGAATGAAAGTGAATGCTGAGTTTCTGGCTGAAGCTAACTTTTAAGGTAAGCTAAGTGTATATTTTTAAAGTGAGTGAGTTTTATTATATTTTTCTAAGTTTATCCTTAAATTTTTTGGGGGTTTGCCAGTTAACTTCTTAAAAATAAAAAAAACAACAAACAAAATAATTGGGTGCCGCACCCGGGGGATCTTTGATTTCTTTCATGATGTCCAGGTAGATCTTCACCTCTCAAAGGTTGCCTATCCTTGTGTCACGTACCAGACTGGAGGCTGAGGTGACAAGAGGGCTCCCCTTACGGCTGAGTGCAGAGTACCTCTGGATTTGGAGACAGAGGGTGCTATGCCCAGAGATGCATGGGTTTCCTGCCGGTGAAGCTATCTGATGGTTCCAGAAGCGGGACACCCAAGAGCAGAGAAGGTGGTCACAGCAAATTATTCTCTGGGGGTACTGACGGATCTTGACAGATGGATAAACAGAGACAATGTCAGAAGCCAGGCCAAGGGTCAAACACAGGAAGACAGTCAGAAGCAGAGGCAGGAAGCATAGTTGAGATCAAGCCGGGGTCAAACATAGGAAGTCAATCTGGAACAGGCAAGAGCAGGTCCGTGAAACAAGCCGGGTTCAGAGCCAGGAGAGAAGCCAGAGCAGGTCAGGGTAAGCCAAGCCGGGTCGGTAACAGGTAATCAAACAGGAGTATAGGAACACAGGATACAGAGCTGACGATAATCCAGCGATTTGTGAGAGCCACTGGAGTCCTTATATAGGCCAGCAAACACTGGTAATTAGCAAGTTTTGCGTACGTACGTTCGTCGCCGCGAAAGCACATGCGTCGTTGTGACTTAGTAGTAATGCCAGGCCATATTAGATATTGGCATATCTGCCAGCCAGTTCTTCTCTGGATTCTTCCCTGACAGTGCCCCCCCCTCCCCCCGGATGTCCAGGCATGCCTGTTTTTTTTGGAATCTGTTGAAGAACTCCTGAAGAAGTTTAGGAGCGTGCACGTTATTTGCTGTTTCCCATGAGTTTTCTTCAGGTGGATATCCTTTCCATTTAATGAGATATTGCACTTGTCTTCCCCTCCTTCGACCATCCACAATGGCCTCCACCTCAAATTCTGTGTCCTCCCCTACAGTAATTGGTGGTGGAGGTGGCTCTTCTCTTTCAGGAAATGAGCTGAACACTGCTGGTTTGAGTAAGGAGACATAGAAGACTGGATGAATTTGGTAGGTCCAGTTCAAATGCTACAGGGTTATTTTCTCTCCTAATCTCGAAAGGTCCAATAAACCTTGGCTCCAAAGTTTGATTAGTTCTTTCTGTCTGCCCATTACTCTGTGAATGGTATGCAGAGGACAGACAAACTTCAATTTTCAGGGCTTTGCACAGAGCTTTCCAGAATCTGGAAGTAAATTACACTCCTCCGTCGAAGACAATACTGGTGGGTAATCCATGCAACCGCACGATCTCTTTGATAAAAAGCTGTGCCATATCTGGGGCTGAGGGAGTGCTTATCATGGGTAAAAAGTGGGCCATCTTGGACAATCTGTCAACAACTACCAGGATGGTGGTGAATCCCTCTGGGGGGGGGTAAGTCCACAATAAAATCCATTGACAGCGTTCTCCAGGGTTGTTCTGGAATAGGGAGAGGTCTCAGCAGGCCCCAGGCTTTGGTATTAATACCTTTATTGCGAAGACACATTACACAAGACATTACATAGTCTTTACAATCTTGTCGTAGATTGGGCCACCAGAAGCATCTTTGAATGAGTTCACATGTTTTCCAAACTCCAAAGTGACCTGCAGGCAAACGATCATGACAGGCCTTAAGAACTTGAGTTCTTACTTTCTGAGGGATGAAGATCTTGTCCTCGAGCCATAAGAGTTTCTTCAATGAGAGGGTTTTGGATTTAGGACATAGAGCAGAAGCTTGCTTGATTGATGTACCTACAGTGCCTTGCAAAAGTATTTATAACAGCCTTTAGTTCAATGTTTTTTTTAATCTGAATTATATGTGATGGATCAGAACACAATAATCTAAGTTGGTGGTGTAAAATTAGAAAAATATATACATAAAACTATTTTTTTTTTCAGAAATAAAAAACTGATAATTGGCATGTGCGTATGTATTCACCCCCTTTGTTATGAAGCCCATAAAAAGCTCTGGTGCAACCAATTACCATCAGAAGTCACATAATTAGTGAAATGATGTCCACCTGTGTGCAATCTAAGTGTCACATGATCTGTCATTACATATACACACCTTTTTGAAAGGCCCCAGAGGCTGCAACACCTAAGCAACAGGCACCACTAACCAAACACTGCCATGAAGATCAAGGAACTCTCCAAACGAGTAAGGGAAAATGTTGCAGAGAAGTCAGGGTTAGGTTTTAAAAAAATATCCAAATCTTTGATCCCTAGGAGCACCATCAAATCTATCATAACCAAATGGAAAGAACATGACACAACAGCAAACCTGCCAAGAGACGGCCACACATTAAAACTCATGGGCCGGGCAAGGAGGGCATTAATCAGAATGGCAGCACAGAGACCTAAGGTAACCCTGGAGGAGCTGCAGAGTTCCACAGCAGAGACTGGAGTATCTGTACATAGGATGACAATAAGCCGTATGCTCCATAGAGTTGGGCTTTATGGCAGAGTGGCCAGAAGAAAGCCATTACTTTCAGCAAAAAACAAAATGGCATGTTTTGAGTTTGTGAAAAGGCATGTGGGAAACTCCCAAAATGTATGGAGGAAGGTACTCTGGTCTGATGCGACTAAAATTGAACTTTTTGGTCATCAAAGAAAATGCTATGTCTGGTGCAAACCCAACAAATCACATCACCCAAAGAACACCATGGGGGCTATTTACGAAAGGTAAATCCACTTTTCACTACAAGTGCAAATTACAAGTGCAAAGTGCACTTGAAATTGCACTGAAAATGCACTTGGAAGTGCAGTCGCTGTAAACCTGAGGGGTAGATCTTAAATGAGGGGAAGCTCTGCTGATTTTATTATCTAATCATGTGCAAGCTAAAATGCTGTTTTTTATTTTCCTTGCATGTCCCCTTCGGATCTACAGCGACTGCACTTCCAAGTGCACTTTCAGTGCAATTTCAAGTGCACTTTGCACTTGTAGTTTGCAATTGTAGTGCAAGGTGGATTTGCCTTTAGTAAATAACCCCCCCATGTTTTTTTGATGTTTTTCAGCAGTCGGGACTGGGAAACTGGTCAGTGTTGAGGGAAAGATGGATGGTGCTATTTACAGGGATATTCTTGAGCAGAAAAATGAGGTTGGCAGAGAAAATGAGAATATCTAGGTAAACTATCACAAAGTGATCCAGAAGCTCTTGGAAAATGTCATTCACAAAGTGTTGAAAGGTGGCTGTGGCGTTGCATAACCCGAATGGCATGACAAGGTATTCAAAGTGCGCCAAGTGGCTCGGAAATGCTGTCTTCCACTCATCACCTTCGCGGATGCGATCAAAATTGTAGGCACCAAATAGATCAAGCTTTGTAAAGACTCGGACAGATCAAAATCTTTGAAAAAGTTTAGGAACGAGAGGGAGCGGGTAACGATTCTTGATCGTGATCTTATTAAGCTCCTGATAATCCACACAAGGTCTAAGTGATTGATCCTTCTTCTAGACCAAAAAAATACCAGCACCAGCGCGTGAAGAGAATGGCCGAATGAATTTCCTCTGGAGGCTCTCATCAATATAAAGTCGTAAGGCTTCAAGTTCATTTTCAGATAACGGAAAAATCCGCCCAAACGGGACCTCTGCACCTGGGAATAACTTGATAGGGCAGTCATATGGCTGATGAGGTGGTAGCGCATCAGTCTTCTTCTTGTCGAATATATCCAAGTACTCATGGTAGGCTGGTGGCACTATTTGGCCGGTACTAGTTACAGGCTGGACTGTCTGACAACTTGAAGGATTACTGGATTCCGGGGCAAAACAGTGCTGCAAGCAATATTCAGATTGGAAGGAGATCTTCCCCAAGGGCCAATCAATCTGAGGGTTATGTGCCCAGAAGATATAATCAAAGGGGTGAACAGCGCTGATCAGCGCTGTTCACCCCTTTGATTATATATTCTGTCCTCATTTGTCTATGAGCTTTGGACAGCAGCAGCCACAGCTACATTTAATTTTCCTTTTTGACTTTTCACTTGGCCTCTGGTCTGTGCGCTTGGATTTTTGTTTTTAGGGTTATGCGCCCGAAGCCACGGAATACCGAGAATGATGGGGAACATGGGGGAACATAGTATGTCAAAACAGAGGAATTCTTGGTGACCAGAGTTTATCAGAGTAAGAATAGGGATAGTCTCTTGTGTCACAGGTCCTGATCTGGGAATGGTCCCATCAGCCAGATGGAATTCAAATCTCTGTTTCTTGGCTTTAAGCGGAATTTGTAGTTTTCTTGCCAAGGTAATGTCTAGGAAGCATTTGCATGCCCCGGAGTAAACGATTGCTTGGAACTGGATTATTCTTTCCACCACCTGCAATGAGATGGGTAAAACAAGGTGAGCTGGAGAAGATCTGGAAACTTGGAAGAAGACAGGACATGGTGGCTGCTATTATTGCACATACTGAATCATAGGTATTAGCTGAATCCGTATATATGCTGCCATAAGTATAATTATACAGGGGATCAGTCATGCCGTTTTTATTTATAGTCATATTACGAATCAATATGGGTGTTTTTAATGTCAGTGCGATATGTGAGTAAAGTGTTTGTAATAAAGTTAACTAAATAATAACTAAATTGTGTGGAAACAATGTGATGATCCTATGATAACCGATGTCACTATGGTAACTGGGACGCTGACACAAGCTTAAATATGGAGGCTCCAGCATCACATGGCCATCCTTGAAAAAGTCATGTGTCTTGAGACGCAACGTGTAGGAGGAACCAGTGACGAGTACTATTGAGGCTGGCTGTCAGCATGATAGTAGCGGTGTGAGGAGTCACACAGTGAGCGGCTGATTGTTTTCACTAAGTGCTTAGCATCCAGAGATATGTGAGTGCATTCTTTATTTGTGCATTAGCCCTTTGCATTATTTGATCATTGCGCAATGGTGTGTATTCTTTCTATTGCATGAATCAACTAACACCTGTAAGCGTTCAATAGCCCAAGGAACACCTCAGAATGACTTGCAAGATTTGAAACGGACCTGCACTATAAGTTGAGATTGGACATATATAATATCAACATTGGTGTATAAATTGCAGGCACTTGGCTGTGGTATCATCATATAAATACAAATCGCAAGAGTTTGTTGTTTGAAGTTGTAGTAACATCTCATGAGACCTGCTAGTGATCAATTTTACCCATTAATATCACTATATAACATGTTTAGACATTTCACAGGTCATTAATTTTGGTTTGGTTGCATTTTCACAGAGGGGGAATTATTTATTTATTTATATATTATATTTATTTATAGCATGTGATTTGGAGTCTGTATAGACACGTGGTATTTTGGTTGGATTTTACATAGAGGTAACTATTTTTTGAGATTTTGATATTTATATTTATTATAGGATCTGTGCACTGACTGAAAGGTTAATTAGAGCGCATCATTATATATAATTTTTCAACTTGCTGGCATAGAGTCTTTAACGGGGAAGCACTTCTTTCAGCCTTAGACATTCTGGCTGGATTATACTGTCACGTACCAGACTGGAGGCTGTCGAGAGGGCTCCTGTCAGGTCTCTCACTTACCAGACCGGTGAGTCCACTTGGGCAGAGGGTAGGCTCCCTTACGTATCCGACCCGCGGCCCCTGGTAGAGCAGACAGGAGGCCCACGAGTGCGGAGTGGTATGAGAGCCTGTGCAGGAGTCCGTGTTCCGGAGGTTAGCAGTCTTCAAACAGCAGATGATAGTCAGCGGCACAGACAACAGATGCTGAACAGGAGCTGGAGACAGGTTAGTGCACAAGCTGGGTTTTGGCAACAGGCGGGCAGCAGAGGTACAGAAGGAGCGGGCAGAAGCAAAGTCAAACAGGCCGGGGTCAAATGCAGGTGGAGGTCAGGAGAGTCCAAAAGGCAAGCCGGGTCGTCAACAGATCAGGAACACAGGAATCACAGGAACTAGGAACAGGAAGCAGGAAACAGGAAACAGGAAACAGGAACTAGGCACGGAGCTGTTGATCAGGCAGCACTGCTCAGAGGGAGAAGCAAGCCTAAATAGGCTGATTGGCGCCAAACGCTGCGTTCGTGCACGCACCGTTACGCACAGGCACCCGCGCACCCGCACGCGCCCGAGCGCGCCCCCGGACAGCGGCATGCACACCAGCGCCACCAGGCGAACGCATAGCAGCGCCCATAGGCATACGTGCCCGTGCACCACCGCGTCCACCACGGCCAGCTGGCATGCCAACACCAGTGCCCACAGAAGCAGGCGCCCGAGCAGGTAAGCTCTCTGACAGTGCCCCCTCCTCAAGGGCAGACACCGGATGCCCACTTGGGCCAACTTGGAGGCATGTGAGTCCTTGAAAGCTTGCAGGAGTTCCCCGGCATGCAAATTATCTTCTGGTTCCCATGAATTGTCTTCAGGGCCATATCCTTTCCACTTTATGAGGTATTGGGTTTGATTTCGTCTTTTTCTGCAGTCTAATATTGCCTCTACTTCAAATTCCTCCTCGTTGTCTACAAGGATGGGTTTGGGTGGACCGACAGTACGGCCAACAAAAGAATTGGGGATAACCGGCTTTAAGAGAGATACATGGAAGACCGGGTGCACCTTCAGGGAATTCGGCAGATCAAGCTCGTAGGCAACATCATTGATTTTCCTCCTTACCAGGAAGGGAATCAGGAACTTAGGGCCTAGTTTTTTGGATGGACATGCCAATTTTAGATTGGCGGTAGATAACCATACTGGGTTACCAGGTTCCAACACGAGTTCTCCACGCCTCTTTTTGTCAAACACCTTCTTATAACCTTCTTGGGCCTTGGCCATGGTATCTTGTAACAGCTTATTGTTCACCGAGAAGAAATTCAAGGTCTCAGATACTGCAGGAACAGAACATTCAGGTATTGATCCAGGTAAAAAGGTCGGATGAAAGCCATAGTTGGCATAGAATTGAGTCTGGTTGGTGGCTGAATGCAAGGAATTATTATAAGAGAACTCCGCAATAGGGAGTAGGGGGGCCCAATCGTCCTGGGAGAATGCGGAGAAGCAGCGGAGATACTGCTCCAGCGTCTGATTCATCCTCTCAGTTTGCCCATTGGACTGGGGATGGTAGGCCGAGGAGAATGCCAACTCAATTTCCAAGGAGCCACAGAGGGCCTTCCAGAATCTGGAGGTGAATTGGACACCACGGTCAGAAACTATATTCTTCGGAACTCCATGCAGCCTGACAATTTCTTTAATAAACATATCAGCCGTCTCCGTGGCCGATGGGGTACCCTTCATTGGGAGAAAATGAGCCATTTTAGACAATCTGTCTACCACGACAAAGATAGCGGAGAAGCCTTCTAATGGGGGGGAGTTCAATGACAAAATCCATTGAGATCATGCTCCATGGTCTCTCTGGGACTGGAAGAGGTTTTAACAGTCCCCTAGCTCTGGCCCGGCTGGTTTTGCTTCTAGCGCAAGTATTGCAGGAATCAATGAACCTTCTACAATCCCTGATGAGATGAGGCCACCAGAAGGTACGTAGTACCAGATCACTCGTTTTTCGTGAGCCGAAATGTCCAGCTAATTTGTGATCGTGACACAGTTCCAATACCTGTACCCTTAGTTCTTCGGGGACCACAATCTTGTCTTCATGCCAAAATAGGCCATCCTTGGTACAGGTCCCAGCGGGCGGCGTCGCCCCCATAGAAGCCCGTCTGATTCGAGAGATTAGATCTTCCTGAAGAAGCAAGAAATTCTCAGGGGGAAGGATGGTATCTGGAGGTGCGGTTTCTTCCGAATCATGGAACATTCGTGAGAGTGCGTCAGATTTAATATTTTTGGATCCGGGTCTGAAGGTGACATGGAACTGGAATCGAGAAAAAAAAAGTGCCCATCTGGCCTGCCGGGGTCTTAACCTCTTAGCCGTTCTCAGGTATTCCAGGTTTTTATGGTCCGTGTAGACCAGTATGGGATAAGCAGCACCCTCCAGAAGGTAACGCCATTCCTCCAAGGCCGCCTTAATAGCTAGGAGTTCACGGTCACCCACATCGTAGTTTCTCTCGGAAGGTGAGAGTTTTCGTGAGAAAAACCCCACAGGGTACAGAAGAGCTTTGGTGCCTTGTCGTTGTGAGAGTACGGCCCCTACTGCAATTTCGGAAGCGTCAACTTCCAACACAAATGGTAGAGCTGGGTTGGGGTGTTTTAAAATAGTGGCTGAGGTAAATAGAGCCTTGAGTTCCTCGAAGGCCGACTGCGCCTTAGGAGTCCAGCAAAACCGACTTCCTTGTTTGGTAAGTTCAGTAATAGGAGCGATTATCAAAGAGAACCCTTTTATGAATTTTCTATAGAAGTTGGCAAAGCCAATAAAACGTTGTACCCCTTTCTTATCAATAGGTGCAGGCCAGTCCAGGATAGCAGATACCTTTTGGGGATCCATCTTGATGCCCTCAGGGGAGATGATCAGGCCCAGAAACTGAATGCATTGAAGCTCAAACTCACATTTCTCAAGTTTTGCATAGAGCCCATGTTGCCTAAGTCGGGTGAGAACATTTCGCACATGCCTGCGGTGGTCGGTCAGAGAGGCGGAGAAAATCAAAATATCGTCCAGATAGACTATGACATAGAGGTCTAGGAAGTCACGGAATACATCGTTGACAAAGTGCTGGAAGGTGGCTGGTGCGTTGCACAGGCCAAAGGGCATGACAAGGTACTCATAGTGCCCAAATCAAGTACGAAAAGCTGTTTTCCACTCATCCCCTTCTCTTATGCGAATTAAGTTGTATGCCCCACGGAGATCCAGCTTGGTGAAAACTCTTGCTGTTCCCAGTCTCTGGAATAACTCGGGTACTAAGGGTAATGGGTATCTGTTCTTTACAGTAGTTTTGTTTAACTCCCGGTAGTCGATACAGGGACGTAGGGTGTGGTCCTTCTCCACGAAGAAAATGCCTGCACCGGCTGGAGACGTGGAAGGGCGGATAAACCCTTTCTTTAAGTTCTCGTCAATGTAGTTTTTTAAGGTGCCCAGCTCCTGCTCAGTTAGTGGAAAAATCCTTCCAAAGGGAACTTCGGTTCCCGGTAAAAGTTCTATTGGGCAGTCATAAGGCCTGTGAACTGGAAGAGTCTCTGCCCCCTTGTTACTGAAGACATCCTGGAAGTCCCGATAGGCCTCGGGAAGAGATGGGCAAAGTTTGGTATCCGAATCCAAACAAAGACATTGAGTCGGTGAGACGGGGGTCCCACGTAAGCAATGTTGCCTGCAGTAGTCAGATGAGAATTGGATTCTTCCTGTGGACCAGTCAATGCTGGGGTTATGTGCCTGTAGCCAGGGCATTCCGAGAATGATTGGGAAGAGAGGGGAGGAGATGACATCCAAACGTAAGAGTTCCTGATGTTCCGGGCCTATGGTGGCCAGTAGCGGAACAGTCTCACAGGTGACTGGACCTGAACTAAGGGTAGAGCCATCAGCTAGGAATACTGCAAGACCCTGGGTCTTAGGTTGAAGAGGAATGCCATGATTATTGACAAAGGTTTGATCGATGAAGCCACTGCATGCTCCAAAATCAATAATGACCGACACTGGGATGTTCTTTCCGGGAAGCTGTAATACAACAGAGATAGTCAAATGGTTACCAGGTTTGGGCAAAACAGATGCACAAGCGGAAGAAGACGTCAGGCACTTACGTATCTTGTTAGGGCAGGTCCTCACAAAATGTCCTTGTTCCCCGCAATACAGGCATAGGTTGTGCGTACGTCTGCGCATCTTCTCTTCCGGGGTAAGGGATGGCCGGAGCAGACCAAGCTGCATGGGTTCGGGTGCTTCCATGGTTGAAGTAGAGGAGAGAGGCAATTGGTTGGGGGAACTGGGAACTCTAGGGAGCATCCAAATAGGACGAGGGTGACCAGAGAACCTCTCAGAGCGTCTTTCTCTCAGACGTCGGTCAATTTGAATAGATAGGTTAATAAGTTCATCCAGAGTCTGGGGTATTCCAACACGTGCCAGTTCATCCTTAAGGGGATCAGATAACCCCATCCGAAATTGATGACGCAAGGCAGCGTCGTTCCACTCTGTATCAGAGCTCCAACGACGAAACTCAACTGCGTAGTCTTCGGCCGCTCTGCGGCCTTGCTGCAGGGAATGCAGGGCTGCCTCAGCAGTAGTAGTAAGTTGAGGGTCCTCGTACAATTGGGACATTGCCAGAAAGAAAGCGTCCAGGGTATCTAAGGATCTGGACTTCTGCTCCAGTAAATGATGAGCCCAAGTCTGGGGCTCGCCGGACAGCAGTGCAATGACAAATCCCACCTTAGTGGCGTCCAGAGAGAACGTGCGAGGCTGTAGCGCAAAGTAAAGCTCGCAGGCGTTACGGAAGGCCCGGTATTTGCGACGATCTCCAGTAAATTTCTCAGGTGTGGGTACCCTGGGTTCCGGAGGAAGCATTACTACGGAGGGTGCTGAGGAGAGTCCGGCAGATGGTGCCCCTTGGGGGGGAGGAGCAGCTGAGAGGGCTTGGACCTGACCCTCTAATCTGGTGTAGCCTTCTTGTAGGCTCTTGACTGCTTGGGTAAGGCCCGCAAGGTGCCTACAAAGTTCATCCATGGGGGAGGCCCCCTGCCCAGACTCGGTCATGGCTGCCTGATACTGTCAGGTCTCTCACTTACCAGACCGGTGAGTCCACTTGGGCAGAGGGTAGGCGCCCTTACGTATCCGACTCGCGGCCCCTGGTAGAGCAGACAGGAGGTCCACGAGTGCGGAGTGGTATGAGAGCCTGTACAGGAGTCCGTGTTCCGGAGGTTAGCAGTCTTCAAACAGCAGATGATAGTCAGCGGCACAGACAACAGATGCTGAACAGGAGCTGGAGACAGGTTAGTGCACAAGCTGGGTTTTGGCAACAGGCGGGCAGCAGAGGTACAGAAGAAGCGGGCAGAAGCGAAGTCAAACAGGCCGGGGTCAAATGCAGGCGGAGGTCAGGAGAGTCCAAAAGGCAAGCCGGGTCGTCAACAGATCAGGAACACAGGAATCACAGGAACTAGGAACAGGAAACAGGAAACAGGAACTAGGCACGGAGCTGTTGATCAGGCAGCACTGCTCAGAGGGAGAAGCAAGCCTAAATAGGCTGATTGGCGCCAAACGCCGCGTTCGTGCACGCACCGTTACGCACAGGCACCCGCGCACCCGCACGCGCCCGAGCGCGCCCCCGGACAGCGGCATGCACACCAGCGCCACCAGGCGAACGCATAGCAGCGCCCATAGGCATACGTGCCCGTGCACCACCGCGTCCACCACGGCCAGCCGGCATGCCAACACCAGTGCCCACAGAAGCAGGCGCCCGAGCACCCGCAGGAAAGCGCGTACCCACGCGCCCCGGCGCGCGACAACGCCCAATCAGGTAAGCTCTCTGACAGCTCCCCTTATGGAAGATCTTCTTCTCTTTCCCCTTTAGGTATAAAATTACTGTAATGTAATACATTTCGTAGAGAAGTCCAGTGGGGTATAGGGGAAGGCTCTGTTCTGTACTATAACCTTTGAAAATGAATAAAGATTAAAATGTATTAAAAAGCTAGAATAAAGGAAACATGGTGATGAAAATCGGCAAAAAAAAAAAGAAGTCTGTCAGTGCACATCATGATGCATGTAAATGCATCTTTGCAAACATCAACACATGTCAGTATGTATTATGGCATCTGTTGACATTCAATACGAAGTTTACTGCAATGTGCATTGAAAACATGCAATGTTACCATGCATTGACCTATACTGACATTTGTTTTTTTGTGTTTCCAAAGGTGTAAATTTGTTAATTACTACCATTACATTGAACCTAATCTTTTATATCGTAATTTTAACACTGGAAGCATGTGTACAGAGCACAGGGACAAACCACAGGCTGGGGTAGAAAGATGACCAAGCTATACTGGCTACATATCCTAGATGGAAAATAGGTCACCCATTTAATATACAGTAGGGCAAGACTGTATTTTATAGGTATATGCAGGTTGAGAGAAATGCTGCTTTTCCAAAGGGATCAGTAGTAGAGGTCTACCTGCTCTTTTACGAATAGTCATATCAATAAAACCTGCATATTACTAATGGAATAATTATTGTATTACTGTTTAGATAAATTGTTTTTCCAACAGATTAGGAGTGTTATTCTCTATAAATGGTTCCTCCTGTACTGCCTGGCCCCAGATTAAATGTATAGGTGCTATGAGTATAATTTTGCGCTTGGTCCACTTAGTGGAAATCATTCAACCACTGAATATTGGCATGAAAGACACCACTGATTCGGAACTAGTGTTTAGCATACTTTGAAGGCCTCAATGGCTTTTAATAGACTCATATATTCGCCTAGCAAGATATTCTGTTCCATGAACTTTACAGAGAGTAAAGGTCTCTCCTAGACAAGGGAAGGCAACATGGTGTAAAAATGATTCAGCTAATAGATATAATGACAGCTGTGCAAAGATTTGTCTCTAGTAAATGTATTTAGTAAATTCCACTTGTTTGGGACCTTCACCCCATTCTTTCACTATCTATAATAATTATCACAAATATGTTATTATTATGATAATTAGTAATAATAATTATAATAATTTTATTTTTTGTAAGTATCTTTTTTTTTATTACCCCCCGCCGCACTTCCTGATTTCTCTCCTAGCCAAGAATTATGTAGCCATGTTACCTGCAGCCTCCTGGTATACTCCTATCACACAGACCAGGAGGCTTCAGGGCCATCTACCACACACTGCAAGGTAGAACTACTAACCACTAAGCCACAGTGCTAACCTTTGTGTTTTTCTTGTGACCCTAACAGTTCCTTCCTAGCAGCATTGTCTCCCATGTTCCATATTGGTAAACTAATTTTGGCCATGTGCTGTTTGATTTTCAGCAAGTTCCTATGGAACCAGACAAAATTTGCTCAACGGGTGGCCATGTCGGCTATCTCCCGACCAACATCCCTCGATTGAAAAATTAAAGGAGCCAAGTGGAAAAATTGGGGGCCGAACAGTGGCTGCATCCAATCAGATATCGGTAGCAGGAGATGCATCCATCCACGCTGTATATGGATGGAGGAATTGGTTAGATGTTTTTGTCCAGTTTGCATGCTAAATCAAAGAAAATCTATAAGTGTAACAGCTTAATTGTCATGGTACCACTTACAGTGAGCCCACAGGCGAGCAGGTGACACAGGATCCCCCAGGGCGTGGAGTCTAAGAGCCAGCCAGTGTTCTGCCAGGGACCCCCTCATGAGGGTTTGGGCTTAGCTGCATGCTGACCCCAGGTCACGACCCCTGGGTTCACCCTGCTCGCTAGGGAAGTACCAGAAGACACTGTCAGACAAGGATGGATGGATGAAGCAAAGGAGAGCCGGATAGCGAGCCAAGGTCAGGACGGGCTGCAGACAACGTAATCAGAACAACCCGAGTCGGTACACAAGAGATCAGTTCACGAGAGGTCAGGTTAAAGCAGGTTACAAGAAGGGAGCTCAGAAACAAGCATTGAGAAGCACATGAGGGGCTGGACAGGAAGTAGCAAGAAGGAATTATATATTAAGCAACAGGTGAAGCCGGCGACACCCATAGCTGCAGAGTGCAGCAGAGCTGAACACAAGCTAGTGGAACAACAGGTGCCAGCCGACCTATAGCAGTAAAGGTAAGACACAGATCAGCTCCGCAGCTGATCTGTGACAGTACCCCCCTATTACGAGGTCCCCCTACACGTCTGGGGGCTGGCTTGGACGGAAATTTCTGATGGAATCTGGTCACCAAGCGTGGGGCTGAGACATCGGTGGCAGGAACCCAAGACCTCTCCTCCGGACCAGAGCACTTCCAATCAGTCAGATAGGGCAGCTTCCCTCGGAAGTATTTGGAGTCCAATATTTCTTTAATCTCACACTGATCTGTGGTATCAGCCACAGGAGCGGGGTGAGAAGAAGGGCGAGAGAAGCGATTGAGTACCAGTGGCCTGAGCAGGGAGACATGGAAAGCGTTGGGTAATGGGTATATTAAGATGAGAGGGCAGAAGGAACTTGAAAGCGACTAGATTGATCTGACGAGAATAGGAAATGGACCAATGAAGCGAGGGGCAAATTTAATTGTGGACACCCGGAGTCAGATTTGCTTGGAAGTGAGCCAAACTCTATCGCCAGGCAGGAATTTAGGAGCTGGACGGCGATGACAATCTGCTGCCGTTTTATGCCTGGAAGCAGCTAGATGAAGATTATCAAAGAGTTCTTTCCAGATTGAGTTGCGTATTGGCCGACTGTCATTCCTTGCTGATGAAGATGAAGGAGGGCCCCAGCAGCAGGAGACACTCTGCCGGGCTCATCAAAAGTTTTCCAGAATGCATCCAAAAAAGACTGGAGGTCAGAGGTGATAGAATCGTGTGGTTCCCAGAGTGGGGAGGCCCAAGCTAGAGCATCACCAGCAAGGAGAGAGATGATAACTGTGACTTTGGTGCGATTAGTTGGAAAATGATGGCTGGAAAGTTCAAAGTGGATGGAACACCGATTAATGAAGCCAGAAAAACAAGGTGGTGGCGGCAGATGATAGCCAGGTGTAGCAGGTAACACGGGAGTAGCTGAAGCAGAAGCAGGAATGGGAGGAGCTGAAGTTGTAGCGAATTGCAGACGATCCAGACGGGAGGCAAGATCCTGTAGAACCAACATTATTTGCTCTTGATTTGCTTGCAGGGAGTTAAGTCTCTGAACTAGAAGTTGCTTTTGATCCTCGGTCAGTGGCCGACTCTCAGAGGAGCTCATGGCTTGAGCAAACTGTCACGGTACCACTTACAGTGAGCCCACAGGCGAGCAGGTGACACAGGGTCCCACAGGGCATGGAGTCTAAGGGCCAGCCGGTATTCTGCCAGGGACCCCCTCACAAGGGTTTGGGCTTAGCTGCGTGCTGACCCCAGGTCACGACCCCCGGGTTCACCCTGCTCACTAGGTAAGTCCCAGAAGACACTGTCAGACAAAGATGGATGGATGAAGCAAAGGAGAGCCGGATAGCGAGCCAAGGTCAGGACGGGCTGCAGACAACGTAATCAGAACAACCCGAGTCGGTACACAAGAGATCAGTTCACGAGAGGTCAGGTTAAAGCAGGTTACAAGAAGGGAGCTCAGAAACAAGCATTGTTCAAGCAACCAGAAAGTGGTCTGAGAGGGTTTTAAATAGAGAAGCACATGAGGGGCTGGACAGGAAGTAGCAGGAAGGAATTATATATTAAGCAACAGGTGAAGCCAGCGATACCTATAGCTGCAGAGTGCAGCAGAGCTGAACACAAACTAGTGGAACAGGTGCCAGCCGACCTACAGCAGTAAAGGTAAGACACAGATCAGCTCCGCAGCTGATCTGTGACATTAATCTTCTGACCGCAATGGTCTGTTGGTCACCATCCAGTTCAGTCAACAGTAAAGGTATAACAATGCAAAGTCCTGATGTATTTATGCCCCCACAGAGTAAAGCCGGGTACACACGGGCTAAATGTCGGGAGACATTTGCTGGTTCAAAGAAAACCGGACGACTTTTGGCCCGTGTGTATGTCGGTCTGTCGAACAAGCATGCTGAAGAACCAGCAGGTGACCAACTTCCAATCAGCGATCTCAGCCAATGGCAGAGAGCGCTGATCGGAGTATTCTGTTGTCAGAACACAACAGCTCAGCAGGGGAGATCGCTGTACTAATGTTGCATGGTTAGTACAGCGGCTCCGACCGGAGCTGTCAGTTTTTTGTCATGCAACCCGCTGGGTTGCACAAAAAAAGCCTGTTAGTGTGTACCAGGTTTAAGTGTACCTTAAGTTAAACTACTAAACACTAAATGAACGATGGAGTGAAAATCCAGTCTCATCCCTTGAGAACTCTAGTAGTTGTAGCCTGACTCTAGTAGTAGTAACTGTCAGCTGTACTAACCATGCAAGGTTAGTCCAGCGATCTCCCCCGCCGAGCTCTTGTGTTCTGACAGGGGGACGGCCCCCTCCAGAACACTCTGATCAGCGCCATTGGCAGAGAGCGCTGATCAGGAGTCAGTCGGCTGCTGGTTTTCCAGCATGCACGTCCAACATAAGCCGGCCTGCTTCTGTCGGACAGATCGACATACATACGGGCAGAATGTCGGCTGTTTTTCTGAGCCGGCAAACATCTCCCGACATTCGGCCCAGGTGTACGGGGCTTTAGTCAGAGTGGAACTCTTTTCTTACTTGTCATTGTTCCCTACTGATAAGACAGGCATAAGCTGGTGCCAATCTATGGGGAAATGATCCAACATTAAAGGCTTTCTATAGTCACAGCATACACTTGTATTCTATAACATGAGAATTGTAAGAGCAATAAGGACAACAGTTATCTTTGACAATACAATAAAAGCTTACTTAAAAATCCCTTTTCATGTTTTAATTGCTGCCTACCTGCTGGCCATCTCTTTCTAAAACTTCTTGGAGTCCCCACATGCTTTGCAGCTTCTCCTCTACTCATTCCTTTGGTTTACGTTGGATTTCTATAGACTACATATCCCATGGTACCTTGCTACCTGCAAGCAGTGATTCCTGTGTTGAGCCCGCCTCCTGAAACTCCTCCTCTCAGCATGTTGGTGATTCAGAAGACAGGCTCTGTGTAATGTGTGACACATCAGTGTCTACAGCTGTGGCCAAAAGTTTTGAGAATGACACAAATATTATTTTCACAAAGTCTGCTGCCATAGTTTTTATGATGACAATTTGCATATAGTTCAGAATGTTATAAATTGTAATCAGATGAATTGTAATTACTTTCAATGGTGACAAACAATGCATTATACAGCATGACCAAGCACCTTGCCATAAGGCAAAAGTGATAACTAAGTGTCTTGGGGAACAAAACATAGAAATTTTGGGTCCATTGCCAGGCAACTCGCCAGACTTTAATCCCATTGAGAACTTGTGGTCAATCCTCAAAAGGCGGGCGAACAAAAAAACCCCACAAATTCTGACAAATTCCAAGCATTGATTATGCAAGAATTAGCTGCCTTCCATCAGTCAGGATGTGGCTCAGAAGTTGATTGACAGCATGCCAGCGCAAATTGCAGAGTTCTTGAAAAAGAAGGGTACTGCAGAGTACTCACAGGACATAATGAGTATGTGTCACATAATTCAAGGAAATGAATATGTGGGATTTTTCACAAAGTAAAGCTGGATACACACTATACAACTTTTGTTGTTCGATTTCCTTTGGATTTACCTTCAACTATGTGGTGCAAGGGCCTGAATGATTGCATACAAATTGAAAGTGTTTCGGTTTGACCTCATATTATATGGTTTTGGTAAATCTAAAGGAAAAAGTGTAAAGAGAATTGTATAGTGTATATCCAGCATTAGTTTACAAACTTCAAGATCACTCAGATTAATGGGAGCAGGCTAGAAATAATTGAAACACAATGTGAAAATAAATATACAGTTTTACTATTTGACCATGGCGTGGTCTGAAATGTGTGATCTGTAGATCGGAAATGACAGCCAGGCTGTTTGGTAAAAGCAGTTTGTTTATTTGACAAACGGACCAACAAAAATAACTTTCTTCAGCCAAAACAAATCAAGTCCAAAGTCCTGGAACAACAGAACTATACAGCAGGCTTACCGCCAATCTATTGGTCCCGCACTGGGGTTGGGCGCCTCTGTGGACAGGCTGCCAGACAGGCCACAAGGGGGGTCAGCAACCAGCATCTCAGCTCGTCTGAAAGCTCAAGCTTTACTTACAGCTTGTGAGCCTCTCTCTCCACTCTACTTCCCCAACACAGCTGCTGATATCCCTCTGCTGCCTTTCAAGCCTCCCCTGTCTGGGGCTTAACCACTTTGGTACCAGAGTCCTGGTGGTCATAGGGTTTAGAGGTTCTTCCAACTCAGATCTATTTGACCTTGGAAATTCTGGGTCCCTAATACGGACTTATCAAACTAGAGAGTACTGGAAATCAGTCTTCTCTCTAGTCAAACACTCCCAGAACACCTCGCCCTGCATGGGTGTGAACCCCTGAGTACAGCAATGTCTCCACCACTGTTCCCCTAAAAGGGACCACATGGTACCTGCCACCCAGGACACATTCCCAGTGTCCTGTAAAATACATATACTTTAACTTAACTTGATGTAAATACTGATCATTTGAGGGTCTAACCTTCTTCTGGAACAATCAGAAGCTGGCATCATGTATGGAAAGCTTCCCATCAATTCTGGGATATTACAGTATTTACAGCTTTTGTGCTTACCTGTTTGCATGGTGACTATGTGATCCATATCTCATTAGCTTCTATGCCATCACTGGTACTCTGTGATGTGTGAGCACCTTCTTGATGAATAGTATTTTTAATTAAGAGCCCTTGAGGGCTTCTGCTTCTCCCCATCCCCTCCTGCACAGATTAAAAGCAGGAATTCAAAGAACTTGGGTGGTATGTGGGCACCTAATTAGCAAAACATCCAGTGTGTTTAATTACACAGAGGAATGTTACTTGAACAACAAAAGAAACTTCAACAAAATAACTGAAAGTAACTTTTATCAGGTTAATTGTATCTTTTATGTTATTTGATTGATGCATTGACATTTTAAACGACTGAGTTCCTGGTAGTGTTTGTTTTGTTGCTTGGAGATGCTTGAAGATGAAATTGTTTCCATATCTTTCTCACTCTCAAAATGGTCTTCAGAAGATTTAAACATTACATGTTTAAAGCCAAAATCAAATTAGATGAAGGAAATTTCAACGCACTTTTCGTTCTCAAGTGAGACACGTATTGAGGGCAATTTCTGAAAAATGTCTGCATACATGAGATCGGTAGGTAAGGTCGATCTAGAATGTCTGTTGATGATGTGAGCATCAAAATTCAAATGTGTTCCTGACATTATTGGCGCACACTGTGCCACTCCAGGTGTTTAAAATAATCTTACTCTTTTTTTATAAACAATTAAACGACACCGCTTCCTGTTTTATTTTTGCATCTAACTATGGTTGGTTCCTACATTTACAAGCATTCTTCAGTGCAATCAGTAATCAGGCTCAATTGTAAATGGGTATTGAAATCATTTGATCATTTTCGTTTCTGCGAAACAGTTACTTCATTCTTGAGAAATTTGATTTTATACTTTCGTGAAGCTTTCACTGAACTTTTCTGGGGTAACATATAAAGAAAGCAATAATAAACTCAAAAACAAAAATGTAATATGACGCAGTTTGCCAATTCTTAGATGTGGTTGCTGCATTAATTTTCTTTTTTAGGGCTAGCTTACACTTGCTTCAAAACATGGCTTCGGACACGCTTTGGTAAAGTTCTCTGAACGCCAGTCAAAGCCCCTGTCACTAAATAAAATGGTTAGCTTACAGTCCTGTTTACACCGTGCTTTTGCTTGGTGTTTTGATGAGACTTCAGTGGGGCTTCGATGAGGATTTGGTGGAGCTTCAATTGGGCTTCGATGAGCCTTTGGTGGGGCTTTGGTGGGGCTTCGGTGAGGCTTCGGTTGGGCTTCAAGCGAGCTATGCCATAGACTTCTATGGAAGTTTTGAAGACGCCTTGAAGCGCCGCTAAATCTACATGGGGTATAATTTTTGAAGTGAAGCCAAAGCAAAGCAAAAGAAAGGTGTAAACAGGACTGTAAGCTAACCATTTTATTTAGTGACAGGAGCTTTGACTAGCGTTCAGAGAGCTTTACAAATACTGTCCGAAGCCTTGTTTTTGAAGCAAGTGTAAACTATCCATTTATGTGGGTTGAAGCCGAAGCAAGTGTAAATGAGCCCTTAGGCTTCTTTTCTTGATTTTCATCGTGTGATCCAGCCAGTAAATCTGTCATTTTTTAACAGACCAAGCTGTACAGAAAAAGTGGCTTTTAGGGGGTTGAGACTAACCAATGGCTAGTTTTAATAATTACAAAAAAAAAAAACTTTATCCAAAAAGCCATCCAGACATCTTCTCTGTTTAATGTTAGTGTGTGCATTCAGTTAGGGAGATTGCCTTTTACTTTCTGTCCTGGAGATGCAAAAGAAAGTAGAGGAACGACGTCTTTACAAGTTGGGAGGAATTCCTTTCTTAGACAGTTGTCACTGGAACAGTTGTCCCTATTGGAAGAATTTCACTCTAATAGGACTTGTGTTGAAAAGTATTGGGCTTGTATCCATCAAGCATCAAGTTTGACATCAGTATGAGAAACTTCTGAGATGATTCAAAATTCATTGATAGGTGCATTTGACCTGCATTGAACAATGCAAGCAGGTTTTGCATTCCCATAGACTTGTATGTTGATACAAAACACATATGATGCAAAAACAAAAGCCCGTCAACAAAGGTCCTACCAGTTCTAGTGGCAGTTCAAATTCTAGATTTTCTCTCATGTTCAGAAAGGGGAGAACAGCTATAAGACCACTTTCACACTGGTGCCATGGCCGCATTCGCAGAAAAGTGCAGCTCGTTTTAGCGGCGCTTTACCGCTGTTTAAGCGATGATTTCGACAGCTAGCGGGGTACTTTTAATCCCATTCGGAAGCGCTGGGCATTTATTCCAATGGGCAGGGCGTTTTGGGAGCGCTAAATACAGCGCTCCCAATCCGCCCCAAAAATGCTGCTTGTAGGCCTTTTCAGAACATCCCGCAAGCGCACAGCCCAAGTGTGAAAAGTCACACATGAATAAATGGGAGGCGGATTTCAGGTGCTTAGCAGGGGCTATTTCCAGCGCTAAAGCACCTGAAAACCGCCCCAGTGTGAAAGGGGTCTAAATACTAAATACAAGGTTCTCCCTATTTAATTGTCAGCAATTTGGTCTGCTGTTCTCTGTGTGTAAAATCAGTCTCAGCACCTGGCAGTCACGGAGCTCCATTTGTTGCATTTGTTTAAAAACTTTTTACATTTGGGTTCTTTCACGTTTGCAGTGCCAAATTGCAAAAAATGATTCAAGCTCCCTAAGAACAGGGAAAATCGCAGCATAAAATACTGTATTTTTCACTCCATAAAACGCACTTTTTCCCCCAAAAAAACGGGGGGGGGGGGGGGAATATCTGTGTGTCTTATGGAGCGAATATTGACCAGACCTCCCACCAAAAAAAAAAAAAAATTTTTTCTCAATTTCTGTTATAAAATTTTGCAAACAGGTAATTTTCCTCATTCACTGATGTGCGTGTATGAGACTGCACTGATTCGCACTAATAGGCAGCACTGATGGGCATTGATAGGCTGCACTTACGGGCACTGATGGGGGGCACTGATGAGACAGCACTGGTGGGCACTGATGAGGCTGCACTGATGGGCATTGATAGGCAGCCCTTAAGGGTACTGATGTGCAGCACTGATGGGCACTAATTCGCAGCACTTATTGGCACTGATTTGCAGCACTAATGGGCACTGATTGGCATCACTTATGGGCACTGATAGGCAGCACTGATGGGCACTGTTGGGGCTGCACTGATCATCAGGACACTGATGATTAGTGCCCTGATTATCAGTGTGGATGTCCCCTTTCACACTAGCCGGTTACTGGCTCTCTCCTCTGCCGATAACTGGCAAGTGTGTTTACATTGTGATAGGACACAGCTGATCACGTGGTAAAGAGCTGCTGTTATTGTTTTTTTTACCCTGATCTGTGATCAGCTGTGTCCAAAGGCTGTGTCCAGCCGACCCCCTCCCAGAACTGGCAGACTGCCCGGTAGCCATTATTTTGCTATAGCCTAGTCGGCCAGTGGTTAATGCCTCTCCGAAACCTCCCTACCATCACCACCAATCCCCTCTTTATATGTCCAAAAATTATCCATGGGATTCCTTCAATGGCATATGCCAATCAGAAATCAGCCCCTGGTAACCATACTACCTAACAACTGAAATTTTACTTTCGCCATCTGCAGCCTGAACTGTGCCCATAAAATGCAGCCTGACCTGTGCCCATAAAATGCAGCCTGACCGGTGCCCATGAAATGCAGCCTGATCACTGCCATGAAATGCAGCCTTACCTGTGCCTCCTCCACCTGGCACAAACTGACATTATTGTATGCATCCATTCCACCTCAATCATATAAAAAACAGAGCAGCCCGTGGCCGTACTCCTTTTGGACGCTCGGGCTGCCCTGTCTTTCGTCTGTGGCTGAGTGACAGGCCCAGTGGGAGTTCGCCCGGTGCTCGGCGGGGACGGGGTGGCTGTGTCTGGTCAGTATTCGCTCAGATCAGAGACATTTTCCCCCATTTTTTTGGGGGGGGAGGGGGGAGTGCATTTTATGGAGCGAAAAATATGGTACCTAGCTGGATGCAGCATCAGTCTGATGCTGTATCTGTCCCCTGCCGGCTCTAACACTGAGACCCGAGCCAATTAAACATCGCTCAGATCGCTTAAGATCGCTCAGTTCTCACAGCTCCCTGAGCAGAGAGCTGCTGACTGTCTGCCCCCCGTACTCACTGGAGCACTGGGCCGTGGGGGGCGGCCGGCTCAGACTCTCAGTGACTTGCTGAAAGGCTGAGCCGGTCCAGGCATGTAGGCCGATCCTGACTTCATTGTTGCGATCTTGCCCAAGCCTGGATTGACTCTGCGTTGTCAGCAGACAGCAAGCTAAAATTGGGTCACAGGAGTGCAGAATGAACTACACTCCTGTGATCCACAGAAGTACAGCCAAATGAGCTTTGGCTGTACTTCTCCTTTAAGTGCCCATGGTTTTATTTAGCACTGTTTTGCATGCTACCCACATATAAGAAGAAAAAATATTCATCCCCCCCACAATATAACTTGAATGTTTTCCTGCACTGGGACCTTAAACTTTACTGACATGTATGAGATGCTGAGGTTTTCACATTCCAAACAATAGGCTGCATGTAATCTGACCTTAGTCTTTGTGCATAGTGCTGTGACAGCGAATGTGACAGAAGCAGGGTGAGGAATATTTTAGGAAATCCTGACTACGAAGTGTATTCTCTTTTTACACCACAATGAAGAGAAATTTGAATTTTCTGTTGGCATTTATAGAAATCATAAAATGTTGTAGACTGACAGGGAAAGTCATTTGAATTAGAAAATGGCTTCTATCACAATTATAGAAGCTGCCAGCACAGTTATGTCCGTGGGTCACGTAGATGCTGTCAAAGTGTGGTACTCAAGCAGTCAATCAGTCTGTCTAAATTGGATCCCGCACCTTGTCTACCAGCAGCCAAGAGTCTTCTTTTTAAAGTTTCATTTTAAAGTTTATGTTTTTAAACTGGTGTTTTTATATCTTTGTATATAATCTTTGTTTTATAAAGAAACATTTAATACATGATAAAGTGTTCCCAGCACACTACAGGTAAGCTAAAGACACAACGCTGCTTACTCATTCACTTGTGTGTGCGCTTTTATAGTAACATGTGAAAAACATCCAATAGCTCCACCTGCTAGCTGAACAGAGGACTGTACAGTATGTAAGTTACATGTAACAAAAATATATATTTTTATACATTTTCATTAGACCTAACTGTAAATTGAAGCATGACATAAGTATTTTTTTCTTTCGAACATAGTTAATACATGCTGGCAGCTGATTTAGGTAGAGAATTGCTCTTCTCTGCATTGAAAGGGATTCTGCTTTATTGGGAGGCCCTAGGGACTTGTTCATACTAGCGGTGATGCATCTTTCTTTTTGTTTTAACGTCATTAAAATGACACAAAATGACATTTCATTCAACTCTATGCACCACAGTGTATTGTGACGTGATGTGGTAACATAGCGCATATTCTCGCCTCGTGTACACCGACCAGCCATAACCTTAAGATCACTGACAGATAAAGTGAAAAGCATTGATTATCTCCTTACAATGGCATCTGAAAGTCTATGAAATATATTAGGCAGCAAGCAAAGATTGTTGTCCATTAAGTTGATGTGTTAAGAGCAGAACAAATGAGCATCGCAGTTTGTTGTGTATGGGGCTGTGTAGCCAAAGATTGGTTAGGGTGCCCGTACTGACCCATGTCCACAGCCAAAAGTGCCTACAAAGGGAACGTGAGCATCAGGCCAGGACCACAGAAAAATGGAAGAAGGTAGCCTGGTCTGATGAATCACATTTTCTTTTACGTTATGTGGAAAGGGTGCTTACCTGGATAAGAGGTGGCACCAGGATGCAGTATGGGAAGACGGCAAGCCAGAGGTGGCAGTGAGTTGCTTTAGCCAATGATCTGCTGGGAAACCTTGGATCCTGCCGTTCTTTGGGATGTTACTTTGACATGTACCACCTACCTAAACATTATTGCTAACTAAGTACACCCCTTCATTGAAATGATATTCCCTGATGGCAGTGGCCTCTTTCAGCAAAATAATGTCCCTGCCACACTTCAAAAATGGTTCACAAATGATTGGAGGAACACAACAACAAATTTGAGGTGTTGACTTCTTCTCTAAATTCTCCCAATCTCAATCCAATCGAGCATCTGTGAGATGTGCTAGGGAAACAAGTCCAATCCATGGAGGCCCCAACTCAGGACTCAAAGGACCTGCTATTGATGGTTTGGTGTCAGATACCACAGCATACATTCAGAGGTGTAGTGATGTCCATGCCTTAATGGGTCAGGGCTGTTTTGGAGGCAAAAGGGGGACCTACTCAATATTAGGTGGGTCATCATCAGTGGCGACCCTTCCACTAGGAGTGCCCAGGTACCGCCCCCTCTCTCCTCGCCACCCCCTATATGCAGTGGATAGATTTATGCATAGCATCTACATAGAATCTACCCCCCTATTCATGTGTCAGGCCCCTTTCAGGGCACCGGGCACATGAATTATAGCAGCCAGAGGCTCTAACGGGCTTTAAAATAGGGTGGGCTCGGGCCACAGAGGATGCGTCCGGAGCCCACCAAGGTGTGTTGCAGCAGCGAATGAATATTCCCCCCTTGCAATACTGATCCTCCTTCCGGACAATCAGGAAACCGGTATGAAACCTGATTGGCCAAAATATCAGGCGATCCTAATGGACGTCTAGCGCTGGGAGGAGCAGAGAGGTGATGCTCCACGGAAGCTGCTCCAGGAGAGGACACCGGAGCAGCTTTCCCCGAGCCCGCCACGCTGGAAGATGGCCGTATCAGCTCCGACCGATGCTCTCACCGGCCAAATCCAGGGTAAGGACAGCAGGTGGTGGGGGGTGAGTGGCGGGTGTTAGTGCCATGCTGCAGTAGGGGGGGGGGGGTAGGTGGCAGTTGTGCTAGTGCCACTGCATGGGGAGGGGGGGGGTTGTTTGCCACCCCCTCAAAAAAAAAATCCCACCAGCCGCCAGTGGTCATCATAATGTTATGGCTGATCAGTGTATAGTGTGAACAAGGCATGTAGAAACAATTTTTTTTTCTATGTGCCAATGTGTTGAGCCTGCATTGATCAATGCAGACCAATACAACAGAATGGGTGACAAAAAAAAGTAATTTTTTACCTCAATTAATCTGCTGAATACATGCGTTTGCACAGATTGTATTGTAATATTGCATATCTAGCGATACTGGACACTGTTATATAGTGTTAACAGACTGTGTTCAAGGCTATATTTGTTCTGATGACTAGGTTACATTCAAAACGCTGCATGTTTCATGTGGTTTATTTTCAATTTGGTACTTTTTAAGTGTATTTTACATGTAATTCACATGTGTTACTATGATTCAGAAAGCTGGGTTTTTTAACACAATGTATCACAACACAGAGATGTGAATGCAGCAATGAAGAGTATATTTGATACTGTCAAATGGCTAATGCTGACCACTACTGGAGGATTTATAAATCAAGTGGTGATCTTATGGTATGGTTTTGTTCACACTGGGTTGGAGTTTTTTTTGGACAAAGCTCTGCCTGTGGATTGACCTTTCACCCAGTAGGGTGTCAGCAGTCAGCCCCACCCACTGCGACATCCCACCCTGTAACTACAAAACATAAACTGATCTATTTGACTTAAAGTTTGCAGGGTGCTTGGCAGAGGTCTGCACTTTCTAATAATCTGCCTTGTTGCTCCTTTTTTGCACTTGCCCTGTTACGAAATTAATAAATCTCCTATAAGAGCCAGGGATCTGACAGAACGGGGATCTGTTTGTTTACATTGACAGGGATCTGTCAATGTAAACAGACAGATCCCCGTTCTGTCAGGGAAGTAGTGATCAGGAACCGCGATCTCTCTCTACTCCCGGTCAGTACACTCCCCCCACAGTTAGAAATACCTCCCTAGGGAACACCTAACCCCTTGATCGCCCCCTAGTGTTAACCCCTTTCCTGCCAGTGACATTTATGCAGTAATCAGTGGCTATTTTTAGCTCTGATCACTGTATAAATGTCACTGGTCCCAAAAAAGTGTCAAAAGTGTCCGATCTGTCCGCCGCAAGGTCGCAGTCCCTCTAAAAATTACTGATCACCACTATTACTAGTAAAAAAAAATTAATAATAAAAATGCCATAAATATATCCCCTATTTTGTAGATGCTATAACTTTTGCGCAAACCAATGAATTTATGCTTATTGTGATTTTTTTTAACAAAAATATATAGAAGAATACATATTGACCTAAACTGACGAAGACATTTTTTATATTTATTATAGCAAAAAGTAAAAAATATTGGGTTTTTTCAAAATTGTCATTCTCTTTTTGTTTATAGCACACACAAAAAACTGCAGAGGTGATCAAATACCACCAAAAGAAAGCTCTATTTGTGGAGAAAAAAAGGACATCCATTTAGTTTGGGTACAATGTCGCACGACCGTGCAATTGTCAGTTAAAGCGACGCAGTGCGGTATCGCAAACAATGGCCTAGTCAGGAAGTGGGTGAATCCTTCCGTGGCTGAAATGGTTAAATATTACTATTATTTTAAAATACTTAATATAAATAAATATATATATACACACAGAGCCTTGAAAAAAGTATTCATACCCCTTGAAAGTTTCCACATTTTGTCATGTTACAACGAAAAAAGTAGTAGGACCAACACAAGGTGGCACATGATTGTGAAGTGGAAGGAAAATGATAAATGGTTTTCACAAATTTTTACAAATAAATATCTGAAAAGTGTGGCGTGCATTTGTATTCAGCCCCCTTTATTCTGATACCCCTAACTAAAATCTAGTGGAACCAATTGCCTTCAGAAGTCACCTAATTAGTAAATAAAGTCTACATGTGTGTAATTTAATCTCAGTATAAATACATCTATTCTGTTAAGCCCTCAGAGGTTTTTTAGAAAACCTTAGTGAACAAGCAGCGTCATGAAGGCCAAGGAACACACCAGACAGGTCAGGGATAAATTTGTGGAGAAGTTTAAAACAGGGTTAGGTTGTAAAAAAAATATCCCAAGCTTTGAACATCTCACAGAGCACTGTTTAATCCATCATTCGAAAATGGAAAGAGTATGGCACAACTGCAAACCTACCAAGACATGGCCGTCCACCTAAACTGACAGGCCAGGCAAGGGGAGCATTAATTAGAGAAGCAGCCAAGAGGCCCATGGTAACTTTGTAGGAGCTGCAGAGATTCACAGCTCAGGTGGGAGAATCTGTCCACAGGACAACTATTAGTCGTGCGTTCCACAAATCTGGCTTTATGGAAGAGTGGCAAGAAGAAAGCCATTGTTAAAAGAGAGAGCCATAAGAAGTCCCGTTTGCAGTTTGCGAGAAGCCCTTTGGGGGACACAGCAAATGTGGAAGAAGGTGCTCTGGTCAGATGAGACCAAAATGTAACTTTTTGGCCTAAAAGCAAAATGCTACATGTGGCTGAAAACCAACACTGCACATCACCCTGGACACACCATCCCCACCGTGAAACATGGTGGTGGCAGCATCATGTTGTGGGGATGCTTTTCCTCAGTGGGGACAGGGAAGCTGGTCCGAGTTGATGGGAAGGTGGATGGAGCCATATACAGGGCAATCTTAGAAGAAAACCTGTTAGAGTCTGCTAAAGACCTGAGACTGGGGTGGAGGTTCACCTTCCAGCAGGACAACAACCCTAAACATACAGCCAGAGCTACAGTGGAATGGTTTGGATCAAAGCATATTCATGTGTTTAGAATGGCCCAGTCAAAGTCCAGACCTAAATCCAATTGAGAATCTGTGGCAAGACTTGAAAATTGCTGTTCACAGACGCTCTCCATCCAATCTAACAGAGCTTGAGCTATTTTGCAAAGAAGAATGGGCAATAATGTCACTCTCTAGCAGGGACATTGCTAGGTCTACAAAAGATCTGGGGCGAAGTAAAGAAAGTCATACGCTTGGGCGGGCATACACATGTATATAATATGTGTGTGTGTGTGTGCTCAGCTCTGCCTTATAACGAGTGTGTGCACCTGGACACACACACACACACACACACAACCTGCAGAGCTTCTGGAAAACCTGGACACATGACTGAAGACTCCATCCCTTTCAATGCTCTTTGAAGTCTTCAAGTTTCCAGCCCCAATACAGACTTACAATATCCAGAGAAAACGTAAAGCATAGTTTTCTCTGCTCACCGATCTTTTGCTGGAACTTCTCAAATTGCTTCTTTGAGAGTCCTGTGTCCATTTTACACACATTTTCACTAAGACAGGGGCTCTCACTCTCACAATATATATATATATATATAACACATATTATCATTACATCAGGGTCCCCAAAGCCCCCCCATTACATTAGGGTCCCCAGAGAGCTTGCCACATCACCTGCCACCAGATGTGGATTGTTACATACAGAGAGGCTAGGGTATATAGAAAACAGGGTAGGGTATATAGAAAACAGGCTAGGGTATATAGAAGACAGGCTAGGGTATACAGAAGAGAGGCTAGTGTATACAGAGAGGCTAGTGTATACAGAAGACAGGCTGGGTATACAGAGAGGCTGGGGTATATACAGAAGCTGGGTATACCGAGAGGCTGGGTATACAGAGAGGCTGGTGTATATACAGAGAGGCTGGGTATTAGGGATGAGCTTCGAGTTCGAGTCGAACTCATGTTCGACTCGAACATTGGCTGTTCGCAAGTTCGCCGAACAGCGAACAATTTGGGGTGTTCGCGGCAAATTCGAATGCCGCGGAACACCCTTTAAAAGTCTATGGGAGAAATCAAAAGTGCTAATTTTAAAGGCTAATATGCAAGTTATTGTCATAAAAAGTGTTTGGGGACCTGGGTCCTGCCCCAGGGGACATGGATCAATGCAAAAAAAAGTTTTAAAAACGGCCGTTTTTTCAGGAGCAGTGATTTTAATAATGCTTAAAGTCAAACAATAAAAGTGTAATATCCCTTTAAATTTAGTACCTGGGGGGTGTCTATAGAAGAACCAGAAGAAGATGAAGGAAGAAAGAAGAAAGAAGAAGCATTTAAATAAAGGAATTGTCAAAAACTGTCTCTTGTCATTTTTAACATTTTTGACAGTTTTTTAGTGAAATGGTAGGGGTAAGTACCCCCTTACCATTTCACACAGGGGGGGGGGCCGGGATCTAGGGGTCCCCTTGTTAAAGGGGGCTTCCAGATTCCGATAAGCCCCCTGCCCGCAGACCCCCACAACCACCAGCCAGGGTTGTGGGGATGAGGCCCTTGTCCTCATCAACATGGGGACAAGGTGTTTTGGGGGGCTACCCCAAAGCACCCTCCCAATGTTGAGGGCATGTGGCCTGGTACGGTTCAGGAGGGGGGGGCCGCACTCTCGTCTCCCCCTCTTTTCCTGCGGCCTGCCAGGTTGCGTGCTCGGATAAGGGTCTGGTATGGATTTTTGGGGGAACCCCACGCCGTTTTTTTTTTTTGGCGCGGGGTTCCCCTTAAAATCCATACCAGACCTGAAGGGTCTGGTATGAAATTTAGGGGGAACCCCACGTCGTTTTTTTTTTAAAATTTTGGCCGGGGTTCCCCTTAATATCCATACCAGACCTAAAGGGCCTTGTATGGAATTTAGGGGGACTCCCACATCATTTTTTTTTTTAATTTTGGTTCGGGGTTTCCCTGTGGGGAATTCCCATGCCGTTTTTATCAATGAACTTCTATGTGTATTGTCAGCAATGCAATAGCCGCGGGTAGTTTTAAATGGCTTTTTCCTTCAAAATGTCATTTTGCTGTCAGACTGTTCTAAACACAGGAAACATGCGCCCCTTTACAGGCATACTATAGACACCCCCCAGGTACTAAATTTAAAGGGATATTACACTTTTATTGTTTGACTTTAAGCATTATTAAAATCACTGCTCCTGAAAAAACGGCCGTTTTTAAAACTTTTTTTTGCATTGATCCATGTCCCCTAGGGCAGGACCCGGGTCCCCAAACACTTTTTATGACAATAACTTGCATATTAGCCTTTAAAATTAGCACTTTTGATTATTCATGTTCGTGTCCCATAGACTTTAACGGTGTTCGCGTGTTCGAGCGAACTTTTTTCCTGTTCGCATGTTCTGGTGCGAACCGAACAGGGGGGTGTTCGGCTCATCCCTACTGGGTATACAGAGAGGCTAGGTATATAGAGAGGCTGGTGTATATACAGAGAGGCTGGGTGTAAGAGAACTGCTCTGGTGCACACACGTGCGCATGCGCACACTCACGGGCAACAGTGGTGTAAGAGAACTGCTCTGGCGCACACACGTGCGCATGCGCACACCCACGGGCAACAGTGGACTTCCAGGGAGCTGATGCGCACGTGTGTGCGCAACGGACTGCGTGCACACGCAGGAGTGCATTCCTAACGCCAATTGCCGCCTAACGGCCTATATAGAGGGTGCTCTGACTCACAAAGAGCACTGACTGGTCTTCAGCTGTGTCCTGATCTTCTGATTCCTGTTGTACTCTGCCTGATACCTGTTGCTGAACCCGGCTTACCTTGACTCTGCCTCTGGACTCTGATACATTCCTGATTACTGGTTCCTGATCTTGGCTTCTGCTCATGCCTTTGTACTTCACTGCCTGCCTGTTACCGAACCCGGCTATCCTTGAGACCCTGCTCCTGCTCTTCGTCTGGCCCAAACACTGCCTGTTGTCCTGCCTGTGCCACTGAGCCTACTACTCCATCTGCAAGTTCAGCAAGCAACACTTACAGTGTTCCTCCTGGCCCTAGCCACCATCTGCCCCACCTTTAGTGGGGCTTGGGCTGGAGATACAAGGGAGGCCGACCTTGTCATATCAGACTCCTACCAGGTACGTGACACTGGGTATACAGAGAGGCTGGGTATACAGAGAGGCTGGTGTATATACAGAGAGGCTGGGTATACAGAGAGGCTGGTGTATATACAGAAAGGCTGGGTATACAGAGAGGCTGGTGTATATACAGAGAGGCTGGTGTATGTACAGAGAGGCCGTGTATATACAAATAGGTTGGGTATACAGAGAGGCTAGTATATATACAGAGGCTGGTGTATATACAGAGAGGCTGGTGTATACAGAGAGGCTAGAGTATACAGAGAGGCTTGTGTATATACTGAGAGGCTGGTGTATACAGGGAGGCTGGGTATACAGAGAGGCTAGTGTATACATAGAGGCTTCTGTATACAGAGAGGCTGGGTATACAGAGAGGCTGATGTATATACAGAGAGGCTGGTGTATATACAGAAAGGCTGGAAATACAGAGAGGCTGTTGTATAAACAGAGAGGCTGGTGTATACAAAGAGGCTGGGTATACAGAGAGGCTGGTGTATACAGAGAGGCTAGGTATATAGAGAGGCTAGTGTATATACAGAGAGGCTGGTGTGTTTACAGAGAGGCTGGGTATACAGAGAGGCTGGTGTATATACAGAAAGGCTGGGTATATAGAGAGACATACCTCCCAACATTTTGAGAAGGAAATGAGGGACACCTACTAGCAAATGTATGTAGGCATAGGACACGCCCCCGGTCGCACACCCTTAAAGGAGATTTAACCAAAAATAAAGTTAATCAAATCCACAAGGGTTTTTTTACCATTACTATTCCTTTATGTTGGCTTTTAAAATTTACAAATGCAGCAATTTAGAATTTGGACAAAAGGTTTAGCACTAGGAAACACTTTTTGAAAGATAAAAAGTGCATTTTATATACAACTATATAGATCAGACTAAAATGAGGGACAAATGAGGGGGAAAGAGGTACATTGGGACATTGCTCCAAAACAGGGACAGTCCCTCAAAAACAGTTGGGAGCTATGCAGAGAGGCTGGGTATACAGAGAGGCTGGTGTATATACAGAGAGGCTGGGTATACAGAGAGGCTGGTGTATATACAGAGAGGCTGGGTGTACAGAGATGCTGGTGTATATACAGAGAGGCTGGGTGTATATACAGAGAGGCTGGTGTATATACAGAGAGGCTGGTGTATATACAGAGAGGCTGGGTATACAGAGAGGCTGGGTATACAGAGAGGCTGGTGTATATACATAGAGGCTGGCAATACAGAGAGGCTGGTGTATATACAGAGAGGCTGGTGTATATGTAGAGAGGCTGGGTATACAGAGAGGCTGGAGAAGCTGGTGTGGCTGGTGTATATACAGAGAGGCTGGTGTATACAGAAAGGCTGCTGTGTATAAAGAGAGGCTGGTGTATATACAGAGAGGCTGGTGTATATACAGAGAGGCTAGGTATACAGAGAGGCTGGTGTATATACAGAAAATGCTGGGTATACAGAGAGGCTGGTGTATATACAGAGAGGCTGGGTATACAGAAAGGCTGGTATATATACAGAGAGGCTGGGTAGTACAGTTTCCCCACTCCCCCTCCCCCATGGTCTGCACTCACCTGCCCAGGAGATCGTGTGAGAAAGTTCCTCCCGCCTCTATGATATGAGGGTGGACCCAGGAGGAGACTCACTCTCACACACACTGATCTCCTGGCTCTGGCTGTCAGTGTCAGTGAAGCACGGAGTGCAGACTCAGTTAGCGTGCTTCGGCTGTGCGGGACAGCGCTGTGTCAGGCAGCCTGCGACACTTTCATGGTAGGGCTGGCCCTGGACTCGGGACTATGGGTCCCAGATTCGGGGCTCCAGCCTCCATAGCCACCCCCTAGTGACACCACTGCTCTCTAGATGTGCAAAGCTGGTAGAGAAATACCCAAAAAGGCTTGCAGCAAAAGGTGGTTTCCCCAAATATTGACTCAGGGGGTTCTGAATACAAATGCATGCCACACTGTTCACATATTTATTTGTTAAAAATGTTGAAAACCAATTATCATGTTCTTTCCACTTCACAATTATGTGCTACTTTGTATTGGTCTATCACATAAAATCCCAATAAAACACATCTACAATTTTAGTTGTAACATGACAAAATGTGGAAAATGTCAAGGGGTATGAATACTTTTTCAAGGCCATATCCATCTATCTATCTATCTATCTATCTATCTATCTATCTATCTATCTATCTATCTATCTATCTATCTATCTATCTATCTATCTATCTATCTATCTATCCATCTATAATATGTGATATTGCAGTTTGATGAGTCACAGCCATAGCGAATAACACAGTGTTTAGCAGGCAGCAATAAAAACATTCTCAAAAGTTTTATCTCTTCCCCACTCTACTAATTTTGTCCTGTGTCCTTGGGGAGATTTTTCCATCACTTCTTGATCTGTCTGGAAGTGAGCAGGAATCTTGCCAACAAGGACATAGATAACAATATTGATGTGATAGAGCTCTTGCTCTATCCATACTCAAATAAAATGTTTTGGCTGGAGTTGGGCTTTAACTTGTGATTTTTTTTCTTCATGTGCTTTATATCCTCTGTTCCTGAAGACTTTTTGGACACAAATGTAAGATTTACTGACTGCTTGACACCTAAAGACCCAGCATTTTTCTTTCTTCATCATACTACAGTTCCTTTGCAAATCTATAAAAAGTCTACTATAATACACTTAGTTACAGCAGCGTATTCCAGCATCACAACATTTTAGAAGTCCCCCTCCCCTCCAATACAGCAATGGCTTCTGTGTGTTGAAGACATCATACTGGTAGAGGACCTGACTAGCTTTCTTAAAGGCACAGCCTCTAAGTTCCTTACCAATTAGTTATATTAAACGGACTTTATATTTTTAGCCAAATACAACCAACTTCTCCCTGGGCCAACATTATCTCACCCTTCTCAAACACATTCCTATACCGATACCACATAATCTTCAAATAATAATTCCCATATCTCTATTACCCCTATCAAATGATTTCTCCTCCAATTCTACTCTTTGCATTCCACTTCACATATACCCCTTTACCTTTCCCTTATTATACAATGGGGGTCAGATCCCCCTTACTTGGCATTTCTTTACCCCTTCCCTCAAATAACTTGTGCCCTCTTTCCCATTCAAAGTGAAGAAATGTCATCAGCACACCAAGGCTTCCTAGAAAGGGTCAAAAGCTTTATTTTTGTGGTCACATGGTAAACATACGGCAATGTTTCAGAGCCACGCAGGGCCCCTTCATCAAGTAAGTGAGGTTCAGTTGCCATATGTTTACTATGTGACCACGAATATAAAGCTTTGGACCCTTTTGAAGAATCCTTGGTGTGCTGATGAAATTTCTTCACTTTGATCATCCACAGTTTCCAGCCTATGGTCATTACAGCACCCAGCATTACTGAACAGCCATTTTCTTGGACGTGTGCATGGGGAATATTGTGATTGGACTCTTTCCCATTCAGTCTCTTTCCCTTATCTGACCACCCACACCTACTATTGACCTATTGGCATCTATGGCTCCCCTCCCTTACCTCATTACAATCCCACTCTTATTTCCCTACTACCCCCCCCCCCCCCTTCTTCCAGATGCACTAAATTAAAAAAGGGACAAGCATCGGGCAAAGTCAGAACCCACATATTTATATCTAAGGGCACTATACTTTCAACTATGTTGTTTACATGTACAGTATTATCTAGACCACTGCAATGGGTATAATTTTTTATCACAATGTAAATCAACGACATGTCTTATACTTATCGCATTTTCATTGTGAACACATTCTAAGCTTTGGTTATCATTGGACATTTATTTATGTATGCTATTGTATCCTTTATGATGTTTGTATTAAAAAATATAGAATACATAAGTAGAGAATCTGCCTTTAATACACAGCATTTTACTGCAATTTGTTATAGTGTACAAAGTTAGAGTGCAATTCAGAGCAAACCGGCTCAATGTCATCTGATATTCAAGTAGTTCATTGATGCCCTTTGTGTAATTCACTCTTCTCTGTAGACCGAAATGTTAACAGGCTGGGAGCCCAGTGATTGGCAGGTGTAGATGACTGGGTAAGCAGAATCCCAACAGGCAGAAATGAATGAAATGCACATCTCTGGCCATAGCTTTAAACCTTCGCAACCTCCTGAGAGTGCTTTTATATTTTGCCTACACGGTCCATTTCAAGTCACATTTAAAATTTTCTTGTAGCTTGTGCCATCCAAAATGGAACCACAATGGAATGTGTTGTGGTGCATTTTTATTGCTTCCATTGATTTGAATAGAACTTACAAACAATGAATTTACAATGCAGACAGATTAAGTTAAAGTATAGCAGTTTAGCGCTGTGGTGGAAACAAGCAGCATTAAAAACTTCTTCCAGTTATTAGTATTTTGCCCTAAAAATAGTACCATCCGACCATCTTCTAACTGAAACTCTCTATGGAGCAATGCAGCACACACAGAGAGGCGGTATAAATCACGTATCTGATTCATTCAGCTATGTGTGTAACCTGAGCTTTTTTGGGTTCTGTAAACAGGCTTTTCCCAAAAAATTATTAAAGTATTAGTGCAATCATACTTTTTGCCCGCTCCCAATCTATAGTACATGTGACAGACCGCCTGGCACCCCACTTGGGTGCCACCGCCAAGATATAGCTTCTTCTACTCTGGAACCAGAAACCCGATATTATAGCTGAATATTGCACCCAAGAACTAGACGGCACTAGATTAAGTGCAAACTTGAAGTGACTTTATTGTAAATTCACACAGAATATATGCCACACAAAATCAGGTAAGAGCTCAATCACATTATCCTAAACAATGTGGGCAGTAAACAGTAATAGCAGTACACCTATTGGACAGCTAACATAAACATAAACAGTAATCTAATTAAACAGGAAGCTAATTAACAAATAATCACCTAGCAGCTAACATAAACATAAACACATAAACATCCCATAATAGTTTGGTAACAAGGTGAAGTGGACACAGTACTAGCAGACAGACAGAAACAAAAGGTGACTCAACTAACAATGGGGATTCACACCTAGAAAAGCACACAATGGGGAATTCTACAATGAGAGAAAGACGCCTCAAGAAACAGATTATGCCTAACAGCAGGAGACCCCAGCATTGGTTGTTTTGAGCTGATTATATTAACATCTATTCTGAGTCTCTGAGTCTAGGAAGGGGTAAGGCAGTCATTGCTGGTTTGGGCACAGAGGCCCCAAATCTGTATCCAGGTCCTAGGTTCCCACAGTCTGTGTGTTTCAGGGAGATATGGACCCAAATCCAAAGCAAGACCACTCCAAAGGTTCCCCAGGCAAACACCTTCCAAAAAATAGAGCCCCTTCAAAAGCCAGGGCCCATAGTAAGTTGGCAAGAGGCTACTCTGCAGTCCCCTCCAAAAGCCCCTGTCCTAGTTGGGTCTGTCACAGAACCTAACCCTCATCCTTCTCCTCCCTAGTACATTGTTCCCTCCATCTTGTGGACTTGGCCCTGCGCAATGCTCAGCAGACGGTCCAATAGAAGTCTGTGGAGATCTACTGCAAATGTATGGCCAGTGCAGAGATTTTCCCCAAATAATGAAAACATTGCAGCAGGAAGGAAGTATACATCTGGGGGATTACTTTAGGTTTAGAGGAGAGAAGCAAAAAGAGATGTGCACTTGATGAAAATCATAAATCTTAACTATTCATATCTAATATTTTATATAATGTATACCTGACAAAATAATAAAAAAGAATTGTCCAAAACTTTAAAAAGAAATAAAGAATATCATGAAATCAAAAAATATTGAAAAACCCAAAAGCAAACATTTGTTAAATTGCAGCTTACCAATTCTTAGATGTGGTGGCGACATTTGTTTTCTTTTTCAGGCTTTTATCCTTTATTTTCACCTGATGATCCTGCCAGTAAGTCTCTTTTTTAAACTTCCTTTAACCACTTACAGACCGGAAGCTTTGGCTGCTTAATGACCAGGCCATTGTTTGCGATATGGCACTGCATCGCTTTAACTGAAAATTGCGTGGTTGTGCGACGCTGTACCCAAACAAAATTGACGTCCTTTTTTTCCCACAAATAGAGCTTTCTTTTGGTGGTATTTGATCACCTCTGCGGTTTTTATTTTTTGCGCTATAAACAAAAAAAGAGCGACAATTTTAAAAGAAAACAATATTTTTTACTTTTTGCTATGATAAATATCCCAAAAATGTTTTTAAAAAACAAATTTCTCACTCAGTTTAGGCCAATATATATTATTCTACATATTTTTGGTAAAAAAAATCGCAATAAGAGTATATTGATTGGTTTGCGCAAAAGTTATAGCGTCTACAAACTATGGAAAAGATGTATGGCATTTTAATGGCATTTTTATTATTTATTTATTTTTTTTACTAGTAATGGCGGTGATCTGCGATTTTTAGCAGTACTGCGACATTGCAGCGAACAGATCAGACACTTTTGACACATTTTTGGGACCATTGACATTTAAACTCTTCAGATCCGCGCTATTGCCAAATGATGGCAACAGCGCAGATCTACATTGCCATTGACGTTGTCCCGTGCACGAGCGGCCTGCGCGCCCCCTGCAGGGCGCGCGCGGCGCGCTCGGTGATTAGCGAGTCTATGAGACTCGTCTGATCACAGATCAGAGTAAGGTGTCGGTCCCGACCCCTTATCACATGATCAGCTGTCAGCCAATGATAGCTGATCATGTGATGTAAACAGAGACGGTAATCAGCTATTTTTCCTCCTCGCGCTGACAGCGTGAAGAGGAAAAAAAACCCCGATCACCAGCGGCCGTGATCGGGACATCAGTCCCGATCACGGCGATCATCTGCCCCCACAGCAATAGGCAGCAGTGCCTCCTACCAGTGCCCACCAGCGTCACCCATCAGTGCCCACAGTGCCATCCATTAGTGCCATCCATCAGTGCCCACAGTGCCACCCATCAGTGCCCACAGTGCCACCCACAGTGCCACCCATCAGTGCCACCCATCAGCGCCCACAGTGCCACCCATCAGCGCCCACATCAGTGCAACAACAGTGCTGCACATCAGTGCCACCTATCAGTGCCCATCAGTGTCACCTACCAGTGCCCATAAGTGCCGCCCATCACTGCCCATCAGTGCCGCCCATCAGTGCCCCCCATCAGTGGTACCTATCAGTGCCCATCAGTGCCACCTATCCGTGCCACCCATCCGTGCCACCCATCAGTGCCACCCATCAGCGCCCATCAGTGGCCATCAGTGCCGCCTTTTCTGTGCCCATCAGTACCGCCTTATCTGTCCCCATCAGTGCTGCCTTAACTGTGCCTATCAGTGCCGCCTTAACTGTGCCTATCCGTGCCCATCAGTACAGCCTATCAGTGCCCACCAGTGCCGCCTCATCAGCGCATATCAATGAAGGAGAAAAATTACCTGTTTGCAAAATTTTATAACAAACTATGAAACATGATTTTTTTTTTTTTTCAAAAATTTACCATTTTTTTTTGTTTGTTTAGCAAAAAATAAAAATCCCAGCTTTCATTTGGGTACAGCGTTGTATGACCGCGCAATTGTCATTCAAAGTGCGACAGCGCTGAAAGCTGAAAATTGGTCTGGGCAGGAGGGGGATTTAAGTGCCCAGTAAGCAAGTGGTTAAACAGCGATCAGTGCTATAAAAATGCACTGTTTACTGTGTAAATGTCACTGGTAGTGAAGGAGTTAACACTAGGGGGCGATTAAGGGGTTAAATGTGTGTTCCCTGGATGTGTTCTAACTGTGAGGGGAAAGGACTGACTAGAGGAAGAGACATATAGTTTTTCCTACTTGGTAGGAACAAACAATATGTCTCTTCTCTCCTGACAGAACAGAGATTTGTGTGTTTACACACACAAATCCCTGTTCCTGCTCTCGTGCATCAGGTTCCCTGCCGTGCAGCAGGCACGCGTTCCCCTCCGGCGGCGCGAGAGCGCCTGCTATCGCCCTTAAAGGTACAGATATATGCACACGGCGATTCGCAGGAACTAACCACTTTGCCGACGTATATCAGCGTGAGCCAGTCGGCAAGTGGTTAACAGACCAAGCTGTCCAGGAAATGTGGACAGGGGTGCTTACAATGATCAGCTTTTATTTAGTTATGTAAAACCTTTATCCCTTTAATTTGTTTAATGTCCTGTATCTACATTTGCTACTACATCTAATCTAAAATGAAAATAAAGGAAAAAAGCCTAACATTTAAAATGAATGCAGCCATCACATTGCAGGATTACTAAGCTGCAATATATTACATTTTGCCTTGGGGTTTTATACTGCTTTTCCTTTTTAAAGTGATACTAAATACAGAATGTTTAATTTACATTGTCCCTTCTATTTTTGTATATGGTAATTATTGTAACTATTTTAATAAAAAAAAACTCCAAGTACCTTTTTCCTAATCAATATACAGCTGTCACATGACCCAGATCTTTTCCAGCCTGTCTGCAGGGAAACATAAGCAGGAGGAGCCTCAAGTGCTCTGCTGATGGTCACATGTTCAAAATAAAAAAAACAGCCTTTGGAATATAGGGTAAAAATAAATAATTAATATCAATTTGTTTTAAATTGTCATACAAATATATATTTGAAATCAAATCTTTACTATTTTTGGCAATAACATGGTGTAGGCTGATTTCTGCCAGTCACAGGCTGTGTCATGCCCCTTCAACCTGTGCCTTAGAATAACAAGGAGGTGAAACCTCCATCAATCTACATATATCCCACCCCTATTGTGTTTAGCTGGTTAGTGGGCATGGAGGAGGAGGGAGTGGACTGTCATTTACCACTGTGTATACACCCAAATATGTGACTCTATAGTCACATGGGCTGCTCAGATGTGATTGGGAGGAAATGCTCAGCATACAAACTCGCTGAAAACAGAGCATGTGCAGAGTTGCCAACATTTCTCTGCAAAGTCCCCAGCTGCATTGGGGACTTGGGCAGGAAGGGGAGATAGAGAACAGCAGGATCAACCAGGTGTTTTGCAGAATAAAAACAAAAAAACAAATCCCATAGTGATTGAGGGAGCATTTATTGATAGCTTTTTATGATATGGGTAAGATCCCTTTCACACATGCGGACCGTCCGTTTTTTAGAGGCAGCACACAGTTCTATGAAGCGACGGATGTCAGTGGTGACATGTCCGCTAACATCCCATCTGCTCCGCTAAATTCAGACGGACGGAAACCCTATTTTCCATCCATCTGGCGGATCGGATGAAAACAGACAGGCGGATCCATTTTCATCTGATCCCCCACAGAAGAGAGCGGAGATCTGATAGGTCCGTCTCTCCACAGTGAGCAGAGACGGACCTGTCATCCGCCAGCTCAGCGGGGATCAACGGAGCGATCCCTGCTGAGCAAACTGAGTCCATCCAAAAGAGACATTATGTGTGAAAGGGGCTTTAGTGACACTTTAAATCTTTTTTGTCTTGGTGCCAGATTATCTCTAGGAAAAGTGTACAGCTAGACCCAAAATAAGTCTGAAACTATCCCAAAAACATCTTAGAGCCAGAATGACCAGAAGTCATTTGAAACATTTGTTCCATACACCACTGATCTGTCTTGTGTATATAAAAAAAACGTGTTTACTGTAAAGCCAACGATCCATACAGAACTGGCAGCAGGCAGCACTGCTGTGTGTTTTCACATTACAAAATGCCATATGACCATTTACAGAACGTAATAGAAGTAGACTTGCTGCTGAATTTAGCATGGAAGTCTTAAGCAAATGTCATTGACGGACCGTAACTGCCAGATTTCCTACATTGGCAGATATCTTTTTAAACAATACCAGTTGTAACTCTTACAATACGCTTAATGCATTACATATAAGTTGGTCTTAACAGGGAAAAGCCAATGAAAATGAGAATTACTGCTTACGCATCTGAGAAAAAGTTCTTGTTTAAAATTCACAAATTATACCTTAATTTATGTTTCTAGTTTTCATTTTAAAAGACCCTGTCAAGTTAACCGGAAAGTAAAGATGTGTTCCAGCACTGCAGCCTCGGTCAGTTTCTTCTGCATTCAGCACTTCCTAGATAGTCGGATGCCTCTGTCCCCCATTGTGCGCTGTGGTTACATCCTCTGACCTCTGAATCACTACAAGACTCAGCAGTGATGTAGGGGTCCGAGGACTGAACTATAGCACATGGCAGGGGACAGAGGCATCAGACACTTCTAAAAGTTTTGAATGCCATAGAGACTGATAGAGACTGCAGTGATGGAGCAAAGGAAAGGTAGTAGATACAAGTTGCTGGTGAGGTAAGTATAGGATCAGTTTGCTTGATAGGGTCACTTTAAATTTTACAAATGTAGGGTTTAAAGAGCTTTTCCTATTTTTAAACCTGGATCCCTAATTACTACAAAGAGGCAACTTGTCCCTACTAGCCACTTATAATACAGCAAAACCTATGGGTAATTTGGTTTTGTTTGGAAAAAAGATTGGAAATTGGAAAATGGACTTTATAGGCACACACATAGAATTTGTAAAAATAAATTGAAGTTTTTAATTGGATAGAGTTAAAATCATGGTTTACAAACATATATTAAAAAGAAAAGAAAACATTATAATGTTATATGACCCCAAGGACTCGAATAACACCTCCAAATTATATATTAATCTAGTCTCATATAATACAGCAAAACCTATGGTTAAATTGGTTTTGTTGTCTAAAGACTGGCCAAAGAAGGTAGGTACCGGCTGAATAAGTACCAAAGATTTGACTACCTTTGGGCTTTGTTATTTGCTGAAAGTTCCATAAACAATCATACTAAACTCAGCCAAATGTATATTAGACAATAAAAGAAAGTGGCAGGCTCTACCAGACACCTCTGGAGGTGAACTCCCTGTATTTTCCAAGGCTTTACATGGCAGGTGTTTGGAATTCCCCACATACAAAAGACAATTGAGTGATCTTGCCAAAATTAGATCAGGTATCTGTCATATTATATCTTTGGGTGCTTTTTTTTTTTTTTTTCATCAATAGATTTTTATTGTTTTACATCAGATACATATAAAGACAATGTATACATTGTACTTGATCACATAGAATCGTATGTTGATCAGTGAACATAAACATATTTGTGGATCTGCTAACAGGAAATTCTATTTTGAGAGCTATGCAGAAAATATAGGTTTTCACATATTCATATTGTAACTTTATATCTTTCCCCCAGGAACCCTTATTGGGATCTCTTTTGTTGCCTGGGGGAAATGCCATGGTTTAGCATTATATAACCCATATTCAAACAGTGTGTGGACTATTGAAGTCTAACTCGTTACTATATCACGACTTTACCAACTGAGTTACAGCTTTGTTAAAGAAATTTCGTGGCTCCAGACCACCGTTCCCATGGTAACCATTTGTTTTTATTCTTAGTCAAGTAGCCACCGCTAGAAGCCATGGTCAGTTCATATCCGTAGTGTAGGTTTACCAAGTCTATTGTGTCTTTGGGTGCATTTAACCCTATATTTGTGTTGCATTTAGGTGTGAGTCAAGATGCCTGTTGTTACCTCTATGACCCCTTTTTGTGCTTCTGTCTGATTTTATTTTCTTACTAGGATCTGACTTCTTCTAACCTCATGGCTAAAGGGCCATACATACTGGCCAAATATTGGACAGCATCAGCTGGTTCAATAGAAACCAGCCAACATTTGGGCCATGTATATAGCACCTGGTCTGACAGAAGCCGAAAAAGGTCTGCCGAATACATTCCGATTAGTGCTGACTGGTGCGTTCTGGCAGGGGGGGGGCATCCCCCTGTCAGAACACATTAGCTCAGCGGGGGAGATTGCTGTACTAACATTGGATTGTTATTACAGCGGCTCCTCCTGAGTGTGTACTAGGCTTAAGCCCTTCCAAGAGATATTCTGATGTCTAATGAGATTACTAGTGGTCAGGAAAAGCAATCTTACTGGACAGCGGCATGGCAGTTAGTAGACCTTGGAAAATGGGAAACTGCGCTCTGAGATGATGAAAAGCAGCTGACACTCACTTGGACAAATCATTTAAACAAATAAAATAATAGTGCAGCCCTGTAAAGTGAAACAAATAATGATACCGTAAACTAAACAAGTATAAATGCAATAGATGTGACATAGAAAACTGTTACTATGCACACAATTAGCAAAACATGAAATGCAACAGCAAATTCAGATGTGAATAATGTGCTATGATCAAAAATGCAAAAAATGCTAATAAATGTATAACATTCAATGACTCAAAAATTTAAGTCCAGTCAAAGGGAAAAAATAAAAGATGCAAAGTGAGTAATGGATAATGAAAAAATAGTCCTCCAAGAAGTTGAAATCCTTAAGTGAAGATGAAGATACCCATGTGAAGGCACAATAGAAAAAACACTGGTTTGTGCAATCCACCACCAAGGAGTAAAATGGGCACGCTTACCAGAAATTGTGGACTCATATACTGGTTTGTAATGCGTCAACCAAGCATATGTGAGGTAATACCTCAACCTTGTCCAGCTGTATCGGATGAATGGCCTGTATACACTCCGTCACCATTTGAATGAAGAGATCCACTTTAAACAGACAGAATCCCAACAGACAGCATACATCAGAAAGGAAGACCTTGGTGGTGGATTGCACAAACCAGTGACCAGTGTTCTTTCTATTGTGCCTTCACATGGGTATCTTCATCTTCACTTAAGGATTTCAACTTTTGGTGAACTATTTTTTCATTATTCACTTTTCATCTTTTATTTTTTCACTTTGAATTTACTTTAATTTTGGAGTCATTGAATGTTATACCTTTATTAGCACTTTTTTCTTGTTTTTATTATAGCACCTTATTCACATCTGAATTTGCTGTTGCATTTCATGTTTTGCTAATTGTGTGCATAGTAACAGTTTTCTATGTCATGTCTATTGCATATATACTTGTTCAGTGTAAGGTATCATTATTTTTTCAACTTACAGTGCAGCACTGTTAGTTTATTTAGTTAGTAGACCTTAGCCATCCAATCAGGAAACATAAAAATGAGAATCTTGTGATGCCTGCTGTTAGGCAGGACATTTACAGTTAAAAGATACTGTTAACAATTACGGTAAGTAAGGTTTACTCAAAAGTGATGTCATCGGATAGCCCCTGATGTTACTTTGACGAAATGCGTAGGGTGGAGCATAGCACTCTGACTAAATCACATCCTGCAGACGATGGTGGGACAGTGATGAGATGGTGTTTTATTTACAGGCGTCCTTGTACCTTTCTAAGTTTTAATCTTGTATTTATTTTATGATTTATTTTTTTATTTATTTCAGGTACTTGTATAGCGCCGTCAATTTACACAGCGCTTTACATATACATTGTACATTCACATCAGTCCCTACCCTCAATGAGCTTACACTCTAAGGTCCCTAACTCACATTCATACATACTAGGGCCAATTTAGACAGGATTCGATTAACCTACCAGCATGTCTTTAGAGTGTGAGAGGAAACCGGAGTACCCGGAGGAAACCCACACAGGCACAGGGAGAACATGCAAACTTCAGGCAGATGGTGTTGTGGTTTTTATAAATAAATTTGAAGTTTTATCTTTACTTTTGTGGAGCTCTTTTTCCCTTGCACAGTATGATGCTGTATGAGGATGAGACATTCTGAGTAGATGAATGGTTGGCCAATTTTTCCATTTCATCTATAAGTGCTGTTAGACCTCTTATACTATTGAGGTATAAATATTTGGTAGGAGCCCACAGTGTTACTGGTGGTGGAGAGTGATCTCACTGGGGAGCTTAGAGCTTACAGTGCCTTGATAAAGTATTCATTTTTCAAGGCACTTTTTTTCAAGTATTCAATCTGACAGAGCTTGAGCTATTTTGCAAAGAAGAATGGGCAAAAATTTCCCTCTCTAGATGTGCAAAGTTGGTAGAGACATCCCCAAAAAGACTTGCAGCTATAATTGCAGTGAAAGGTGGTTCTACAAAGTATTGACTCTGGGGGGCTGAATACAAATGTACGCCACACTTTTCACAGATTTGTAAAACAATTTGAAATCCATTTATCATTTTCCTTCCACTTCACAATTATGTGCTACTTTGTGTTGGTCTATCACATAAAACCCCAATAAAATACACTTACGTTTTTTGGTTGTAACATGAAAAAATGTGGAACATTTCAAGGGGTATGAATACTTTTTCAAGGCACTGTATGAAGTGTTTCTGTTCGCATATCATTTGTTGGGTTATGAAGAATCATTTACGGGACATTTGGACTGCACTATAATTGTATAAATCACTATTTGGATTGTTTTGATTCACTTTTATATGATGGCATATGTTATTTGCATAAATAATGTAAGGTTTCATTTAAAATTGTCTTATCATACTGTATATGAGGGAATGTGTGGCACTGAATGTAATAGAGATAACAAATGCTGTGTGTAATGCTTGTAATACAGAAGGAAACGTCACGGTGAGGTATAGGAGGACATGAAGTAATGTGTGCTACTGAATGTAGATGTAGTAGAGATAAGGATTAAAGCAACTGCAAGTAATAGAAAGCTGTAAAGCACCGAGTATAATAAAGAAGTGTAGGAAATTGTGTGTAATGTAAAGACATAGGAAACTGCATGTAATACAGAGATACGGAGCACTGTGTGTAACAGGAAGACATGAGGCAATGAGTAGCACTGAATGTAACATAAATGAAAAACACTGCGTAATTCAGAGGGGTAAGGCACTGAGTGTAGGAAAGAGGTGTAAAGGGTACAGTAGAGAGGTTTGTAAATACGTGAGGTGTTATGTGTAATAGAGGCTTGATGTCGTGCATTTAACAAAGGGACATAGGACACTGCATGTGTTTACATTGCCACCAGTGAGATCTGCTACAATGCAGCTACTACTTTAGGTTGTGTAAATGATTACATTTCCTCTACCTATCAGTGCTGAGTAAATGATTGACAGGTACTACTGCAATCCCAAAGACACAGACAGGTGTCACTGGGAGGAGGTCAATAAGTTATGACTGCACACATCCTCTGTACATGTCATATATTTTTTTCATTATGTCTACAGATAGTCCCAGCTATCTGTGCATTTCTTCCTTGCAGACAGTGAGCTCTTATGAAGGTATGGGGTGTTTGAGTACCTATGAAGGCAGAAGGGCGCATAAGTATTCATGGAAGTAGGAAAACGTATGAGCACCTATGGTGATAGGAGTATGTATGAGTATCTAGAAGGGCATTTGAGCACCTATTGAGGTCTGATGTGAGTACTTGCGAAGGTAGGGGAGCGTATGATTACCTATGAGGGTAGGAGTGTATGTGAGTACCTGTGAAGGTAGGGGGGTGCATGGGTGCCTGTGCAGGTAGAAGGATGTATGAGCACCTATGACGGTATGAGGATGAATGGGCACTTACTGTGTAAAAGTAGGAAAATGCATAAGCATCTTTGGAAGTAGGAGGGTGCATGAGCGCTCGTGGAGGTAGGAGGATGCATGAGTACCTATGAAGGTAGAAGGAGGTATGAGTAACTATGAAGGTAGAAGGATGCATGAGTACCTAAGAAGCTAAGAGGATGTATGAGTACCTAAGAAGGTAAGATGATGTATGAGTACCTGTGAAGGTAGTAGGGTGCATGATTACCTATGGAGGTAGTAGGATGTATGAGTACCTCTGAAGGCAGGTGGGCTTATGAGCACAGATGGAGGTTAGAGGACATGTGAGTAACTGTGAAGATAAGAGGATGTGTGAGTACCTGTGTAGACAGGAGGATGCATAAGTAGCTATGAAAACAGGAGGATGTGTGAGTAAGTACCTGTGAAGAAAGGAGGATGCGCGAGTACCTGTGAAGAAAGGAGGACATGGGAGTACCTGTGAAGGTAGGAGGACATGGGAGTACTTATGAATGTAAAAAGGTGCATGAGTATTCATGGAGGTAGGAGAACTTATGAGTACCTATGCAGGTAGGTGTATGTATGAGTATCTATTAAGGCAGGAGGGTGTATGAGCACCTATGGAGGTTAGAGGAGGTGTGAGCACCTATAGAGGTAGGGGGAGGTGTGAGCACGTATGAAGGTAGGGGGAGGTGCGAGCACCTATGGAGGTAGGGGGAGGTGTGAGCCCCAATGGAGGTAGGAGAAGGTGTGAGCCCCAATGGAGGTAGTAGGGGGGAGGTGTGAGCCCCTATGGAGGTAGTAGGGGGGAGGTGTGAGCCCCAATGGAGGTAGTAAGGGGGAGGTGTGAGCCCCTTTGGAGGTAGTAGGGGGGAGGTGTGAGCCCCAATGGAGGTAGTAGGGGGAGGTGTGAGCCCCTATAGAGGTAGAAGGAGGTGTGAGCACCTATGGAGGCAGAAGGAGGTGTAAGCACCTATGGAGGTAGAAGGAGGTGTGAGCCCCTATGGAGGTAGAAGGTGTGAGCCCCTATGGAGGTAGTAGTAGGGGGGAGGTGTGAGCCCCTATGGAGGTAGTAGTAGGGGGGAGGTGTGAGCCCCTATGGAGGTAGGGGGAGGTGTGAGCCCCTATGGAGGTAGGGGGAGGTGTGAGCCCCTATGGAGGTAGTAGGGGAGGTGTGAGCCCCTATGGGGGTAGTAGGGGGAGGTGTGAGCCCCTATGGGGGTAGTAGGGGGAGGTGTGAGCCCCTATGGAAGTAGTAGGGGGAGGTGTGAGCCCCTATGGAGGTAGTAGGGGGAGGTGTGAGCCCCTATGGAGGTAGTAGGGGGAGGTGTGAGCCCCTATGGAGGTAGTAGGGGAGGTGTGAGCCCCTATGGAGGTAGTAGGGGGAGGTGTGAGCCCCTATGGAGGTAGTAGGGGAGGTGTGAGACCCTATGGAGATAGGAGGAGGTGTGAGCTCCTATGGAGGTAGTAGGTGAGGTGTGAGACCCTATGGAGATAGGAGGATGTGTGAGCTCCTATGGAGGTAGTAGGGGGAGGTGTGAGCCCCTATGGAGGTAGTAGGTGAGGTGTGAGCCCCTATGGGGGTAGTAGGGGGAGGTGTGAGCCCCTATGGGGGTAGTAGGGGGAGGTGTGAGCCCCTATGGGGGTAGTAGGGGGAGGTGTGAGCCCCTATGGAGGTAGGAGTCAGAAGCCTGGTATCTGTAGATAAGGATTATATATACTTTTTTTGGCCGGGGTGGTAACCCAGGAGAAGTCCCTCTCCCCCTCCTCCTCCTGGGTCCCTCCCCCGCCTGAGCATCTCCTTCCAGCGGAGTGTCGGCGGAGGAGCCGCTCATAGTGACCCGGGCTCATCTCGGTGACAGCTCCATCACATTCCTCTGAGCGGTGGATGTCACCTGTGGAGCGGCCGTCCCTCCCCCACACACCGGTCCGGTGCACCTGTACACAGCGGAAGTGAGCTGACAATCACACCGGACAAGGTCACGGACTGGACGATGGTTGCCGCTCAGTGAAGTCAGTTGGAAGCCCCGATCGCCGCCAGCATGGATCCCGGGGTGGAGGTGTCGATGTGGCCGGTGTGTAGCAGAGGTGCTCCGGAGGAGGAGGAGAGGGAATGTCCGCTCCGGGGGACCGTGCAGGGACTCCAAGCCGAGATGGAGGAGTTCAGGCGCGGGGTGGAGAGGCAGCTTGAGGACGTGCTGCGCCTGGCGGGGCCCCTCTCCCGGTCTGTCACCGACCTGCAGAGCGAGAACCGGAGGCTGCGGGAACAGGTGGACAAACTCAGCCGCCAGGTGGAAGTACTGAGCCGGGCTGCGGGGCTGAGCGGGGACGGACAGACCAGGTACTCCAGCCATGCGCTGCTCTCCGTCTCCACCAAGGCGGCTCAGGTCAGTTCTCTACATGAGTGGTACTTCTCATCCCAGGGGGCAATGAGGGGCACCTACCTATCCCAAGTGGGGGAATGAGGGGCACCTACCCATCCCAGGGGGGTAATGAGGGGCACCTACCCATCCCAGGGGGGTAATGAGGGGCACCTACCCATCCCAGGGGGGTAATGAGGGGCACCTACCCATCCCAGGGGGGTAATGAGGGGCACCTACCCATCCCAGGGGGGCAAGGAGTGGCACCTACTCATCCCATGGGGGCAAGGAGCGGCACCTACTCATCCCATGGGGGCAAGGAGCGGCACCTACCCATCCCATGGGGGCAAGGAGTGGCACCTACTCATCCCATGGGGGCAAGGAGCGGCACCTACCCATCCCAGGGGGCAAGAAGGGAGACCAGGGGGCAAGGAGGGGCACCTACCCATCCCAGGGGGCACTACTTATCATATGGGGGCAATGAGGGACATTACCCATCCCAGGGGGCACTACTTATCACAGGGAGCAATGAGAGGGACCTACCCATCACAAGGGGCATTACCCATCATATGGGGCACTACTTGGCACAGGGAGCAATGAGAGGGACCTACCTATCCCAGGAGGCAATGTGGGGGGGGTACCTATCAGAGGGGGCACTACTTATCACATGGGGGCAATGAGGGGACATTGCCCATCACAGGGGGCACTACTTATCACAGGGAGCAATGAGAGGGACCTACCCATCACAAGGGGCAATGAGGGGGCATTACCCATCACAAGGGGTCATAGAAGGGGTTTGTTCTATCCCAGTTCCAGGCAAAACTTTATTTTTTTTGTTTGGAACTTTTATTGAGTTTTTGCTGCTGTCCATTTCCTTATTGTGGAAATTTCCTTTCACTCCCCTGTCCCAGTGACACCAGGAAAATTAAATAAATGAGGGGTAACAAGTGGCACATGGACAGGAAGTCAGGGCACTTAAAAAAAATCAAAGCCTGATGTTCTTGTCTCATACCAGTCCTGTGACACTAAAGTGTGCCCCCCATCCCCACTTTTTAGTTAGGCCCTACAAAAATGAAAACGTGAGTGACCAGGGGGTGGTGAAAACGGGCAGTTGATCCGCTTTCTTATTAAACCCCCACCATCCATCTAAAAGTGGACATGGCAGCCGGTGGGGCTTGTACACATACATGCTGCAGCTGGGATGCCTTCCTTCGTGGCATATTTAACTCAGCATGTCAAGTTTGACAGCAGGCAAGAGTTAATGAAAAAAAAAAGAAAAAGAAAAAAAAAAAAATATATATATATATATCTTATTTAGGCAGCGAGAAATGGTTTGAATTGTCCATGCAGGTATATTGTATACAGGAATACCATGTGTTCAGAATTTGGTGTGAGTGTTTTTCAATGAGCTGGTAGATATCCTCTCCCTATCTGATCCACTGTTGGATTGTTGGCTGTTGGGGGGTCTTCTACAGTGCTGATATGCAGGAGCGTGCGACATTGAGCAGGTGATTCAATATCGTTTTTTGTTTTTTTGTAGGCAACTGTCAGAATAGACATGCAAAATAAAAAAAGATTGGGCCTTTTATAAGTGCTGAAATCTTCTCTTAGAATAATTATCCTTACAACGTCATAAATTTAAAAGTTAATTTTACTATATATCGTATAAAATGTATCTATTCGAAATAATAGACATCCTTTAAAAACATGAAATAGTTATCAGAACTCATTGTAATAACACAAGCGCCCCCCCCCCCCCAATAGACAAAGTAGTTCCTCCCCAAGGAAATGCTATAACTAGCACTCATATGTAGGCATGAAATCACTGTGCACAGGGCAATATATCGCATGAGAGAGGAAATGCAGAATCCAACGCGTTTTGCCTTGTCTTCTTCAGGAGATGGAGTGGAATGATACAATAGAGTTGAATGAGTATATATTGACTTTAGGAGAGCCACTTAAGGTGTTACACATTCCTGCCAGAGCAGTCAGACACAGGACTGGGTGCCTAATGACACATGCCGGGCGGACATACAGGCCAGAGAGAGGAGCTTCACCAAGGAGCCACAAGTTCAGTCTACCGCATAGGGCAGTGATGGTGAACCTTGGCATCCCAGATTTTTTGGAACTACATTTCCCATGATGCTCCACTACACTGCAGAGAGCATGAGCATCATGGGAAACGTAGTTCCAAAACATCTGGGGTGCCAAGGTTCGCCATTACTGGCATAGGGGTTAGTAGTCCAGGCTATTGATTTCAAAGGTTATAAAGAAAGGCACTAAGAAAACTTGTGTTTGAGGTATATACAAGTCCCAGTGACAAGGATGGTATACAAGGTATCTTAGTCTTATGTCCAACAAAAGGGGCGCCACTGCTGATCTATTCACAACTACCGCAGAGTCCCAGCTGGACACATAGCTGCCGCTTCCCAAAGTACCTTCAAAAAAAGACTTTGCTCATCTGCAGCTGCTCTCTGCTTACAGAAGCAACAGGAGCCATTGTCTCCTGCTGATGTCAGTAAAATCCTGTGAGCAGAGACCAGGGGGAGGGTTTGTGATGGAGGCGGGGCTGGGCCATGCTGTGTGTGTTGCTAGACGCACACAGCCCAGCTCAGGATTGAGCCCCGCAGGTACAGCCCCATAGGAAGCAGCTTCCAGTGGTGGCTCCTCGAGAAGAGGAGGAGCCCAGAGTCCTGTTTTTCACCCATCTTCTTCAATTTTTCAGTCAAAGGTTGTCAAACTGGGTGGGTCTAACAGGGTCACCCACAGCTCAAATATCAGCCGATTCAGCAGGAACCAGATAAGATTTAACTAGTGTATATGGGTAGCCTTAGTCAATTCTACATGTTAGTAGTGTAGCTTACGCCCTAGTGTGCCATGTATTCTATCTGTTAGCAATCGATTCTTACTTTTAGAAATCTAAGAGGAGCTCCAGTCGTTTTTGTGTTTATTAAAAGTCAGCCGCTACAAAAAGTGCAGCTTCTGATTTAATAAACACACACTCGCCTGTCCCATGATCCAGCGATGTGCTCACCCGAGCTGTCGCTTCTCTCCCTCTCCCCGGCATTTCAACTGTGGGCACCTGACTGTGACAGCTTGTGGCTTCACAGCCGGGTGCGCACTGCACATGCGTGAGTTGCTCTGTGCCTGCTGAATGGTCTGGCAGTCTTCTGGTATCTGTGACGTGTCCCAGAGGATTGCAGGGAGGAAAATAACGAACATATTATACTTACCTGCTCTGTGTAATGGTTTTGCACAGAGCAGCCCAGATCCTCCTCTTTCTGGGTCCCTCTTTGATGCTTCTGGCCCCTCCCTCCTGTTGAGTGCCCCCACAGCAAGCAGCTGGCTATGGGGTCACCCGAGCCGGGCCACAGCTCCCTGTGTCCATTCAGAGATAGAGCCGCAGCCCAGCTCCACCCCCTTTCTCTCTTCATTGGCTGTCTGACTGTGACAGGAGCGGGAGCCAATGGCGCCGCACTGCTGTCTCAGCCAATGAGGAGGGGGGTCCCGGGCAGCCGAGACATTCCTGGATCTAGATGGGCTCAGGTAAGTATTAGGGAGGTTGTTGCACACTGAAGGATTTTTTTCTTAATGCATACTGCCTTCTGCCTTTACAACCCCTTTTAGCTCGGATCATAGTTGAGCTGAGCGGAAGGGGGAGTGGGTACCTGTCAAAACTAGGTATCTCCCCCCCCAAAAAAAAACATGACATGCCAAATGATATAGGGGAGGGAGTGCTTAAAGGGGAACTTCCCCTTTTGGGTGGAGCTCCACGTTAACTGCTTGGGACTTTTGTATCATGATTGTAACTCGAAACAGCTGTTGCACTTTGGAGGGTCAAATAAATTTGCATAGATTGAGTAATTGAAATTGTAATGAAACTAGCCTGCATGCAGACAAACTGTATCTCTTGATTTTTAATATTAAACACTAAGTAATCCTTTAAATAAATACAAAGTAATATAAAACACACATGACAATATTATGTTGTAATATTTATACTTTTGGAGAGTTTTTAGAGCTGTTCTTGCCAAATGCTGAACTCTTGAATTTGTAAAAAATGACTAATAAGACAGGTGGGTCATCTCATTCTTTTCATACAAGCCAAGAGGAACATCTTGAACACAAAATCCCATAGAATGCCTTCAGCAGGAAGAATGTTCAGATGCATAGTGCAGTATAGTTGCAATTTCTGTTTTTTTGTGGAAAAGTGCTAATTTCTTCAAGTTTCCCAACCAATTTTAACCTCTTTTGCTGTATTTTAACAAAATGTGTCACATGTATATAGAGCAGCCTTTCTCAACTGGGTCAGGAGGGGTGCCAAGGCGTGTTGTTCAGATTGAGCTCCTGCGCCGACCTGTACATAGGCACAGCAGGAGCTTGGTCAGGAAAGTGAAGGTATTTTCTCGACCGTGTATGCATGTATGTTATTTTAAGTTTGACTCCTAATCTTTATTTATTTTATTTATTTAAGTTACTTATATAGCGCCGTCAATTTACGCAGCGCTTTACATATATATTGTACATTCACATCAGTCCCTAACCCTCAAGGAGCTTACAATATAAGGTCCCTAACTCACGTTCATACATAATAGGGACAATTTAGACAGAATCCAATTAACCTACCAGCATGTCTTTGGAGTGTGGGAGGAAACCGGAGTACCCAGAGGAAACCCACGCAGGCACAGGGAGAACATGGAAACTCCAGGCAGGTAGTGTCGTGGTTGGGATTCGAACCAGCGACCCTTCTTACTGCTAGGTGAAAGTGCTATCCACTACACCACTGTGCCGTCCTGTATGATCAGAATTTCTTTTTTGGGGATTGCTTTTCAGAGGCATTTGACAGGTGGTGAAGAGGCAATATCTCACCTTCGCAACCCCTTTTTTAACCCCCTAAATGCAGCATCACTGTGCAATGCATGCTGATGCGAGTTGGTTGTAGCTCCATTCAGTTGGGGGTATACTTCCAGCCGTGGCCACACAACCCTGGCTGCTACAGAGGGGGAACAGTTGGGAGTGGTTTTACAGCACGCCCCCCCCCCAAAAAAAAAACATCGTGTGTAAACGACCCCTTGGACCACACCCAAAACACACTCCGTTTGCCAATGCCAGCATGTAACCAATCAATCGCTCTGATCCATCAGAATTTCTAAGGAAAGACCAGGAAGAAAAGTGGGATTTTAAAATACCCAGACCAAGTCACCGACTATGTGACAGCTTATCGCCCACGGAGGTCACCTTCTCATTTTTTTACACTTTAAATAGTCAACAATTTCAAAATGAGCCAGGAGCTTCAAGTTCCAGGTTTCAGGAAAGTGAGCGTCCAGCCCATAGGAGATTGCTCCTGAGCTAATCAGATGAGTAATTGTGTTCTGTAGGAGTAATAAAGAATGAGTTTAAGGTGCTTGTGATGGTGTGGAGAGAGAAAAGTAGGCTAAAGAAAAAAGTGTGGTGAAGACAGTCAAGCAAAAGGTTTACAAAGTGGGTAGTAGGTGGTGTGGAAAGACTTTACCCACTTTGTACACCTTGGTGTAGAAAGACTAGTCTAGTGTGGGGAAAAGGTAGTATGAGCAATTGTGAGCAGAAGCTAAATAGTAAATAGGTTCAAGGTGTTGGTATGGAAGTGTTGTTCAAAAGTGGATATTTGAAGGCCTTCATTTAGTTAGGGGGAGAGTGGATTTATCTCAAAATTATTTCATAGTTTGAAACTGGGTTTACACCTCCAACAGATGCGTCTCGCAGCAGAGGTCCGGTGCATCCATGTTCTCCATTTCAGGGACAGATCGGGGCAGAATTTTTGCCTGAATTCAGCCCTGAAACAGAGCCCAAGATGCACAGCACTCCTGTACAAGCCACTCCTCAACAGAGATATGTGAACCAGCTCCATAGAGAGCCAGTCACAATCTCCTGTCATGCGAATTGGATGCATCTAATTCGCATAGGTGTGAACCCAGCCTAATGGCCCATACACACGATCCGAATATCGTATGAAAACAGTCGTCCGAGGAAGGATCGTACGATATTCGGATCGTGTGTACACTACTTTCGACGGTAGACCACGACCGTTCATCCGATATTATGCGATCGGACATACACGAAAATTTTCCTTTGTACGATTCCAGATCGTACGATTTTCATTTAGTCAGTATAGTTGTCATCCGAAAATACAATACAAATACATTACCACACATGACATCACTTCCGATTTTTTTTGTCTGACGTACGAAAATTTTCGTGACTTTATTTAGCTATTCAGTTTCTACTTGCGACTATTAAGCGAGAACGGTCGTACGATATTTGGAACGTGTGTACCAAGCACCTTAAGTTTTGTGGCGTTTAATAACAATTTTATGTGCATTTATGTTGTGGTTCTGTTGAAGTTATTATGGATTTTACATTTTGCTTTTAAATCAAGGGCTTTCGTAACTATTTGCTATAAACACAATATAAAATATATACGTAAGCTCAATTTATAGCAGTGTTTTAGTTTCGGCTTGACATTTATAGGTCCTTTGGGCTTTGCATGCGAGACTCAAGTGAAAAAGTTTGACAATCGCTTCAGCTTATACTTGTTGTTTTTTGTGGGTTGTGTTTTTTGTTTTTTTTTTGTTTTTGTTTTGTTTTGTTTTTTAATTCTTTTTAGTTTGTGGTGTGGCAGATTGAATAACTAAATAACTTCAATTGTTTTCATTGGGAAAAGCTTCAAAACTTTCTAGTTCTTCCTAAAGATAAACTTTGGGTAGGTTTAAAGAAAAAAAGACTTCACCGGTAGTCATTCCACTTAAGATATTCAGGATAGTTAATGCCATTTTTCGTGAATTGATATGGAAGAACTGCCCACCTAGGATAAAACTAGAAAATTTACAACGCCCTAAAGATGAAGGTGGCCTTGCATTACCGAATCCATGGCTTTATTATTTGTCCTCGCAAATGCAACATTTGATAGGTACCATGGCCATGGAGGGGGAGTCTACAGCCAGAACCCCTAGCGCTTCAGAGTATATAATGCTACACACGGTAGGGGGTAAATCAGTTCCCACGGCTTTAGAGGCCTCAGCTTTTAGCAAACCTCAGAAATGTAGAAATATGGAATAAAACTAAGTATATTCAGGAGGCGACAGGTATTAGTGAATACAGTCCTATATGGGGAAATGAATCCTATCCAGAACTTGTTAAATTACAACATGCGGAGAGGTGGAAGAGGTTTGGCATTCTTTACTTAAAGCAAATCATAAGTGAGGGAAAATTGCGTTCCTTTGACAATTTGAGTGACCTATATAGAATTCCGGCCTCCATGCTTTTTTATTATATGCAACTTAGGCATGCATTTGAAGCACAGTCAAAAACCTCTGACTGGCGCACTAATTCAAACCCGCTGGTTGATCTGCTTAAGGGGGCGGAGACCTCTAAAGGATTCATTTCCCAGAGCTATGGCACCTTACTTCACAAATACCTTCTAAAACACCCTTTGACAGTGAAAGGAAAATGGGAGCTGGATGTTGGGCCTTTGGATGAAGATCAATGGGAGGAGGTCATGCAGTCAGTTTTCATATGCTCACTGAATGTAATGCAAAGACTAACGCAATTATATACACTCTTGAGAACCTATTATACACCTCATAGGCTACATAATATGGGACTTCTTTCCACTCCAACCTGTACTAGATGTAAGAGAGATCATGGAGATTTAATACATATGTTGTGGAGATGTCCCAGATTACATGTGTACTGGAAGGGGTGGTGGACACGCTGGGCGCAGTGTTTGGGGTCTCAATCCCGTTGGACCCCAGACACTGTATTCTGAATGTGTTAGATGAACTGGAGTGGGAACCTCATGTTAGAGAAGCTCTATCTAGAGCCCTTTTTGTGGCCCGTAAGTTAATCATGATACACTGGAAATCTGAAACGCCCCCCTCAGTCAAGGAATGGATTACTGCTCTAGGCAATCTATTGAGAATGGAGAAAATTATATACCAACATAGGGGATGTGCAAGGAAATTTGAGAAACTCTGGGATCCTTGGCTAGGCACTCCTGGGCTTGCCCCGGAGGACCTGGTCATGGATAGATTATTGCGCTTTAATAATGGCTGATGGTATTGTGTACCCTGCATTAGACTTGGATGGAGCTCGTGATACGGTTGGTTACAGACAGAGGGATGGAATTTGGAAAGATGCAGATGCTGTAATTTTGATTCTTTTTATACTCTTTTAACAGTGGGAATTGTATTACATTATTGTATAGGCTTGATTATATTTCTGGAACTACGTCTGTTTATGCTATTATGAATAATGTAATTGTGGTCTTCTTGGACTGTATGTACTTGTTTTTCAATAAAATCTTTTTCTTGGATAAAAAAAAAAAGAAAAAAAGACAAAATTAATATTTTTTTTAAAACTATTGTTTGAGGGAAGATGGATTCAAGTTATTTTTTTTATAGTGTGTGTGTCCCGCTAGAGAAATCTCTTCAATGTGAATGGGATTCCCATCTCATTCCCATGAGAATTGTCCCTGAAAAAGATATTCTCCTTGGAAGTTATTTTGTCACCTCTTGCTCTGGTTACAACTTAACATTTTCGGATTTTCCCACACTTTGTCGTTTGTTGACTTTGGTTATGAGATCATGTACAATGGTTTATGGTGGGGATCACACACATCAATAGAAACTTGACAATGGATCCAACCTATCCCTACTCTAAATCTAAACTTAAAAAAATGTAAAGGATTTAAAAAAAAAATTTTAATGTCGTCTTCTCACTTCTGCATTGTGAAAATAATATGCAATTTAAATTTCATCCCAATGCATCTAACACCCATGCATTTTAGTGCATCACAGTAAATAGGTGGGAACCATGTGTCAGGGTGGATTTGATTTAAATCAACTTGATTCAAATCATAATTTTTTAAGAGCAAAGGTCATCTCTGTCCCGCAGCAGCTCCTCCTCTGACCGGCCTTTGACTCACCGACGGTTCCATTCACTTTAAAGGGACGGCTGGTGATGCGGCAGTGACACAACAAGGTGAGGGATGTGGCGGCAGCAGATGAGTGGATGCCCACTAACGGGCGCTACCTTGATGGATCTGAATTGACAGGTGCTCTTTAAATGTAAGGACTTATTCTTGCTGGTAGTTAGAATCTTTAATATTAGCAAACAAAATGAAGGTTTCCTATTCAGAATAATAAGCTGTCAGGTTAGGAAAACATTGCTATCAGAACTTATTCAATCATACAGTTTGTAGTGTACATAAATTTCCAAAACAATGGGATAAAGGAATATTCCCGAACTTTGTTTTATCTCATGGTTACTGTGAAATTGTGTGAATACATCAATGCAGTGCATGTTATCTCAGCTTGCAGAGCTTGGATTCATTGAATAAGTTTAACAAAAATGTAAATATTGCAGAAAATACAGCTTCACGCTACATAACTAAGCTCCATTTTATGCTGACTAAACTACCGTATTTATCGGCGTATAACACGCACTTTTTTCCCCTTAAAATCAGGGGAAAATCGCAGGTGCGTGTTATACGCCGATCCCCTGCGATCCCGAGCTGTCACATCTTCAAAATCGCCGACCGCGATTTGAAAATGGCGCCACCGGCGCCGAAATACACAGAGCCGGTCCTCGGCTCTTCCCGGCGGCTCGGATAGCTCCGCTCGGGACTACGAGTGGAGCCGAAAGTGAACGAGAGCCGCCGGGAAGAGCCGAGGACCGGCTCTGTGTATTTCGGCGCCGGTGGCGCCATTTTCAAATCGCGGTCGGTGATTTTGAAGCCCAGGATGGCAGGGATAGAGGATCGAAGGCTGCACTGGAGCAAGGCTGAACTGGGGCAAGGCTGCACTGAGAAGGCTGCAATGATGGGCATTTAAATGTAAGTTTTTTTCCCTTTAACTTCCCTCCTAAAAGTTTATTTTTCCTTAAAATTCCCTCCTAAATTGGGGTGCGTGTTATACGCCGATAAATACGGTAAATTATTGATGTATCTTGAATAGAAAACTATCTTTAGATACATTTTTCCTCCAAAACCATTTTATTAATAAAAAAAAAAATGTAATTGTTGATTTATATCCACCCTGCCATGTGTGCATTGTAGTGTGTTGCAGTGGTAACCCATCTAAAATGAACAGTCTGCCTTAACACACTATACTTTATACATGCAAAATAACAGTAAAAAGGGTATCTAATCTAAAAACAAAAGTTAAAATATTTCATCATACCAGTCTTTAGATCAGTGGCGGCCCATCCATAGGGGGTGCCTGGGCACCGCCCCCCCTCCAGGCAGCCACAAAAAAAAAAAAAAAAATATTACTGGCCCTTTAAAAAAAAAATGAAAAAAAAAAAAAAAAAAGGTCCTTAAGTGCACTGTGTTCGGACACTGGACACAATGCAACGCTGGACACAGTGCACTTATGGGAGGTGTCACGTCTATGCAATCAGGAGATTGCAGACGTGCGGCGTTTTCTAAAGTGCCGAGTAGCTTCCGCCCGGCCATAGTAATATATACTACAGGCGCTGGGCGGAAGCTACTCTGTGCTTCAGATTTGATTGACATCTGACCTGAGTTAGATGTCCCTTCCTGTTTCTTTCTCCCATTGCGCCTGAGAGCGGAAACAGGAAGTATGCTGCTCCATCGCCACTGCCAGTGTGAAGGAGACACCACAGGAGAGGAGACAGCAAGGTAAGTACCGCTGTGTGGAGAACGGGACGGGGGGGGGGTTGAAGTGACAGAGGCTGCATTCAATGGGACACAGGCATGCTGCATTGGGGGGGGGCGCAGAGGCTGCATTTGGGGGGGACAGAGGCTGCATTTGGGGGGGACAGAGGCTGCATTTGGGGGGGACAGAGGCTGTATTTTGGGGATACAGAGGCTGCATTTGGGGGGGTACAGAGGCTGCATTTGGGGGGGTACAGAGGCTGCATTTGAGGGGGACAGAGGCTGTATTTGGAGGCTGTATTTTGGGGGTACAGAGGCTGCATGGGGGGGGTACAGGGGCTGCATTGGGGGGGTACAGAGGCTGCATTTGGGGGTGTACAGAGGCTGCGTTTGGGGGGGAGGACAGAGTCTGCATTTGGTGGGGGCAGAGGCTGCAATTTGGGGGGGGCAGAGTCTGCATTGGGGGGGACAGAGGCTGTATTTTGGGGATACAGAGGCTGCATTTAGGGGGGTACAGAGGCTGCATTTGGGGGGGACAGAGGCTGTATTTGGAGGCTGTATTTTGGGGATACAGAGGCTGCATTTGGGGGGTACAGAGGCTGCATTTGGGGGGGTACAGAGGCTGCATTTGGGGGGGTACAGAGGCTGCATTTGGGGGGGGTACAGAGGCTGCATTTGGGGGGGCAGAGGCTGCAATTTGGGGGGGGGGCAGAGTCTGCATTGGGGGGACAGAGTCTGCAATTGGGGGGGGGCAGAGGCTGCATTGGGGGGGGCATAGGCTGCATTTGGGGGGGAGACAGAGGCTGCATTTGGGGGGGGACAGAGGCTGCATTTGGGGGGGGGAGTACAGAGGCTGCATTTGGGGGAGGACAGAGGCTGCATTATTGGGGGGGGGTGGAACAGAGGCTGCATTTAATGGGACACAGGCATGCTGCATTTGGGGGGGGCAGAGGCTTCCTTTGGGGGTGGGGACAGAGGCTGCAATGGGGGGGGGGAGAGGCTGCATTTAATGGGAGACAGTCATGCTGCATTTGGGGGGGAGCAGAGGCTGCATTTGGGGGGGGACAGAGGCTGCATTTGGGGGGGGACAGAGGCTGCATTTGAGGGGGGACTGAGGCTGTATTTGGGGGGACAGAGGCTGCATTTTATGTGACAGAGGCTGCATGTAAGGACAGACTCTGCTGGGGATGCCTGATGGCATCTGGTGGCAGGCGACGTGGCTAGTGACACGCTCAGGGCTCCCACTGATTCTGCATTATGGTGAGTTGAATGATTTAATTTTATAATACAATGTAATAATAGAAATAATGTGCTTCAATCATCCTGACACCATAACAACCATGGTGCCGGGATGATTGGAGTGCTAACACCAGGTGTTTGGAGTGTCTTTATCTGCTGATTGTTAAACTTTCTAGAATACACATATTTCTATTGTTGTGTAGGATCTGGGCCTGCTGTCCCTCCATCCCTCTCCCTCCATCCCTCGTTCATCTCAGACGCTAACCACACCATCTTAGAGCCACGCCCACTATCTTGCTGAAACCACGCCCATTTTCACCAAGTGGGAGGGGTCAAAAAGGAAGGGGGGGGGGTCTTGCGCCCCCCCCATCCTAAAACTTCACCAGCCGTCACTGCTTTAGATGTTATCGAAGTTCTTTATTTCAGGGTATGTACATTTTCTGTAGTCTGTAACTGCTTGTGCACAGAACTGTTATCTCAATGAACGTTATCTTTGGCAATCTCCTGTAAATTGCAAAAAGCCTTCCCCATGTAATGGAAATGAGAAGGAGGAGTTTGTAGTCCACATGAAGAGAGCAGCCTAGAGTGACAACGTTTCTCCTTGATAGGTACAGTGCAGTCAGTGTTTTCACTCCAGGGCATAAATTGTGTAACTGGTAGGATCATCAGGTGTGAATAAGTGGAAAAAATGCTAAAATAGGTAATGAATGCAGTCACCACATCCAAGTGCTGGTAAACTGCAAGATATTAAATGTTTATTTTTGGATTTGGATACGCTTTGATGTATGGTAACTCACCACAACACAGCGGTCAGGTGCGAAGTGGGTCTAAATTAATTTTTTTAAATGCAAGCAGTGCAAGTACCTGAATTTAACCAGATTTTAGCAGAGCACAGACTACGAAAGGGTGAAGCTGCACAAGGTACCATTCAGCTCAAGGCACAAGAAACATGCTGATAAGAGGAGAGAAGACAATTTAGTTCTAGTTTGCTGCTTATCCTTAACTGTCTAGTCACAGTAGACTCTGCAAAGAATCGGATGCGAATTGAGCTGGAATGCGGTTTCTCGCACTGCTCCTGTGTGAACCCAGGGTTGTCATAGTGACTTTAGCCTGGGTTCACACAGGAGCGGCATGCGATTTGGACAGGTATTGCACTGCATTCCTGTTCAAATCGCATGCCATTCTTTGCAGTGCCTTTTTGAACCCATTTATTTTGTATTGGCTCAAATCGCACCGCTAAGTTATCGGTCCCCAGTATGAGCGAGTACTTAACCAAAAGTATTGGTACTCGACAATAAAAATCCCAGGTATTGGTGCAACCCTACCTTAAAGTATGTGCTGTTAACCAAAATGCATGTAGGAAGGAATTCTCACAGGGATGCTTTTGCTTGTATTAGTTTGCAGTGTCAGTGTAGAGAAGATAAGAAGCAAGAAACCTTGTTTAAAAGAGTATCTAAATCTAAAAACAAAGATTGTGAACTGAACTCCAGGAAAAATCCAAATTACCCATCGGGGCTCTTCCTGCACTGCAAGGGTTGAATGCTTAGTTTTGTCTCGGGTACCATTAACCACTCCTGGACCGCCGAATGCCGATATATGTCCTTATTTTGAAGGAGGATATCGTTGTTATGGCAGCAGCTAGCTGCTATAACCCCGATATCCTCTTGTTCGGCCAGCGGTTCGCTACGAGATAAAAGTGGTTTCTGCGGCGGATTCGCCACAAGATCACTTTTATCGGCGGCCCCCCTCCGCTTACCGGTGCCCTCCGCCGCTTACCGGAGCCGTCTGTAGCGGTCGGGTCCTCTCTGTGGCTGGGCATGGAGGGTAAGTGAGGGAAAGATGGCCCCCACCCGTCTCCATGATATTGCAGGGCGGAAGCCACGTCAAAACAACACTTCCGACCATAGCTCTTAAAAGGCCATTTTTTTAATCTTTTTTTTAACTGACGGGTGTTTTTTTTTTTTTTTTTTTATTGAATTTTAATGTAAATATGAGATCTGAGGTCTTTTTGACCCCAAATCTCATATTTAAGAGGTCCTGTCATGCTTTTTTTTCTATTACAAGGGATATTTACATTCCTTGTAATAGGAATAAAAGTGACACAATTTTATTTATTTTTTTTAAAAACAGTGTAAAAAATAAAGCCCGGTTCACACAGGGACGGCACGACTTGCAGGTCGCCTCAGCGAGGCGACCTGCAAACGACTGCCCGGGGGACTTGCAAAACGACTTCTGTATAGAAGTCTATGCAAGTCGCCCCCAAAGTAATACAGGAACCTTTTTCTAAGTCGGAGCGACTTGCGTCGCTCCGATTAGAACGGTTCCATAGCACAGAACGGGAGGCGACTTGTCAGGCGACTAGGTCGCCTGACAAGTCGCCCCAGTGTGAACCGAGCCTAAAAGGTAAAATATAAATAATACATTTTTTTTTTTTTTTAAGCGCGTCCCGTCCCCCTGAGCTCGCATGCAGAAGCGAACACATACGTGAGTAGCGCCCGCATATGAAACCGGTGTTCAAACCACACATGTGAGCTATCACTGTGATCGGTAGAGCGAGAGTAGATCTAGCCCTAGACCTCCTCTGTAACCAAAACATGCAACCTGTAGAATTTTTTTAAACGTCTCCTATGGAGATTTTTAAGGGTAAAAGCTTGTCACCATTCCACGAGCGGGTGCAATTTTGAAGCATGACATGTTGGCTATCAATTTACTCGGCGTAACATTATCTTTCACAAAAAAACAAAACAAAATAAAAAAACAAAAAACAAAATTGGGATAACCTTACTGTTGTCTTATTTTTTAATTCAAAAAAGTGTATTTTTTTCCAAAAAAGTGCACTTGTAAGATCGCTGTGGAAATACGGTGTCACAGAAAGTATTGCAACGACCGCCATTTTATTCTCTAGGGTGTTAGAAAATAACATGTATAATGTTTTTCGGGGGTTCTAAGTAATTTTCTAGCAAAAAAAAAGTTTTTAACTTGTAAACAACACTCAACATCTAAAAAAGAGGCTCGGTCCTTAAGTGGTTAAAAAGCAGTTTCACTTACCTTATCCCCCCATCCCATTCACAAAAACACCCATTCACTACAATTCCTGTGGCATTATGGGAATTGTAGTTTCTCATAGTTGAAATGCATGGAAGAGCAGATGTGTATCCATCTCCATTATACCTCCCAGTGCCCAGACAGAGCCATGACATCACTGATTGTTCATCAGAGTTTTCAGCTAAATGGTAGAGTTTTGTTAAAAATGATTAGCAGAAATAATGTACACAAATGTGACGCCAGTGATTGGTTATTTTAACTTGCATCCCGGAGTTCTATAAGGTGTTTTTCTAGTGGGTCATTTCAAAGATTGGTCACATGCATGCATACATATGCAACAATGTCCAATTAGGAAAGTATGTATATGTTTTCCTTTAATGCCCCGGAGTCAGCAGATGTAGCTAGGAAAATCTCGCACCGGTTTCAGTTCCATGTGATGGATCTGATTGTGATGAGTCCCAGATGCCTGCTGGGAAACATTCAGAAGAGGCTTGTAAAGGTCAGAGGCCTGCAGAATATTACAGAGTATGTGTCTGCTGGAGCCTGCAACCATTGCAATACCGCAGAGCTCCGCCATATCATTCTACAATAACACAAGTGTTGGTTGCAAAATAACATGACTGCCCTCTGTGGGAGACCAGGGATGTTCTGAGGATTTAGTCAATTCATCTCATGTTCATACTGTGAGCAGTAACCTCTGCCTTTTATTAGGTGCACATGACACAAATGTCTACTGCAGATTACCTTTCCCGTTCCCCCCAGTCTTGGTGTTTGCTTAAACACATTGGGGTTGATTTATTAAAGGAAAATAGACTGTGCACTTTGCAAGTTCAGTTGCACAAGGGCATTTGCTCCAGAGCTTGGTAAATGAGGGCAAGCTCTGCTGACCTCCATCATCCAATCATGTGCAAGCAAAAATTTTGTTTATTTTTTTTATTTTTATTATTTTGTTTTTTTCCTTGCATGTGATTGGGGGTATTATTTGCAAAGTGAATCTTCACCTTATTTATGAAGCAAATGCCCTCGCAAAGTGCAACTGCATTTTGCAAAGTGTGCAGTCTATTTGCCTTTAGTAAATCAACCTCATTGTGTAGACTGATCAGGATTTAGCATTGAAACATTATTCACTAGATTCACAGAATGTGTTTTCAATGCCAGTGTTCTGGTTTACCAGGCCTATATTTGATTTTTTTTTTTTTTTATGATGATAAATATACATGTGATTCTATATAACTGCAAACTAAAGTCTGCTATTGCTTTCTAATAGAATCCTATCCTAAGTTACTCCCTGAATTCCACTTATAGAAGGGTCGCCAGAGCTTACCAGAAAATACCATGAAAGAATAAGCTATAAACTTTTTAAACCAGGGGTAGGCAACCTTCGAGAGACGGAGATCTACTTGAACACTCATAAAGTCAAAGATCACCGGGCACAGTGTCTCCCTCCCAATAGCCCCCCCCCCCAAAAAAAAGACAGTATGACGACTGACTTTTTATTTTTTTTTGGTAAAATATTTTACTTAGAACAAAAATAAGTATTTCAAGAGAGTACAGGGTTTACCAGTGCATTACACTCAGAATGCAGGGATCAGGAGTGGGCTGTGCTCAGAATGCAAGGTTCAGGAGTGCGTTGCGGCCAGAATGCAGGGTTTAGGGGTGCGTTGCGCTCAGTATGCAGACTTTTCATATTAGCAAGCCGGTTATTGCTTGCTTAGGACCACCCTGTTTCCTAAAAACCAATCACCAGCGGTTTAACATAAAAAAAAAAGTTCATTTGGCCAGCTCTTCCTTCCGCTCTCCATCCTGAGCTGTGCTTCCTCCTGGTCTCCACTGATCAGCGGAGGAGGATGGAGGTGGGAGGAAGCGAGAGAGACTGGGACACCGCTGTGCTCATAAGTTTACACACCCTAGCAGAATTTATGATTTCTTTGCCATTTTTCAGAGAATATGAATGATAACACAACCTTTCTTTTACTCATGGTTAGTGTTTGGCTGAAGCCATTTATTATCAAGCAACTGTGTTTTTTTTAAATCATAATGGCAGCAGAAACTACCCAAATGACCCTGATTAAAAGTTTACATACCTCCATTCTTAATACCCTGTATTGGCCCCCTTAACATCAATGAGAGCTTGAAGTCTTTTGTGGTATTTGTGGATGAGGCTCTTTATCTTCTCAGATGTTAAAGCTGCCCATTCCTCATGGCAAAAAGCCTCCAGTTCCTGTAAATTCCTGGGCTGTCTTGCATGAACTGTACATTTGAGATCTCCCCAGAGTACCTCAATAATATTGAAGTCAGTAGACTGAGATGGCCACTCCAGAACCTTCACTTTATTCTGCTGTAGCCAATGACAGGTCGACTTGACCTTAAGTTTTGGATAATTGTCATGTTGGAATGTTAGCTTCCCGGCTGATGAATGCAAATGTTCCTCCAGTATTTTTTGATAACATACTGCATTCATCTTGCCAACAATTTTGACCAAATTTCCTGTGCCTTTTGTAGCTCACACATCCCCAAAACATCAGCGATCTACCTCCGTACCTTTCTTCATAGGCCTTGTTGTCTCCTCTCCCAATGTAGTGTTTATGGTTGTGGCCAAAAAGCTCAAATTTGGTCTCATCACTCCAAATAACTTTGTGCCAGAAGGTTTAAGGCTTGTTTCTGTGCTGTTTGGCGTATTGTAAGTGGGATACTTTGTGGCATTTGCGTAGTAATGGCTTTCTTCTGGCGAATCGACCATGCAGCCCATTTTTCTTCAAGTGCCTCCTTATTGTGCATCTTGAAACGGCCACACCACATGTTTTCAGAGAGTCCTGTATTTCACCGGAAGTTATTCGTGGGTTTTTCTTTGCATCCCAAACAATTTTCCTGGCAGTTGTGGCTGAAATTTTAGTTGGTCTACCTGACCGTGGTTTGGATTCAACAGAACCCCTCATTTTCCACTGCTTGATTAGAGTTTGAACATTGATGATTGGCATTCTCAATTCCTTGGATATCTGTTTAAATCCCTTTCCTATTTTAGACAGTTCAACTACCTTTTCCCGCAGATCCTTTGACAATTCTTCTGCTTCACCCATGACTCATAATCCAGAAACATCAGTGCAGCACTGGATGAAAGATTTAAGGGTCTGTCAGGAGTCCAGAAATGCATTGACCATATATATATATATATATATATATATATATATATATATATATATATATATATATATATATATATATATATATATATATATATATATATATATATATATACATACACACACACTAATTACAAGCAAACAGATCACAGATGAAGATGGTTATCTTTAATAGCTATTCAAACCCCTTTGTGTCAACTTGTGTGCATGTTATCAAGCCAAAATCACCTGGGTATGTAAACTTTTGATCAGGGTCATTTGGGTAGTTTCTGTTGTGATTATGATTTAAAAAGAGCAAACACAGTTGATTGATAATAAATGGCTTCAGCCAAGCGCTAACCATGAGTGAAAAATGTTTGTGTTATCATTCATATTCTCTGAAAAATGGCCAAGAAATCATAAATTCTGGCGGGGTGTGTAAACTTATGTGCACAACTGTAGATGGCGCAGCGTAGAAGACTGGAGGCTGGGAGGGGAGATGAGGACCAGCACATAGAAGGCGGGATTCGGCAGCGCAGGAACCTGTTCATGGTCTACCTGTCACCTGCCTGCGGTCGAAAGGCAGACCCCGTTTGAAGGGTTGCCGACCCCTGCTTTAAACCTTTAAAATGAGTACAGATGGATCGAAATTTGGCCGGTTCAGCAAGAACCAGCAAAATCTGTGTGTGACCCTCTCTTTCAATAGAAGTCAACCTCTGTTGAATGACCACCCTGGAAAACTTTCTTTCAACCAGCGGTTTCAGACAATCATCAGTGTATTCTGACAGCAGGGGCATTCCACTGTCAGAATACAATGGCACAGCAAGGGAGGATTCTTCCTAGCTGAACAAAAGTATCGTGCCTGCCTAGCTTAACTCCAGGTTTCATTTTGCTTTAAACTGTTTCTAATACTAATACATAAACTGTAGCATCAACTACATACAGTATACAGCACTGTGTTTCGGCAGCAGAGTGGAGACTTCCTGTCCTGTTTCCGAAGCAAAATTGAGTTGGGATGAGCTCTGCTCAGCCATTTACAGGAAGCATTTGTAAATGAATTCAAGGCTTCCTCTGATTGGCAGCAGTGAAGAGGCAGGTGGATGATATCATGATCTGCACCTCAGCCAATCAGAGTAGAGCTGAGCGCTGCTTAGCAAGGCTTACCTCTATCTTGTTCCCGGAATCGGATGGGTAGTCCCTGTACTGCAGCCAAAACACAGCACTGTATACTGTTGGTAGCTGATGCTATACAGTTTATACAGCGCTGACAGGGAGTGCTTTTCTTAGCAATGGAAACACCCAGTTTGGCCCAAATAAACAAGTGAAATGAAACTTCAGCTAGGCTTTAAAGCTTAACTCCACATGGGAAAACGCAGCTGTCTGCAATAGTAGCCGCCAGAGCTGTCCACTGCAGTACCTCTTTTTCACCACAAGATGTCTTTAGTTTTCTAGATTGAATGGTGCCCAGCTTTAGCTAACCTGGGGCACTGAGGAGATACTGTGAGTGCACTTGGTATGTATTGATGTAGAGAGCAGCATTGGCATCATCACATCAGTGCTGTTTTCTGCAAGGTGCATCCTTCTACAGTTCCAATGCAGTGATGACAGTGAAGTGAATAACTCCAGAATGACTGCCCTGGGACCAGTATACAGTTTGAGATTTGTAAAATGATAGCTCCTTGCTCAGGCGCTTTACTTCCTATTACTAAGGTTTTTTCCCCTGCCAAAGATTTTCGATAAAGACAAACACTGTATCTGAGCACCACAAACCAAAAACACTATTTAAAGTGATTTTAAAATCTAGTTTGTTTTTTTGGTTTCAAATAACAAACATGTTATACTTACCTGCTCTGTATAGTGGTTTTGCACAGTCCCCATCCTCCTCTTCTCGGCTCCCTTCTTCTGTGCTTCTGGCCCCCATTTTGAGTGCCTCCCTCCTGTTGAGTGCCCCCACAGCAAGCAGCTTGCAATGGGGGCACCCGAGCCAAGCCACAGCTCTGTGGGTCCATTCAGACACTGAGCCATGGCCTGGCCTGACCCTCTTTCTCTCCTCATTGGCTGTCTGACTTTGACAGCAGCAGGAGCAAATGGCGCCGTACTGCTGTCTCAGTCAATGAGGAGGGGTGTCCCAGACAGCCGAGGCACTCCTACAACATCGCTGGATCTAAAGGGGGCTCAGTTGAGTATTAGGGGGGCTGAGAGGGGCTGCTGCACACAGAAAGCTTTTTAACTTAATGCATAGAATGCATTAAAATAAAAAACCTTCTGCCTTTACAATCACTTGGATTAATTTTTTAATTCTCAAACCAAACTCACCCATCCATCCATGTCTCCATGTTTTATTTTGCTGAGGAATCACTTAGAAAAACACCATCCTAGCATTTCTGGCTGTGACTAATGTTAGCAGCATAAAGATTCAAAATAGTCAATGTTGATTGAGAGAGTGAAGTTCCACTTTAACTAAGGAAAATTTACTGCACTCTAATGTGGCCAGAAACAAAATGGTTCAGTAATTTATAACTAGGGACCAGTGCCTCTTTTAGATGTTTCACAGGAGGAGGTGTCATGGCTGACTTCAGTGTTTTTTTGAACAATGTTAGAGTGAGTCTGTCCTAAGTTTGTCTTCATTAACATACAGTGCAAGAAGCCCGCCTCTACACCTTTAACTCTGTTAACCATTTGACCGCCAAGCCAATTCTGACACTTCTCACATACATGTAAAAATCAGCATTTATTTGCTAGAAAATTACTTAGAACCCCCAAATATTATATATATTTTTAAAGCAGAGACCCTGGAACATAAAGCGGTGGTTGTTGAAATTTTTTATTTTGCACAATATTGCCTCAGGCAATTTTAAAACACACATTTTTAAGAAAAAGTACACTTTAATGAATTTTAGTGCATTCAAACACAATATAGTACCCCATGTTTTGGTGAAATATAAAAGATGATGTTACATCAAGTAAATGGATACCTAACATGTCACGCTTTAAAATTGCATACACCCGTGGAATGGCGACAAACTACAGTACCTAAAATTCTCCATAGGCAACGCTTTAAAAGTCTTTACAGGTTACCAATTTAGAGTTGCATAGGAGGTCTGGTGCTAGAATTATTGCTCTTTAATGTTCACAGTGATACCTCACATGTGTGGTGTGATCCTTGTTTACATATGTGTGCAGGACTTATGTATGTGTTTGCATTTGCGCATCAGCATGGGGGGAACATTTTTACATTTTTTTTTTTTAATTAACTTCATTACTATCACAAGGGATGAATAACCTCCCTTATGATAGCATGGGCTGTGACAGGTCCTCTTCATGGAGAGATCTGGGGTCCATTAGACCTAAAATCTCTCCTTTGCCCTGAAAGCATCTGATCAAACAATCATCTGGTTTCTTGCATCACACAATTGGGCTCCCCAATCACACGGGAGACCCTGGTAAAGGCCGTGCCTTGTAGAAGTGAGCGAACGGCTGTATAACCTCTCTGATCACTTCTACAGTAAAGCACATCGCAGCCTGAAAATTTTAATACACGTGCAGGAGCCGGCATCATCCTGGTGTAACCACTTCAACCTGAGGACGTACAGATACTTCCTAAGGGGTTGATGTGGTTAAGTCAGGTAAACACGTACCAAAAGTTGTCCAGTTAGAGACATAGAAATGTCACAGCAGAAAAAGACTGAGTAGTCCATCGAGTCTGCCCATTTTATTGATGAAATGTTTGTTTTTGTTTTTCTTTCTTTTTTTGGGGGGGTTTTGTGAGGGAAATTCACCTTAGACCACACTCTGGATCAAGTTTAGAAGTTTTCTTTATTTGACTTGTACGAGGAGACAAGTTACAACAAAAGGACAGATATTTGCCCATTGGTTCTGATCTCTGTGACCCGTGCAATAGGGCAGCATACATAGAGTTCAGCCTTATGAGCTCCTATCTGACTTGTCTGTCTTAACAATTGTAAAACTTGCATTTATATACTTTCTACAAGCCTTATCTTAGCCATCTCTCCTAGATATGATTGGTTGCTAAGATCTACGTCAATGTAACTAACCATAAATCTGACACCTTTTCTACAACCAGACAAACTTATTAATTCCCAGAATGCCTATATGTTCATTAAAGTGATTTATAACTGGTTTTGTCCAATTAAAAACACCTGTGTAGAGATAGTATGGCACCCAGCTGTGTTAAATCAAACCCTCCTCGTCCTGATAAGACTTAACCAACTTCAAGCATAACAGATTTACGACTTTGGGATAATGAACTTTCAATATCCCCACCATATGTGTTCTATGTCTCTCTATATCCAATATGTATGTATGGTTCATATATTGGTTCTACAAAAAGGTACCATAACTAACTATATATATATATATATATATATATATAATCTCCCAGCCAACTACTTTATTCAATATTGTCTAATTATTAATATATACATACATATCAGTGTTTTCTTAGTTAATGTATTTTAACAGTTTTAATGATGAGGGCACAAGCAGACCTTTGTTTGACTCTGTCAAACTTAATTAATGTAATGTAACTTTCCCATATTCCACGTAATTATTTCTAAACCACCTGTATAAGATGTTCTTATCTTATCAGGCTGTAGCTGTCAAAAGTTTATTTTCTCATTAGTAAACTAAAAATGAACTATCTTATCTATGTGATTTATATGCATTTCAAGGTGAAAAAACTCTGTGTAACTTGCATCTATTCTGCTTCTAAGCAATCTTTTGCAAGTATGCATTCAATGATTATAAAATAAGAATCTAATTTCTCTAACAGGGTTGTTTTTTTTTCCCATTAACCTTGTTTGACTATAGATCTGTTTATCCCAAGCATGTTTAAAGCCATTTACTGTTGACTGTCTCACTACCTCTGTTGGTAGTTTATTCCAATCATCAACTACCCTTGTAGTTCAGTGGGAACCAGCTGACTTTTGATACATGTGTACCACTGTCTGGTCAGCAGAAGCCGGTCATGCTGGAAAATTAGCATTTGATCTGAGTAGTATATTCTGGTTGGAGGAATGAGTACAACTGTCAGAATACAGGAGCACAGTGGGAGAAATCCCCACATCACACATCACTGTGTTGATGGCAGGGACATGTCAGGTATTTTTTTTCCTTCAACCCCCTAGTTGAATGAAAAAACTGTGTGTATACCTAAGTTTAGGATAGTGTTTAAATCTAGTAACAATTGATAATTATTGTAAACAAAAATATTTATTTATAAGTATGGCAAAGAAAACTGCCCAGCCCCCTAAAAACAAAGAGAGCTACTTATAATTTTTCCTTGCTGCAGGGTCCAGAATAGAACAGGGATGAAGATAGAGCTCTTGTGTTGCTGCTAAGCAGGAATTTCTATTTGTCTTCATCCAGTCAGACCATCCCCCACACAGTTAGCAAGCACTTCCTAGGGACACGTTTAACCCTTTGATCGCCCCTGATGTTTACCCCTTCCCTGCCAGTGTCATTAGTACAATACCAGTGCATATTTTTAGCACTGATCACTGTAATAATGTCACCGGTTCCCAAAAAAGTGTCAGGTGTCCGATTTGTCCACCGCAATGTCGCAGTCCCGCTAAAACTAACTGATCGCCTCTATAAGTAATAAATAAATAAAAATGCCAAAAAAATATCCCCTAGTTTGTATTGATTTTATTGATTTTTTTTTTTTTTTTTTACCAAAAAAGATGTAGCAGAACACATATTGGCCTAAATTTGATAAAGAAAGTATTATTGTTTTTTTTTTTTTTTTAATTGAATGCGTTTTATAACAAACCTATTTTATTCAAAATTGTCACTCTTTCTGTGTTTATAGCGCAAAAAATAAAAACCGCAGAGGTGATCAAATACCACCAAAAGAAATCTCTATTTGGGGGGAAAAAAGGACATCAGTTTTATTTGGGTACAGCATCACGTGACCGCGCAATTTTCAGTTAAAATAATGTAGTGCGGTATTGCAAAAAATGGCCTGGTCATTAAGGGAATAAAACTTTCTGGGGCTGATGTGGTTAAGTACTATACATTCTGTATGGACCGTGTACCTGTATGCTAAGAATAAGCTTGTTGGTTGGTAAAAAAAAGTCAAACAGTCAGCTCTGTTGCCTTGCTAAGTTTTTGTTGTAAGAAAAATGATATATCAAACAAAATTAATCTGAATGTTCTTTGTAAATCTTTACATACATTCTCGGGCAAAGTTGGCCCATAACTGATTACCAAAAAAAACTGTTCCAAATATAATACAAATATGGACAGGGGGGGAAAAAACAACTGTCTTGGATTGACGGCTCTCCTAGAAGTATCACTGAACAGTTTGGAGTTATCAGATGTTATATCTAGAAGTCTCCACTTGTGTCTTTCACTGCTGGACATTTGGCATGTAATTCCTTCCTTCCTCCCCCTTTCATGCCATTGTTAAAAATAGCTGACCACTTTAAGTAGCCCCCTTGTCTGGTCATTGTGTCAGACTGTCCTGCAGAGAGCCTGGACAGGAGCTTGTCCTTGTCATGTCCTGTACGTTTCAGGTAAGCGCAAACGTCTCCTCTGGTCAGCTGACTTGTGATGAATGTGAATTTGGGAATATAACTTTCTGAGCAGTTCACAAAGGTTTCTGCTTTAGTAACTTCTGGTGATTTTAATTCAAATATATGGTGTTGGTGTGTCATTTTAGGGGGGCAGTAATAAATGTAAATACAACCTTCTATAGGTTGGGCTGATTTATGGAAATTGAAGCAGATGAGACTAAATGGTTTCAAGCGACAATAAGAATTGTTTCATTTTCAATGTGCTGGTTAGAAATTGAAATTGTCCTGCTGAGTACAATGGGCAACCAAGCTGTTTCCTCCCAGTTTTCGGGGGAAAAAAAAAGCCCTTGGGTGTACAACCCCTTAAAAACCCCAAAAAAATTATGTGTATGTGTGTGTGTGTATATATATATATATATATATATATATATATATATATATATATATATATATATATATATATATATATATATATATATATATATATTATTATTATTATTTATGTTTTGTACATGGGTGCAATTTTTGGTGAAAATCCATTAATAGGTGGATTGGTGACTGCTTTGACAGGCTGTTTTATACATATTGTCCCATTTGATCTGCCCATTGTCAAGCATATAACCTGGTATAAGATCCTCTAGTGCTATGGTGTTAGTAGAATGTGGGATTGCCATTATTACCATACCAAGAATGGCAAGACCCCCCCGAACAATATTATCAATTTTAAATGAGATTATACCAACCAATGGGGACGCTTTGCTTCAAACTAAATAATACAAGAAATCAACTCAAAAGGATTATATATTTAAAAAAAAAAAAACTTTATTCCATCATATTAAATTAACCCAAAAGGGGTATTGTATTATAATAATAAATGAACAAAAAAAAAGCAAGAAAAAACTATCTACAGTTATATATTGTTACATATGTTGGGTTTCTTGGAGTGTTTGTAGAATATTAGAATATTTTGGGTTATTTTGATTATTAGATACTCTTGAGTGTTCTAATATATGGTTTATGGTGGTAGAACTCTATAAGCCTGAGGATATTTCTTGTACAATTTTTACCATTATTGTAAGTGAAATACAGTTTTTCCATTGTTTAACCTTTTTAGTACCATGGTTAGAATTTAAAAAAATATATATATTTTTCTTTAGTATAGGTTTTTACTTACTTATTGTCTAACAAAAAAATGTAAATTTTTTTTTTTTTTTTTTTTTGCTTACATGACGCTGGTTTGGTTATTATTTACATTTCTTTGGAGCTATTCTAGTGACATTCCCAGACTGTTTAACCCTTGGGGCCCACTGTGTTTCCTGACAGGCACCTGCTGTGCTTCCTTAATGTGGAACAGTTGCATTTAAAGTGTTATTACTTTTAAAACAAGCTTTAATGAGTCTGCTGTTTTTCTGAACACAATAATGTGTCCCTCCTGTCTCTTGCCCCTCTCTACAATGTATTGTGCGGATTATCAAACACACATAAAGCCAGCATATTTCGGCCAGTGTGTGTGTTGGGATAACGGGACTACTGCTAGTGGTGAAACCACCTGTTTCCATGTGTAAGGATTAGGAGAATGTACATGGTGTTCACTGCATAAGAGCATTGGAAACTGTACTAAAATTAAACCACTTGATGTGCAGAGCAAGCCAATAGCATGCAAGGTCACATGACCAGTTCCATGCAGGAAAGCCATGATAGTGCTTTTTTATAGCATACACGTCAGCTATTTTTAAAGGTGCATTACAGTTTGCAGTTGAAATAATACCCATCAATGTGTTCCCATCTTGGGCCTACTGATGTTTAGGTTATGGCCTTTGTTTGCATGAGAAGAAATCTGGCATAGAGCTCGACTTAAGCCAGGCATACATGGATCAAACTATTGATTGACTTGTGTACAACTAGCCTGTTGGAAATTTTCCTCTTGATCAGCGCCGCCGGCTAAAGCCTGCAATGCTGATCTTCCCACTCCAGTCTCCCCACTGTCAGAATAGAAAACCTCAGCGGGGGATTCTCAGCCCCTCCTGCTGTAGTTATCAGATCGGGGGAGGAGAGAGGCGGGCAGTCTCGTGAGTGGCGCTGTGAAATAAGGTATAAAGCTGCATATTTTTTTAACACACATACACTGGGGCACATAACTTATTCTAACACAGTGGATTCTAGGAATAAGACACAGTGGCTGTACACCCAATTTAGAGTGGTGTTCCGGCCGAAATTATACTTTTTAAATAAAAATACCCCTATAATACACAAGCTTAATGTATTCTAGTAAAGTTAGTCTGTAAACTAAGGTCTGTTTTGTTAGTTTATAGCAGTAGTTTGTTATTTTATAAACTTACAGCAGGCCGTAGCCATCTTAAGTGTGGGCATCTGAAGCCAGACTGTATTTCTTCCTGGATCTCATCCTTTCAGATCAGTGCAGCACAAGCAGTGTAATAGGTTTCAGGTCAGGTTTCCATAGCAATGGTAGTGTCAGAAGTTGCCTCCCCTTCCCAGGAGGCATTGCAAACAGGAAATGATGCGATGGGCCACGGCCAGGGAGGAGGAAGTGAAAAATTAATACAGCAGATATACAGTAGGTGCTGAGAAAAAAAATTAAAAAATATCCAATTCGTTTACAGTGCACAGTTTAGTGAGGTATGCTGAAGAGTTGTAAAAGTGGGTGGAACTCCACTTTAATTTCACTTTTAATGATAATGGTAAACAGGACAAATAGAGAGGGTGAATCTCAGGGGGGCACAGGCAGCAACAAAAACTGACAGTTTCATGTCCTGTATTTGTGTAGGAGCCTGCAGGTGAAAACACAGGGACGCAGGCACACCGCACACCCAAAGTTGTGTCGGATACTGAAAATCTCAGGAACAGATCTGCTCTGCAGATTCAAGGATCAGGCATCGTGGGTAATTTTTTAAGTAATATTCTTAGGGTTCATGCCCGTGGACGTTTTAGACATCTTGTATGTCTAGCTTAAACTTTTCTAGTGCTTTCTTACACCTCAGGGGCCACAGCTGTCATGTGCAGCCTCCCATTCAAGTGATTGGCTTTTGGCAACCATACTCTTGTGAATGCTGATGCTTGTTTGTATTGGCCTTTACATGCACATACAGTGTATTTCCTGAATGTGAAACTTCCAGGTTTGGGAAATATGTAGTACACAAAGGTGCAGGTAAATGCTGATGTATACAAGCATCGGTTTACAAGAGTACCGTCACGTACAGCCATTTGCTTAAGGCCCCTTTCACACTGGGGCAGTGGGTGCGTCAGCAGTAAAGCACCGCTTTACCATCAATTTCACAGCGCTATTTGGCCCCCCCCCCCCCCGCTAGCAGCCGAGAAAGGGTTAAAACCGCCGCAAAGCGCTGTTGCAGCAACGCTATGCCGGCGGTATAGCCGCGCTGCCCCATTGATTTCAATGGGCAGGAGCGGTGTATACACCACTCTTTCACTGCACCAAAGATGCTGCTAGCAGGACTTTTTTTAGCTTGCCAGCGCACCGCTCCAGTGTGAAAGCCCTCAGGGCTTTCACATTGGAGAGACAGCAGTGACTCTTTCAGGACGCTTTGCAGGCGATATTTTAAGCGTTGTAGCTCCTGCAAAGCGTCCCAATGTGAAAGGGGTCTAAATGGCAGGTTGTACGCGGCAGCTGCAGCTTCCTGGGCACAATGTAGGCTTGGTGTGCAAAATGACTAAAATTGTCCATGTGTGTGAACTTTTGAGTCTTTTTACGATATGTGAAAGTAGGCAGTGTGAACCCACTATAACTGATATTCATGCGAGTTTTCTTTTTTTTTTTTTTTTTTTTTTTAAATCGAGCACGTAAACAGAAAACTGAAGTCTAAATATCTTTTGTTTCCTTCATAATATGCTTCTATTGAGTATAACTACATGACTCTCTATGTAAAGGTTCACTTCCTGCTTCTACATTTTAGTAATGCGGTTGATATGTCTACAGTGAGGCTGTACAGTTATTGGCTGCTACACAGCATGTTGGCACATTGTAAAAACCATTAACTACAGATGTAGTACAGGTTTTTCATGAACTTTGTAACACAGGTAAACGACACTTGCCCAATCGTCTACTGTCCATAACTGTTTAGGCCCAATTCTCACTTAGTCATGAATTTGTTATTACAAGTCTAAAGAGCAGAAAATACAGCCAGTATTTACAAAGTTTGCATGACCTTTTCCTGATGCACACTTGTAACAGAATAAGCATGTAGCGTTATTATTGTATAAACTACAATATTTCAATTACAGAGGGGAATCCCTTTTCAGAGGTTTCAATCAGGTTCAGCTGTCAGTTTTTCAGGCGGACCCTACTGGAAGGTCCATTCATCCCCCATAGACAGGTGCAAACTTGTAAAACAGAAAATAGAGAAACTGTGCTGGTGTTAACACATGTAGAAATAACTAAAAAGCAAGACACAACTATGCAACAGTATATAACGTGTATGTTACCATGCTAAAGCAGTGACAATTAATACTAAATCAACAAAAAGTCCCAATAGAAAGTGAAGAAAATATGAATTTGTGAAGCCTTTAGAGTCTATTTGACATTCACATGGAATCAAAGCGAAGGAAACTGCATGGTGTAAATCCGCTAAAAGCTTTAATATACATACACAGTACAGATTCTACTTGCATGTTAAAAATGAGTATGCGCATAAAAACACAATTTCCAGCCAGTACAGCAAAAATTCCAAGTCTGGGGTGGCATGATGGTTTTGTGTGCATAGACTCGGCTCAACGTGTTTCGTCCCCTAGGACATCATCAAGGTGCAAACTTACGTACGTTTACACGTGCCAACCTACAAGACAGGTCAGGCCCACTATGGGGTTGCCAGTGGTTAGGAACGAGGCTCAAACATCCGCAGTTAACTGCGAACAGCAGCGACCACCACCAGCCTGTCATTAGTTCATAAGGGCTGTGCGGCGACCTCTGTTCACATGCACCGATAATTCAAATTGCAAGAATCTGCTGATTTTTGCCGCTAGACTCCAGTGTATACAGCTAAATGGCCGTGTGAAGGAGGCCTTAAAGTTTAACTATAGGTAAATCCAGGTGATATAATAGATCTGATTGTGGGTTTTTTAATCATCAGTCATCACCATCAGTAAAAGCCAATCTGTCCAGCAAAATGGACAGTAATATTTAAAAGCAGTTTCTGTCTTATCTCAGAATCAACAGGCATTTATAAAATTATTTAAAAATAAAATAAAAGTGCGCTGTCAGTTGAAAGATATCACTCTATTAATGGTGACCACAGTGATAGTCAAATCAACGTGGTGAATTATCTTGCTCAAACTAGCAAATTGGTAACGGTGAATAAAAACCTCTCCAATCCCAGATGTAGCCTTATTTGGAGAAACGCATTGGAAGCAGATAGGTGCCGAGTCGTTACTGTGCTCTGTACTTGGCGGTATAAACTGCAGTCGGACCCCTCTCTCTACCGCTTATTTTTTATCTAATTGCTGTAAGTGCATTTATTTTATTAAACAAATAATTTTTTTTGGACGTACTGCACGATGATTCTTCCTTTTTATATATACAACATGGCCCAATACTTAGAATAGCTGGCTCAAGGCTCACAACGAGATCTGGTGTGGAGATAGAGGCGTCTATGGTTGAACATATGATCCACTTCCACACAGAACCTGGGAGGTTCATGCTGTTAATGATCTCTTATAATCTGGAGGTCATGGAGATTTGATAAGAGGCAATTTTTTTCCTATTTCTGAGCACTTGTGGAACACAGAAGCACTTTATTGGATGTCATTATTAAGGAAAACTGGGAACAGTGCACCTGTTACTCATCTGTTTGTCTTTTTTTTTTTTAAATCGTTTGGACACAATTTTTTTTAATTTGGTTTTTGGACATTTATTTTGATATATCACATTGGTGTCTTTGAGTAATGTTGCACAGTAGATTTTGAGCAATGAACAATATGGACACTAAGGCTTGGTTCACACTTGTGCGATGCAGGAACCCTGCAAATCCACTGCAGGTTCCCGCATCGCACCAGACTCACACAGCAGTTCATACTGCCATATGCGAACTGCCGGGAGTGTCAATATATTGTTAATGACACCCCCCCATTTCAGCTTGCATATCGCACTGCGAACTGACAGTTCGGACATAAATTGGATCACGTGGGTGTGAACACCTATGCAATCGGATTCTGGTGCAGACCAAAAAAAGGTCCTGTGCGAGTTTAGTCAGAATGTGATGCGATTTCAGCCATACTATCTGTATGGCTGAAATCGCATCGCATGGACACCGCATGTGATTTGCACTGCAGTGCGGTGCAAATCACATGCCCTCTCGCACCACGGAGCAGTGTGAACCAGCATTTAGTTGACACATTTTATGTGGATGACACATGTTTGTTTTATTTTTTGTTTTTATTCACTTTTGCTAGTTTTGAGCAAGATAATTCACCACGTTGATTTGACTATCACTATGGTCACTATTGATAGTCTGATATCTTAACAGTATGCATGGAATTTTTAAGTGCAGTGGTCTGTTATAAATTATTTTAGCATGAGGTTGTTTTTATATATACTTTATTAAATATTTACTCACACAATCCTACAGTGTGGAAGGACTAGAACCCTGTTAGGTTTTTATTTCTGTCTGTTTCCCTGGGTCACCTTCTGTTTTTGTTCCAATGTCCCTAATTTCACTGGGACTGAAAGTGAGAAAAAAATTAAAAATTTTAAGTTGCCACCAGAACAGGATTAGCAGGAAAATCTTTTTCCCCAACTGGGTGTCCCCAACTGGGGTAACAGTTGGGGACACCTGTTACCCCAACAAATGTCTCGGAGGAGACTAATGCTGGTCATACACGCACAGAATTTTGGGCTGAAGCTGGTTGTTTTCGGAAAGATTGTTCAACAATCGTGCCATTAGTGGACCCAACTTAACCAACGATTTTGACCGTGGGCCCCGGCTAATGTTGATGGATCCGAAGTGAAGAACTTTACAGTTTCAACTATTATGTGTATGTTGTAATCGAAACAAAAAGAATATTCTATCTTGTATGATTTATATGTTTTTATTGTTCAACGATCACGGAAACGATCATGTATTTATTTAAGGTACTTATATAGTGCCATCAATTTACGCAGTGCTTTACATATACATTGTACATTCATATCGGTCCCTACCGTCAAGGAGCTTACAATCTAAGGTCCCTAACTCACATTCATATATTAGGGCCAATTTAGACAGAAGCCAATTAACCTACCAGCATGTCTTTGAAGTGTTGGAGGAAAACCACGCAGGCACAGGGAGAACATGCAAACTCCAGGCAGGTAGTGTCGTGGTTGGGATTCAAACCAGCGACCCTTATATAACTGGAAATGATTTTATTCTGTCAGTTAGGGGGCAATTCGCTTTCGACCAACGAATAATTGTTTAGTCTGCAAACGGCCGAAATTCTGTGCATGTATGGCCAGCATTACTTCACTTGATGCGATTTGCTCGCACTTCCTGTTCTATCTACAGGACAGGAAGTGAAGAGAAATAGTTTGAAGTGGATACAAGTGGCAAAAAAAAACAGATATGGATTTTAAAGCTGAATTCCAGGTATGATCTTAATTGCATACTTACAGTATAAAGGTCTAGCTTGACCAAATATAAGTATGCATATCCTATAGCTGAGAGACTGCAATCTTGTAGTAGTCAAAGCTACTATGGTGATAGCAGTGATCTTCCAGGTCCTGTGCCAACTGGGTGGTCTGCTGCATACTGACCACTAACTGCTTTTAATTCTTTTTAATTCATGTAAGGTGTTCTCTGATTAGAAGTGGGGGGTTGGCAGGACAATTACAATCTCCACCACATCCAATCAGAGACCCCCATTTGTTATTGAATTGAAAAAAAACCCATAAAGGTCTGTGAATGTTGGTAGTGATAAGTAAATGACCCCTGTGGTCAGTATACGGAGGGGAAGCTGCTCGGCACAGGACCCTGAGGATCGTGGTTGTAGTGGGTCCCTATAGTGTGTGTATTTGTATGCAATTAAGATCATACCTGGTGTTTGGCTTTAACCATTTCCTACCATATCCAAAATGGGAACAAAAAAGTTTTGGCTTTACATATACTTTAAAGCTGCATCTAGTACTTTAATCACCTCTGGTCCATAATCCCTTCTCAGACCAAAAAAGTACTAAAGAGTACTTGATGTTCTCTCTACTAGCATTTCAAAGCTAATGACTGGACTGGGGCCTGGGTTGATGAGAATCCAGAAAGGGCCATCTGCTAATTCCCATTGCCGTCTGTAAGAACACTATATACATATGAGGCGAGAAGTGCAAATGCCTAGAAAACATTGCTGAGCTGATTGCCATTTCAATGTGTGTTCCAGCTGCTGTACAATTTGCCTGGGATTTTTCTGTCAACATCCCTCACTCCTTTTGACTTGTCCCCTGTTGGCTTTGCTGTACGTGCGTGCAGTTTGAAGTTCTATTTACACTGCCAAGTTTGTAAAACTCCAGCTTTGATTCATCGCTAGCGAAGATTGCAGCGGAGTGCTAGAACATCATGTATAAAGGCTAGACGAGAGGCAAACAGTCAGCTTATCCTGAAGGCACACTTTGCTTGATAGCAGTATTGAGGTCACTCGGCCGCCTGCTGTTTTGATGGGACATCCTTTATTTTGACAGTTGCTGCACTCTGTCTGGAATAGGAATGGGGATTTGTTCATGTAGGAATCCGTTATATAAAGTTTAATATGTTTTTGTTTCTCATTTAGGCATATCTTGTAGTGCACCATCCCACCCACCCCTTTGTGTTTGTACTCTGGATGGAGCCCTGTTGGTTTACTGGTTTATAATTGCTAGAAAAGTATTCCCAAATAAACACTTGGCAGGTCTGATGCAATCTTTTAAATTTAAAAGCTGCTGTATTAGTGTATGTATGTATGTACCAAGGCTGGCCAAACACACTGTCAGATTTCTGCACTGCTGGCTATTATAATAAAACATCTGTGGTTGTCTGAATATACAAACAGTGACTGCATCTAAAAGGAAGGTAATCACTGTTCATCTAATAATTTTCTACCCGACTCAGTCAATTTTTAAATCTGTAATCCTGAAAGGGCCAACCGCAGCTAAAATGTTGGCCAATTGAAGAGGAATTGGCCAAACTTTGAGCCATGTTTGGCTAGCAAAGTGATACTGAAGTTTTTTTTTTTTCTTTTTTTAATTAAAAATAACAAAAATGGCTATAATTACCTGCCCTGTGTAGTGGTTTTGCACAGAGCAGCCCCTTCTCAGGTCCCTAATCGGTGCTCCTGGCCCCTCCCTCCCGTTGAGTGTCCCCCACAGCAACCAGCTTGCTATGGGGGCACCCGAGCCGAGTTACAGCTCCCCATGTCCATTCAGACACAGAGCCATGATCCAGCCTGCCCCCTTTCTCTCCTCATTGTCTCACTGACTTTGACAGCACCAGGAGCTAATGGCGCCATGTTGCTGTCTCAGCCTTTTAGGAGGGGGGGGAGAGGTGAAAAAAGAAAAGGAGCAAAGGAAGAAACAATCTCAAATACTTTAAAATACTTTTCTTCTGTCAGTAACGACGTCAGTGACAAACGAAACGTACGTTGGGAGGTTGACGATCTGACGTCATCGCACGCAACTACGAACGGGTGCTCGCTTGCCGGCTGGCGAATGCTCTTTTTATACTTCCTATTTGTAAGTGTTTTACCTTTATTTTAATAAAAAGTTCCTATCGGATTCACGCTATGGCTGCTTTTCCTTTGCCCCTATGTGATTAATTCGGGTTGGTGTTTGGTTGGATCCACGCTGTGCGGAGGGCTATTGCAGATAGGATACTGGGACCTATCCCACACGCACATCATCCTTAGCGGTATCTGGAGTAGTGGTTACGTCAAGCTGCCTGACCAGGATACAGTTTTGAGGTGAGCCTTATTGTGCTTCCCATCTGGTAAGCGCATATGTTTGATGGTGAAGGATCACTGTGTTGGGTGTGCCTATTTCCACTTTCCTACTTGCCATTCACGGAGAACTATCAAGGGACTCTTCCTGATCTTTTTATGTCTATGGACTTTGTTTTGATTAATATCTACCTATACAGTCATTATTAGTAATATTTTTTTGCAATCATTGCACTAATGATCTGATGTCATTGGATGTTTATGTATGTTTCTAGTATATACACTCACTTATTGCAATACTGATTTTTTTGCAATATCACTTTATAGCGCAGTTTTTTTCTTTTTGTTTTTCTTGTATGTTGTGATTTTCACAGTTGAACTGCTGCTTTCCTTAGGGGTTTTTTCTATGATAGCGTGGAGATTTTTTTGTTTTATGAATATTTAGGTATTGTCTAATGATCAGCAGGCACCACTTTTGAGTATAAACCTGTTAACTTTGAACTACTACAGTGTACCTAAAATCATAAATGACTGGATGAACATACTTTAAGTTTCCTTTTTTCACATCATCAAGGCCTTCCAACGTTTTTTTTTTTCCATAATTTTTTCCATAATTTTAATGAATTAAACCACCTGAATCAAAAAATGAACAAGGCACATCTCCATATAGTGCAGACATGTCTTAGTCCATAGCACTTAGTGTGGGGTCTACTCTACTCTCTGCTTCCTCTTTTGACAGTTTTTTCCAGACGCCAGGCAATCCTTGGAAACCCCTTAAGCCATCCATACATGGATGACAATTCAGTCGGTTCAGCAGGGACCAACCAAGTTTGATCCATATATGGGCAGGCTGATTGTAAAAAGCGTTATTTCTAAAATACTGCACTCAGAAGCGCCTCTCTACTTGTGTTCTGATGGATTCACTGCCGGTGGCTATAGCTGCTAGTGCTAATCCATGTGCTTTCCCTGCCGGCAGAACACAATAGCACTGAAGGTAGGGTTGCAACCTCATCCCTTTAGGCTGGGTTCACACCACAGTGCTGTGCAAATCACATGCGATGTCTGTGCGATGCCATTTCAGCCATACAGATTGTATGGCTGAATTCATATCGCATTCGGACCAACGTCGTGCAGGACCCAGCAGAATTTAACAGGAGGCGTCATGAACAGGTGACTACGGGACTAACGCAAGCTGCCCTGAAGATTCCCAGTAATAGAAAATACAGTGGAAACTGATCATGCTAGTATGTATCTGCCTCTAATATATCATTTAGCTTAATGTATCGTATAATACCACTGGGGACTAAAGTTTTGTTTCAGTAAACGAATGGGAAAAGATGTAGCGGCTATATTGGTTAGGCTGGCTATATATAGAGCAAATTTTGTCTGGTTCCTGGTGAACCGGCCATGTCGCCATCCTCCTTCCTGACATCCTTGGAGCTGAAAATTGATGGCTGAACTGTGGCTGCATCCAATCAGATGCAGTTGTTGTAGAGGTATTCTGACAGCCACAGGAAAAATGTGCTCATACAAGCGGTTTACAGTGGATGAGGGAATCAAGTGAAGCCTACGGGGCTGAACGAGGAAACTCTTCAAGTGTATGGCCAGCTTTACACTGTAGGTTTGCACTCAGTGTCTCATTTTATGCTCTGAAGCAGAGTATATACCTCCCATTCACACCGAATCCGGCTTTGAAACCATGTGACTTCACTTGAAATCGCAGAATTTCAAAGCCACATGTCAGTGCAACTTCAGGTGTGACTTGGCTGAAATTTGTGTGACTTCATGCACAGATGACTATGCAAGTCACACCTGAAATCGCCAAAAATAGTGCAGTAACTTCCTTTTAAAATCGGTGTGGCACCGCTAAGTTGGCATCGCACTGATTTGAACAGTTCCATTGCTGACAATAGTGTGCGACTTGTCATATGATTTGGACCTGTCAAATTGCATGACAAGTTGCAGTGTGAACGGGGGCTTACACTTGAGCAACCCAGAATTCCTGGCACAATGGAAATGCGAAAATGGAATGCTACAGTTTTTTTTTTTTGTTTTTTTTTTATCCCCCTAAAAATTTTATGACAGGTGTCTGGCTCCAATTCATTGCCCGTTTATTACAAGTCATGCTCCTATTTTTGTTCCATGGTCCTCCTAAAAATCAGTCTTCATTTTAAAAGATAAGGAAACATCAAGTCCATCCATGACCTGCTGATGCTTTCCAGAAGTCAAATGAAACGCTCTAATCTCTTGAGAGAGCCCTTATTTTTCTATTAATGTGCATTCTATAATCTACTGGTGGGGGTTCATGAGGCTTCTTACTCTGCCAGTGGTGGGGCTGCAGCTTCTTGTCAAATATGTCTTCAATTTTGGGTACTTTCACTAAGCCCTAGAGAAGATGGTGCTTTGTACCTATCTAGGCTTGGATATAAAACTAATCATAAAATGAGTATACCAGCAACTGCAGACATTTAGCATGTTTGACTTTAATGTGTTTTTATGAAATCTAGAAATTAGCCGATTATATATAAAAATTTCTGGAAAACCAAATCAAATCCAGATTGTTATTGTTGAGTCCACATCTGTGAAGTGATTAGTCAACTTTTCCATAGGGTCTTTTGTGAAGAAAGTGGAAAATTATATGTTTGGGAAGTTACTATCTTTCCCTGTAGGTTCTTGATGTTTTCACTTTAATCTTTCTGCAGGCGGTCCTCAAGGTTCAGGCCCTGTTAATCTTTCATGGCCCCAACTTGTACACTCTGTTTATTGTTACTGAAACCCTTTCTCTGGCACGCTTCTATAAGTAGAGCATGTTATCTCGTGGTAAAAGGTGCCTATAGACATTAGATGACAGTGGAATTCTAGGGAATAATTGGCTTTGTTTAGAAATCCTTGCAATAGACCTGCCAACATTCTGTAGCAAGAACTCTGACCAGATCTGACTCTGTAGCTCCCATCCATTGCTTGTGCTGCTATTGTGATTTTGTTTAGGGTAGAAACAGGCCCATGAGACAGATTATTCATGCACGTTTTTTCTAAAGTCAATGGCCAACTTCAGTATTTTTTTGTTTTGCTATTGCATGTCAGCATACCAGTGCCATAAATGTGCACACTGCACACAGGCATGAATGGGCCCTAAAAAGGAAAAGAAAAAGGATTTGTCTGTCTTCTGAACTTTGAAGATACATTTTTTCACAATGCCGGTAGAAACAGAGGTAGAGTTTTTTTTAAATGGTTTTGGGTTTTTAACCACTTCAGCCCCGGAAGAATTTACCCCCTTCCTGACCAGAGCACTTTTTGCGATTCGGCACTGTGTCGCTTTAACTCACAATTGCGTGGTTGTGCGACGTGGCCCCCAAACAAAATTAACGTCCTTTTTTCCCCACAAATAGAGCTTTCTTTTGGTGGTATTTGATCGTCGATTTGATAGGCCGATACATATTCTTCTACATATTTTTGGTAAAAAAACCCCGCAATAAGCGTTTATTGTTTGGTTTGCGCAAAAGTTATAGCGTTTACAAAATAGGGGATAGTTTTATGGCATTTTTATTATTTTTTTTTTTTCTACTAGTAATGGCTGCGATCAGCGATTTTTATTGTGACGGCGACATTATGGCGGACACATCAGACATTTTTTACTAATTTTTGGAACCATTGTCATTTATATAGCAATCAGTGCTATACAAATGCACTGATTCCTGTATAAATGACACTGGCAGTGAAGGGGTTAACCACTAGGGGGCTAGGGAGGGGTTAAGTATGTCCTGGGGAGTGTTTCTAACTGTGGTGAGGCGTGGCTACATGTGACACGTCACTGATCTCTGCTCCCGATCACAGGGAGCAGAGATCAGTGACACTGTCACTAGGCAGAACGGGGAGATGCTTGTTTACATTCGTCCTCTCCATGAGGCGATCGCAGGTATCACCGCGGCGATCGAGTCCGCGGGACCCGCAACCCGACTCACGGAGCTCCAGGCCGGCGCACGCAATGGCACGGTGGCAAATTTAAAGGGTCGTACGGGTACGCCCATTTGCCCAGCCGTGCCATTCTGCCAACGTACATCGGTGTGCGCCGGTTGGGAACCGGTTAAAATCTGTAAAACAGGGGTGCTCAACCTTTTGAAGAGTGAGGGCCACTTAAAGGCCAAGTTCACATTTTGTTCACTTTTTTTTTTCAAAATTCCAGCTCCCCATGTACCAATATAGCATTAATGTACTTATTTAGCAAAAATAAGATGGCTTTCCATTAATTCTTCACAGGCTTACCTCACTCTCTTCATAGCTGTTTAAACACACTGCTTAATTACTTCAGCCTTACTTCCTGGACAAACTTTAGGTCATGACACCGGAAGGAGATACCAGCTGATCCCATTTGCGCTCACCCAGCATTATCCATCCTTAGCTAGTCAACTCCTTCCTGTGTCATGACCTAAAGTCTGTCCAAGAAGTAATCGAGCAGTGTGTGTTTTTTTTTTTGTTTTGTTTTTTCATAATTTGTTTTCTGGATGATTTGTACGAACAAGAAGTTATCATACAGCATGTGTCAAATAAGCTGGTGTAGAATTAATGGAAAGCTGTTTTATTTTTGCAAAATCAGTACATTAATGCTATATTCGTACATAGGGGAGCTGGAATTTAGAAAAAAAAAAGGTGAACTTAGCCTTTAAGTTATTGTTAACCAGTTGCAGGCTACAATGAACTATGCCTTTTCATGGCCCCTCAAACCAAAAATGTAAACAAGCCCTTACTGTCCTGACCCCCCTATAAGGTTGCTTTCACACAATGTGCTATGCTACGGTTTACCTGCACTGCGGGTGCAGCACAGTGCACCTGCAGCTTAGCTGCGCTTTGCCATAGACTTCTATTACATCTTGCGGGTGTGGTGCACTTTCTAAAAGCACACCGATACTCCTACATTCAGAGTTTATGGCTCAGTGCAGCTAACTCGCAGGATGTCGCAGGTGCACTGCGCTGCACCTGCGTACCAGTGTGAAAGCAGTCTAATAACAGGAGCTGGCGCTACAGAGGAAGCATTAGCTTATGCATCTCCTGCTTCCTTCGCTGCCAGGTCTGGCTCCATGCACTCTGATTCTCTGGGATGGTGGGTCAGCAACCCATTGATCGTAATCTGGGCTTTCCAGCTTGGCTTCCCAGGGTATGGGTATGCGCTTTCCTGGTTTGAGGTCACTGGCCACATCAGAGGGCTCCGCGTGCCATGAGTTGAGTACTCTTGATGTAAGTACTTTAAAGTGAACCTGTGCCTAGACTGTGCACAACAAAATATACCTGTCTATTGAGCTGCCATTACCTGCCTGTCTCAGGCTCCTATCATTTTGGAGAACAAGCATGCAATAAATGGATTCCCCTTCTCTATATGCCTTTTCTGGATCAGTGACTCAGGGAGTACTGCAGCCAAAGCATTTGCATTAATGACCACAGAACTAGCATTTTTATAATGAGTGGTTAGCAAAGGCAGTCTAGCCCTTGACATGTAGTAAGGTGGGGTGTTTAAATGCAAAATAAATGCAGCATACTGGCATTTTTAAACCGCGTACCACAATCCACCTCAACGCATTTTGTGAACATTTGTTTTCTATGTGCCCTTATGTTGAGCCTGCGTTGATCTATGTAGATTAACACAGCTCAATGGACATGTTGAGAACAAGCAAATGATTTATTATTGAATACTTGGGTGTGTTAATTGTGTGTCCTTTTATATCTGCTGTTGATGTTGAGCTTTACCACTTCTCATGGGGCCGAGAGGAGCTTTAGAAGTGCATGAGCACTACAGCGATGGTTTTCGGTGCCCGCACAGCTTTTTAATATGTTGCCAAACTTGCCCGAGCTCATGTTAGATAAATACCTCCTTCCTCCTTTTTATTTTTTAGAATTGTTCCTTTAGGATATTTTGGGGGATATTGCCATTTTCTGGAGGTCATCATTTTCAGAGCGGTTGTAATATGCTGATTCACACACCAAATAAAAGTTAAGTTAGACTCGTTGAATCAGCATGCGCTTTACACAACCATAATATTCCCACCAGGGGTTCAATTTTATTGCGGATGCTGAAGGAACGAGTCAGCTTTTCCATTCTTTTATATGTCAGGTGAAGGGCTGACAACAGCAAGTGAATTTACATTTTATAACAAACTGTTTCTTTGGTGACCGTGCAATAAAAATCCTCCTCAGAAAGAAAATCGTTTAAGACTTTACTATGGAAACTTTACTGCCCTGCAGATAAAACTTGGTAGAATGGAATATCTGGTGCAGCTGGTGCTGTGCTTCTTGCTGTTTTTACTTCAAATTCTCAGTCTTCTTTATAATGCCAGGGAGGTTGTGGCACAGCAGCATGGCACTGTAATAGTTAACCAGGTCTGATCAGGGCAAAAGTAGGGTGTTTATGAGGAGTCAGTGGAAATAATAAAGCAGTCTCTGTTTCATAATCACTAAAGTTATAGCATTGATGTAATAGTAGTCTAGACCAGCCTTTCTGAACCAGGTTGCCACCTGGGTTTTTCAGAGGTGCCCTCATTTGACATATATGCAGCATCATGGAAGTGGACTTTCTTCTATGGTGCCCTGTGTATGCAGCATGTATTTCTACTAGGAGCGCACTCAATCCTGCGCCTGAAGCACAGAAACCGAGCTGTTGTGAACAGTAACCATAATGTTAGTCCATCTTTTGAAAATTAAAAGTGCATTTTTAAAAAAAAATTGGGATTGCTGGTGCAGTGTACAGACCGATGCAGGCTCTTCTTCCAGTTCTGTGGGGGTCGATTTACTAAAACTGGAGAGTGCAAAATCTGGTGAAACTGTGCATGGTAGCCAATCAGCTTCTAACTTCAGCTTGTTCAATTAAGCTTTGACGATAAAACCTGCAAGCTCAGCACCAGATTTTGCACTCAAGTTTTAGTAAGTCAAGCCCCATGTCTGTACTATGGACTTTCAGTTATGGAGTCAGGCAGGGCCACGCTCAGCCACACAAAATTGCAAAGTGACAGGAGCCAGTGGAGAAATAAACTCCCAAACTCTGTAAAAGGAGAGCGTATTGGAGGTGGGGAGCAGTTTGGCACCATGTTACAGCCTAAATATAGGTGTAGCATGTAAGATGGTATGAAAGGTGGACAAAGCCTTTTAACAGTGCTACCCCAATGCAATTCGCCCATGCGAGTCCTCCAACTAATATAGGTATAAGGCTAGGCTTTCCTTGCCCCACACATGGCAGTGTTTGGGTCTCGGGCACCCATACTGTAATTTGGGAGGACCTGGTGCCAGTGCACATGTATCCTATATCCTGAAATAGTTGATATTGTGTGACCACACATTGTGGGACTAGGCACATGACACACCTAGAAGTGAGTTAGGTGCAGGAGTTCTGTTGGAGGATGTAGCTGCTGATGCAGCAAAATCAGACATGCAGCCCACCAGAGACATGCTTTTTTGAAAGCGATAGTCACTTGAAGGGGACCATCTCTCATGGACTTTTGAGCCAGGCTCTTCATTAGGAAAGCTGGGAAAATATTTGCATAAAAGTGCACCTTTTCTGAAGGTCTCCTTTTGCATAGGACCTTTGCAAGGCACCAGGCATTTTCACAGTGCTAAAGGTGACCATACATGGATACAAATTCGGCCAGTTTAGCAGGGACCAGACGATTTTGATCTATGTATGGGCTCTGTGGTTAAACAGAATTCAATCTGGCGATTGACTTCTGGTTCAAGAGCCCGTTGGAAAATTTTCTCTCGATCAGTGCCGCAGGCTGTCGCAACAGGAGGAAATACACAGCGGGAGGATTCCTCCGTCCACCTCAAATGGGGGAATGGGGTCAGTTTTTTGATCAACCCACTGATTGAACAAACAAAAAGCTGACCCATCTGTGGCCAGCTTAATTGTAGCAAGTGAGGTATGATCTGGAACATTTTACAGTAGTGTATACTATCCACCAGTCTTGGCTGAGTGTGTTTTTGCTCAGAACAGAAACAAGCTAGAGGATTGAGAACATGAAAATTGATTCTTGCCAGGCTCTCTTTTGCTTGATTTTTTTCTTAATGACTGAGAACAAACCTGGAACCCGTGAAATCAAATGAATTTAGAACTTAAAGCAGAACTTCATTAAAAATGTTTTTTCTCCCATGCAGTGGGGCTGTTCCCGCTACATGGGTTTACTGCCCGTGTTGTCCAGGGGTGGACCGAAAGGCTATACTTACCCGATGCTTCGTGAAACCTCGCTCCCCCCAATGCCCCCACATCCAGCGGTGAACTGTTCCTGACGTCCAGAGCTGGTCTATGGGCATGATGATGTCAGGAACAGTCCATTCACAAGACCGCTAGCGTGCGGGGGTAGCAGAAGCATCAGGGATCAGTCTCGTGCTCGGAGGATTTGGTGTCTGTGTCTCTCTCTCTCTCTCTCTCTCTCTCTGACAAAAATGAGCAGTTAACCCATGCAGTGCGGGCAAAGCCCCATGGCATGGGAAAATAAAAATTTTGCCTGGCATTCTTCCACTTCAGCTCCTGACAATTTTGAAAAAGAAACAATATTTTTTACTTTCTGCTATAAAACATACCCAATACAAAAATGTAAAAAAAAACTAATTTCTTCATCAATTTAGGCCAATATGTATTCTACTACATAGTTTTGGTAATAAAAAAGTCCCAATAAGTTTATATTGATTGGTTTGCGCAAAAGTTATCATGTCTACAAACTATGGGATAGATTTACAGACTTTTTATTTTTACTAGTAATGGCAGCGATCAGCGATTTTTAGCAGGAAAGCGAACAAATCTGACACTTTTTGGGGACCAGTGACGCCAAGACAGTGATCAGACAGTGATCAGTGCTAAAAAAAAATGCACTTTCACTGTATAAATGACACTGGCAAGGAAGGGTGTGACGAACTCCGGACACCCTGTTGGGTATTTCCGCCAGGAAGCTACTTTCCAAGTCCTGGAACACAAGACCAATGGATCTGGCTATAGAAACCCCAAGGACCAGACAACACCAGTCTCGGAGTACACCAGAAAATGAACTGCTTTATTTTTAGAAACACGCTGAATTTATACAGCAAACCATCAGATAATGGCTACTCCCATTATCTCAGACAAAGGTCACCTTACACAGTAGAGCTAGGCCTATTATGATAACAATGACCTTCTTAGACAGTCCGGCTCCCCGGACTAACTTGCATAAGAAGCCACATGGAGTTAGTGACCAGCTCTGGATAACTTAAGAACACATTATAACAGAGTTCTCCAGGCCATTTTTCTCCTGCAGCCCAAAGTCCGTGACAAAGTGGTTAACACCAGGGGCAATCGAGGGGTTAATTGTGCTCCTAGGGAGTGCTTTCTAACTGGGGGGAGTGGATGCACTGGACGAAAAGAGAGATCCGTGTTTCAGCTTAGCTGAAACACGATCTCTCTTACTCCCTGACAGAACAGTGGTCCGCCTTGTTTACATAGGCAGACCAATGTTCTGCCTTTCCTCCAAACGATCGTGGCTGCCGGACCTGCTGATTGGCTCCCGCTGTGTCCAATCACAGCAGGAGTGGCGCTCCGTTGGCGTGTGTACGCGGCCCAGATCGTGTGCACAAAATCACGTACAGGTACGTGATTTTGCGCATCTGGGCCGCCCTGCCACAGTATATATGCGGTGGGCGGTTAAATTATGGAAGGTTCCTGCATACAATATATTACCAAAAGTATTGGGACGCTTGCCTTTACACGCACATAAACTTTAATAGCATCCCATTCTTGGTGTGTAGGGTTCAATATTGAGTTGGCCCACCCTTTCCAGCTATAACAGCTTAAAACATAAACCTTGCTTTGTGCACTGGTCCAAATCATTTGGCGGAGGGGGGATTATGGTGTGGTGTTTTTCAGGGGTTGTGCTTGGCCCCTTCCAGTGAAGGGAACTTTTTAAGGTATCGGCATACCAAGACATTTTGGATGATTTCATGCTCCCAACTTTGTGGGAACAGTATGGGAATGGCCCCTTCCTGTTCCAACATAACTGGGCACCACTGCACAAAGCAAGGTCCATAAAGACATGGATGAGCGAGTTTGGGATGGAGGAACTTGACTGGCCTTCAGAGTCCTGACCTCAACCCAATAGAACACCTTTAGGATGAATTAGAGTGGAGATTGTGAGCCAGGCCTTCTCGTCCAACATCAGTGCCTGACCTCACAAATGTGCTTCTGGAAGAATGGTCAAACATTCCCATAGACGCACTCCTAAACCTTGTGGACAGCCTTCCCAGAAGAGTTGAAGCTGTTATAGCTGCAAAGGGTGGGCCAACTCAATATTGAACCCCACGGACTAAGACTGGGATACCATTAAAGTTCATGTGCGTGTAAAGGCAGGTGTAACAATACTTTTGGTAATATAGTGTATCTCACAGTACAGGCTTTCTTTAAGTGATGGCAACTAATTTTAAATTGTTTGTGTCGTTTCTGTGCAGAAAACAATTTAGCAGACCAGAATCTCACTATTTTAATATTGTGTACAGAAAAACACTCAAGGATAAATTCTTCAAATAAACTTTTTTTAAAAGTTATTTTAGGTTTTTCAAAGGAAAAAACAAAGCAACTCTTTCCGAAACATTGTATACGAAAATAGACATAAACAGATGGTTCTTGTAAGCTTTGACCCAGCTCCTTGAACGTTCCCATATAGCAAAGTGCTTCTTGATCTTCAGTTACACCACTATAAATATAGCTCTTTATGTATATGTTTATCCTATGATATGACTAGCTAATTTCAGTTTGCAGTTGTTGTGTGTCAATGCTTTCTTGCTCTCCACCACAAGTCCTCAATGTTTTTTCACAGAAGACACATTGACATCAACAAAAATGGATGTAAACATAAGTACTCATATATCCAAACTTCTTCCTACTTAGATCTGTTAATAAAAAAAGCAAGGCATAAAATTGCAACAATAGTCAGTGAACCTTATCACTTTAAGAAACACATTGAAAAAAGTTAACTGCTACAGTTTTAAGAAAAGCTAGCACCTTCTTCTTTTTTTCTTTTCTTGTTTTTTCTTTTTTTTTATAAAGGAGTCTATTTATTCCTGGACTAGAAAGCCAGGGTAAAAAAAGTACAGTGACAAGAGGAAGATAGACAAACTGACATCCACGCATTCATACAAGCCCTCCTCCTCATTCCGTTATACATTACCTGAAAGTAGAAGCTGGTTGATGCAGCCATAGACCCAGACCCCAAATCTTTTCAAAATGTTATGGACAGACACGACTAGCATATATCAGTCTATACTTAGGCAGGGTCACATTGACTAGTTGAATGACCCTATCACCGGGAAACGGGTGGGAATTTTTCCAGTCTGAAAGGATCGCTTTCCTTGCATAGCAAAACATTTGTTGAATCATACTCTTGGATATGATCATAGAACAAAGTCCTCAACAATTTTGAGTAAAAAGAACTGTGGGATAATGGACACTGTGAAGCCTATATTGTCAGTGAAAAAGATATGCAGTTGTTGCCAGAAAGAAGATATCTCGGAACAAGATTTAAAAAGATGTAAGCACAATTTGGTGTGTTTATCGATGCTTGCTATGTTCGTAACTCTTATGGATCCTTCTGTAATACCTATTTCTTAGCCACTGCGTGGGCGATTTACATGCTTGCTTTGGATCTTCTACACTGAGTCGTAAAACCAATAAATACATTGAAACAGAAAAACAATTTGGTGGCATAATCTTTGCATCACGAATACACTGCATGTTTATTCAAAATAAAAATTTCCATGGAATCTTTTTTTAAAGTGCTTAAGACATTAGTTTACCTGGCATAGTTGTGAATGCTGTAAACATGTATGTGCTGAGAAGTAGAGCGTCGTACTGTACTTGAGATGAGTGAAGGGAAGGGGCCAAAATTTTTCAATGCGACCGTAGAAGCATTTGCCCAAAATTGTGGTAATTTAAAATCTAACGTATGTCTGATTTATTAATTTTTATTCTCTTGTTAAAAACTGTTAAAATAAAATTCTGGTCTCTGGAAACCCAATAATTACTGTACTACATCTATAGTTCACGGTACATTAGTGTGAACAGTAAGTTTTTATATAAAATCAAAGAATATAGAATGTGGCATGCAGTACTTAACAAATTTGTCAGTAAAGAAATGCCCACTTACTTTGACGATCAATGTAAAGGTGCCTCTTTTTGGTGGTCAGTGGGGAAAGGCCCTCTTAGACTGATCAGTTGTAGAAAGACCCCCTTTCATTGGAGGTCACTGGGAGAGTCAGAGAAGAGCCACATTATGTGGTGGTCAGTGGGAAGAATGTTCCAATAACAGATGGTTAAAAGATCATTGGTGTCTATGGTTACTTACCCAAGAGTCAGAAATTATTCATTGCTCAAGGTACCCTCAGCAGCTTCTAGAGCAGGGTTTCTTAGCCAAGGTTCCATGGAACCTTAAGGTTCCTCCAGGGGGTTGCTAGGGGTTCCTTGCCAGCAATTTCTACCTCCTCAGATAATTTTCCATTCACACCACTGATCTTTTTAGCTATCTGTAAGAAATTCTTCCCACTGACCATCACACTAAAGTATCATGGGTTACAGATATAGTCATTTTTAGCAGGGGTTCCCTGAGACCGGAAAGTTCCTTTTTGTTGAAAAGGTTCAGAGAGGCTGTTCTAGAACAGGGGTCTGAAAACTTTCTAAACAAGGCCAGTTTACTATCCTTCAGACTTTAGTGGGGTCGGACTGTGGTCAATGCCCCATTATTGGTATCTGTGGGAGTAATAGTACCCCATTATTGGTGTCAGTAGGAGGAATAGTGCCCCATTGTTGGTGTCGGTGGAAGTAATTATCCCCCTTTGTTGGTGTCAGTGGCAGGAATTATGCCCCATTGATGTCAGTGGGAGGAATAGCTCCACAAGGGCTGGATAAAGGCAAGCAAAGTGCTGTAGTTTGGAGACCACTGTTCTAGAGCAACCCTAGTTGGAAAGGTTGGCCTTACAAGACCACATTACTTCACATTGTTTTTAAAGTCATTAAAATGCAATCATCTGCAGATCCCATCCTGTCCTTGACTAAAGTAATCTGTAGGAAGTTTGAAGCACAGTAGAAAACAAAATAATTCATGAATATTTGCATTTTTGTAGCTAATACGTAACTCTTGTAGAAATGGATGGGCTTTTGAAGCCAAAATCTGTCTATTTTCTGGAATGTTTGTTTTGTAATGTCATTGTAGGCCTTCATGTTTACATAACTACTTCAAATATGAATCGTTTTCCTGGAAGGTGCTCAATTTGTTTTCCCTTTTCTTGCCATTTGGAATTGGCAGTATGGGGAAGCATAAAAACTTGTTTTGCCTAATGTTATTTACTTTTCTTACAGTTGATCTACAGCCTCCCCCCCTGCTTACCTAATGCTATGTTCTGCACATATCAGATACTTACCCACCCAGCCGATCCCGCATTGTCCTGCCGAGATCCTCTTCTGCCCCCACTCTGTCCTATGCTTCCATCTTCTTTTGCGACATTAGGAGGCTGATAAATGCAGGAAACCAGGACAGCTGCACTCTGCAAAAAATCATCCGCTTTATTGTTGTATTGACATCTTCAATAGTAAAAGCAAGACACTTTGTAGGCTGAAGTAGAAGTCAATGCATTTCAGGCCATCTCAGTGCTTACTCAATAACTCATAAGTAAGTGATAAGATGGAGTGAAATGCATTGACTTCTTCAGAACAAATCGAGAAAAATCTCAGCCACCACACACCATATAACCCCAGCATGTATTAAGTGATAGCAGCCTGAGCCTGATTATATCCAGGCCACACACCCAACAAGTTTCGCCCCACCCTTACCTCCATGACTAAGCCCCCTGGGTGATGCGAAACATGTCAGGGGGTGTGGCCTGGATGGAGTTAGGCTGAGGCTGCTACCACTTGTTACACACTGGGCTTGTATGTTGTGGGTGGCTGAGATTTTTCTCTATTTGTTCTGTGGATTACATGGAGTCAGGCCAGACTCCTAGCCTGACCTGCACCCTCAGTGGAACACACAGAATGGGGGACATAGATGGCGGAGCGGAGACCCTAAAGTTGGTTTGACTTCTCCTTCAGCCCACAAAGTGTCTTTCTTTTACTATTGAAGATGTCATTACAACAATAAACTGGATTATTTTTTTCAGAGTGCAGTCGTCCAAGTTTCCTGCATTTATCTACTTATACATTTCACTGATTTTGGCTAGCACCTGTCTTTATTGAAAGATGTAAAAGATTCTACATGGCAAGCTTCCTGTGAGCAGTGGATTTAATGTTTAATATCAGGAGGCTGCTGACTCTTCTCGATTTAGTCAGTGGGCCTCCGATGACCTGCTTCCAGGCCCGCCCCCCTCCTCCATTGTCAATGAAGGACTATGCCACATGGGATATGTGATGTTCATATCCCAGGAGGCACAACGAGTATAGTGCATGTGATTAAAGAAAAAGAAGATAACTAATAAAAACATGACGTGGCTGGACATCAGTGGAAGCTTGTGGCACCTCCCCCCCTGCTGGTCAGTCCGGCACTTACCCCATCTAGGCGGGCGACAGGCAGCGGCTCTGTGTTCTCTCCCCCATCAGCAGCTTCCAACTTGCGGCTCCTCTCCTCCTCCTAGGCTTCCAATAGGATCACCTGTCCTTTCAGCCAATTGGGTGACGGGTCTCAAAACCCGCTTCCTGATTGGTCGGGAGGAGGATCAGTGTTACATTAGCAAATATTCATTCGCTGTTGTAACACACCTGGGTGGGCTCTGTTTACATTCTCTGTGCCCTGAGCCCACCCTATTTTGAAGCCTATTGGAGACTCTGGCTCTAACCAGGTGCTTAAAAAACAAAACAAAAAAAAAACCGCCATTGTAATTCATGCTTCCGGCGTCCTGCAAGGGGCAGGATGCATGGATAGGGGGGCAGCACCCGTGCGCCTCTAATGGATGGGCCGCCCCTGCTGGACACATTTATATAGTCAGGAATCTTGTCTTTGCAGTAGCTGGCATACCAACAAACATGGGAAGCTGGCTACCACATAGAAGACTTGAAAAAAAATGTTATTTATTTTTGGTATATGTACTAGAGAAATGATCAAGCTTTTTTTTTTATTCAAAGCAGAGAAGAGGGTGCTTCTAAGTGCAGTAATAAAACACTTTAATGACAAGGAAGGGTTAAAAACCCTTACAAGATGGGATTGAAAAATATCAATGAATCCATAACGTCCAGCGGGATGCCTCCTGGAAGTAAAGACAGCTGCAGGTGAAAGTTCCAGCTGACCAGCAGTGGTAAACACTGTGTCTCTGATCTAAGATAGAGAGCTAGGCTGTCAGGACCAGCATGGAATCCAGTCAACCTGAAGTGACGGCAGAGTGGGTGGGATATGATTCGGAGCATGCCGATTGGGTACTGTTGGTTAAAGTTTCCTTGTTATCCAGAGCACTCTATTCTCCACACTCCTTGTGTTTTTATGCAGACTGGTATTGTTCTGTCTTGATCTGGCTTTTTATGTGTTGCATAATTTCTTGATGTTTTCAGTTTTTCTGTAAGGCCAGGAAAGCCTTGTTGTTCTAAATAAAGAGGCCCTTATTAGAATACACCTTACCTTAGCTGTGCAGTCTGTGCTGGTTGATAAAGATCCTTTTCTAGTAAGGGGGGGGGGGGAGGGGAGCCTTTGTCAGTCTTCAAATTGCGTTCTCCTGTAGCGCTATGGTCACCACTTTTATCTGACCCTTCTGGGCACGTCTGCCAACATCATCTGCCTAGTACCTAGTTAATCCTGTCCTGTAGTGATGCGACAGCCAGAGCGGCTGAAATAGCATGCAGCAGGGGCAAGCATCTGACACATGGAAGTGACAGATAGCAGCGACACCCATAGCCCTTCAAAAGAGCAAAGATAAGAGTTGCTGCAACCAGTCAGAGAAGTCTTAAAGATCTTCTCTAAAGGGGGCCGCTTTTTTTTATTGTTCATGACGTGGTTGCTTTAAGGTCCCTGGATGACCTAGCAGGCGATTAAGACTGAGCAAAACCATCACGCGGTTCTGCTGTGTATTTGGATTGGTTTATCTGTAGCCTTTCCAGTTGTGCCAGCACTAGGAACTGTTATTTATACCAGTGAGTCAAATTGGATGTGCTATTGCCAGGCCCTCTCTGTAGATCGTCTTCGGAGATTACATTTTCTGCAATCTGGTTCATGTGGGTGATTGCTCATATTTTCTACAGTTTTCCTAAATCAGTCTGATCTTCACGAATTGGGAAGTGCCCAATAAAATACTAATACCAGTGTTGCTGCAGGTGCAAAGTGGAGAGCAATGACTGCAATCGTTTACATTTTTATAATGTCATTGTTTACTATTGTGATAGCTGTGATTGACCACAGCTGTCACATGGTACAGGAGCACTGTGATTGGCCCTGTACCATGTGATCAGTGGGTGGAGAACCTGTCTACAAAATGGTATTAAGAGCTTTTATTTTAACTTGCAGTAAAACAACGACCAGTAATTTTTCAAATGTTTGGAATTAAATTTTTGAAACCGACCCATAGCTTGTTGCTATAGTAATCTAATTGCTTTTTGCTTCGTGTTATTAAATGAAGAACACTATAAGCTCTTTGGGTCACCTTCATATGTGTCTTGACATGTGCAGTAATACAGTTATGACTAAAAATATATTTGACAACTCTTATATTACTTCTATTTTGATGATCACATAACTTGAAGGATTGTATTTCTGTAATAGTCACTGTTGATGATAAAGTCTGGTGCTAGGATAATGGCTTTAAATATAAACTCCATCCAGCAGCAAGTTCTCAGGCCCAGACAGCTGTTGTCCAGGGACATTCTGATTGGCTGCTGGTGACATCAGTTACCACAGCTGGCTGTGTGCATGTCCCCTGAGACCGAGGTAGTGCTCACAGCTGTAACTGCTTCCAGCATGGGAGGAGATGTCTGCTTTGGATCTGCTCATGTGATTAATGGCTTATGTGGTCTTAATAGACAGTGAAAGCACTTAATCCCCCCCTCCCCCCATATATACATTTAGTCCCAGGTGATATGGAATGACCTTTGTTTGCTGGGGGTATGGCAAAAGTTTTGCAGTTTTTGGCTATAATATAAAGAGCCAAAATTTGTGTTGAAACTCCATAGCTGTGGGAAGATTAGTGCAATGTTTGCGTTGTTCTGCGGAAAGCATAACTTACTAACACTTAACCATTATCGGGCAATTTAAAACAATACATCAACTCCTACATTTGGCCATGTGGTGAGCATATCATTATACAGAGTAGATTTTAGTAGCGCTAGTAGGAATTGGTGTTTCAATCCTTATGGTAAGTCGACATTCTTGTTGTTGGGATTGATGTGGTGAAAGGGGGAACGTAAGTACATTGTTGGGGTCATAAGATGGGCACCCTCCTTTGATGTTTCGTTGATGAGCCCGCTGTGTCTCCAGAGGGCTCGGTGGTAATACCGGTCATCCCTGGTATACCCACTCAGTCCCATACCCTCTTGTTTCCCCTTTTAGCCCTGTTATGGTCTCTTCTTTTTATCAAAACCCAATTACTGTTTTTGTTGCAGCATTCAAGAAGGTTTTGATTGTTTGTGGGAGGAAGCAACCTCTCACTCCAATCTTCTTTAGAAGGCTGGTAGTAGGTGAATCTGTTAAATCTCTGCATCCCACTTCTACTGAGAAAATCTTGAATTTTTCCAACGATTAACTGGAAAATTTTAGCTACCAATCTTCTATATCCTACATTTCCTGATGACATATTTGACGGGTCTAGGTATTGTTTTTGCACCATACAGAGCCTAATCTGTCATATTAATTGCCCTGTTTAAAGTGGAAGTCCATGCATAATCTAAAATCCCTGCATCTATAGACACCATGGATCTAACACCAACCTCTCTATCGCTGAAAAGATGAGTATACCTTTTTGGATGCCGATCTCACCCGCTCCGACACGATCTCTAACGGACATGAAAAACAATGGTTGTAGAATGAATGGGAAGTGAAGTCCCCCATAGAGCTACTATGGGGCTTTCGTTGTCCTCCGTCTCCTCTGCACCCGCCTACACAGAGAAGCCGCGGCTGACAGCGCATCGTGGGATCTGGTCGGAGCGGGTCAGATTGGCTTCCAAAAGTATGTATACTCGTTTTTTCTTTACAGGAATAGAGGTTAGTGTTAGATCCTTGGTGTCTATAGATGCAGGGATTTTAGATTTTGCATGGACCTCCACTTTAAGCGTGTGCATGCTAAGTAATGTGTAAATGTATCACTTAAAGACAATTATTACCTCTCACAGGGTCACAGTAATTCCCCTCCAACAATTCCTTCATGTGCTTTTCTTTCCAAAAAGAGAGAACCATCTTTGTTCAAGGAGAAACCAGGGTCAGAATCTACTGAGACTGAGAAAACCTGTGGGTTGCATTACATGGATAGGTGTGAACTCCTAAAATCCAAATGGGAATAATAAAAACATCAGCAATTCCCAGAGGTCTAACTATTGACCACAGTGTCTCATGCAAGAATGTGTGACTATTTCATTTAGCCCTTTGATAGTTAAAGTAGATAAGAACCCTCAATAACATTTAGCTTGTACAACTCATGGATTGTGAACCTTTAACATTACTTTTTTTTAATATAATTTTTAATATTTAATAATTTTTTAATATTCATTTTTTTTTTTACTTCTCAGTGCTGATTATATCCTATGGCTTCTTTACAGCCACTTCCTTTCTACGTGGATGTAATCTATTGGTGGCTGCGTGGCATTTTCTCTGGACAGGTTTTCTGATGATGATAACATAACCTACCTGCATAATGTGTGTTGAAACTGCAGGTTCCCTTGGAAGCCCATGTAGCAAATTAAGAACACAGGAGAACAAATGTGAGCCACAGACAGAGCTTTGTTTCTCTATAAAATAAGCCCCCCCCCCCAACTCAAAAACTTTTATGGCAGGATCACCAGATATTATTCTAAAAGCTGCAAATTTAAAAATACGTATTGAAATCCTCCTCCTGAAATGGCCATAACATGTTAAAGCATAAGCTTTATGAGATTTTAGCTATTGGATTTACAAATGTTTTAAGATTGAATCAAGCAGAGCATTTGTTTTATTTTAACTTGACTGTGCAAAGAGAAAAAAAAAATGCTTTATGTACAGGAGACTGCAGTGGTAGCAAATGGCTGATAAATCTAGGACAATAGAAGGAAAATTGGGGGCACAGAAAGAGTTGCACCCTCATCAACTCTTGCAGGTGTGAAATAACTTGTATAATTTATGGAATATAATGCTAAATTGCAAGGATATTAGAGGAGTTTAGTTACCCAATACAAAAACTGTAAACTCTAGGAGGAATAATATATTTAAAGCTGATTCTGATCAAAATATGACCAACCCCCACACTCCCCAATCCCATACCTTCCTGCTTTCTTTATTTCTTCTTTCTTTGTGAAGCAAGGTATGCTTACCTAAGCCCACCATCCGGGTTCCTTCCTGGTGCTGTTTCTGGATGTGGGAACTGCAGTTCTCCAGATGTGCCCAAGTCTGACTATCCCCTGCAGTCCCCCTGCGCTGACGTCAGGCTGTGACGTGGACACCTGAAAAAGGACCCTGCCAAATGAAAACCGAATAGGAATCCTAGGTCATCACGTGACTGTGGCTTTAGGAAAGTTTAAGGGACTTTTTCATCCCAGCGATTAGAGAGTAGGGAATGAAGGGGGGGTTCTTGTTTTGTCCAGACTTGGGCTTGAAGGGTAGGATGTCAACTATTTCATCCACAGAATGACAGGTTTAAAGACATATCGACATGCATTAACAAAGACTTCTCACGCAAAATGAGCATTAAATATTACTTTAATTAGTGAATTCTAATCTCTACTTGAGTACTTCCTAACCTATTCACCGAAATGTGTAATATTTTTTTATTTATGTTTATGACATTGATATAAATCTATTGGTATACAGTTAAGTCCAGATATATTTGGACACGGGCAAAATTTTCATACTTTTGGCTCTGTATGCCACCAGAATAAAATTTAAAATTAATCAATCCAAATGAATTTGAAGTGCAGACTTTCAGCTTTAATTCAAGGGGTTGCGTATAAATATCAAGTACAAATTTTAGAAACTACAACCATTTTTATATACAGTACCCCCATTTTCAGGGGCTCAAATGTAATTGGACAAATAAATATCATAAATAAAATGTTCATTTTTACTATTTTGTTGAATTCTTTACTGGCAATGACTGCTTGAAGTCATGGACTTTACCAAAGTCTGGGTTTCCTCTTTTCTGATGCTTTGCCACGCTCGAACTGCAACTCAGTTCGTTGTTTGTGGGTCTTTCTGCCTTTAGTTTTGCCTTCAGCAAGTGAAATGCATGCTCAATTGGGTTGAAATCAGGTGATTGACTCCGCCATTGCAGAATATGCCACTTCTTTTCCTTCAAAAGCTCCTGGTTTGCTTTAGCAGTGTGTTTTGGATCATTGTCCATCTGTACTGTGAAGCGCCGTCCAATCAACTTTGCTGCATTTGGCTGCATCTGGGCTTGACGGTATATCTCTAAGCAGAATTCATCCAGCTGCTTCTGTCACATCAATAAACACCAATGTTCCAGTGCCACTAGAAGCCATGCATGCCCATGCCATCACACTGCTTCCACCATGTTTTACAGATGATGTTGTGTGCTTTGGATCATGGTCTGTTCCAAGCCTTCTCCACACTATTTTTTTTTCTTCCTGTCATTCTAATGCAGATTAATCTTAGTTTCATTCATCCAAAGAATGCTTTTCCAGAACTGGTCTGGCTTTTTTAGATGTTTTTTTGGCAAAGTCTGTTCTGGCATTTCTATTGTTCCGGCTTATAAATGGTTTGCACCTTGTGGTGAAACCTCTTTTCTCTCGTGAAGCCTTCTCTTGATTGTAGACTTTGACAATGATACGCCCACCTCCTGGAGAGTGTCCTTCACTTGTTGTGAATGGGTATTTCTTTACCATAGAGAGGATCCTGCGATCATCCACCACTGTTGTCTTGTCTTTTGTGGACGTCCAGGCCTTTTTATGTTGCTGAGCTCACCAGTGTGTTCTTCTTTCCTCAGAATGTACCAAACTCTTAATTTGGACACTCCTAATGTTGCTGCTATCTCTCTGATGGCTTTGTTTGTTTAATTTTTGAAGCCTTACAATGGCCTGTTTCACTTGCATGGGCAGCTCCTTTGAACGCATGATGTAAGTTCACAGCATTAGATTCCAAATGCCAATACCACACTTAAAATCAACTCCAGACCTTTTACCTGCTTAATTGATGAAGTATTAACGAAGGAGTAGCCCACACCTGGCCATGAAACCTCTTTTGATGTAATTGTCCAATTACTTTTGGTCCCTTGAAAAAAGGGGGGATGACTAATTTTAAGAGCTGTAATTCCTAAACCCCTCCTCCGATTTGGATGTACATACCCTTAAATTTAACCTGAGAGCGCGCACTTTCAACCCATAGCCATTATATAACTGTGGCTTAAATATGTTTTGGTAAAGACCTGAAAAAATCTAAAATTGTACCTGTGTCCAGATATATATATATATATATATATATATATATATATATATATATATATATATATATATATATATATATATATATATATATATATATATATATGGACCTAACTGCGTCCATTCTTATTTTAGATGTATTTAAATGAGCAAGTGAGCATGGTGTAATACCAAAGCTAGTTAAAATAATTTGTTCTAGAATATTTAACCAGTTCAGTGACAAGGAACAATATTTAACCAGTTCAGTGACAAGTGGCAGATAGTGTCTATCTGCACAGCAGTTACAACACTACCCAGCCTGCTCTGCTTCATGTGCTGCCTGCCCCCTCTATAACCTTCAGTAGTCACCAGAAGGATAATGTTTTCACCACATTTATTTTTACGGTTCATGAACTATGGTAATTTGAGTGCATTCCAATTTGGAGCAACATGCAGCAGTTATGGCTCGGAAAATACTTAAATAATGAGTACGGGGGTTTGGGAATTGCTGGTAAGTGTTGGGTTAATCCCACTATAATGGGAAAGGTTACATTTGCATTGAAGAAGAAATCCTTTTCAATAATGTTGTGTTTGTAGAGTCCCTTCAGTATTATATCTTGAGTCTTCTGAGTTTGCACCTGTCTCTGCCTCGGGGTTTCAACCTGGTTTGCAAAGTCACATAGAGGAAAGGATCTTATTAAAATTCATGGGAAAGAAGCAGGGTGCCCTCTCCAGAACAGAGACAGAACGGGGAGCTGATTTGTGTATAGTTTCCACTGAATAGTGAACTTTCAGTGCCAAAAGTATGATGGTTTAATAATCTTTGTCTAGCCGACTTTCATTCTTTCATCTGGCTTCAATCAAACACATCTAAGAAAGGTACTGACTCAGGAAAAGCAATGACAACTATAGTAAATAACTAGAAAAGTAGTTATTGATAATAAATACAGTTGTAGGTGAATAATCTGACATGTAGGGTTTTTTATTTTTGTTTTTTTAGAGTAGCAGTAGTTGTTTTTATAACGTCACTTAAGCTGGCCATAGACTGTGAGTGTAAAGCTGGCTATAGACAGTTTGAATCTTGGCCAGCTCAGCAGGGATCGGCTGAGATTTGAACCATGTATGAGTAGGCAGAATGTACCCAAGTTGATTGATCAACTTGGGTACAACCAGCCTGCCTGATTTTACATGCAATTGGCACTAGCAGCTGTTCTAGCCACTAGCAATAATCTGTGTTCTCCAGGCAGGACAGCTTCCTTTGGCCCCTTCCCCAACCCATGGTTGTGCTAAAGAAATTCGCTCCATCTATGGCTGACCTTTGTTATGTGTGTAGTTTTAGGTAAAATTGTAGGGAGTGGTGCCAATACTCCAGAATCCAATCCATCACAGTAAAGGAAGATGTGGCATATACTCCCTTCCAGTTGCTTAAGGCCGGCCATAGATGGGTTGGGGGCTGGGGGCTGGGGGCTTGCTTCCTTGCTGAACCGGCCAAGATTCAAACTGTCTGTGGCTGGCTTTACACTCACAGGTGTTATAAATATTCCCCCCCCCCTTGCATGCTGTAATTATTTATGAGTGGGCAGAGGGACCGGGTACCCAGACGTGTTGGATACCTGCAGATATTGTGGATCAGCAAATCAGCAAAGATTACAGATAATCGGAAAGGTAAGGCTGGCCATACACTATTCAATTTTCCTGTTCAACTTTCCTTTAGATTTACCAAAACCATATAATATGAGGTGAAACCTAAACCCTTTCAATGTGTATGCAATCAGGCAGACCCTTGCACTACATAGTTGAAGGTAAATCTAAGGAAAATTGAATAAGAAAATTGTATGGTGTATGGCCAGCTTAAGTATGCAGCTTCTTTTTTCACAGTGTGGGTTTAGATTAGTTTGGATCCTGGAGTGACAGGGTCACTTTAACATGCAGGACATGTTAGGTAGGAAAAGTCCCTTCCCTATGTAACACATATAGGGGCGGAGCCTTGGGTGTGACTTCATCCCTCGGTCATTTTATAGAGCTGAATGCTGGCATTTGTTTTACACGTGCATTTGACCTAGCACTGGCAGCAGTGCTCTATTTTGTAAGTGCAATAATTATCTTTCAAATATTAAAACTTTTAAACGGAGAGCTTTAGATCTTGTGTGGTCTCCTTTCCTTCCCATATACATTTGATGTCCTGGAGTTTCTGAGGACCTGTGTACCCTATTTTAAGGAAAAAAAGGAGTGAGGATTTGCCAAGCATCTGTCAGGGCCATTTTCCCTGCGGGACACACAGCTTGCTTTGACCTTTTCTGGTAATGCAGGGATCGTGGCCTTGAGGTGAGCGGCCAACTTGTATGTGTGGTGGGGACACGGAGCACTTTTATTATTTGGATCACAGTGGTGATCGACCAATTTATTGATTGGACTTTATAGTTTGATTTTACACATTTTTTGGATTGTAATTTTTAATTTTGTTTGTACTTTACATATTTTAAGTATATTGGGAAAATTGAGTACTGTCCGTGATACTTTTTTTATTTGGAACAGTATATTTTCGCAGATCAAAAAACGATCATAGAGGTTATCTTCATCAACCAGTAAATGTATATAGAAAGCAAAGATAAAAATCACTTTTTTCTCCCTCTGACTACATTGTCACCAAAAAAGAGAAATCTCCAACAAGCACAGAGACTGCTGTAAACAATTGATTTGGCGTTATAGCTTCCCTACTCTACTTTAAAAAAGGTGTTTGTTTTTTTTATTGCTGTCTTTCTCAAAGGAAATCTTCTAATCAAAGCTACAGTGAACATTAAAAACTAACTATTCTCCATTCAATCTAAAACACAACTAATAAGAGTCAGGTCGCAAAGAGCACCAAACTAACATCTCAAGCGTCCAATGTCTCTAATAGTTCAGGAAGAAAGCAAAGAACAGCCAAGGTGTTTCGGAAGCCAGAAAAATCCCCCCTTTCATCATGGCATAAAAGGCATAAAAGGTTAGCAGATTTTTAATGGATTTAAGAATATTCCTAAATGATTCTGTATTCCCTAGATATGGAGAAGAGCAGCCAGTAAATAACTGCGCAAGTGTTAGCAGTAATGTAAATACATCAGAGTATATCTTAAATCAATTGTAAATCTGCTATACTTTAAAGCCCCGATAAAGGGAAATTTTCTGGCCCCTGGACTGTATTGGCATTTTTATTTGCTTTCTTGCTGAGTTATTAAAGACATTGTACTCTCAAGACATTTGTTTGGCTCTCTTTTTGATCTAAGCATACAAGGATATTGCTGTCAGTGTGCCCAGTTAGGTAGATGTACTTGATTTCTTTGTGCTGATGACCATTGTCTCAAAAATAGAAAGTAATAGGAAGTCCAAAATTTTACAGTTGGCAAAATATAAGAGGTGAGGGGAAGTCTTCCAATGTCCTAGTGACTATTGTCTAAATGGGGATTTCACCTCACTCTGTAGAAATTTCCTCTTCCTACCTGTTGCTTCTTCAGGACAGGAAGTGAAGGGAAATGTGGAGCACCTAAATAATAAACTGACAGGGGTTTAACCCTTCCCAATTTATCTAAAACTGAAAAAATTGTTATACATACATACATACACTTTAAAACCTTTTTTCAGTCAAGGCACACTTTAAAATTCTACACAAGCTTGAGGCACCCCATTCTAAAACTAAACTAATCGTTTTGCATATTGTAGCAGCATTCACATGTGTAGGCCACCCAACATTAGCGGCAGGGGCTTTGCTAGGTCTACAAAAGATCTAGGGCTAGAGCCCATAGCGGTGTAGTAAAGAGTCATACGCTTGGACGGGCATACACATGTATATACAGTTATATATGTGTGTGTGTGTGTATATGTCCCCAGAGAGCCCCCCCATTTACATTGGGGTCCCCAGAGAGCCCCCCTTACATTGGGGTCCCCAGAGAGCCCCTCCTTACATCAGAGTCCCCAGAGAGCCCCCTTACATTAGGGTCCACAGAGAGCCTCCCCCTTAAATCAGGGTCCCAGAGAGCCCCCCTTAAAATCAGGGTCCCCAGGGAGCCCTCCCCCTTGCATCAGGGTCCCCAGAGAGCCCTCCCCCTTGCATCAGGGTCCCCAGAGAGCCCTCCCCCTTGCATCAGGGTCCCCAGAGAACCTCCCCTCCCCTTGGGGACCCCTGCAGAGACTCGGGGCTATGGGCCCCAGATTCGGAGCTATAGCCCCAAAAGCCACCCCCTAGCGACGCCACTGATTAGCGGTGATATATTCTTCTAAAGCAAATACACCTTTGCACACTGGTACTGATTAGTATTCCAATGTTTCTCTTCTGCATTCTCTCTCCTCCACTCGGCTAATGTGACCCCAGTGCTGATGGAGAGGGGCAAACAAGGATGCTGTGCAGGTGCATGATATCCTCTTTATCAACCGATGGCATTATTGGTTGTTAGGACACTGGCAGCAAGAAGGTTGTAATGGTGCACAATGAAAACTTGTGGCTTTGTGTAACTAATAGGCAGGCTTGATCCACCTGCTGACTTGTTTACAGTTTTTGGGCAATTTCTAGGTATTTTGCCAAGGCACCCCTGAAGACCTAAAGGCATCTCAGGGTAACAGACAAACAGAGTATTGGTAACTGTAAGCGCAAACACACAAGTCCATATATAACAGGAGATATAAAGGGCTGAGCAACTTAGTCCATAGGGGACAGGCTGGAAGTTCAAGGGTTAAGTGGTAACCGGTAATGTAATGGTTAAAGTAGGCTGGTAGGCTAGGCGGCTGCTGTCCTCAGAGAGCTGGCTCTGTGATGGATGAGAGAGGGGTACAGAAGGAAGCGCCACCTGAGTGTAGTATTAACAGATGATGTTTAATGACACCAGGTAAAAACACACTTACAGGATAAAAACATATAAAAGGCTCATCTGTATAGGTATGTGGTCCTCGGTGTTCCCTCTGATCCTGTGGTGGTGACGCTGTAGGGATGCTGGGCTGCAGAAGGTGGATTACCAGCCGGGAGCTCCTTCTGTGGCCATCAGGAAGAGACTAGGGGCCGGCGTGGAGCGTGCATGACGTCACAGGTCGTCCGTCCGCTTCTGGGTTCGGTATCCAGGGGAGGGATCGTCCAGGGAGGAGGGCTAGCAGAAAGGTTGAGAGAAGGCTAGTTGAAAAAGGCTGCTTTAAAAGATGTATGGAAATCCAGCTATGGCATCAATTTGTGGATGCCTGGCAATGCTTTTAGTACAAAGATGCATTTTCATTTTCACTGATAAATTGGAAAACAAATGTTTAATTTCAGACCAACGATGCATGTTCTCGTAGCTGCTTGCTTCCAGCAGGCTTTGGTGGACTAGTATTTCAGTGCTGAATTTAACAGTGTTTCTATTTTGTGTTATCTGTGGTTTCAGCATTAATATTAACTTGTTTAACCAGTCCAGAAATAATAGGGAAAAAAATACATCTTATTTCAGACTTTTCTTTTAAATAATCAAATCACTAATACTGAAGACAAATGCGCCATTATTTCCTTTTTGAATAATGCATCATAATGAGGCAGTGCTGCTGAATTTATGATCATGTGGGAGAAGAGACACATTTTTGTTGTTTTGATTATAATTTCAAAGTGGTGATGTTCTTATTTCATTTATTTAAGTGCTACTCAGTGATGTGTTTTGTAGTACTAAATTGCATTCTGTTTTCTTTATTTGCTAATAATTTAAAATGCTCCAGGCTGCTGCATCTATGTAGCGTGTGTTTGTGTATATGTATGTATATATAATGTGTGTGTATATGTATGTATGTATATATAATGTGTGTGTATATGTATGTATATATAATGTGTGTGTGTGTAAATTACATGCTCCTATGATGTACTTCTAAACTAAAATCCCTACTTTTTAGGCCAGCCATACATGGATTGAAATCCCACAGGGACTGGCTGAAACTTTGTCCATGAATGGGCAGGTTTGTTGATCTACCGATTTTCCAGTTTCTGTACTAGCCTGTCGGGTTTTTCCTGAACGATCAGTGCCACTGGTTATAGCCAGCAGCACTGATCAGGGCCTCTGAAAAGGCAGTACAGCCAGCCCTCCTGTACTGTCTTATTGCAGACACTGATCCTCTTTTGCCTCTCCCTGCAGCACTGCCAGCTTCTTCCTCTGGCTACTGCACTGCAGGGGGAGAGGTTCTAGCACATTCACCCATCCATCTGCTGTCCGCCCCCCCCCCCCGCTCCCCTTTTCCACACCGCGCTACCGGCTTCCCTCCTCTTCTGTCCTGCTGGCAGCTGCTGCGGGCACACAGTGATGTTTCAGGATGGAGAGCGGGGGGAAGGGGCCAGTAAATATATAATTTATTGGCCCCTTCCTTTCCTGAATGAACACAGTGAGTGATCAGTACCAATTACTCCTGTGTTTTTTCATCGCTGAAGCATAGTAAACTGTGTTTACAATACTTAAGTTTGTGAATGAGCAAGAAGCTTCAGAGCGCTTCCAATTCATTCCTCTGTGCAATTGAGGCTGCAGATAAAGGGACTGATAAATCTATGTCCTCATTCACTTCCGACCAGGGTGGGGGGGGGGGCCCTGTCAGGTAGGCTGTATGGGGCCCTGTGTTTTCTAACAGCAGTCCTGGCACTGATGAGTGTATTCTGTTGAAGGGGGAGGTCTCCTCGCAGTCAGAACACAATAGCTCAAGGAAAAGGATCCCCCCAGCCACCTCAAATGTGTGGTTGAGTGAATTTGGGTCATTTTATTTATTTTTTTTGTTCAACCTGCTGGTTGAATGAAAAAAAAAAAGATTATTGTATGTCCAGATTTAAAGTAAGCCTGTCACAAATATGGATACTTTAAAAAAACTTGTAATGAAAAAAGTGTATAAGCAGAGTTTACCTTTAGTTAAAACTACATATGAAAACATTGAGTTAAATCAGAGACATAGATGATTGAAGTTACATGAGTACCTTAAAGTGATTCCCTGCTGAGTGCCACCAATAGCAAGCCTCTTGCTATGAGGGTACTCAAGCGGGCTCTCTCCCGAACAGCGATGTGTGTGTGTCCATTTATACACAGGCCCCGCTCTCTCCTTATTGGCTCACTGGCTGTGATTGACAGCAGCAGGAGCCAATGAGGGGAGAGAGACCTGGGAGAGTTGCTGCTCTCATGCACATCGCTGGCTCAAAATGGGGCTCAGATAAGAATAAGGAGGGCTGGGGAGGGGGAGCTGCACCTAGAAGGTAAAAAACCTTGAACCTTTAGAACCACTTTAACTTTTCTTGTATAGCTTTCCCCCTGCTCTCAGGCCTTGATAATGGTTAATTTAAAAACCAAAGCAGTTTGTAAAAAAGAAAGCTGAATGCTAAAGCTGACCATACACGCATAGATTTCTGTATTCAGGCTGTTTGAAAGAAATCGTCCATACTAAACAACAACAAATCTTCCCTGCTGTCTATTGTATTCTGACATTCAGCACCTGTGAATGTCAGAATACCCAATCAGTGGCTGCATCAGGGCTTCAATAAGGCAGCCCATAGATAGATAAGCAGGTTGAATGAAAAAAATTGACCTGATTCCCCCACTCACACATTTTGAGGTGTATGAGGTAATCCTCTCTGCTGAGGCATTCTACTTTGACAGCGGGGGCACTTCTCCATCACCAGAATACACAGATCAGCGTTGAAGGCTATAGTAGCAGTGGGTAAAGGTGATGGACTGGCCAAGCATGTCTCCAGACCTAAACCCTATTGAGGATCTGTGGGGCATCCTCAAACGGAGGGTGGACGAGCGCAAGGTCTCTAACATCCACCAGCTCTTTATTTTTGTCATGGAGCAGTGGAAGAGGACTCCAATGGCAACCTGTGAAGCTCTGGTGAACTCCATGCCCAAGAGGGTTAAGGCAGTGCTAGAAAATAATGGTGGCCACACAAAATATTGACATTATCACTTAGGGGTGTACTCACTTTTGTTGCCAGCGGTTTAGACATTAATGGCTGTGTGTTGAGTTATTTTGAGGAGACAAATTTACACTGTTATACAAGCTGTACACTCACTACTTTACATTGTAGCAAAGTGTTATTTCTTAATTGCTTGGTAACACAAATTGCTAATCAGCCAATCGCTTGGCAGCAACTCAATGCATTTAGGCATCTAGTCGTGCTAAAGTTCAAACCAAGCATCAGAATGGGGAAGAAAGGGGATTTAAGTGACTTTGAACGTGATATGGTTGTGGGTGCCAGACGGGGCTGGTCTAAGTATTCTATTTCAAAAGCCACTGTCAATCATTAAGTAGACATCGTATCTTAAAGAAGTTCCATTTAGAGAAGTTACATACATTTGTCTATTGTACATTTAAGCTCCTGTGTGTTTGTTTTTTTTGTTTTTGTTTTTTAATATTTAAAAACCTTTATAAAAAAAAAAAATTGAAACCAAAAAAAATTGCTGATCTACTGGGATTTTCACGCACAACCATCTCTAGGGTTTACAGAGAATGGTCCAAAACAAGAGAAAATATCCAGTGAGCGGAAGTTGTGTGGATGAAAATGCCTTGTTGAGGTCAGAGGAGAATGAGTAGACTGGTTTGAGATGATAGAAAAGCAACAGTAACTCAAATAACCACGTATTACAACCAAGGTATACAGAATATCATCTCTAAACACATCGAACCTTGAAGAAGATAGGCTACAACAGCAGCAGATCATACCGGGTGCCATTCCTGTCAGCTACAGAAACTGAGGCTACAATTCGCACAGGCTCACCAAAATTGGACAATAGAAGAATGGAAAAACCTTGCCTGGTTTGATGAGTCTCGATTTCAGCTGCAACATTCAGATGGTAGGGTCAGAATTTGGCGTAAAACAGCATGAAAGCATGGATCCATCCTGACTTTTTTAAACGGTTCAGGCTGGTGGTGGTGGTGTACTGGTGTGAGGGATATTTTCTCACTCATACTTTGGGCCCCTTAGTACCAATTCAGCATTGTTTAAATGCCACGGCCTACCTGAGTATTGTTGCTGACCATTCTTTATGACTACAGTGTACCCATCATATGATGGTTACTTCCAGCAGGATAATGCACCATGTCACAAAGCTCAAATCATCTCAAACTGGTTTCTTGAAAATTACAATGAGTTCACTGTTCTCCAATGGCCTTCACTGTCACCAATCCAATAGTGCATCTTTGGGATGTGGTGCAACAGGAGATTCACATCATGGATGTGAAGCCAACAAATTAAGGCAGTTCGCCATTCTTACAGGAGGGAGAAATGTAATTTATGTCCCTTCAAAGCAGGGAATACATGTCATCTCTTCCCCCCTAGTAAATGCACCTCCCACAGTGTAGTAAAACACTGTCTAGGCAAACGCTGTTTACCCTTTGATCGCCCCTGATGTTAACCCCTTTCTAGCCAGTGTCATTAGTACAGTGACAGTGCATATTTGTTTTGGCACTGATCACTGTATAAGTGTCACTGGTCCCCAAAAAGTGTCATTGTCCGAATGTCTGATGCAATTTCACAGTCCCGCTATAAGTCACTGATCCCTGCCATTATTAGTAAAAAAAAAAAAATATCCTGTAGTTTGTAGATGCTATAACTTTTGCACTAACCAATCAATATATGCTTATTGGGATTTGTTTTACCAAAAATATGTAGCTGAACACATATTGGCATATATATATATATATATATATATATATATATATATATATATATATATATATATATATATATATATATATATATATATATATATATATATATATTCAAAATTGTTGGGCTTTTTTTGTTTATAGTGCAAAAAATTAAAAAAGAGGCGATCAAAAGAAAGCTCTATTTATGGGGGAAAAAAGGACATGCGTGTTATTTGGGTACTGCGTAATTGTCAGTTAAAGTCTGTTAACTTTTAGTAACACTAATAGAAGTATGTATATATGTATGAAGTCGTTTTTCTCTATCAGAGCTTGTTTCATCCTGTAATTTGAATTTATATTTACCATCTTGCTACAGATGTTTGGGTGTACATGCCTATGTGTGTCTAATTTCCACCACAGTCTGATCTGATTGGGTCATTGCAATCCAGTGAGGTTTGTATATTTTGAAACTCGCACACATGTGGCCAGGTTTCTCCAATTACGCTAGAAATTAGTCACAGACATGTGTGGCCTTCATATCTCCACAGTGTTTTATACAAACAGAAAGCACAGCAGTGTGACAAAGTTCATATGGAGAAAAGATTTCACTATAGAAGCACAGTACTCATGCATTGTTAGTACAGGGGAAGGAAAATGGTGCAAGTGAGTATAGATGCATTTCTCCGAATATCACTTTTGACACTTTATTTGACAGCTGCTATTTTGATCTACAGAGATGAGCAAGAATTCTCTCTTATATACCACCTGGCTTCAGGACAGCCATCAGAAATTTGTGGGCCCCTTACACAGCTTTAGGCGTGCCCACCCCCCACCCCGAGCCCTACCACCAACATTCTCCAGGGCTTGTCCATGGGCCATCCTACTGAATCTGCACACTGGCCACCTCACCCATACTCACTCAGCCACCGCTCCACCCCGCAGTCCTGTATATATGTCAGCCCCCCTCACACCTGTATGTATGTCAGCCCCCCCTCACACCTGTATATATGTAAGCCCCCCTCACACCTGTATATGTGTCAGCTCAGCTTCCACACACCTGTATACGTGTCAGCCTCCACACACACACACACTTGTGTGTGTATATATATACCAGCCCCCCCTCACACACACACATATACACCTGTATATATGCCAGCCCCTCACATACACACACCTGTATATATGACAGCCCCACATATACACAAACCTGTAAACACACAAGGCTCTGGCCCCTCCCTGTACACAAACAGCCCCCCTCCCTTTCCCTTACAGTCCCTACTTGTAAAGAAGGTCTTCCTACCTAGTCCCAGCCGTTTTCACCAAGCTGATATGTTGCTGAGAGGCACAGTACAAATCACATGAGGGGTGCACATACACATAGTAGGCAGTAAAGAGCTTGATGTCTGAGCTCAGTGACACGAGAACAGCAGACACTGTGAAATCGTTTCTGTAATGCACAGCATGGCTCCCCTTCACCCGTCCTGCCTTCTTCTGGTCTGGGCGGGCCCCTCGGACCCCGGAGCCCCTTACAGTTGTGATGGCTGTACCCCCCTGATGGCGACCCTGCCTGGCTTACTTAGTTCATAATTATTGTTTGCTAAGTAGCCAAACATAACTCTTCCTCCGATGCGGAACAAGCCTGATTTTCCAGAATCCACAGGATCATTCAAAGATAAGGGTCATTGTTTCATCAATCTCCTAAGCCGGTCATACATAGATTGACATTTGGCTGGTTCAGCAAGGACCAGACAAATTTTGCTTCCTGTTTGATCAGGGAAGTTGTACAAAAGTCGATCTACTGATTGACTTCTGTACAACCACCCTGTTGGATTTTCCCTGCTCGCTCAGCCCTGCAGGCTATAGCCTGCGACACTGATCAGTGTATTCTAAAAGCCGGGAAGTTTCCCCGCTGTCAGAATACAATGGCTCAGAGGAGAGGATTCCCCCATCCACATCGTTTGTAGATGGGGAATCAAGTTTTTTTTTTTTTTTTCATTCAACCCAGTGGTTGAACGAAAAAAAATTATTAATCTAAGAGGCTGCTTTAACCGATGTGAAACAACCATTTCCCTCAAATGCAGCACTAGAGACATTTCCTTATTTGTCCAACAACAATCCATTCCTCTTTTAAAAAATCTTAAATTACTTCTATAGTTAAAAAAAACCTCTCTTAAAAGAACTGGGAAGACTCGTTGGAATGCTTCTTAAGCTTGCCTACCCCGATAAAAAAAGCTATTTCTAGTTTGTATCTCTTATTACCGGCCTCTGGACAAATCTTAAACAGCAACTGGACTCAGCAAATGGACTTGAAGTTCCCCCCATTAAACTGTGGACACTCTTTTAAACTCTTTTTGTCTGTTAGAGAACGATTAAAGCCTTAGTGTATCGGTAAATAGTTTTGTTTTATTTTTTTTATTTTTTTTGTCACCATTCTTTTATATCTCCTTATTTTCATACCTTATGGGCTTGAGCTAGCACTTTTGTTGTCTTAGAAATCCCTGGCATCTAAAGGCTGCAAAACTACCGTATTTATCGGCGTATAACACGCGCCGGCGTATAACACGCACCCCAAGTTTAGGAGAGAATTTTAAGGAAAAAAACTTTTAGGAGGGAAGTTTAAGGAAAAGAAACTTACATTAAAATGCCCATCAATGCAGCCTCATCAGTGTTCATCTGCAGCCTTGTTAGTGTCATTGCAGCCTTTTCAGTGTCAGTGCAGCCTTGTCAGTGCAGCTTTGCCCCAGTGCAGCCTTGTCAATGCAGCCTTGTCCCCAGTGCAGCCTTGTCAATGCAGCCTTGTCCCCAGTGCAGCCTTATTAATGCAGCCTTGTCCCCAGTGCAGCCTTATTAATGCAGCCTTGTCCCCAGTGCAGCCTTATTAATGCAGCCTTGTCCCCAGTGCAGCCTTATCAATGCAGCCTTGTCCCTGCAGCCTTGTCCCCAGTGCAGCCTAGTGTCCATGCCTCCTCCTGCCGCCGCCGCCGCCGCCATACACATAGTAGTTGTTTTAAATATGGCGCCGCGGAGTTCGGAGAGACTCGGCGCCGGCGGAAGTGAACGAACGCCGCCGAGATACACATAGCCGAGGGTTCTCGGCTCTTTCCGGCGCCGCTCACAGTCCCGCCCAGCGTGGGCGTGACAGTGAGCGGCGCCGGAAAGAGCCGAATACACCCGACTATGTGTATCTCGGCTCTGTGATTTCGGCGGCGCTCGTTCAGCACCGCCGAGTCTTTCCGAAGTCCGCGGCGCCATATTTGAAACTACTCGCTATGTAAATGTCGGCGGCGATCGCCGACATTCACATAGCGATAGCGGGGATCGGCGTATAACACGCACCCACGACTTTCCCCTGATTTTAAGGGGAAAAAAGTGCGTGTTATACGCCGATAAATACGGTATATTGCGGAAAATGCCAATTTTGCAAAAATTGATTTATCCCAATCCCTCCTCGATTTCATTATTCATAGAACCCAACAATCGATGGTGCAATGTTTCAGATATACTCTTAGCTGGACTCTACTTGTTTGGTTTTTTTTTTTCAATTCTTTATTTGTGTAAGACATGCAGAAATACAGAATCCTTCACATTGGTGTGCATACAAAGAAACAGTCCAAATACATGATCCAGCATATAAACGTCACTTTACATTAGTAAATGAACCACAATCTCAGGGAAACCGTTCCTGGACTTCCGGGTCTAGGGAGTCTCTGCAGCCTGCATGACAATTTTCCACTGATGTCACCGTAATTATAAATGAAAGGTAGAGATGAAGCAGAAAAAGATGGTGTAGGGGAGAAGAAGAAGAAAGAGAGTGAGAGCAAAAAAAAAAGTGGGGGGGATAAGGAAAGAAGGGTGTGCCACAATCCAGTCATCCAACCATGTCTGGGGGCAACCTTGCAAGACGGCACACAACCAGGGAGCTAAGCCACCAGCTCTGCGTATTCCTCGAAATAGACAAATTTGTGCCAATAGAACCATCTCGTGAGAAATTTCTCACAAAGGCCCTTCTCTGTGGCCACCAAGTCCTCAATTGCATTAATGTCTGCCACTTTTTTCAACCAACCAGTGACCAATTGTGGCAGCGTCTGCTTCCAAAACAGCGGGATGCAGCTTTTCGCCGCTGTGAGCAGTAGAGGCAATATGGATCGCCTATAAATCTTGGTCGGAATCTTGTGGTGGCTACTTTGTTTTTCTTATGATTATTTATCACTGGTGGTTTACTTGCCAAATGTTGCAGCCATTATTCAACTCTCAGATACTGAAATGCTATCTAATGATACAATTTAATAGCCTATCAATTGCACTGTGGGTCTGATACCTTTAAACCATCACTCGGTACCTTCATCTTGAGGTTATTTTTATACTTTAAAGTTTAAGCAGCTTTCTGGGACTTTATCTGAGCAGTGTTAATGAAATGTTGTTCTCTTTGCCAGGGAAACTTAGTTTCAACACAGCACTTGAGTGTTATGACAGCCACGCTAACACAGCGTCCTCTTTATAAACTATTCTAGACAAGTTCTCTAACTATATAGCTGTGTGTGGTGTGGATCCTACATGGAGGATGACGGCAGAGTTAATTATTGATGAAAGATCACAAAAAAGACAAGGAAGTGGAGTTTATGGCTTTCAAAACTTTTGTGTCTGTTCAAACACAGCCTGATCTATAATCTATAAGGACAGCACAGCACATGTCAGTGTGTGTATATTTATGTAATGGGAGCTGTGAGGTATTTACTATGATATGGCATTGATCTGCGCAGCTTTTGTTAATTAAAGTAATGTAAGTTTAAGTAATCTCCCCACTAATGTATTTACTAGTGAGGTCATTTCATTACAGTGTAGAGTCCACATCACTTAATGCTGGAAATGTTAACAATTCTGATGTGGGTTTTCACTAATACACATTGATATGATTAAAATAGTTTATTCTCTATCTCTGAGACCACTGGCAGATGCCTGATGAAAACAGATGAGTGTGACTACTAATTTACCAGGGAAAGTAGGTCTATTGCTTTTTTCTTCTTAAAGGAGCAGTTTACCCAAAAGTGATATCCACTTATTTGTCTCATGAGTTCTTATCTCTTCAACGCGCCAAAGTGAGAACCGCTTGACATAGTGTTCCCAGCCAATTTAAGGTTTTTCTCTGCTCACCTTTGGGTGTTCCTACTCCTCCACATTCATAAAGCCCCAGAAGGAGAGTTGCAACCCGCTATAAGGCCACCTGCAGACTTCCAAAGAGTAAGGGGGCTTCCATGTACAGTTGGACTTCCCTGAGGCCTTGCAATTTGGTAGTGAAAAGATAGGAACGTTCTGCACAGAATGGAGATGAACAGGAAAAATTTTACATTAGATTATTATTTCATCTGGCCCAAAACAGCTAGAATGATCAGGCTGTCTTCTCATGTCTATGGGTACCCCAATGGCCACAGTAGGGGTGCCTTTCTGAGAACTTTGCCATCAAATTTACCAAGTGACAAGAAACACTGGTTAAATCTCCAGCATCTACCAAAATGATTGTTCTTGTGTGGTCTAAATTTTTAAGACTAGGTCTGAAAATGTTTTTACCTTTTACATCTTACCATGTAGTGGGTATTTGACGTGAGTGATTAAAGCAGAACTCCAACCAAAAATAAGATAAAAAGGAATAGCCTAATAAAAAATACAATGACAAAACCAGCTTTTGCTGCATTATTCCGTTTCAATCCAGAGTATTCCAAAGCAGTACTTTTGCTGCTAGGTATCCTCACACTTTTTCTGATCCCAGCTATTTCCAGAACTGCCCCAGCCTTTGCCTGGACAGTGAAAGAAGTAGCACTGCAGTGAGCTCATCTCTCTGTCACTCTGCTCACTTTTCCGATCAGCATGTTTGTTTTCAGCACATGAGCTGTTTGGATCCTTGTGCTAAATTAATGTATTGATGATTACAAAGCTGCATTCGTTTTTGTCTTTTAAATGTTTCTAGAATTTAAGCTTAGGAGTATGTAAAGGTATAAGATCATGTTCAGCTGATTTCGACATTTTTGGTCAGAGCATCTAACAATCATATACACTATATTACCAAAAGTATTGGGACGCTTGCCTGTACACACATGAACTTTAATGGCACCCCAGTCTTGGCTCATAGCGTTCAATATTGAGTTTGCCCACCTTTTGCAGCTATAACAGCATCAACTCTTCTGGAAAGGCTGTCCACAAGGTTTAAGAGTGTGTCTATGGGAATGTTTGACCATTTGTCCAGAAGCGCATTTGTGAGGTCAGGCACTGATGTGGATGAGAAGCCCTGGCTCGCAGTCTCCACTCTATTTCTAATAAGGAGCCCTCTGATCCCTCCTGTATTGTAACTGTACTGTTTTCCCCCATGTTGTAAAGCGCTGCGCAAACTGTTGGTCCTATATAAACCCTGTATAATAATAATAAATAATATTAATTCATCCCAAAGGTGTTCTATCGAGTTGAGGCCAGGACCCTAAGCATGCCAGTTACGTTTTTTTCACCACAAACTCACTCATTCATGTCTTTATGAACCTTGCTTTGTGCACTGGTGCACAGTCATGTTAGGATAGGAAGGGGCCATCCCCAAACTGTTCCCACAAAGTTGGGGGCTTGAAATTGTCCAAAATGTCTTAGTATGCTGATGCCTTAAGAGTTCCCTTCACTGGAACTAAGGGGCCAAGCCCAACCCCTGAAAAACAACCCCACACCATATTCCCCCCTCCACCAAATGATTTGGACCAGTGCACAAAGCGAGGTCTATAAAGACATGGATGAGCGAGTTTGGGGTGGAGAAACTTGACAAGCCTGCACAGAGCCCTGACCTCAACCCGATTAGAACACCTTTGCGATGAATTAGAGCGGAGTTTGCAAGCCAGGCCTTCACGTTCAACATCAGTGCCTGACCTCACAAATGCGCTTCTGGAAGAATGGTCAAACATTCCCATAGATGCACTCCTAAACCTTGTGGACAGCCTTCCCAGAGGAGATGAAGCTGTTATAGCTGCAAAGGGCGGACCAACTCAATATTGAACCCTATGGACTAAGACTAGGATGCCATTAAAGTTCATGTAAAGGCAGGCGTCCAATACTTTTTGTAATATAGTGTATGTGTACACAAACTTGTTAACATTTACCAGTCATCCCTTTATTGGCTGATCTGCCAGGAAGTCTATACTTAGGTGATTGTGGTGGTTGATTTTGTCTTTGCCTTCCATAAGTGTATACATGAATAATTGGGCAATCTGCAAATGCATGTTTATGCTTAGATCTTTGGCGGCTAATATCCTGGCCGGTGGATCAAGTCTGCGCTTCCAATTTCCATCTGATGCCTGCTGGCAGCTGTAGACACAAGATATCTAGCCCAATCCAATACCTGTGCTACGTATGGGCTAAAACCAGCTCTTGGAAGTGACACTGGGTATCACTATCAGGTCTCTTGCACATGGGCCAGCTGAGCCAATTTAGCATAAGTGCCGGCATATTTCCTACACCCAGGCAGCTCACGTGTAGCATACTACCTGTCATTGTCATTATTGGCTGTACTCTGCTGTGCTCATGTATACGGTAGTGCTATCGTAAAACATTGTAAAATATTTTTGCTTATGTCTTTACATTGTACTTGTGTTTACAAAAGCATGTCAATGACCGTACCTTGGCTGCTGGGGTGGAATTAAGCTAAACAGGCTCTACTGATGTGTAAGTGCTCTAATGGTGATACCAACAATCACTTCCAGCAGCTGGTTTTAGCCCATACATAGACCAGTTAGTGGATCAGGATTGATATCATATGTCTACAGCTGCCTGCAGGCATCAGATGGAAATATTAGATATACTCATCCATTGAGTTAAAGAGATGAGTCCAGTTCCCCACTGTCCTACTTAGACACAGAGATGGGTGCAAAGCTATTATGTACATAGTTCTGTGTCAGAACACACAGAGCATCATGTAGGTTGGTGCCAGAGTGATGACATTCAGGCTGGTGCTATCAGACAGAGGAGTCTGGCTCCAAAAGCTTGGCACTTCTCCCAGCAGAAGCATCAGTGTTAGTGGGAGGATAGATATCATGGTATGTGTTGTCCTGATAACCGCCACAAAGATGCACTCTGGTTCCTGTTTCCACATTCTCATTTGCTTTCACATTGGAAAGCAAAATCTACATAGCTTTATAATCATTTGCAAATAATAATAAAAAATAAATAAATAGGTTAATAGGGTAAGCAGCTATTGAAATCTGTCCAGGATCCTACAGTCAAAAAAATATTCCAAAGCTGTGAACATCTGATTGATCTATAAACAATCAATATATAACAATAATATATAAATCAATATATAACAATCAATATATAAATGTTCTATAAAAATGTAAATATGGTGAAACTGTGACTCCGCCCTCTAAAACTCATTGACCAGGTAACAAGGCCAGGAGTAAATTTGAAGGAGTCGCAGCATTCCAAAGCTGATATGAGAGAAACCAACCAAGAAGCACCATAATGCACCCAAAAAGCTGTTTTTTTTTTTGTTTTTTTTAAGAGTGGCACAAACCCATCCATTGCTGGAAAAACCCTTTTGTTATTTGGTAATATGTATGTCTGCAACACAACAAATATGGGAAAAAAGGGGTCCTTAAGTATCATGAGACCAAAACTGAACAAGTTGGCTTTAGCATGAAATGCTACATGTGGAGGTAAGCCAACGCTTTTCACCCCTTTGATGAAACATGGTTGTAGCAGCATAATATTATGGAAATGCTTTTTATCTTCAGTGATTGACTAGAACTGAGGGCAAGGTAGAGGAAGCCAAATATGGGGCATTTTTAGTGAAAAACCAGTCTGCAAGATACCTGAGGCTGGGATTAGTTTAAATGTCCAGCAGGAAAATGACCCTGAGCACCCAGCCAACGCTACACTAAGCTGCTCAAAAACCAATAACCTGAACTTCTTAGAATGACCTTGTGAAAGTCCAGCCCTCGCTCATCTAAGAATCTGCGGCTCACCAACTGTCCTCATTTAATATTACAAAGTTAGAGAGATTACCAAGAAAAATGGCAAAAGTTGAAAGACCAAGTTGTACTAAGCTGGTTAAGACTTGCCCTAAAATTCATGCAGCTTTAATTGTAGCCAAAGGTGGTACTATACAACCAACAACTATTTTTTTTGTTTATTTAGCTGTTAGCTTTATACAATATATAACATTTAGTGTACATTGAAAATGTTAAAGTATATGTGAACCATTACCTTTTAAAACAACCCATTCAGTTTATGTTCTTTAGGCACAAGAAAATTATAAATACTTTTGTTTTTCCTTTTTTCTATCAGTGGTCACATGACCTGTTCTCAGCTGTATAAGGGGCTTAGAGAATAGGGGGTGGAGATTGCAGGCAGGTGTGTCAGCAGAAGGCAAGGAGAAAGCAGTACACTGATCTTCCCCATGCTTAGCTGGTGGGGGGGGGGGGGGGAGGATTATGTCAGCAAAAGTCTTGTCCATTGGAGGACAGGCAGGCTTTGCTCCAAGCACAACCCGACCGCGCTGGGAAGAATGTGCTCCCTAGCATGGTCAATTTGAAACCGGAAAGCAGGGAGACTGGCAGGATCACCTGGCACTGGCAGGAATAGGAAATGTTGGGGGAACATGCTCTTTACATGTTAAAGAGTAAATAACAATCTCAATTCTAAAATGATTGAAAACCTATTCTAAATGCCTTCAAAGTGTTACTATACCCAGGACCCTGCATGCAATATATCTGGTCTCCCACAGTACACAGAACATAGAAATGCAATTATTTTAGTAAATATAAACTGCTTAATACCTTTTCTCATCAGCAGTATATAGCAGTCTTATGACTTCCATCAGTGTCTGGTTAAAGCTTGTAGGAGGAGTTTTCATCCTCTTTTGACTGTCCTATGAGGCTGCATGACCCCTGACCCTCTGTCTGGGCAGTGCTGCTTGGCCCTGTGCTGATGACATGCACCCTCCCAAAGAAAAAAACAACTCTCTAGCAATACACACCAAATTGAGCATGTGCAGAGTGCCCCCAAGGCTCTGTACTATCAGCAGATAGATTGGGGAAAGTAAAAGAAGGGGCGGATCAGAGAAGACAGGACCAAACAGCCTTTTTACACAATGCAGAGGATTAACCCCTTAGGTTTCACAGTGAGTATAACAAGCATGCTTTACTGCATATACAGACTGATTTTACAGTTGTGGGTTTAGTAACACTTTAATATTTAAGCACAGAAACCTAAAACATGCAAAACCTGAATCCAACTTTTGCGCAGTCATGTATTTTATTGAATATTTATATTAACCTAGAATAGATGTCAATTGTTTTAGTTTTGTTGAAAAAGAAGATATTATAACGTAAGTTGTCCTTGTATGAGCCAGTACAGCCCTGTTTTAGCTGATGTAAGCATATCATCAGTGTAGAAATCTGTTGGAGCAGGTTTGGAGGTGGTAAAGCAGAAGGGGACCAGATTAGAGGGTTTGTGGAGGTCAATCAGGCTGAGTGAGTAAACCGGTACAGAATGTTCCTGGCTGAACATCTTCTAGAAGAGATAAGCTGTACAAGACTAGTGTTTATTGTTGAGATTCTAAATCTGCTTCCTCAAGTCTTGTGAACATTCATAGGTTGAACAAATTTATTTGGAATTTTAGGGATTAAAAAAAAAAAAAGCTAGAAGGGTGTTCTTGGCACTTGATGGTAAGATATCTTGTCGCTGGCTATTTTTTACTGATATATCTAGATCTGCAAGATGTATATTGGTACTCATAGCTGGTATGATAGGATACACATGTTTCTTTTAATTCAGGTTGGCAAAAAAAACAAAAAGTGCTGACATATACTTGTGCATTATAGCAAGAGCACTGGGGACCAGCAGTAGCACAGTCCTGCTTTAAAAAAAAGTTCTAGTGGAAATATTCGTAAGTTGCTATTGGTGAGAATACTTTAGTTTCCGGGTTGTAATGCGATTCAAACGCTTCTGTATTTTCTGAGCAATCCAGAAAAATACATATGCAGATCTGTAGTTCTGGCTTGCTAAATGCTAGTTCCAGGTTGGATGTATTTAGAATATTGGCTTTCAGACAACTGACTTGTTCAAGAGTTCAGCAATGGCAGCCCCTGCACTGTTTGATGTGGATTTCCTTTAATATAGTTGCAATTTTTTTTTTACTTCCTCATCTTTCTTTTCTCTGATCCTCATTATAGGTGTTCATTGCATTAATTTCTATTTTAAATATATGGACAACACTCTTTTGTTGTATTTTAGGTTCAGCTGTTGAGATCAAATGACACTAGTCAATCCACCACTGAAAGATAATTGATGTATACTAACTGTTCAGTACCATATAAAGCAGTAATCTATTTAAAGTCTGCAAAAGACTTGCTATTGCCTTGATTTAGATAGATTTTGATGTTTCCAACCGGGGTGTTATCATTCTAAATCCTGCATAGTCTCCCTGTGTAACTCCAAAGCTTATGTCCACTTTATGGGGGGAAATTAGTAGAGTATTGGAGAGGGGCTGCCGGTGGAGCATAGTGAACAAAAAAATAAAGTGGTTCTAAAGGCAGAAGGTTTTTTATCTTAATGCATTCTGTGCATTAAGATAAAAAACATTCAATGTGCAGCCCCCCTAATACTTACCCAAGCCCCATCTTGACCCAGAGATGTTTCACAAGAGCCTCGACTGTCCGGGATTCTCCCTCCTGATTGGCTGAGACACAGCAGTGGGCTCCATTGACTCCTGCTGCTGTCAATCAAAGTCAGTGAGCCAATGAGGAGAGACAGGTGCCGTGGGCCGAACCATGGCTCAGTGTCTAAATGGACACACAGAGCAGCGGCTCACCTCGCGTGTCCACATAACAAGCTGCTTGCTGTGGGGGCACTCAGCAGGAGCGAGGGGCCAGGAGTGCTGGCGAGGGACCCGAGAAGAGGAGGATCGGGGCTGCTCTGTGCAAAACCACTGCACAGAGCAGGTAAGTATCACATGTTTGTTATTTTTAAACAAAAGAAAACAAGACTTTATTATCACTTTTAGGCTGACCATACATGGATCGAATTTCGGCCTCTTCAGCGGGGACTAGTCAAATATTGATCCATGTATGGGCAGGCTGGTTGTAAAGAAGTCAATCTACAGATCAACTTCTGTACAACCACCCTGAAGGATCCCCTTGTTCAGCACCGCCAGCTTGATTAGTGTACTCTGGCGGGGAAGTTTCCCTACTGTCAGAATACATTAGCCCAGCAGGGAGGATTCCCCCATCCACACCCGGTGTGTGGATGGGGGAATCAAGTCATTTTTCCTTTCACCCCCACTGGTTGAATGGAAAAAAAGACTTGTATCCACTGCCTTAACTTTTGGCTGAAATGAAGCAGGCCTTGTGGCAGGTTAGTTTTGGGTGATGTGAACTAAAGCCATTGCTGGGTCACTTTACCAACAGTAGCATTGTATTGAGGGTATCGGCAGTAAAAGAGTCCTTAGTGTCAATCGCATCAGTCACATAACCTGGAACTTGAGCACTGCAGGATCTGCTTCTTATAGTTTACAGGTACGTTTTTTCACTTTGCTACAGACCTATTTACTCTACCCAGTGCCTCACTAATATTTTAACTTTTGCATTAGGTTCACTTTAATGGTAATAGAGATTAGAGTAGAAAGGACTAATAAATTTCCAGTTTTTACATTTCAACTTGATCATACACTGAATGGTTTGAATGCTTTTATTGACCTATATTTTTATGTTGTCTACTAAACAGTGCCCTTTAGGCTTGTAGATATAAAGTATAGCATTTTATTCATTTTTTTATTTGTGTAGGATTCTTTTGTATGTTGCTCATGCACTGTTCATTGTTTTTTGAACATCGCATATGTTGATTTGAGATTTTGTTGAGAGCCATAATATAATAGAATGTCTATTATGTTTGTGCCACTCCTATGGCATGTTTGAATGCAGGGTTTTCTTTTCAGTGCTTCAAATCCTGTTGGTTGCCTTTTTAATTTGGGCATTAGATTTCACAGCTATAGACGGAGCGACAGCTCCACAAAGGGATGACTTGTAAACTGAAACCTGTCTCTATGCTGCGGGGAGAAAACCGATGTCTTAGTGAAAGTTGCCGTATTTACAAAGTCCCGCTGTGCTTGGGGAAATATTCACTATGCAGAGTCTAGCTCTTTGTAAGTTCACAAGTTGGTTCCTGTTGTCCATAAAAATATAAAAGAATCCCATTAACTTGTAAAATGTATAAATATTAACCTGCAGGAAATCTGATTAAGATAATCATCAAAATCACAATTTTATGATGGTGACATGTAGACACAGTTATACCAGGTATGCGTGTGTTTAATAATTCAATAAAGCATATTGATTTTGGTGTAACACCGGGAACGTGAAAACATAACGTAATATTTCTGGGGATATGGAGCAACTTTTCAAATGCCCCTTGTTTTACTATGCTTTGAGATCTGCCCTCACAGGCCAAGGCCAGTGTAATTAAAACTGGACTCCATGTACCATGTATTTTGCATACTCACTCTGGGCTAGCTTGGCACAATGTAAATATGCCTACGTGATACCTGATCAGCAGTGGCAGGTGGTGTGTTTTTTTTTGGAGGGGGCAGCAAAATGTGAGCTTGTTTATCTCATGAAACCATTCCATATTTTATCTCATGACGCGATATTGAGTGGGATGGATACAGTGGAAAAGAATCAAAACCCCTTTCAGTTTTTATTGCTAATGCTTTAAACCTAGAAATATGCCAACTCGCCAAGTTAGTGGCACTCCCTGCAGCCTATGTATTAATACAAATGAAAAAAGGTGACTAGAATACCAGTGAAAGGGAAGCTGTACATTAAATTACGGTAAATAAATACAAAATATCTGTAAAAATGTCAAATATTGAATGAAAAAAGTATCAAAAATCACACCCACACATAAATACCGCTCTTTCACCAATAGAAAAGACTACGTTGTCATGTGTGAGGAGACTTGCCTTCACTTCCTGTCCACTAGCCAAAACAGGAAGTGATAGGAAATCACTTCAAATTAAAAGAATCCCTTGATAACCCCGGTCTCCATTGGAAGATTTTTCCTTCTATTACTTTTCGTGCCACAGCCCAAAATTTGGGATTTTCTTTTACTTTTACTTTCAATGACAATGATAAACCGGACAAATAGAGAGGGTGAATCCCCCTAATGGGGGGGACAGATCATAATAAGAACCCTGCAGGGGGTTCTAATCCACCTCCACTTTATCCATAACTAAATAAATGTTTTGCCTTTAGTTATACTTTAGGTAAATCAACCCCAATGATTTTGTTTTTGCATATTTAGGTTTCTAACTATTACTGTTGAGAAACTGATCCAAAAAGGTAGAGACTCCTCCAAATTGGCTAATATATTTTTACATTCCTTAACTACTGCATGTCCTGCATGCATACTCCTTTTTTAAATCATGCATTTATTTATTTTCTTAAGCCCCTATTCACACTGGTGTGGCTTTAAAATAGCGCTACTCCAGCGCTATTTTAGAGCCACACATCAGTGCTATTTGCACTGCCGATTTGATTGCGGCCTGCAACTTAATTTAACAATGCAATTTGCAATTAAATTGGTAAAAAGTAGTGCAGGAACATTTTTCATAATGGCTGCAACATGAGTCGCAGCGATATGAACGGTTCCATTGCCGGCAATGAGGTGCGACTTGTCGCGTGATTTGGAATGACAAGTTGCGCCGGTGTGAACGGGGGCTTAGTGAATTGACTTTAACGCTGTTTTGTGATGTATTTACTGAGTTTGTTTTTTTTTTTTTTTTGGTAAATACCTCATGAGATGATAGTGTATTGACATTTTCATTATCTCGTGAGATAGTATACGTATGAATGTGAGTTAGGGACCTTAGATTGTAAGCTCCTTGAGGGTAGGGACTGATGTGATTGTACAATATATATGTAAAGCGCTGCGTAAGTTGACGACGCTATATATAAGTACCTGAAATAAATAAATAATTGGAAAAAATGTGTCATGCGATTCAATTATCTCTTGAGATATTCTTTAGTGAATTGAGCCCACTGTCTTCAGTGCCAGAAGCCATTTCTGTGCTGCATTGCACTTATGTAATTACTTTAGATCATAAACTGCTAGCAGCATAAATGGTTTGGCTCAGAGAGTTATTTCTTTTTAGATTGATTTGTAGATCAAGGGTGTGATGACGGCAGTCTCAAACCCCTCCACTGCTATACAGACAATTCCCAGATCATTGGACAAGTAATTTATGATGATCTGCTTTGTGTCTTGAGTTGAGCTGGTGCTGTAGGGTCAAGGGGTTCAATCTTGTCTGTGGCTTTTAAAAGTTGTCGTGCCTTGCTGCAGCACACTCGCTTGGGTACTGCGTGCCCACCCCATTTAGGTTAAAGAGAACATTGCATTTCCTGTTGCTGTCAATTGGTTATGGTTGGTACCTCCCTTTAGAGGAAATGTAAAGCTAAAGTGCTTGTACTTTGCACCGAATTTCATCTCTAGGTCTCGGGTAACATTTTACAGCTAAAAAACATGCCCCAAATTGCATAGAAATACATTTAAACAAAACCCCTGGCAAATAACTCCATGCACCAGCCAGTCCCATCCAGGGTTCCTGGTTCCGGAGGTGACCAAAATAAGACTTAGGACTGATTTAGACTCCTGAGATAACCGAGTACTGTACAGCTCTAGATTTCTGATGGGATTAACAGGTATTTTTAACTTCACTTTACCATCAGTTTATTATATCTGTTAACAGCCCTAAAGGGAGCAGATAACAGAAGTACATTGTTAGGGTTTATATACCCTTTAAAGGATAAGTTGACCTTTAAAAAAATAAAAATAAATGCACATAGTTTTGCAGGTAAAAAAAAATGTGCATTTATTACTTGTATTACTTACAATCAGCAGATCGCAGGTGCCATGCAGGACTCCTGTAGACTAGTGTGTGTATCTGTGTGCCCATACCTCATACGGGCAAGCAGATACTCGCTGACAGGAAGATAGAATGAACCACTAAAGCGCTCAACATCGCTGTGGTAGTTCATTGAAACTACAAGCCGACGGCCACAAAGCCTATCAGTACTTGTAGTTTCTCATTCACAGAGCACTGTAAATAAATGATGTGACCGGGCAGGCCGAGTCCTGCACGGCCACGTTATTTTAAAACAGTGACAGCGGGTGCCTGGAGGAGGTGACCACTCGCTGTCACTGGGGGGTGAGGTAGGCTGAAGCTGCTGGAACATGTTACATGTTCCACCCTAAATACAGGTGGAACATGTAACAAAAGGTGAACTTATCCTTTAAGCATTAAGGAGCTCCAAAGTTGCCATCAGAACTTTGGCAGTGCCAATTCCCAAGTGTTGGATGCTTTTTCTCATCATTTTCTCTCATTCTGTTGCTTAGCTAATTGTATTAGGGAGTTGTTTTTTTCTGGTTAGTGAGTGAAAAACTATAGCTGCCATTGTTCAATGGTTCAATATTATGATTCACTAATTTTCAAGATTTCAAAAATTCAGAAAAATCTAAAGTAAAATCAGAAGTTCAAGGTAAGCCACTTGAAGCCCAAGGGTCAGGATGACAATTGGGTAACTGAAATTAGCAGTGGTACCTTTGTGTGTTTTTTTTTTTTCCATAGTCTTAATGCTAGCCATACACAGCTTGATTTCTCAAAACCATTTGATTTCCCATCCATGGTAAACGAGGTGGATGAAGGAATCCCCACTGCTGGCTATTGTATTTAGGCAGTCAAACATTAAAGAATATTTAAACCCAATATTTCATATCCTAATATGTACCTGCTGTACCATGTACTTGTATGAGAAAGTATTCTGTTCTCTTTGTATTGCTTCCTTTGTGTGAAAACCCTGGTGTTCCTGCCAGCCCCTCTGCTTTCCTATTAAAAACTGACCACACTAAGCAGGAGAACACATTGTGGTCAGTTCTTTAGATATGCTGGGAACTCTGGCCTGCTCTCCTCCAATGATCAGACTTGTCCTTACACCCACCTTTCACTTGGAAACTCAGTGTGCTGTTGCTTCTCGTCCTCAGCTCTGCAGCTGAGAACAGAGGGAATGTAATTACTTCTAAAAAAAGGGTATTTATTATGTATTTTATATCTATACACAAATGTTTTTACCTTTCATTTATATATATATATAATTTATATATATTTGGGATGGGTTGTTTTACAAGGTGATCTTTTACAATCACGTTAACTTCATCTGATAGGACACATTCACTGTTTGGCTAATAATTTTACACCCAACGAAGTCAATTTTGTTGAGCCATGTGGTGCTTGCAAGGCCACCCACGGCTCGAATTTCAGCTGATTCAGCAGGAATGAGCCACAATTCGAGCCAGCTATGCCAAGTTTTACATCCGTAGATAAAAATGTTTCTTACTGTGCTTGATACTTTGTTTGCACTATCATCCAAATGTTCATAACAAGCTTTCAGAGTGTACTCTTTTCTGCAAGGTCCAAAAGTATCATGGACAGTTCTCTATTGTTTTTGTTGCAAGTGCACTAATACGGCTACAATCACCTCAAGCATTACTGTGTTTGCATATTCTATACATCAGCTCAGCTTTCGGCAGCTCTAGGCCATTCTTGGCCGCTCTCGGCCATTCTCGGCGTGTCTTTGCGGCTTTCAGTCGTTCTCGGCGGCTTTCGCTGGCTCACGCGAGACTTACTGAAAGCCGCCGAGAATGGCCAAAAGCCGCCGGAAGGCTCACAATCAGCAGGGGATCCGTGTATAACACGCACCCACGATTTTACCCTGATTTTAAGGGGTAAAAAGTACGTGTTATACGCCAATACATACGATAAATGCAGGTAATACCTAGGGAAAATGGAAAACAAGGTGCCCTGTTTACACCATAATGCTGGGGTGATGTGCAGTGCAGAAAAATGCAGCGTATTTGCACTTGATGGCACCGTGCTGCTGTGTAGTGACATGAATGAATAACTATGTGACACTTCAAATAAAGTAAAAAAAAATGCATGCGCTGAAACATGCATTGAACTGCTCCCTCACAGAGCCGCCATCAGGGGGGTACAGCCGTCACAACTGTAAGGGGCCCTGGGGGCCCACCCGGACCAGAAGAAGGCAGGACGGGTGAAGGGGAGCCATGCTGTGCATTACAGAAACTATTTCACACCTTCTGCTATTCTCGTGTCACTGAGCTCAGACATCGAGCTCTTTACTGCCACCTCTGGCTACTATGTGTATGTGCACCCCTCGTGTGATCTGTACTGTGCTTTTCAGCAACATGTCAGCTTTGTGAAAACGGGCTGGGACTAGGTAGGAAGACCTTCCTTACAAGTAGGAGCTGTGAGGGAAAGGGAGGGGGACTGTTTGTGTACAGGGAGGGGCCAGAGCCTTGTGTATGTGTGGGGCTGCCATATATACAGGTTTGTGTATGTGAGAGGCTGGCATATATACAGGTGTGTGGGGGGCTGACATATATACAGGTGCGAGGGGGCTGACATATATACAGTATTGCGGGGGAGGCTGAGTGCGTACAGGTGAGGTGGCCAGTGTGCGGATTCGGTATGATGGCCCATGGGTGAGCCATGGGGAATGTTGGTGGTCAAGCTCGGGGAGGGGGGGGGGCCCAATTACAATACAGTTTCATACAGAAGGGATGGGAGGGCCCTGCTCTGTAGAGCTTACATTCTAAAGGGAGGTGGTGGTGGTACAAAAGGTAATGCATGAAATGATTTGATGGGGGTGACTCTGGGACAGATGTTGGGTGGGTGTGGGATAGGCTTCCCTGAATAAGTGAGTTTTCAGGGATCTCCTAAAGGTGGACAGGTTAGGGGCTGATTGGTTATACCGGGGCAGGGAATTCCAGAGGATGGGAGAGGCTCTGGAGATGTCCTGAAGACGAGCATGAAAGGAGGTAACAAGGGAGCTAGAGAGCAGGAGGTCCTGGAAGGAGCGGTGGGGACGATTTGGGCAATATCTACAGATGAGGTTGGTGATGTAGCGGGGGGGGGGGCAATATTGGGGATGGCCTTGTATGTTGTGGTTGGCATTTTGAATTTTATACGGTGGGGTAGGAGAAGCCAGTGAAGGGATTGGCAGAGAGGGGCAGCAGTCATAGATCGGTTAGTGAGGTGTATTAGTCTAGCAGCATTCATAATAGACTGAAGGGGGGATAGCCTGTGTAAGGGTTGCAAGGTAGAATGCTGTGTTTTAGAAGTGTGAACCTGGCCTATTTTACGGTCCCATTCAAACTGACATGAGGTGTCGGGCGTTGTGTATATATGTGCTTTTTTTGCTTGTCTTTTCCCTACATGCATAGGGCAGCTCATTCATTTCAATGGGCTGCAGTACCCACTATTAAAGTGGCAAAGTAGTTCAGGCACCTTCCTTGAGGTTCAAGCTTTGTGCTGTCTTAACCATGCAATTTGACGCATTTCTCGTCTGTTTTCTCGCATGAAAAACATACGTCTGCTTGCAACGCATGGGGTGCCATTAGCAGCTGCGACATGTGCTCTTTATAAGTTTCATGAATACACCCAAAATTACGATTTTGTGCACTTTATTAAGCACAATAGTGTGAATGCAGCCTAACTGAGTGTTTTCCAAATTAACAATAATTCAAATCTTAGGCTTCATGCGCACAGGACGTTCAAAAAAGTATTTCTGGATGTCGGATTGCTGGCAGGAAACCGATACTTTAAAAATGCGCCTTTAACAGCGGTTTTTAATTGCGTTTTCAGCATCAGCGTTTTTTGGCATTTTTGTAATATTACACCAGCTTACATTCAGCTCTGCAATGTAAAAACTGCTGAATGCTAATAAAAGCGCATTTTTTGTGGTCAGAACTGCCCTTGAATGCGATTTTAGGGCGTTCTGACAACAGCCTATAAACTCACTCCTCTGCTTATAAACTTCCAAAAATGTTCATATGCGCATGGACACATAGGATAACATAAAGGGGAATTTAAAGGCTGTTTTGTTTTGGTTTTTTTTTTGGTTTTTTTCCATTTGATGCAAAGAGGAGAATTTAGGTTTATTTGTTAAAATTAAAGTCCAAACTCACAAAAACCTGATTCTATCAGTTGCAGTGTGCACGAGGTCTAAAATCGTGAAAGACTTGTATGTATGAAAATTTTGAAGGATAATGTTCATTCAGATTTTAAGTAATAAGGAGATTGCTACATACAAAATTTTCTAGGACTCACAAAAAAAGTGGCAAAAAGAGGAGCTTTGTGGAGGGCTTTTTGATGATCCTATGACAGTTAGCATGTATCCAGTGTGAAACAACTTGTTTGCCATTAATGCCTAGAGTAAGTGACAGATTGCTACTTTATAAGTATATTGATAAACCTTTCCTAATATTTACTAGTGAGTACACATTGCTGGTGTACAGAATCTGTAGAGGCTTCGACCTTAATGGGCACTTCTGATATACAAGCCATTTCTCAAGGACACGGTTGTGAACACCCACTACATTCCTGGAGGAACAGGCTCTCCCCATATACATTGTGAGATAACATCATTCTTCTGCAGTCTGCACTATGTGGAATGATGGTGCTAGTAGGTTCTTGTTACCAGCCCTTTTCTATACAATCCTATATAACCTCCTTCACGTCAATAATGAAACATCTATTCACAGGGTCCAGATCTGTTTGAAGTGTATATAAAGTGTTTGGTTGCCTAGTTTCATAACACCAAATCTTTCTAGTATACATCCAGTGTTTTTTGTGCTAAGTAGCTTTTTATAAAATGGCAGCAGATCTTTGTAAAGGAACATTGTGAATGTTCGAGACCCTGTCACCAGCTTTAAAAACTGCAGGTAAAAGCACCAAAAAAAAAAATAATTTAAAAGCTTTCTTAAAGTGATATTCCTTTTCATAAACAAATTTTATTGCTCACTTGTTAGACAAAGGCTGGCCGAATTTCAATCCATCTATGGCTGTTTTCAATCGACAGAAGTCTATATAATCGACTTTTTTTGAACAGGACTGTTGGAAAATCCTATTAGGGGGTGCAGCACTGATCAGTGCATTCTGACAGCAAAAGATTCCCCACTGCCAGAATACAATAGTACAGTAGGGAGAATTCCTCCATCCGCCTTGCTTGTACAGTTAGAGTAATTCTGCCAGCTGATCAAAAAAATGATCCACATATGGCCAGCCTAAGTTCCTTTTCGGAGGAGCAGCAGAGCCTGCCACAAATTTGACTAGTCTGTTTTCCAGCACAAACTCCTCCGTTCCGTCATGTCATAGTCCTCTTTTCTTCTGAGAATTTCTACGTAGTCTTTGTGTTGGCCCAGCATCTCCACCACTACTCTCATCTCGCTATATAACATTTTATGTAGCAGCTTGCGAGGCAAGCTGGCCATCTATGGCCAGCTTTATATAAGATGCCCAACCATTTAATTAGGGCATTTTGGAACCTGCAACGGACTACTGGTTATTATTTATGCTTCATGTGGTGAAGTATTTAAGCCCCCCTTGTTTAACATATGAACGTCACTTTAAAATCAGGATAACCTTAGAAGTTATTTTATATTTAATGATTAAACGCTTTAGATAATTTATACTAGTTCTCATTGTAGATTATTATCTCTGCAGCAAAATGTAGATGCTGAACGGCCAGGATAGAAAGTACATAGGGTTGTAATGTTGATCTGGACACATGACCCAACCACTTTTGATGTTTGACTATGTCCTTGACAGAAGAATCTCGGTTATTGGATAATAATGGCAAGTGTTGTGCAATTTTTGATTTTTGAGTAGAATAAAGCTAAAAACTGACTGGTCGTAAACTGGTAAAATTTGTAGTAGCCCACTCAGATTGCTCATCCTCAGAACTGCCCTGCATTTACTTACTATGGCTTTCATACTCCGTTCACCATTGCATTTTTATATTGCACTGCTAAAGTACCTGAAGAACACTTACCACCCTCTTTGCAACACATCTTCCTTTGCCTTTTACTAATAACCAGTTATACAAGTGTGTTTTAAAATACTCGTGAGCTACATTTCTGAAATTCTAGTTATTTGTGTAACATCATTGTTACTAGAAGTTCTTTGTTCTTGCAGTTTGACATTGATGTAATGGTAATCTTTGCCTCTTTAAGTGTAGTATTAGTGTAATCCCTCAACTCTAAAGTGTAGGCCAAGTTAAATCTTGTAAACCTCTGGCTAGCCATCCAGTGTGAAAATGTTGTGTTTTACTTCTAAGCCTTTAAGATCTAGCCATTATTCAAGTTGACATAATCTGTACCCTTATGCCTTAAATGTGATTGCTAATCTCCAGCAAGATGGCAGGTTAACGTTATGTTTGGTTCATTTCTTTGGCAGAGCGTGGTGCCAGAGGTGCACAATGATGTTGAAACTGCGAGAGCAAGCAGCAACCAAGTTTTTGAAAATGGACACCAACCAATCCCTGGTACGTAATTAAGAAGCAAAGATATACCTGTTTTTCACGTGAAAACAATAGAATTCTATTTCTACTCACCACTTATGCCCGATGAAAGTACCATCATATGGTTAAAGCTAAACTGCAGGAAAAAAAAGACATTTACACTTAAATGACCTGCACCTACAGCGAAGGCATTATCTAATTTAGTTAAAGCTGGGACAGTTTGGGGTTTATTTACTAAAGCTAGAGAGTGCAAAATTAGTCACACTTCTGCATAGAAACCAATCAGCTTCCAGGCTTTATTGCCAAAGCATAACTGAACAAGCTGAGGTTAGAAGCTGATTGCATTCTTTGCAGAAGTGTGACTAATTTTGCGATCTAGCTTTAGTAAATAAACCCCTTCATTTTTAACTTCCCCATAATTGCAAAGACAGGTTTTGGATAAAGGTGAACTAACCCTGAGAACATGGCGATTATCCCTGGGCCTCTGGACATCATGGCCTTAGGATCAGTTTCTGCCTCTGTACTTCCAGTAGTAACACTCTCTGCTGTCTGGATATCAGAGTATTAATTAAGGGTTGGTTATTTGTTTGCCATTATCTATACTTTTGTATGTTCAAATAAGTATGTATGCTTTTATTTATTATATGTTTCCATCTGATAGAAAAAGTTAAAGCCACGCAGGATTCATCCTCGGCTGCAGTACAAGAACACTTACCTACGTCGTCTGTCAGAAAGGCACACATGCCTGTCACTGCAGTGACCAAAGTATGTGGCGATTCTCATTCCAGCACAGCCAATGGCAGTATTCGTTTGCAAGCCCCAGAACCCAAGAGTCCCCCGGAAATGTCACAAAAACAAAACATCACACAAGGTGAGGAAGGCTGGTAATGAACTATGGGGTCTGTAATTCAACACGTTTTGCTAACTGACTGTACAGACCAGCAAATCTAAGTACTGGCTAAATGGCATAGTAAATGGGACGATATAGTAATTTTAGGTTACACTTTAATTGGAGGCTTTAAAGAGACCCTATCACCACACCATTCATAGAAACAAGAATATTCCCATTAGGTTTATTGTGCATAAAATACATTTTATTCATGCTTTGTAGACATTCAAAGCCCTGAGACTGCTACTTGGCACTGCAATCTAGCATGTGATGTCAGCAGCCCTAGCACTGGGTAGTTTTCTTTTCACTCCTCCCTAGGCTGCAACATAAAATGTCCCAGAAGAGTAGAGTGTAGTGACATGGCAGGAAGAGGGGACTGAGCTTGGGGAATTGACACTGTCATATTTTCTAGCAAGTTCAAAGGCACGTCGCAGTTATTTAAAAAACGTTGTAGAGAGAAAAAAATGCTGCAGTTAGGAATTTAGGCCTTATTCAAACAGCCACTTTGAGTTGTACAAGCTTTGACAAAGCATTTGCAGAGCTCTCAGCAAGTTTTGTTAAAGCTTTTAAAGTATCATTCAGCTCCAGATTGTATGTTAAACACAGATTCTAATGGAAGTGCTGATAGCCACTTTAAACAAGCTGCTAGCAGGCTTCAGCACTTTTTGAGGCTTGAAAGAAGAAGAAATTGGTTGCAAACCAGACCATCAAATGCTTGAAAAAGAAGTCCTTTATTGCCGCATGCCAGTCATATATGCAGGGTACAAATAGTTGACGCGTTTCACGAGGATATACCGCGCTTGTTCACAACACCAAACTGATCTCCGTTCTGGCTATTTAAGGGTATGTCACTAATTGGAAAAACACGTGAAAAACATGCCCGAATCAGGAGAGCAACTAATAAAGAAGACACTAACATTGGGATTAAAAAACATTTTATGACTAGTAGAAAAGAAAAATACTAATAAATTAAAACCCTAATAAATTAAATGAAAAAAACACAAAAACATAACCAAATTGATCAAAATGAATCATCAATAAATGAAAAATTAGAAATGAAAATGGTGAAAAATAAAAAACAGAGCAAAAATACAAAAAAACAAAGACAGCACATTGATTATACAAAAATAGGAAATTAGGATTGTATAAAAATAAGATAAATAAAATCATTTCATTAGAGATAACCAGCAAAAACTATGAAACTAGTAAGCAATGACCCCATAAAGCAGTGGTCATCAACCCTGTCCTCAGGGCCCACTAACAGGCCAGGTTTGCAAGATAACTGGTTTGCTGCTCAGTGATTGCAGTATTCTAGTCTGCATCTCCCCAAGGCAATACATAAAACCTGGCCTGTTAGTGGGCCCTGAGGACAGGGTTGATTGTCCACTGCCATAAAGGTTATATAACCCAACATAAATGGAATGAAGCATTCATGTTTAACAGTTATCACTTCAGGTATGCGCGTACAAGAATTTTAGTAACTTTTACACAGAATTCAAATACGGTACCTAACATACCAATAGTACAAGCATTCCTATCACAATGTCCCGTAAACTGAATATTCATATCATTGTGATTATTAGGATATATCAAAAATTCATCAAGAGTGCCAAGGCTCACATCCACAATGAAGATCAGGTCATCAATCTAGCGATAAAAATTTTTTATCGCGGGTCTGAAGGGATTGGCTGCGTCAAAAGTGTATTTACGTTCCCACCATCCCATATAAAAGTTTGCCAGTGAGGGTGAAAATTTGCACCACTTTTTGTTGGTTTGCTGGAATATTGCTGTAAGTCGTCTCTCTCTCTCTCTCTCTCTCTCTCTCTCTCTCTCTCTCTCTCTCTCTCTCTCTCTCTCTCTCTCTCTCTCTCTCTCTCTCGATTTTGGCGGAAATGGTCATACTACGTTCTGCATTTCCACACATCACGCAATTGATCTCCCGCTGACTGTGATATATGTATGCTTCTAAACTTTTGATAATGTCAGCTGTGACTTTCGATCTTTACGTGTATTATTGCTATGTTAGGTACCATGTTTGAATTCTATGGAATAGTTACTAGAATTCTTGTACGTGCATATCTGAAGTGATGACTGTTAAACATGATTATCAACACAGGTGCCGGGCATGCTGTGTTTAGCACTTTAAGGCCAGATTGCTGTCATATATTATTCATTAACCTCATGAATTTATCTTTATTTATATACTGTGTATTACTGTGTCTATACCTTGTGCTTTTATGTATATATGAAATTACCACATTTACCTTGTTGTTATAAATAAAATTGTATATTTATATCATCACCTCCGCAGTTCAGCCGCTTCATTTAAAGTCCCATTTCCCTCTCGATTTGAATTCTATGGAATAGTTACTAGAATTCTTGTACGTGCATATCTGAAGTGATGACTGTTAAACATGAATGCTTCATTCCATTTATGTTGGGTTATATAACCTTTATGGGGTCACCACTTAGTAGTTTCATTGTTTGCTTGTTATCTCTAATGAAATGATTTTATATATCTTATTTTTATACAATCCTAATTTCCTACTTTTGTATTATCAATGTACTGTCTTTGGTTTGTTGTATTTTTGGTCTGTTTTTATTTTTCACCATTTTCAGATCATTTCAAATTTTTCATTTATTGATGATTAATTTTGATCAATTTGGTTATGTTTTTGTGTTTTTTTTCATTTCATTTATTAGTATTTTTCTATTCTACTAGTTATGAAATGTTTTTTAATCCCAATGTCCGTGTCTTCTTTATTAGCTGCTCTCCTGATTCAGGCATGTTTTTCAGGTGTGTTTTAGTGACATACCTTTAAATAGCCAGAATGGAGATAAGTTTGGTGTTGTGAACAAGCGCCATATATCCGTGTGAAACGCATCAACCATCTGTACTCTGGATATATAACTGGCATGCAGCTATAAAGGACTTATTTTTCAAGCATTTGATGGTCTGGTGTGCAACCAATTTCTTCTTCTTTCCTGTATAGTGAACGGCGGTGAGCCGAGGTTAGCAGCTGAACCCAGTGCACCTGATTAGTGTCTGATGCGGTGTGTGTGTTTCTTTCCTGGACTTTGCTGTATGAACAGACGATCTGTCTGTTTTCCCCTCAGAGAACCGGAAGCTGTGTGTTTACACACACAGCTCCCGGTTCTCTGTGTGCCCCGAGCGACCACCGGGCACTCGCATCGGCTCGGGGGGCGAGCACGCCCCCTAGTGGCCACAGGGCGATGCAACATTACATAACATCGTTTCGCCCAGCTGTGCCATTCTGCGGCGGATGGTTGGCAAGTGGTTAAAGTGGAACTCAGTGCTCCCATTAGGATCTGTGTTCAACATTTGCAAACTGGAGTTGAATGATACTTTAACAGCTTCAAAACTTGCTGAAAACTCTGCAAATACTTTGTCTAAGCTTGCTGATCACACTGCTCTTATACAAGCTGAAGCCAGTATGAAACAAGCCTTACAGAAACATTATAATGTATAGGCACTTCTCAGATTCTGCAAGAAGTCTCTTAAAATGGCTTAAAGTGGAGTTCCAGCTGCAAAAAAGTTTTTTTTTTTTTTTTTAAAGTCAGCAGCTACAAGTACTGTAGCTGCTGACTTTTAATAAGGACACTTACCTGTCCAGGGAGCCCGCAATGTCGGCCCCCCCGAGGATGATTCATCCACCGGTTTGGGTGCAGGCTCCGCCATTCCAACGAAGGGAAACTGGCAGTGGAGCCTTCAAGATTCACAGCCGGTTTCCTACTGCGCATGCACGAGTCGCGTGGCGCTTTGTGCATGGCCAGCTTATCTTCTTGGGACACACACGGGTCCCAGAAGGCAGCGGGGGGTGAAGGAGGAGGGCTTGCCGCAGAAGAGGACATGACGTCCTGCGGCGCGGCCGAGCTAGGATGGAAGTACACTTAGTACTTCAAAAAAGGTATGAAAGAAAAAATAAATAAACACATAGATATCCAAAAACAAGGGGTGGAGGGGTGGTCTTTAGTTTAAGACCACCTTGTAAAAGTGGGTGGAACTCAACTTTAAGCTGGCTTTTGACAACTCCGTAGTGTGTTGTAAATAGTTCCACCCTGTCTTTTTCACTGTGAGTTTAAGGAGTAAAAATCCTTATTGAGATTGTATTCTAAGATCAGTTTTGTTAAATTATTAAATAATACGAGCATGTACACATATATGTAAAGCAGTCAAGAAGAAAAAAAAATGTGGGATTCATATGCTACCTCTCTTCAAATCTACCCAGGTATTAAAAAAAAAAAAAAGGTAAGGACACCCAAAAAGGAAATTAGACACGATCCTACTTTATTCTTACTATTAGATTTCTTTTTTAAAACGTTCGTAAAGTTGAGACCTCTCCCAATAAAAACTACCTTAATACCTTAATGTAAAACTTGAAAACGTGTGTGTGTGTGTGTGTGTGTGTATATGTGTGTGTGTGTGTGTATATATATATATATATATATATATATATATATATATATATATATATATATAAATATAAATATAAAATTATAGTGTGTATGTATATATGTGTGCATATATGTATATAGCCTTTAATATCTGTTATAGAAAAGATATCTACTAAACTAACAAACTGTTGTGGTGGATTGCACCTAACCAATGACTCGCACCTGTGCACTCTAGCTAACCCTTCATATTTTGGATGTTTCAGCCAGCTTTCAGTAAAAAATGCAGAGGTTGGGCAATTTCATGATCTGCCTCCACGTTGCACCGGTACAGTCTTGTATAGTGGAGTCTTATGGAACAGGTGTTAGATTGAATGACATCACTGTGAATACATTCTGCTGACCTGGGTAATTTAAAGGAGTAGTAGTATCTAAACAGTTGTATCTCTCTCTGCTTTGTGTAACTGCTAGGTGCTGTCAGGACATGGAATGCCAGCATTGTCAGGACAATGGGTGTAACAACAAACTCCGGTGAGAATCTTCTCATGTTTCTTCCTAATTCTCAGCCGCTAGGCTGGGGATTATCTGATGACATGTGAATATAATCATTAAATATAAACTATTGGGAACACTGTTGATACCTATGACTTTAATGCATTGCAGGCATCACAGTCCCAGTAGTTAATCCTTGTAAAGTGAAATTTATATATGGAGTTATCATTCAGCAGTCTTCTCTGTTTTCAGTTTACGTCTTCGGCCTGATTTAATGTAAAAGCAGCACAGTGCATTAGGGTGACACATGCCAGAAAATATCACTGACAGCCCTGTAAGTGCAAGAAAATATTTTTATAGTAGTTTTTTAAAGTCAACAGTATTTTACACCTGTAGATAAATCAGGCTATAACATATACATGTTAACACATTTATTAGCTTCCTTCCCATATGTTGCTACAGTAATTCATGACCGATACCCAGAAAGCAGGCCTATATAATAGTTTTCATGTAGGTTCTATTCCACTGCATTTTTAAAGGGAACCGGTCACCAAATCTAACATGTCAGTTTAATATCGCACACACATACACACACCATTACCGTATCAGTTCATCAGCCATGTTGTAATGTTCACATTCCTTTTTGCATCCACCACAATTTGTGATTGATTCACTTTCCCTCTTGCCTAACATGTCCTCCCCACCTATGACTGATCCTGTACTCATGTGCACCACCTTACACTAATTGTGCATGTATGAAATTTTCTGTCTGCCCTGTAGTAAACTGGCAGCTAGAAAGCACCTGTTTCTGTTTTTGTGCATGGAAAAGGATACAACATGCTCTCTTTAAAGTGATTATAAATCTAAAAGCAGACCTTTATTATATTGCATCTTACCATTTGTTAGAGGTGATGGCTGCATTTGTTTTCTTTTTTTAGGCTTGCGCTCTTTTACTTTCACCTGGTGATCCAGCCAGTAGGTCAGCTGTTTTTCAACAGAACAAGCTGTCCTGCCGATGTAGTAGTTACTGGGCTAAGACAAACCATTTAACACTGACGGGGGTGATTTCAATGATCTTCTTTTATTTATCGGTGTAAAACCTTTATCCCAAAAGGAACTTCCTAAAAAGCGTTAGCTGGAGTTTGGTTTCAGTCAGTTTAGTCTGTAAGTCATTCTAATACTACCCCCCCCCCCCCCCAACCTGACAATACAGCTGTCCAGAGGTGTCTGTGTTGTTCCCTCATCCAGAGCATAGGTACCCTAATACAGGAGATGTGTTACTGGTCAGATCCCCAGGTGAAAACCGAGAAAAAGCCTAAAAAATGTAACACAAACGCCACATCTACAGGTTAATAAGCTGCAATATATTACATTTTTGGTTTTGGGTTTAATACTGCTTTAAGGACGACATAGTTTGGACTTCGCAAAAAAACAATACTTGCATTTAAAAGGTCAACTGCACCCTTGTAAAAAAAAAAAAAAATCAAGATTTTATTGAGCCCAGCACACCTATTAAGCAGCAATACAAATGCTATAGTTTTTTTTTATCACATGAAGTAGAATTTTGTCATGATCTGCATATGTTAAAGCGGAATAAGGTAAAAAAAAAAAACATTACTTCCCCTGTTGGACCATTAAGACTGCTTAAGACCCCGCAGTTGAAAGAAGCTGGGGACAAGATGTTGGTGCCTGTAAGAGAGCTTGTGGATATTGCATCACAGGAGCATGGGTTTGTACAGAATTTAGTTATGCTAAATGTTACCAAAATGGTGGCTGTTTACATCATCACTAACTGACCATCCAGGCACCTGTGATGGAACAAGTATACAGGAAGTACTATCCTGTGTTCTACACGTCCCATAGCTACATAAGTTATTTTGTAAGTGCTGTTAAGCCCTGGTTCAGACTGGAGCGTTTTGACATGCAATTTAACATGTCAAATTAGCGGCAATTGCCATCAATGGCATCGTGCGACGCCGCATCTGCGGCGCTTCACAGATTTCAAAAAGTAGTTTCTGTACTCGTTTTTGTGATTTCGGCTGTGATTTACATTGACATCTGTGCAGAAACCTGCACAGATGTGTCTGAAATTGCGGCTGAAATCGGGAGTCAAATCGTGCGAGTTCAGCTGAACTCACACAGCTTCATTCCCGCAGCTCAGTGTGAACCTGGGCTAAAAGTTACTTTTCCACTTCAATCTGCAATCACTGTCATTTTCTGAAACGGTCATAAATGTCTCTTCCTTCCAGTGTGGCCACCTTTTATATCACCTTGAACTGTCATCATGTTGTTCTTTTTAAATGCAGACTATACTATTAAGTATAATCTAGATTTTGTTATGCGGTGTTTAAATTGTGTCAAATATTTTACGGATTTGACTTTCACTTTTGCAGAAAAGAGCATAAGTTCGTCGAAAACCACACAGAGTTATAACGTTGCAAACTCTGTTATCAGTGAAAGGTAAGTCGTCTTCCTCAGCTACTTCCATTCTTTTCCTCTCTTAGGCTGGATTCACACCCAGGCATTTTCAGTACTTTTTGCATTTTGCAGATTTGCACAACAGAAAGTGTTCCATAGGAAACCATGTTAAATGGACTGTAGTGCAAATCTGCAAAATGCAAAAAGCACTAGAAATGCATAGGTGTGAATCCAGCCTCAGAAACCATTGCTGTTCAGGAATAGTACCCACCTTTAACAAATGTGTTTTGGAGACTTTGCAATGAGCACAAACTTTGTAATAGTCCGTGTATATGAAACAGCCATGTAAGGTTTGCTTTTTCTGCTAATAAAGTTTCTGCTAAGGCTGGTTTTAATGAAGAATTCCTCAATTGTTTTCATTGGTAAATCATGATTGTGTGTACTTTGTACGAAGCTTGCGAACAGCCTTCCCTGCCATTCATCGCATGTCCAGCATTTATTGGGATCCTTTGGGCTCTGTTAAAGTAAATAGTTTCACAGATCAATAACATTCACTCAGCCATGGCTAGAAAAACCAAACTGTAACCATATATCTATGAGCAAAGATGTCTTTTACGGGAACAACTGCTGGGATATTGTGAAAGACAACTGAAATAGTAGGGAAAAGTGTACAGCTTTTTACAGTATATTTGTACATCCTTGTAGCCCAAGCACTATTAAAGTGTAACTAAAATCAAATCAATTTTTTTTTTTTTTTTGTGGAGATGGATTAGAATAGCTGTCAGATTGTATTGCTGTTTGTTCCCTCCAGGAGATTCACCCTCTTTATTTGTCCTGTTTACCATTATCATAGAAAGTAAAAGAAAATCCCAAATTTTGGGCTGAAACCAGAACAGTAATAGAGAGGAAATCTTCCAATGGGGACACTAGTTCTGGTGACACCTCAGGAGTACCCCACTTTGTAGGGATTTCTTCTCACTTCCTATTTTAGATATGGGGCAGGAAGTGAAAAGAAACATCCCCTATTTGATACAGATGGTAAAAAAAAACATAACGGGTTATAACTCTCCCTTACTCTATCCAAAATGGGGAAAAAAAGTTATGCCTTTAGTGACACTTTCTGTAAATGGTTTATAGACCATTCCTCCACCCCTTTTTAAGCCTAGGTTTCGTATCATATGGCATTAGCCATGTTCGCAATATGCAAGTTTCTACTAACTCATTTGCAGTTTGTGCAAAAAAAAAGCAACCAATTAATGCAAATTCCTAGACAACTGTATGTCATCCAATTTATGTTCTGGTTAAATTGTTTGCATATGATGGTGCAAAGGGGAAAAGGGGATCATGTTGTAGTTTGAGTTTAGCAACTATCTTACAATGGAGCTGATGTATACAAAGTAGGGCAAAATCATACAAATGTGTGCAGATCCTGTCCCTGGAAACTAAATCCACTGTGCTGCTGTACTGTAGTCATTCAATTTGAGAAATGAACTAGTATAAGAAAAATATGTTGTCATGCTTAAAGAGACTGGATTTAGTAGCACTGCTGAGTCTTACAGATTCCAGGTGACACGTTCCCTGTGCTACCGCGTGACAATAACCCCTCTGGGGGTCAGGAACCCCAACAGTAGAGAGAATTCCCTATGATTGCTTCAGTCTGCTAGTTCTGAAAGTCAAATTTCCCTTTCCAGACTGCATCGTCATGTATACCAGACAATTACATGTACCTAAAGCCCAACAACAAAAATGTATGTAAATCCTTGGATGTAGTGGCTGGATTTAGTTTTATTTTTTTCAACCTCTTTTTCCTTTAATTTTAACCTGGTGATCCTGCCAGTATCATACTTTCTTCTCTAAGGCGACAATGCTTACTCAATGTAATATAATGGAGTGGCAACGTTGTCACCCTAGGACAGAAGGTGTATGTTAGTCTACAGAACACCTCCCATCTCCTTAGCATAGGGAGAGACCTGAGCAGGGCTGATTAAACTGATAACAATATAGCAGTGGCGTGTTACAAGCTCACAAGGTTTCTGGTAGGATCAACAGGTTTTTTTTTTTTTTGTACTTATTGACTAGTTATTACAAAATGCTTTTAATGTAAGGCCTCTCAGGGAGCAAATAAGATAAGTTAATTACTGTATTATGGTTTACACAATTTGTAAGCTCCAGGCAAGTGACTTTGTGTATGCTGAGATGATTTCATGTGCAGTCTGCTGCACACAGGAGAGACTCCTATCTCCCATTGATCACTAAAGCTGGCCATACATGGGTCAGTTTCTTTCAATTGTGGATTCCCTTATCCACACAGGTGAGGTAGATAAAGAAATCCTCCCTGCTATGCTATTGTATTCTGACAGAGGGGACTCCTCTGCTGTCAGAGTATACTGATCAGCACTGCAGTGCTGATCGAACAAAAATTTTCCAACAAGCCCATTTGTGAGAAGTAGATCATTAGATTGACTTGTCATTCATCAGAACGGCCATAGATGGATCGCAATTTGGATGGTCTTTGCTGAACCGGCCAACTTTCGATCCATCTTAAGAGTGTAACATTATAATATTTTAGCAAGTCACAAGGACAGGTTGCAGCAGAGACTGATGACAGCATAACATGCCATCTATGGGCAAGCAGTGAAGTCCTGGCTGAGCGTGAACGAAGAAGATGCTGGACATCTAGGGAAAAGGGAACATTAAGATATTGTCAAGGATAGAACTGTGATCTCTTTGATAGGTTACAAATACCTATAAGTTTTACACTTGGACATTACTTAGCATACATAGGTCCACTTCATACAAAGAACCCCTTGTGTTTGGCCAAATTTACTCATTGATTTATTTTCATAGCTTCTTGGTCAAATGACTAAACTACCACACGTATGACCAAATTGTAATTACAAAGTAATATAAGAAGCTTTGGAGTACAACACTTCTAAGAATATTGTTACTGTACTATTGACTTTAGGGAACACATCTCATCTCTTATAGTGAGTCATAAATTGCTACTTTTGTGATTCCATCCTATATACTAAAAGCAATAAACCTGTGAGAATAAAAAAAACCAACATCATTTACTAATTCGCTGGCCTGTTACCACAAGTATGTGACAGTTTCTCCGCACCCTGTCCATTGAGATTCCTGTCACAAAGGAAATGCCACCTCCATCTCTCTTCAACTGTGAAGATAGTAATAACAAAAATTAAAAAGAGCACTTTCATTAAATCTAATACAAAAAAAGTAGTAGAAACAAAACTCATCATCCACCCTAAAACCTGCTCTTCTGGATCTTCCGGATATCATTCTTGCACCCACCTATCACAATTTGTAGCAAAGCAGATGACAGGACAGTCTGATTGATGACTTGGCCTGAAGATAGGGACAAGTCTTTCTAATAAAATAGATGTCTCTGTGGAAATGTCTACAAATGTAATGCATTGTATGCACTGCTGGTGAACAATATATCACTGTGACAGTAATTAGAGGGAAGAGATGAACAGGTGACACTGAAATGGCTTATATTCTTACAGAAATACTGTACATAAAATATCCTTTAGGCATACAAATAAAAAATATATTCAATTCTTAGTGAGTTTTGACATAAGGGTTTATAAAGCATTGCAGCCCTGCAAATGTAATTCTATAATACCCTTTTTAACCCTTGTGTCATCTGTTAAAGGGGAAGTATTCTTTTAAATGATGTGTGTAAGTCTGTATATAAAAAAAATAATAATAAAGGGTCCAAGACTGATATAAAAATTCAGCGGAGCTTAGCTTCCGAATCTTGAACAGCCAATTACCAGATGCCAATGCTGTAAGCAAATAAAGGTCAGCAATGGCATCCTCCCAGGTAAACCAACACCAGGGCAAACTTCTGCAATGGACAGCTGATGAGGAAGCATGGGTTGTCACTTTTACCTGAATGGACATGTGACAGCAAAATTCTACCATAAGGACAAAAAAATGGTCAAGCCTAGATGTCCATCCTTCGTGTAAACTGTGGGCAGCTATACAAATCTCTACACACCAGTGGGCAGGCATTATGACATATTGACCTGCCTGTCACAGCTGCTTTTTATGAATTAACATAGGAGATGAAAGCAAACAAGAAGGTTCTTTACTGGAAGGGACTTTCAGAACTTAAGGAGAAGCTTGTGATTTTCCAAAAAAAAACAAACATTCATACTCACCTCTATGCTGCAGCTTTCCCATGTCGGCTCTATAGCTGGCAATACATTGATGGAAATTTGGATGGTTCAGCTAAATTTCAAGCCATGTATGCGCAGGGAGGTTGTGCAGAAGTCGATCTACCAGTCGACTTCTGTACAATCACCAGATCAGATTTTCTTTGCAAGATCAGTACCACAGGCAAATAGACTGCAGCTTTGATCTGTGTTTTCTGATGGCGGAGAAGTCTCCCTGCTGTTAGAGTACAATAGCTTAGCCAAAGGATTTTCCCATCCACCTCGAATGTGTGGATGGGGCAATCGGGTCAGTTTTTTTGTTTTTCAACCTCCTGGTTGAACGAAAAAAACTGACTAATGTATGAGCTGCCTAAGACTGAGAGCTAAGAAATCACGTGACCACTGTTCGCTCAGTTCTTGGTCCGCTCAGAGCAAAGAGCAGTGACTGTCACCGATCTGATTTCTGCTCCTCCAGCACTCGCTGCAATGCCAGGCAGGAGAGGAGGCGGGTGCAGCTTGCTCCGGCTCTCAGTCTCCCACTTAGAGGCAGAGCCCGCTGTCGGTCAGGTAGCTGGGTGAATCCTTAAAATATTGGTGGGATCCTTTCAGCTCCTGGAGTGACTCTACTACGTCAGCCAAGAGCAGACAGTAGCCTTTTCTCAGCTGATTCTGGGTCACAGGAGAGCAAAACTAAGTGCACTGCTGTCACTCATAAGAGAATTGTGGCCAAAAAAGCTTTGGCCATACTACTTTTAGAGAAACTGAGGAAAGGATAATGCTACACCAACCAAACCTAAGTTTGTAATTCTAAATTATATCTTCATTTTACAAGTATAATGGGAAATACTAAAAATAGTGATCCATTGGCTAAGCTCTAACAAGCAGGGCCATCTGATTCCTCCTGCATTGATTTGAATTGTATTGCTTTATATACCTTTATGTCAAAACCCACAAAGAATTTAATATATTTAATTAATTGTATGCCTGAAGGATATTTTATGTACTGTATTTCTGTAGGAATATGAAGCCAGTTCTGTGTCAGCTGTTCTTCTCTTCCCTCCAATTACTGTCACAGTGTGATTTCAGTGCGGCAATATCAAATAGTATTGAAAAGCAGATGTGGATTAGGACTCTTCAACTTGAGTAATATTAATCTACCACTATTAAAACCAGGGGGATATATAAAGGGCAGTTGTGGTAGCTAAAGTAGAGAACATTTACCTGTTTTCCAGGTCAATATTCAGTTTTTCTTTTTTAATAAATCTGCAAAAATGTCAACAATTCTGTGTTTTTCTGTCAATATAGGGTGCTGTGTGTACATGAATGAGGAAAAAAATGAACTCAAATGATTTAGCAAATGGCTGCAATATAACAAAGAGTGAAAAATTTAAGGGGGTCTGAATACTTTCCGTCCCCACTGTATGTGCAACACAATACATCAAAACACTTTGTCATCACCTTGCCTTTTAGATCTCAACTTTAGATCCAAACACGATCTTGCAAAAGTTGGCTAAGGAGAAAAATATATCTGAACCATGACACAAATCTCTCTCTCGCTCTCTCTTTCCCCCCCCCCTCTCTCTCTCTCTCTCTCTCTCTCTCTCTCTGTCTCTGTCTCTGTCTCTGTCTCTGTCTCTGTCTCTGTCTCCCTCTCTCTCTCTGTGTCTGTGTCTCTCTCTCTCTCTCTCTCTCTCTCTCTATATCTATCTATATATATATATATATATATCTATATATATCTATATATATATATCAATCAAGAGAGAGAGATAGAGATATATATATATATATATATATATATATATATATATATATATATATATATATAGAGAGAGATATATATATATCTATATATATATATATATATCTATATATATATATAGATGTGTGTGTGTGTGTATATATATATATTTTAGAAAGGAACCAAACACAGTAGTAGCAAGGTTTAGCCCTATACACACAGATTTTAGTGTTGTACCTGTACTGTTGTAAAGCGCTGCTCAAACTGTTGGCTCTATATAAGTCCTTTATAGTAATAATAAGTTGGCCTTTCTAACAACTGGCTTCATGGGGTAGAGGACCAGACTACACCACTGATTACATTTCTCTCTTTAAGTCTTGGATATAGTGCCTTTTAAAAGTGCCTTGGGCTTCACTGTACGTGTGTCTGCATTTCCTTTTCGTCTCTGAAATGTTTGCATTTAATGGTATGGAAAGCCAGAGTGACACGGTTACAGAACCCTTGAGTGAAGCAGCTACTTCTAAGGGTTGATGCCTTTTTTTCCATTATTTGGTTTACACTATGTGTTTAATTTTCCTTTTCAGCCATTTGAAAAATAGGAAAGAAAGGCTTGTCAGTCTGTCACTTTTACCTGCACACAATTGTGATTATCACACTGCAATTTCCTTAGCTAAACACACTGGGCAATGAACACAAAACACCCACTGAGAATTCAAATAAACTGCAAATTCCACTTGAAACTAGCAAAATGTGCTGCAAGTAGAGAGCGTTTTCTTTACAAATTGTTTAATTGCATGCTCATAGGATGTATAAGGTAGCATGACAGATGATGGTGATCTGCAACTTTAATGACACCCCAAAATGGCTCATACAATGCAGTGTGATTGCAAGAATCGGCTCGCATGGGTGTGAACACCCATGCGAACCGATTCCAGTGCATACAAGATGCAAATTCAGCCCATATAAAATGAATGGGCTCAAATCTCACTGCAAAGAATCACATGCCTAATCACAAGCCTAAATAAAGCAAAAATCTCATAGTGCAGTATTAGCTAAAAACTGCTATTTAAATGTTAAAGCTCACATTGTCCCAGAAAAGCAATATCCCAAACAGCAGAATAACAAAGATGGTAGCTAACGTACTTCCCGTTTGTGTGCCCGACACCACTTCCTTGACTTGTTTGGTCACCTGACTAAATCAAAAGTTTTTTTTTAAAGAAGTCAGGTGATTAAAATATCAAGGAAGTGACATTGGACACAGACTGGAACCAGAAAAACGATAGCTGCCATCTTTGTTATTGAGCCTTTTTAACATTTATTTATAGCGGACTTTAGATTATACTGCACTATGACTTTTCTTTTATATAGGAAGAATTTATGACATGAATGAAGATTTAGATGTTGGACTTTTGTTGAATTTGGGGATTTACATTAAATTTTTGCACAAAGTATGTATTTTTGGGGGTCTATGACTTCTTGAAAGCACTGGATTACCTATAGTAAATACAAATGGAGAGGAGATCACAGCAACATCACGTCTTCACAAACAGAAGAACGTGGAGCATAAAAGATAATGTGAAATGAGATGCAGTTGTTTTAGGACCTGTGCGCAAAACCTGCATTTACCTTTGACTTGAATACAGACTGAAAACATTGGGAGCACCAGGCAAGCAAATGCCTTCAAGCTAAAGAGAAGAGAGAGACTACTAAAGAGAAGAGAAGACTACAAACCTCAGCACAGGGGAGCAGCAGCAGACCAGTGGTCTTGAAGCACCATTGCAGTGCTGGATTAGCAGTACTCTGCACCACAACTTGCAGCAGGGAGGGAAATGGATGGGACACTTAGATGAATATAGCTGCACCAGGTTATTGGCTTTACAAGAGGCAGTGGATAATGTTTTCATCATTTTTGTTTTCAAATTTATTTTTTTTAAATAAAAAATATATTAATTTCATTGAAATAACTTTGTCAACATAAAAAAAAATTATGCAACAATTTGTACCTAATAATATATATTTATTTGGTCAGCCATATATGCTTATTATACACTCTGGCACTGCTTACTCTATGGTTGTGCTGTACTACTCACGCATAGCAAATCACTGAGTCTGCCAACTATGCATCCTCCCTGTGTGGCGGATATCTTATCTCAATAGCTGTAAAAGCTGAATTCCAGTCAGCTGGTAAAAATCTGCATTTGGTTGCCCCCTCCTTTGTATTGTAAGGGTCTGATACTCATTAAGCTCCTGCTTTAGAATGTGGGTTGGTCCATCAACATCCCGATGTATAATGCAGGACCACTAGTCCTGCATTATACATGATGAGCAGCTGCACAGCTGGTGAAGAGGAGTTGCTTGAGGGCGCGGTTTGTTCAGTATGGGCTCATTCACACTGGGTGTTTTTACAGCTGCTGTTTTGGGCATCAGGTGTTTTTTTTCTGCAGCCAGTAAACTCCCCAGCATGTTAACCCTGTGTGTCCATGCACACATAGGCTGTTATCAGTGTTTTTTGGCAGGGGCATTTTCAGGATGGAAAAACCCCCCAGAACTATTGCGTTTTTGAAGAGGAGTTTTTCAGCTGTAAACCACTCTTATGGGGCGTACACACGGTCGGACTTTGTTCGGACATTCCGACAACAAAATCCTAGGATTTTTTCCGACGGATGTTGGCTCAAACTTGTCCTGCATACACACGGTCACACAAAGTTGTCGGAAAATCCGATCATTCTGAACACGGTGACGTAAAACGCGTATGTTGGGACTATAAACGGGGCAGTGGCCAATAGCTTTCATCTCTTTATTTATTCTGAGCATGCGTGGCACTTTGTCCGTCGGATTTGTGTACACACGATCGGAATTTCCGACAACGGATTTTGTTGTCGGAAAATTTTATAGCCTGCTCTCAAACTTCGTGTGTCGGAAAATCCGATGGAAAATGTGTGATGGAGCCCACACACGGTCAGAATTTCCGACAACAAGGTCCTATCACACATTTTCCGTCGGAAAATCCGACCGTGTGTGCGGGGCATTACACTGAAAACACAGCAAAACACTATTATTTAGGAGCATTTTTGAGCCTCTGGCTTTTTGGGGAATTTAGTTTTGCTAAAAAATGCTAAAAACGCAGCATGCTACAGCTAACGCTACTAGAGTTTTTAGAACGTACAGTGTGCATGAGGTCTAAGGAGGAAGTCGGTGTAAACAAGGGATAAGGAAAGTTATTTTGTCACATCCCCAGCGATGGCAAACTTTGGCACGCCAGATGTTTTGGAACTACATTTCCCATGATCCTCATGAACTCTGCAGTGTAGCTGAGCATCATGGGAAATTTAGTTTGAAAACATCTGGGGTGCCAAGGTTCTCCATCACTGCTCTGGACTAAGCAAGCTTTAGACCCTTATTATATAGGGCAGACACAAGCATGTGAAGGTGAACACTGTAATAAAATGTTCAACTATTTCTAAAGCCAGAATGTTTTTAATGTGATTAGTGAAGGATTTATACCCCATCCTGTTTTTTTTTTTTTTTTTTGTGGTATTTGTCCACCATACGCTTTCTATCCTGTAGACACAAGATTTCCTGAAAGTGAGGGAAAATCCTCTTAGCTATCATTGCAGCAAATGTTCTTTATGGATGATTTCCCCTCTATTACAGTTTCAGTGAAAACTCAAAATTTTGGATTTTTTAGAATTTGAGAGTCCTCCGGGGACACAGTAAAAAACAAAAACAGTTTCCAACCTTTCACTACTATATCCAAAACTAAAATAAAAAATGACTTGGATACACTTAAAATATATGCTTACTAAAAATACACCATACTTTCCATATAATGCTTTTAACAAATCGGAAGTTTAGACATTCAAATGTATGTGTAGTTATGTCATGTGCTGACAAAGGTCATAGGCCACAATAACACAAAGGCCAAGTCAATAATATGCTGATCAATAAAACAGTTTGCTTAATTAATCGATTTTATTTCGTATTCCAGCACCGACCGATATTTTGATGTCACCCCCAAATCCCAGTCTCCACCACCTGCTTTGAGTCGTCAAGCTGAGAAGAAGCGTGAGCTGGTTAGGTCCCAGACCCTGCCAAGGTCTTCTGGCACGCAAGTTCGCAAGGCTTTCTTTGAAAAGTTTGAAAAAGACAGTGGGAAGTAAGTGGGAATATATTATTTGCACCATTTATGGATGTCAGCAGAAGCACAAAGTATAAAAAAGCCACATTAACCCTTTTAAGACCAAGAGGTCTTTAAGACTAAATGCCTTGAGCAAATTTGGAGGTTTTGGTATGCATTCATTAACTTGACAATAACTTCATGAATAATCTGCCTACCTAAATCACTTTTATATTGTTGACCACAATGTGATCACAAACGTTTGTTTAAAAATAGAATCTGGTAAGAGCAGTCAGTTTGTCGCAACTGTCCGAGTCCTTTAGTCCCTCTAAACTGTGATTGAGATCTAGCAATATTCAGGTTGTGTTGCCTTAACGCCAGTGGTGGCCCGTCCATACGGGGTGCAGGGGCGCCGCCCCCCTAATACATGAGCCCAGCCCCTAATTTACATGCTGGGTGCCGGACCCATGAATTCCAATTGTTTTTTTTAGAAGCACGTGATTAGAGCCTGAGGCTCTAATTGGCTTAAAAAAAGGGGGCTCGGGGCACAGAACACTGTGCCCCGAGCCCACCCAGTTGTGTGACAACAGCAAATTAATATTCGCTATTGTCTTCCTGATTCTCCTCCCGGCTCAGGAAGCCGATCCTGAGACCCGATTGGCCGAGAGGAGAGGCCATCCTATTAGCCGCCAAAAAGGGAGGAGACGCAGGGGAAGCCGAGGAAGGAGGAGACCCAATGTGGAGCCCGACGCCCGGAGGAAGCCCTGCGACCTAGATGGGGTAAGTGCGGGGACCAATCGACCGACTGGGGGGGTGGCAGCGGACAGATAGCACCAGCCGCCACTGCTTGACACACAGCTGTACATTTTCTGTCCCAGTACATGAGAAGATTGTGTTTTTAAAAAATGGGTTGACAATTACTGAAACATTTCTATGCGAGATCCAATTCATTTTCTCATGTTTTGTGATAATGTACTGTGTACACAGATAAGCTAAAGGCAGACTGTGGTAAATGGTTAATGGGCAGTTTCTTAGTTCTATACCTTACCCACTGGTAACTTAATTATACACATATTTAAGTGCATTAAAAGTGTTCCTCTTGGCAATGCAATCTTTGTTCTGCAAAGCTTGAAGTGTCTGCATATTTGAATGACAGGTAGAGTAGTAGTAAGAGTGGATTATCTCCTGGGTAAATATGTACTGGGTAATAATCTTGTGTGTACATGCTTGCACTACTTTAGCTGCTTGTGTTTTTATTATATTTTTTCTTTTCTTTGTGTCAAATAATTACATAGGCATACAGCCTTAATAGAGTGTTACAGTTTGTAGATTACTTAATAGAGTGTTACAGTTTCTAGTGGAAGCTTTAGGTTCATATAAGTCGCATAGGATAGCTCATCGATCTTTAACTAAGCAAGCTCTTCCTCCTATAAGACTTAGGTGACATGCTTTGTGTTTCTAAACTCGCAACAGTAAAATTAGTTTGTATACGCAGTAAAGCATGCTCGTTATACTTACTGTGGAACTTAAGGGGTTAATCTTCCACATTGTGTAAAAAGGCTGTTTGATCCTGTCTTCTCTGATCCTCCCCTTCCTCCACTGTCCCCAATCCATCTGCTAATGGTACCGAGCCTTGGGGGCATTCTGCACATGCTCAGTTTGGTGTGTCTTGCTAGAGAGTTTTTTTTTTTCTTGGGAGGGTGCATGTGATCGGCACAGGGCCAATCAGCACTGTCCAGACGGGGTCAAGGGTCCTGCATCCTCATAGGACAGTAAGAGTAGAATGAAAACTTCTCCTACAAGCTTTAACCAGACACTGATAGAAGTCATAAGACTGTATACTTCTGATGCGAAAAGGTATTTAGGAGTTTATATTTATTAGAATAATTGAATTTCCATGTAATGTGTACTGTGGAAGACCAGATATGGTAAATGCAGGGTCCTGGGTTTAGCGACAACTTCAGGCAAATAAAGCAGTGCAAAGATGTTAGGGAGCACTGTAACAGATATGTTTTATTCAAATAAAAGAAGTACCCGTAAACAAGAAGGCAAGTGGTTGTAAAGTTAGGTTTTGTTTTTTTTATGCATTAAGATAAAAAACCTTTTGTGGGCAGCAGCCCCCCTATACTTACCTGACCCCTTCTCAATCCAGCGATGTTGCAGGAGAGTTTTAGCTGCCCGGGACTCTCCCTCCTAATTGGCTGAGACAGCAGCGTGGCGCCATTGGCTTCCGCTGCTGTCAATCAAAGTCAGTAAACCGATGAGAGGGGATGGGGTCTAACCACGGCTCTGTGTCTAGGGGACACTCGGCAGGGGCCAGGAGCGCCAACGAGGGACCCGAGAAGAGGAGGATCGGGGCTGCTCTGTTCAAAACCACTGCACAGAGCAGGTAAGTATGACATTGTTTGTTATTTTTAAATGAAAAAAGACTATAGTATCACTTTAACTCTCCTGCTGCCTGCAACACAGACCACTACTCAAAATAAACAAGAAAACCCTTCCAGAAGTCTCTGAAGGAACTGGCAGTGTTGATCTTCTGTGTCCCCTGCAGTGCTTTGTGGTTCTTTCCAACAACCCGTATGTCACTGCTGTGTAGGTGTTGATAGGAGGAACCAGGATATAGATACCCCCCCAAAAGTGTCAGCTTCTGCAGAAAATCTGGGGAACAATTCCTCTCTACTGGAACAGTGTAAGGCTGGGTTCACACCATCGCCGCATGCGACTCCCAGCAGGGGTCCAGTGCGTCCCTGTTCACCTCTTCAGGTCCGACTTCAGCCCAAATTTTTGGCTGAACTCAGACCTAAAACGGACCAAAAGACGCACAGGGCTCCTGTGCAAATTTGCAGTGGAGATATGTGAACCGGCTCCATAGAGAGCCAGTCAAAATCTCCTGCTATTGCAAATTGGAGGGGGGAGCCGCATCCAATTCGCAATGGTGTGAACCCAGGCTAAGTGTTTACTAACTTCTTCACGGGTACTTCTTTTATTTCAACCTTTGATTTTGCAACAAGTATTTAGGGGTTTATATACTTGGTTTTTTTTTATGCTCATGTCATGCACTTGTGAAACAGTTTGGAAGAATGTGCAACTTGGTATTTGACTTTTTGAACTGGATAATTTAAAGCAGCGTTCACATGCACATATTGCTGCATTTGCTTTGCGTTGCTCTTTCATAAGCACAGCATGTACTGAGCTGCTACATCTGAAATGGCCCTGGCCCATACAAGTTACTCAAGACAAAGTTAGAAGCGTCTTAAACAAGACTTAGATGATTGAGTGTGCCTGAAAGGTTGTTTATTTTTTTGCACTGTTAAGTCTGGGATATATGCCTTTTTTAGTGTACGTTTAGTGATTTTAATCCTAAAAAAAAAAAAGTTTTGGGATTTATAGCAGTCACAGATCTTCCGCTTTCTTCCCATCATTCTAACCCTGTGTATGCATGGTTCAGTTTCCTGTTGAATACAAGTAAGCTGCACAGCTAGCCTGTAATATTCCCCGGAATGGTCTCCTGTTATGTTTTCTGCTGGGTTAATATCTTTTTTTTTTTTTTTTTTTTTTTAGTACCGAGTCATTTGAATGGTATGGAAGGATTAGGCATGGCCTCATTAACCCTTCATTTGATTAATCACGGAGTGTTGACAGTGAATTCAGTGACATGTTCATTCATAGTTCTCAGACTGGGCTAGTCACACTCCATTGATATTGTATGTCATGGAGCAGTTCTGCTATGATTTCGTTGCATACACAATTATTTATTCTTCTTCTTTTTTTTTTTTTTTTTTTTTAGATCTAGGCACAGGGTTTGTAATCCAGTCTTATGCAAGCATTTGTCCTTTCTCATACATGATTTAGGGTAATTATGGGACACGAGCTGATTTCATTAACATTTAGCAGTGACACTTGGCACAAAAAACTTTCCCTGCTGACTTTGATGCGCTTTATCAGCAGTGCACATAGAACTTTTTCATGGGAAGCAGCTGAGTTTACTTGCTCTATTATCTGTAATGTTTTAGTTTCTGATCTGTAGAAAAGAGCAGAGTATCACTTTTATTGTGCTCTATACCCAGCTTTGTTTTGTAGCATCCTGTCATTAGCAGAAATCTTATTTATTAACTTCTGAGCAGATATTAAAGACTAACTTAAAGTAAAACCCCTACTTTTATGTTTTGAATTACTCTCTTCCTACTTCCCTAATTCCCATCTAGTTCAACACACTAGCTGGCATCTCCAGCTAGCCTGGCTGTGGGGTGTGTACAGTTCTTTCAGACATTACAATAGTAGAGGCGAATAATATAAAATCTTATCTATAGTCAAAGCCTTGTCAGACATCTTGCAGCTGAAGAAGATGGGACGAGGTGTTTAGGCAGAAGGCTTTGAGTTTAGATACATGTCAGCATTTTTCTGGAAGCAAAGTTGAACTCTTTAGAGAAATAACGGAAAGCCTAAAAACAGTTTCACATGTGAGTTTAAAAAACATCTATAATATAAGGTTGCAGCATGGCAGGACCAAGAACTTAGTACAGAGACATGGAAAACAGTATACCAATGTAACAGCTTTAAAGCTACAGTATATTTATACATGCTTTGTCCTTTTTAATTTTGCAGTTACATAGGTTTTCCACAGCACTAAAGCTGGCCATAGACCGTTCGAATCATGAATGGGCAGGCTGAATTTACCCAAGTTGATCAATCAGTCAACTTGGGTAGAACCAGCTTGTCGGATTTCAAATGTGAATCTTGCTAGCAGCTAACAATAATCAGTGTTGTCCCAGCGGGGACAAGCTTCCCCTGCCAGGAGAACACAGTGGCACTACTGGAGGGATTCCCCCATCTATGTTGATGGGAATCAAACGATTTTCTTTCCTGCAACCCGTGGTTGTGGGAAAGAAAATCGCTCCACCTATGGCTAGCCTTAGGTCATGTCACAATAGAGGATTTCCCATTGGACATTTCCCATTTTGCTTCAAAAGTGCTCTGACCTTTTACACAGGATGGATTGAACACTGAATATACTACATGGAGTATTGGCAGAGTTTTTCAATGAAACATTGCATGAGAGTAATTTGTGGGCTGCTATCCTAGTGATACTTCCCTGGCTGTTATACCTTGGCTTCTCTGCTTTTTGAAACCCTGCATGGAACAAGTAAGCAGCATGTGAAGTTTGGAAATCCTGATCTACATACTTGTTGGCCACTTGGTGAGTTGAAATGAAAGCATGAGGTCAAAGCGCTTTGTTAATAAAGCTTTTTCATAAAACCATTGCTTCATTAATGCTCCTTCCCTAAGCCCTAATGCCATGCAAGTTGAGGTTCCACTATCCTCTGTGTCCCTCCTGGTATGTGAAGTGTCAATCCATAAAGGTCTATAAGAAAACCATGCCAGGAGGCAACCATGCGATTGGAACAAAAAGATAGGCAAGAAGAGTCAAGGAGGCACCCGATATTTGCAGAGAATGCTTACCTCACCCCTACACTGTATATCATTGAGTGGACTTTTCAAACCTGCTGTCAAGCTGAACAATTTAAACTGCCCTTATCATGAAATAATACATGAACAAAGGTTACCTTTTGGTCAAAACTGCAAGTAGATCCAGGATATACAGTATATGGCTAAAATTGTAGAAGAGCGCAATGTGTCCTGCTAAAGTCAAGGATGGCCACACCCCTTTCCAACGCGCATAACAGCCTCTATATTGGTCAATATATCTAAGGTCCTATTGGGAGTCTCTGTAGATAGAAGAAGGCAGGGCAAGATAGACAAAAAAATGCAAGATTTGCATATAACCTCGGTTGCCTTTATGTCTAAATCCATTGAACATTTTGACATGCAGTTTTCGCTATGCGTAAACCGAGAATATGCCATTTTTATTTATATACCCAGTGTGAAAATTCAAGACTTGTATACTTGAATGGCTCTGTTGTCATCAATAGAGTTTTTACTTCTTCTCTGATTTTCAAACTAGAAGTTTTCTAACAGAAAAAAACATGTGCAGCTTCACTATCTCACTGCCCTTTTTGAAAATATATCCAAGTGAATATTTAATACAACTCAAATGAATGGTGAAAGACCAATTGCTGCTCTAGCCATAAATTTGCAATATGCTCAAAGATAAATAAAATTAAAATCTAAACAATTCATAAGTTCTATATACAGCAAAAGTGAACTCTGCTGATTAAAGTACTTAGGAAAACAATCTTAACAAATAAAGTCCATTGTGCAAATCAAAGTGCTCGTGCAGATGAGTCTCTAAGGTGCAAATTCCAATCATCCATGGTCCCTGCCTGCACTCCCCACTCACCGACTCTTAGAGTCAAGATATATCAATAACAGTATCCTGGTGTGGTGAATGGCATCTCCTTTCCCTCGTCTCTGCCAGTAGTATGGTCAGTTGCAGTGCAGTGTATCATGAAAAATCATAAATCAATCTCCATAGCATAATAAAATTTTGAATGTAATAAAATTTGTATATAAAAACGATTACGCTCGCGTTTGCGGCTTAAAACATAAGCATATACTCAAGGGTCGGTTCGCTGCCTCTGCATGCACTAAATACCAGAAGTACATCACTGTCCCCGCTTGACACGTTTCGCCCCTCCCACTGGGCGTCTTCAGAAGCTAAACAACTCAAATGGTCTTTTTAATATTAGGGGATTTGTGTGTACAATGAAAATGCAATTCCTGTATGTAAATATTATGAATATGAAATTAGACTGTACAACAATCTATACATTTAGGGACGGTCCGACTTTTTGAAAGAATATCATATTTGAGACTAATAATTTACCGAATAAACACAACATTACTTGTTCCTACCTGACTGTGCACATCTGTTATGACAAGTTCGAGTAATAAATATTTTATTTTCTTTCCTTTGTAGTATTTTTTTTTTTTTAAGTATACTGACTGATTTTTGGTTCTTTAATTTAAATAAATAATTTATTTCTGTAGGGAGAATATTAACTATTCCATTTGCCAGTATTGGCAATACATTTGATAAAGTGTAAACTGTTTGGGTCCATAATTTAATTTATCTGTAAGTATGTGATAATATTGTTCTGAGTACTATTTTTAGTTTTGGGAGCAGTGTTTAATAATGTTAATATTATATACTTAAAGTATTAGCTGTATTTCTCTGCAGAATTGCCTTCTCATTTCCTTTTTAATATCCTCTGTTATGTGTATGGGGGGAAATCATAGCCCTTCTGTGCTTTATAAGCAGGTCACTTGATTATTAAACGTTTTCCTTTGTGCTATTTTTAGAGGCAAGGGGGAATCCAAGGTGAAGCTGAAAAGGTCTCAGAGTTTTGGAGTAGCTAGTGCCAGCAGCATTAAACAGATCCTCTTGGAATGGTGCCGATCCAAAACAATTGGCTACAAGGTAATGTCTGCTCTTCTGTAATAAATCTGTGTGTACCACATACTAGTATGCAGAGGAACTGTAGTTGTATTTGCATAGTCAGTTTTCACTCCTCACTTTAGAACACAATTGCAACAGGGGCCGCATAGCAATACTTTTATGGCCCTCCACCCAGCAACACCTCTTGGTGGCATCTGGCATTGTGATAATACCCACCCCCCAACCTGCTTCATTGTTATAAGCATAAAGATAACCCCCTCCCTACTGTAAGCTCTATCTGTGTCAGTGTGATAACCACTGAGCCAGCTTGATTGGTGTCAGTATAATAACCCCACCCCTTTTCTGTCAGCTTCATTGGTGTCAGGGTGATAACCACACACACACACAGCTTCATTGGTGTCAGTGTGACAATAACCTCCCTCCAGTCCGCTTCATTGGTGTCAGTGTAATGATAGTCCAAGTGCACCTGCTCCAGAGCTTAGTAAATGAGCAGAAACTGTGCTAATTTTCATCATCCAATCATGTGCAAGCGTTTTTTTTTTTTTTTTTTCCTTGCACGCGATTGGGTACTTTTTACAGAGTGAAGCTTTACCTCGTTTACTAAAGTGCAGAGTCTATATACCTTTAGTAAATCAACCCCTTTGTTTTGGGACACAATTTCTGCCATAGGAGAATTTTTAGGCACGTTAAAGAGATCTTGCACTATAGGCAGCTAGATTACATAGACATAAAGGTTTATTTCTTCCTCATCCATTGAGGGATAAGGGAATTCAAACACTGTTTGGTTATACTGCTACCTACAGGAGGACTGGACACTGGCAAACAATAGAAAAATTGCAAACTAAACCAAGGATAATTCCTCCTACTCCCAGCATGCATACATTTTTTGTTGGCATTTTAGATGGATGTCCTTTTCACTTTCCCACCATTCAGTGAAGGGGAAGAAACATCCTGCTGCTGGTCCTGCTTGCAAGCACCTCGTTACACCCAGTTTCTGCTCTGTTACCAATGTCCACTTACAGTGATCTAGTCACCTTTAACCGCTTAACCATCATCTGCAGCAGATGTCAGGGTTTGTGAGCAACTGAGGCCTTGTGCCACACTTGGTCTAGTTCTTTACACAGTACAATATGTCTACACATAGGACACAGAGGAGGCATTATCCATGCTAGGGATGACCCCAGCCTGTATTTCCCAAAAGGTTCTAAGGGCGTCTGCTCAGTATCCCCCAAGGGAACCAACACTTGCGATTTGGAACCTGGTACCTCCAGTTTTAGGGCCCGCATCATCCGAGTCTTACTCAGGTCTCTTAGAAAGGACTGAGTCCCCTGTCCTGTTCTCAGCGACATCTTCATACACTCAGGACTTTTTGAGCAACATGCGCACAAGTCTTCATGCACATTGACTGTGGGGGGCCCTAAATATGCTCCAGCACTATCCTCTGAAAAATATATATTCAATAGAAACAGCTCAGCGCTCCTTTTGATTACACCAAACGTGGCATATACCAATGATACATACTCATTAACATAATAAAATAAATAAAAGTGCACATATACACTTCTGGTTATTAACCATGTATAAACTTGTGGTTGTTAAATAAAGGAACATAAAGTTCAATATAATAATGTAAACAATATAACTAGTTTATGAAGCAACAGCTTCAGGTCTTGATCCATTCATATGGATACTATACACCATCTGTGATACAACGATTGTGAAACAGCTTCAGAACACCCTCCCTGTAACCCACATGCACTCTCAGGGTGTGCCCTCACCTTATTTGTCCGAGTCCGATTCAAGAAACCACCTCACTTTCTGGTGCCACTTGTAAGCTCATATAATCATAAAAGGACAATGAGATGCTCCATATTGTTCACCAAGTACTGTTTTAAAACCAATAAGAAATATTGCACTTGCATTCATAAGACGGTATACATGAAATTCTCAGTATCAGCTTAGATCCGCAGTGATAAGTTGGAAACGATCCCCAGTAGTCACATGTCTGCCCAGTGTGATGATGTCTATAGGCACTATTGGGCAGACAATTTTGCTGGGGATTTCTTGCAACCGATCACTGCAGATTTAAGCTGATACTGTGAATTGCATGTTTACTGACGTATGAATGTAAGTGCAATCAGGTAGTTCCTGGTGTGATAAATCTGCTTCTTTTGGTCGCATTGAGGGGCTCCACCTCATAAGAAATCAAATTTGGGCATTGACCCCTCAAACAGCTCCTAGGGTGCAAGCAATGTCCAATCCTTTTCAGGGGAATTGTTGGAGGTTGGACTGCTTTTGGATGTCCTGAGAGTATCTGAATTCCTGTTCAGTGTACATAGGCTGTTTCAGTCTTCAGCATGTGCAGAGCTGCCAACACTGCTCTGCAAAATCCCCAATTGGAGACTTGGACAGAAGGGGGGGGATAGAGAACAGCAGGATCAACTTAGTTTGATTCAACTTTGCAGAATACAGAAAATGAATCTTATAGTGACAGAGTTAGTATTAATAGCATGTAATACACCATTTATCAATAGCTTTTTATGATGTGGGTTTAGTGACACTTTAAAGCCTAATTATCTTGTCTCTGGTCATTTTAAAGTGTATGCATAGTCAAAACCGTTTCTATTATTTTGAATAGAGTAGGGAAGGGTTAAAACGTCTATCAGATTTATTTATGTTATATTTTTTTGTTGTCTTGAAGTGGTAATCGGAAGTGAGAGGAGAGCTCCTCAAAGTGCGGGAAATTCCTATCTTGGACAATTGTCACCAGAACAGGTGTCCCCTCACCTTTTGCTCTCAAGAGAACTCTAAAACTCAGTGACAGTAGTAGTCCGCACAAATAGAAGGGATAAATGTCCCTAGTGGGGACACAGACCGCAATAAAATAAATTTAAAAAAAACTTGTCAGAGAAACTAACCTTTCCCCTTTAATCCAAAATTTTTAAAAAAAGGGTGGTCTTTTATATACTGTACATTTTTACTGATATTGATGCCTAATGAAGATCAATATGTTTTACTATATTTGTAGCCTTGTAGTAGCACATTTAATCTGTGGTGTTTATAAGATTAGTATATGGGTAATAACACATTATGTCCGTCCTTTCTGTGTCTTTGTTTTCTGTGAACAGAAAATCGATCTACAGAATTTTTCTTCGAGCTGGAGTGATGGCATGGCTTTTTGTGCCCTTGTACATTCATTCTTCCCTGAAGCTTTTGATTACGATGCTCTGGAGCCTTCAAATCCCAAACAGAACTTTGAACAAGCATTCTCCACAGCTGAGTAAGTACATGTTCACTCCTGGTTACATATCAACTATATGAATAAAAAAAAAAGTTTTTAACCTGGTCACATACCTTCAAACAATGGCTATTCTGTGCAATCATATCTTATTTTCAGCACATGCTGTATTTGGACATGTGCCATATAATATAAAGTTTTAAGGTGATTTCCAGGGACACTTTGCAGTGTTAACACTGTGCCTAAAATCTAATCTATGTTCACACAGCCTTGATGTTGTGCAAAAGGCCACATAGACTGTAGGCTATAGTGACACAACCTCGGAGAATATATGCTGTTTTTGCTACTTCTTTTACAGGAAACCCATACAGAGAAAATGTGGAGGTCACCATTACTTGCCTCTTCTTCTGAGAATGTTAGTTCCCTGATCCATGTTGATCAAGTGGCTTCTGTACTGGGTCAACAAGACCAAGATCCAGTATGTAGATAAACAGTTCTGACTTCACATTGATCTTCCCGATCGTCATATTTGTTCTAAATCAGTGACTCATTTTGTAGCCAGAGACAAGCCAATCAATTGGTCTTTTCAGGAAGCAGTCAGTAGTAACACCCATATTTTTCTTATTACAAGTTTAACTTTCGATATGTTTTCTTATTTAATCCAAAACAAGTAACGCAAAAAGAATTAAAATTTCACAAAATTCTGTTAGAGTGGACACTGTTCGGTTCAGGCAACAGCTGTGTTTTTATTACTTTAGGGGTCCACAATAGAATGATCTCCCTAATTCCTAATAGGGAATAATAATCCCTAATAATCTTGGATACAGTCTCCCACTCTATGTTCCTAATGCATGGGAAATTGTGTTCAGTTTAGGCACCTTGAGAATGCTTTCTTTGCTTTGAATAGAGTTGCTAGTGCCAGCATGTTGTCTGTAGTTCCAATATGTATTTTCCTTTGTCAGGAGAGATAAGCATATACCCATGGCTACCAAACACATGGATATAAATATGCTTTTACTCCTTTTCTAAAAGGAACAGATCTAGAGAAAACTAGAATAGTTTTGGATTGATCAGTTTCTACTGCTTATATATAAAAAACATTTTTTTGAACTGCCGCTTTCTGATCGATCAGATGTTTCTAGTGTGTGTATATGTATGTATATATATGTAATATATATATATGTAATATATATATATATATATATATATATATATATATATATATATATATATATATATATATATATATATATATATATATTATATATATATATATATATAATTTTATTTTTTTAACTGGTGCTTTCTGTTTTTTTACACTATGTATACAAACTTTGTGGGGGATTAATACATGATAAAGACTTCCCAGAGCACTATAGGTTAGCTAAGGAGATAGCACAGCAGTCATGCTTGCTTTGAGGCTTCGTTTGAATGATACTTTGGACTTTGACATCCCTTGCAGCAGACCATACGTCAAAATGCAAGGCCAACTCATTTTTTAGGCTCCATTCACACTAGTGCGATTTCAGATGCGACTTGAGTTGCACAGGATTGCATGACAAGGGCAATCGCCTGTTTTTAATGGTGCCAGTTCAACACAACATCAACACAACTCAGCATGGTGCGGTTTTGGAAAAGGTTCCTGTTTTGGTTCCTACTTTGGTACAATTCCAGCATGATTTTGGCTCCATAAAATATGCAAACCACATCCAATTTACACTACATAATCGCATGGAAAATTGGATCGAAATCAGATCACAGCAGTGTGAACCTAGCCTTAAACACCAACCCTCCTATGTAAAAATGCATAATTAAACATTCTAAAATATCACACATTAGGGAAAAACTGAAAAACATACTTGCCTTACATCTTGGTTTCTGCCTACTGGGCCTAAACTAGGTTGATGTCACAGAAAGATGACCTCATGGGCCTTCTGGGAAGGCATTTTTTTGAGATTTAGATTCCATAACCCTTTCAGGATCTCATGGCAGATAAATCAGTGACATCAGCCTTGCCTAGGCACTGTGTATGGAAAAGGAAGGCTGTAAGGTAATTAATTTTTTTTGTTTTCTCCTACTATTTAATTTAAATATTATTTTTTTGGATGTATACAGTGTTTCTGTGTACATGGTGTATGGCGGGGTTCAGCAACCCGTCGATCGCGGTCCACCGGTCAACCGCCTGCAGGTGACAGGTAGATCGCGAACAGCTTCCTGCGCCGCCGACCCCTGCCTTCTATGTGCCAGTCCTTGACTTCCTCCCAGCCCCCACCGCGGCTCCGCCGTGTCTTCTATGTCCAGGTCCCAGGCTCTTTCTCTCTCCCACTTCCTCCGTGGCTCCGCCACACCTTCTGTGTCCCGGTCCCAGGCTCTAGCTCCCTCCTGCCCCTAGCCTCCTCTGCGGCTGTTATCAGCGAACAGCGCAGACCGGGAGGAAGCACAGCTCAGGACTGAGGGTGGGGGAAGGAGCTGGCCAAATGAACATTTTAATCCGCTGGTGATTGGTTGCTAGGACACAGGATGGTCCTAAGTAATCAATCACCAGCTTGCTAATAACACAACTGATTCTGCCAGCTCCCACCCTCTGTCCCTCTGTGCTGCCTCCCGGTCTTCTGGGGAAACAGGTAAGACGCTGCTATGGGAGGAAAGGGGTGGGGGGCAGAAGTTACTGCTATGGGGGGTTGATGGGGGCAGAAGACACCACTGGGGGTGGTGATGTGAAGGGGGCAGGGGACACTGTTATGGGCAGGGTCACCCCCATAGCAGTGTCCTCTACCACCCTTCTACCCCCCCCCCAATCCCTGCATTCTGAGTGTAATGCACTCCTGATCCCTGCATTCTGAGCGCAACGCACTCACTCCTGATCCCTGTATTCTGAGCGCAACACGCTCACTCCTGAACCCTGCATTCTGAGCGCAACATGCCCACTCCTGATCCCTGCATTCTGTGCTCAACGCACTCATTTCTGAACCCTGCATTCTGAGCGCAACGCACTCACTCCTGATCCCTGCATTCTGAGCGCAACACGCTCACTCCTGAACCCTGCATTCTGAGCGCAACATGCCCACTCCTGAACCCTGCATTCTGTGCTCAACGCACTCATTTCTGAACCCTGCATTCTGAGCGCAACGCACTCACTCCTGATCCCTGCATTCTGAGCGCAACACGCTCACTCCTGATCCTTGCATTCTGAGCGCAACATGCCCACTCCTGATCCCTTAACTTCCTCCCAGCCCCCACCGCGGCTCCGCCGTGTCTTCTATGTCCAGGTCCCAGGCTCTTTCTCTCTCCCACTTCCTCCGTGGCTCCGCCACACCTTCTGTGTCCCGGTCCCAGGCTCTAGCTCCCTCCTGCCCCTAGCCTCCTCTGCGGCTGTTATCAGCGAACAGCGCAGACCGGGAGGAAGCACAGCTCAGGACTGAGGGTGGGGGAAGGAGCTGGCCAAATGAACATTTTAATCCGCTGGTGATTGGTTGCTAGGACACAGGATGGTCCTAAGTAATCAATCACCAGCTTGCTAATAACACAACTGATTCTGCCAGCTCCCACCCTCTGTCCCTCTGTGCTGCAACATGCCCACTCCTGATCCCTGCATTCTGTGCTCAACGCACTCATTTCTGAACCCTGCATTCTGAGCGCAACGCACTCACTCCTGATCCCTGCATTCTGAGCGCAACACGCTCACTCCTGATCCTTGCATTCTGAGCGCAACATGCCCACTCCTGATCCCTGCATTCTGAGCGCAACGCACTCACTCCTGAACCCTGCATTCTTAGTGCAAAGCAGTCACTCCTGAATCCTGCATTCTGAGCGCAACGCACTCCTGAACCCTGCATTCTGAGCGCAACACACCCCTAAACCCCGCACACTTGTAATATTTTTACTCAGAACAAAAATAGAATATAAAAAGAAAAAAAAAAGGTCGGTCTTACTGTTTCGGTATTTTTTTTGGGGGGGGGGGGGGGCGTGATCTTTGACTGTATTAGTGTTGTTCAAGTAGATCTCCATCTCTCGAAGGTTGCCTACCCCTGGTCTATAGGCACCCTATGAAATTTTGCACAGCCTTGAGGCACCCAATTCTAAAATGTAAAAAAACTAAACTAATAATTTTATATAACGCAGCAACATCTACACACGTAGGACACCCCACATTAGAGGCAATTTATTCTTACAAAGCAAATACACCTTTGCATATTCTCTTTAATTATCCATGGCCATGGATGTGGCAAGGTTAAAAATGTCCTGAATGAGACAATCTAGACAGATCCATAAGGTTCTTATTTGCCTTCTGTCCAGCTGCAGTACTGCTGCCTTTTTGTACTATAGGGAGTTTTTATGATCTGCTAAGCAGATTTCTTTGGGGAATGATTACTGTGTCAAATAGGAAACGGTGTTCTTTGTGAGAAAAAGGAATTTCACATTTATTCCCCAGCTTCAGTCATAACAATGATTAAAAGTGGGATTTATATCATGTGAGACAGCACCTGTTTTACCCATTATGACTAAGGCTAACAGTAAAAGGTATATGAAGTATACGTATTGGTTTTCATAACCATCTTGATTGTGTGCCTTAAATAAGGGCAAAGTCATATGGACACTTTTAGCAGCATGTCTGAAAATTTAGTTAAATGTGTCTGAAAAAATGTAACGGTAGAGCATAAAAACCTGATACTGACAGCTATCTGCTTCTATGGCTTCTGGACACCAGCACACCATGAAACACACAGCCTTTTCATCCAGCTCTAAACCTTCTCCATCAATATTAGAAGCTCTACCTCGGCTGTAGAGAACGGATTTGTAATTCAGGGCCTTTATACATGACTGCACAGCTTGAAGTGGCACTAAACTCTGGTTTTTAAAAAATACATTTCTATTTATATATGTATTCTTAACTCAAAAAATCCATTCTATTGCTCTCAGCCTCCTCCAAATTTCTTTTTTTTTTTTTTTGATGCTGTAACCTAAATTCTTGGGTGGACATGGCTGCATGGGACATGGCCACTCTGTCTCTCGCTACCAAGATGGACTGTAAGATTTGTAGTGTGCATGAATCAGGGCACACAATTGCAACTAAAGTATACTGCTACAAACAAAAGTGAAGGGGAAAATGAAAGGCTTGGGAGCTCACTGAGGGCATTACAAGGTGGCAGAAAAACAAAGTAAAACATTTAATGAAAAGCAGATTACAGGGCCCCTTTGGGCATGTGTATGGAATATTTTTGGAGATTAAGGCTATTAAGTGTCACTTTAAAGACTAATTTAAAAAAAAGCTGACTGTGTTTTCCCTGATTGAATAATAATGGTATTTTATAAGAAGGCATTTTTTCGGCCTTAGTCAAGTAATCTAATGCCCATTTCCTTAATGAAACCTCCATTTAGTCTCTTAGGAAAAATTATTTGAAACTGTCCAATTCCACTTTTAACCCAGACTGCTTATTATGAGAAAATTGGAGAAAGTATTTCAGAACAGTCAGTCACATGTGTTAGAAATAAGGATAATTGCTGCAGTTCATGAAATTACCTTGAACGGGAATATTTATTATGTCTCTGGTCTTTTAGCAGCGCTGATATGTGACTGCTTGGGTTGATTCTTTTAGTACTGGTTAAAGTATATGACTGACAGGAATCGCTGTTAAAGGGAATCACAGCAAACTTCAGGCAAATCAAAAAGACACAAATTTAAAGGATAAGTTCACTTTTACAAAAAAAATAAATGCACGTTTTTTTGCAGTTGAGTAATTTTTTGTTAAGGATCTGTAAAGCATTGTACCCACGGTCTTGTACCTCCAATACAGGCAGGCAGTTATACTCTGACAAGAAGCTCAATAAACTACCTAGAGTGATCAACAGTGCCTTGCAGGGATGGCCCGTCCATTAAGTGCACACGGGCACCGCCCCCTCTGTCACGCCGCCCCCTATATGACAAATGGATAGATTCATGCATTGCATTGCATGAATATTTGCTTTTCTAACACTGAATCGCCTCTCCGCCAATCAGGAGGCATGAGTCTAATACCGGTCACCTGATTGGCTGAAGGCACAGGCAATCCCACTGGCCAGCTAGCAGAAGCGAAAACAATAAATCAAGAGAAATCGCCTAAGAGTTAATTCCCGGAAAAACTCCTACCACATCCCATATTGTAACAATTTGGAAAAGAGGATGCCCTTAAAGGGATTGTACGGGTAGGAGTATGAGTAAGGGATAGAAGCAAAAAGTACTAGAGTATATAAAAAGAAACTAATTTTATTACAAAATGACAATTACAAAATACAATTAGATATTCCTAAAATCATAGAATAGGGTATATATGCATATACAGTTGCTTGTTGTTTGGATCACATATGGACTCCAAAAAAGGAGTCATGCAGACGATATGATCACAAAAAAATCCCAACGTGTTTCGGAATGTTTCCAGCAGAAGCAAAGAAGAGACGCACGGAGGACACAGGAGCCATCGCCTGACCCGCGCTACCCGTCCCACAGCTCGCTGCCGTCACCCGCTGCCAGATAGCAGGCGGGCAGGGGGGACAGTGGCTGCAATTGATGGGACACAGAGGCTGAATTTCATGGGCACAGAGGCTGCATATGAAAAAAAATTTTGAGCACCAGCCGCCACTGGTGCCCTGGTAGCTCATTGAAAACTACGAGCTGACAGGACTTGTAGTTTTCCCATCCATAACACTGTGAATGGTTGGCGTGGCCAGATGGGCAGCTTTTTTTTTTATTTTTTAGATTGTGACAGGGAGCAGGGGGCGAAAGATCCCCTGCTCGCTGTCAACACAGGGACTGGGGGGGGGCTGGTGCATTGTAACATGTAACCCTAATTATGGGTGTAACATGTTACAAAAAGTTAACTTATACTTTAATGCAGCTCTGTTTTTTATTAACCGCTTCCCGACCGGCTCACGCTGATATACATCGGCAGAAGGGCACGTACTGGCAGATTAACGTACCTGTACGTTGCCCTTTAAGAAGCGGTTTGCGGGTGCCTGCCGCAAGCTCCATGAGTGTGATCGCGGGTCCCGCTGACTAAATGTCCGCGGGGATACCCGCGATCGTGTCACGGAGAGGAAAAAACGGGGAAATGCTGATATAAACAAGCATTTCCCCATTCTGCCTAGTGACACTGATCACCGCTCCCTGTAATCAAGAGCGGTAATCAGTGTCGTGTCACACATAGCCCATCCCCCCCACATTTAGAATCACTCCCTAGGACACACTTAACCCCTTCACTGCCCCCTAGTAGTTAACCCCTTCACTGCCAGTCACATTTACACAGTAATCCATGCATTTTAAATCTCACTGATCGCTGTATAAATGTGTACGGTCCCAAAATAGCGCCAAAAGTGTCCGATCTGTCCGCCATAATGTCGCAGTCACGATAAAAATCCCTGAGCGCCGCCATTACTAGTAAAAATTAATAAAAATGCCATAAAACTATCCACTATTTTGTAGACTAACTTTTGCGCAAACCAGTCAATAAACGCATTTTGAGATATTTTTTTTAACAAAAATATGTAGAAGAATACGTATCGGCCTAAACTGAGGAAAAGTTTTTTTTTTATATATTTTTTGGGCATATTTATTATAGCAAAAAGTTTAAAAAAAATTTTTTTTTTCAAAATTGTTGCTATTTTTTTGTTTGTAGCGCAAAAAATAAAAACCACAGAGGTGATCAAATACCACCAAAAGAAAGCTCTATTTGTGGGGAAAAAAGGAGGTCAGTTTTGTTTGGGAGTCACGTTGCACGACCGCGCAATTATCAGTGCATTGGTCTTTAGCCAGCCAAATGGTCCGGGGCTTAAGTGGTTAATACATCATTACATGTATTTTTTTTAAACGCCTTGAAAGTGACTAAATTTGGCCTGATTTCCTTGCAATTCCTTGCACAGCAGAGCTCAGAGTGGGAAAGGGGGATGCAGCACAAAGAGCTGCTTAGTTGTCCTGCATTGCTTATGTGCCAACAAGGAGAACACTGAAAGGAGAAGAAAACAGTGTTACACCAAGGAGTTTCAGGGCTTCAAATATCAAAGGACTTGAATGAACTCAAACTGCTCTCTTAAATGAATTTGTATGCAGCTAAATGGCAGGGGGGGGGGGGGGGGGGTTACAGTACCTGATGGTGGGGAGGGCCATGGTGCAGGAACTGGTGTAGGGGTGCATGAGATGATGGAGTTGTGGTGTACAGGAGGTAATTGTGGAGAGGCCTAATACAGGAGCTAATGTGTTGCATAGATGGATTATAGGAGTTTTGTAGTGGAGGAAGGAATCCAACCTAATGAAGGCTGTAGGTTTGTGAGTTAGATGTTGATGGTGTGGCAATAAATGGTAGCTGATAGCAGAGAGGTGTGCAAGACAGCATTAGTATAGGGGGTGGATGCTAATAGTAGAACAAGAGGGCAGTAACCCCATCAGGATATATTCTTGGATCACACAGGACAATGTGCAAGGACGACTCTGTAAAAGTTTGGTGAAACATGGACACGGCAGGGATTTTAATGAGTGCTTGGCAGGGGGGCAGAATTTTGGAGATGTGCAGAACATGGGTATGAAGATGAAAGTATAGGGGCCTCGCGACAGGTCAACAAAAGGCCTTTGTGATGAGCACTTGACGGAGTGTCCGCATGACTGGACCATGGACAGGGCCGTCTTTAATATTGATTGGACCCTGGGCAAAACTTTTCTTGGGCCCCCCCCTCCCCCCATGCAGTTTTGCTATCCACCTGCTCTGAGACATACAATAAATAGCAGCTAGACTCAAAATCAGTTTACTAAATCAGATCAGGCAGCTATTGTGATTGGTTGGCAGAGATTACAGTGTATCATTACCGCTCACTGACTGGTTGCTAGAGGTTACAGCACACATTACGGCTCACTGATTAGTTGCTAGAGGTTACAGCACATGATTTCTGCTTGTTGATTGGTTGCTAGAAATTACTGTGGATATGACCTCAGGGGGGGCATGATATACATATCAATGCCGCCAACCGCCGCTATTTAAATACGAATGCTGGTAATTTACATGTAAACACACGTTCTGCTGGTGAGTCATCTGTACACAACAATAGGGCAGAGTTGGGCAGCATTAGTAACAGCACTTCACACTGAGATATTGGGACGCAGCACAGGACTTAAACCTCAAGGGACGAGGGAATTTAAACCAGGATAGTTGTCAAGTATGAGGCAGCTACTTTGGGCCCCACAACAATGACAGGGCCCAGGGCAGCTTCCCCTTTTGCCCTGCCTTAAAAACGGCCCTGACCATGGATGAGCAGTGAGGAGAGCGGGGACAAGAGTAAAACGTTTCAGACCTGATCATGGATGAGGATGAGGAGGGAAAGAGAATATATAGCAGGAGCAGAACACAAATAATAGACAGGATGGGGGACAAAAGGAAGCAAGAGAACATTGTGCAAAAGGAGCATGTTAACGGTTAATGTCTGTAACCAGCTTGACATTAAATTTATTTTTGCACTATTAATAAGGGATCAGCTAACAATTCCCAAACAGAGCCTACAGCGTGTTATGCAGTGCTTGTGGTCTGACGTTATCTGTAGTGATTGTCTTTACTCAATACACTGCCCAGTTGTCTGAAAATGTAAAAATCACGCACATTTAAAACAGGTCGTGCACGGTATTATAAAATAAAATATAACAAATGTTGGTGGAGTTTTCTACATCTGCAAATACTTATAATAACCAAGCTCTAAATGCTTGCTGTATTCCTTCTAAATTCTGGAGATGAGGGTATGGATCTGTTGTTTCACAGATGCTCTCTAAACAATGGGTTTGTTCTTTTTGCTGAGCTGCAGGAAAATAAAGTGATATAAAAGATGGTATACTTCAAAACTGTTATTAGCAAAATACAGAGAATGTTCTGATTCTGCACAGGGTCTCTGAAAATGTCAAGTCATCACTTTTTTTCTGAAAAGGTCAGGTTAAACAAATCTTCAAGTAATATGTGTATATTTGTTATAGCAGAGGATGCAATAGAAAACATATGTGGTCTTTTTATGTACAGAAATTCCTGTAAATGTACACTGCATGTAATTTCTGCTAACATAACCTAGTTGACCTCCCTGCATATCTTCCTGTCACCTCTTAGAACTCCCAATGCAACCATTCACTGCAGCCATCTTCATCCTTCGACATTTTCATCTAGTGGAGAATCTTTCTTGGGATAAATGCCCCAAGCAGTCATGGTTTGATGGTTTTCTTTTTACAGCGTTATACTTTTGCTGGGTACAGATCTAAACTGACAACTCTATCCTTTGACAGGCTGATATTTTTAAAGTAATTGTGGGGTTGTCATCTTCAGTTAGTCCTGTATCACTATAACTGCACAGACCTTGACAGACACTGCAGCTGGTAACCATTCCAAAAATATAATTACAGGTGCCAATACATTATTTTCCATTCAACTATGCAGTTTTTGGTCATGTAGATGTACTGTATTTGTTTATTACAAGTATTTACACTCAACGGACACTTTATTAGGTACACCTTGCTAATACAGGGTTGGAACCCATTTTGCCTTCAAATCTGCCTTAATTATTCGTAACATATATTCAACAAGGTGTTGGAAACATTCCTTAGAGATTTTGTTCCATATTGACACAGTAGCATCACGCAGTTGCTGCAGATTTGTCGATTGCACAACCATGATGCGAATCTCCCATTCCACCAGATCCCAAAGGTGCCCTATTGGATTGAGATCTGGTGACTGTGGAGACCATTGGAGTACATTGATCACAATGTCGTATATTAAAAACCAGTGGTGAGATGATTTGAGCTTTGTGACATGATGCATTATCCTGCCATCAGAAGATGGGTACACTGTAGTCATAAAGGGATGGACATGGTCAGCAATAATACTCAGGTAGGTCATGGCATTTAAATGATCAGTTGGCACTAAGGGACCCAAAGTGTACCAAGAAAATATCCCTCACACCATTACACCACCACCACCAGCCTGAACAGTTGATACAAGGCAGGATGGATCCATACTTTCATGTTGTTTACGCCAAATTCTGACTACCATCTGATTGTCACAGCTGAAATCGAGACTCTTTAGACCAGGTAACATTTTTCCAATCTTCTATTGTCCAATTTTAGTGAGCCTGTGCAAATTGTAGCCTGGGTTTCCTGTTCTTAGCTGGCAGGAGTGGCACCCGGTGTGGTCTTCTGCTGCTGTAGCCAATCTGCTTCAAGATTCGATGTGTTGTGTGTTCAGAGATGGTATTCTGCATACCTTGGTTGTTACAAGTGGTTATTTGAGTTACTGTTGGCTTTCTATCAACTTGAACCAGTCTGCCCACTCTTAGCTGACATCAACAAGGAATTTTTGTCCACACAACTGCAGCTCACTGGATATTTTCTCTTTTTTGGACCATTCTCTGTAAACCGAAGAGATGGTTGTGCATGAAAATCCCAGTAGATCAGCAGTTTTTGAAATACTCAGACCAGCCCGTCTGGCACTGACAACCATGCCACGTTCAAAGTCACCTAAATCCCTTTTCATCCCCATTCTGATGCTCGGTTTGAACTTCAGCAAGTCATCTTCACCACGTCTAGATACTTAAATGCATTGAGTTGCCATGTGATTGGTTGATTAGTGACTTGTGTTACCAAGCATTTGAACAGGTGTACATAATAAAGTGGCAGGTGAGTGTATATAGCATCAGTAATGTATGCAGCACTGTACATTCACATCAGTTACTGCCCTTAGGGCGCTTACAATCTAAAGTCCTTATCTCACATGCTACATACACAGGCCATTATAGACGGGAGCTAATTAACCCACTAGATAGTCTTTGGAGTGTGAAAGGAAAGTGAAGTATCCAGAGGAAACCCACACAATCACATGTGTGAAGACCAACAAGCTCTATAAAGGCCATGTCCTGACTGGAATTCAAACTAGGGACTGCAGTGTTGCAAGGCAAAAGTGCTAAATATTGCCAAATGCCATGGCCTTGGTGTCTAACACATATACTATTGGGATGCTGAACAGAGAGTGATTCCTGAATCGGCTGGGTAATATATATCACAGAGCCATAGTTCAGCATTTAGCTGTAGTTTAAAGTGTTGGCTGTAAGTGTCAGATATTTAGTTTCTCCATAGGATTGCTAGACGTACACTTGGCAATGAGAATAAAGAGGTGATCGTCTGGAATCGCCTCAAAATTAAGCCTGTGCTCTTTTAAACTGAGAGGTTCCATTTAAGGTTCTTTGGCTAGCATGTCAAACTGGGTGGATATCCAGAACATACTGGCACATATAGATCTCCCACCTGGACTGGAAAAACATTGGTCTCCCCTAGGAAAGCTGCAGTCTTTGTCCTGGCAATAGTAAGTCTGAACCAACTTATTCAGACTGCTTCCACAAAGCCTAAACAAGGAGTGGATTAAACTCTTAACTCGCCTCCAGTGCTTTCTTTCAATTGGATAATTTACTTCAACTGGAATATGACCAGTACTATGGACAACACTATTGCTTTTTTGTTGAACTAGTGTTAAAATGAGGCCAAAAGCATTAAATTGATGTTTCTAATGCTGATTACACGCGACCAAACCTTTCGACAGCAAAGGTCTGAATCTGCCGGACAATTCGATCGTGCGTGGGCTTCATCGGACCTTTGCTGTCGAAAAATCAAAAGGACGTTAGAAATAGAACATGTTTCAAATCTTTCTGACGAACTTGAGTCCGGTCGAAAAATCCGTTCGTATGCTAGTCCAACGGACGAACAACGACGCAAGAGCAGCTATTGGCTAATGGCTATGAACTTCCTTATTCTAGTCCGCTCGTACGTCATCACGTTCGAATCAGTCGGACTTTGGTGTGATCGTGTGTAGGCAAGTCTGTTGTGTCGAAACTCCATCAGTACTCCATCGAAAGTTCATCAAAAAGTCCTTCGGAGTTCAGTCCGCTCGGCATAACACACACCTAGCATCAGTGTAGTGTTAAAGAGAACGTAAAGCTGAACTCCATGCACAAAACATTTAGTATATTCCTCAATAGCCACAAAGGATATACATTTACTTTGTGTGCACCAAAGTACCAAGTAAAGGGACCTCATCACTGTACTGTACATGTAGAGAGCAGAGCTTTGAGAGGGACCCAACAGGCTCCACCCACTACAAGCTGCCTGCAAAAAAAAGTGAGAGGGAGTGTGGAGACAAGACCAGTCGTCCTCCACAAGCAGAGAGCGCAGCAGTGACTGGTCTTTATTACAGGAAGTTCCCGCACAGAGCCAAAGTTTCACGGTGCACTACTACACAGATCTGGAAGAAATATACAAAGCACATCAAAATCCAACGAATAATACACATGACTTGTATTTAGACAATTTTTGCTTATCCCGGAGTTCAGCTTTAAGAAGTTTAAAAGTCTTTACTTACAGTGCATCCGGAAAGTATTCACAGCGCTTCACTTTTTCCACATTTTATGTTACAGCCTTATTCCAAAATGGATTAAATGTAATATTTTCCTCAAAATCCTACAAACAATACCCCATAATGACAACGTGAAAGAAGTTTGTTTGAAATCTTTGCAAATACAGATGGCACCAAATACAGATCAAGTATTTTTGAGTATGATAGTACAAGCTTGGCACACCTATTTTAGGGCAGTTTCTCCCATTCTTCCATGCAGGACCTCTCAAGCTACCATCAGGTTGGATGGGGAGCATCGGTACACAACCATTTTCAGATCTCTCTAGAGATGTTCAATCAGGTTCAAGTTTGGGCTCTGGCTGGGCCACACAAGGACATTCACAGAGTTGCCCCGTAGCCACTCCTTTGTTATCTTGGCTGTGTGCTTAGGGTCGTTGTCCTGTTGGAAGATGAACCTTCGCCCCAGTCTGAGGTCCAGAGCGCTGTGGAGCAGGTTTTCTTCAAGGATGTCTCTGTACATTGCTACATTCATCTTTCCCTCAAGCCTGACTAGTCTCCCAGTTCCTGCCGCTAAAAAACATCCCCACAGCATGATGCTGCCACCACCATGCTTCACTGTAGGGATGGTATTGGCCAGGTGATGAGCTGTGCCTGTTTTCCTCCAGATAGGACACATGCCATTCAGGGCAAAGAGTTCAATCTTTATTTCATCAGACCAGAGAATTTTCTTTCTCATGGTCTGAAAGTCCTTCTGGTACCTTTTGGCAAGCTCCAAGCGGGCTGTCATGTGCCTTTTACTGAGGAGTGGCTCCCGTCTGGCCACGCTACCATATCGGCCAAATTGGTGGAGTGATGCAGAGATAGTTGTGCTTCTGGAAGGTTCTCCTCTCTCCACAGAGAAACCCTGGTGCTCTGTCAGAGTGACCATCAGGTTCTTGGTCACCTCCCTGACTAAGGCTCTTCTCCCCCAAATGCTCAGTTTGGCCGGGTGGCCCGCTCTAGGAAGAGTTTTGGTGGTTCCAAACTCCTTCCATTTATGGATGATGGTGACCACTGTGCTCATTGGGACCTTCAATGCTGCAGAAATTTTTCTGTACCTTCCCCAGATCTGTGCCTCAATACAATCCTGTCGTAGAGGTCTGCAGACAATTTATTAGACGTAATGGCTTGGTTTGCGCGCTGGCATGCACTGTTAACTGTGGGACCTTATATAGACAGGTGTGTGCCTTTCCAAATCGTGTCCAATCAATTGAATTTACCACAGGTGGACTCCAATCAAGTTGTAGAAACATCTCAAGGATGATCAGTGGAAACAGGATGCACCTGAGCTCAATTTTGAGTGTCATGGCAAAGGCTGTACTTATGTACAAGTGATTTTTTTTTATTATTATGGGGTATTGTTTTGTAGAATTTTGAGGAAAATAATGAATTTAATCCATTTTGAAATAAGGCTGTAACATAACAAAATGTGGAAAAAGTGGAGCGCTGTGAATACTTTCCGGATGCACTGTATAATACAAGGTACATGTGTAAGCCTGGCTGTACATTTGGGTTCCACCTTGAGAACAGATCCTTGGATTATCCTCCATTCACTAAATATGGATGTCTACTATGTTGCGTTTATGAATTAATCCCTTTACTGTTACCCATGTTATATCAGGAAATTCTAGATTTACACTGCTGTTTTTTTAAACTTTGTAGAACTTCTAATAGGATATCAGATGAAAAAATCCAAGCCAATAAATCACTAGATAATAGTCTACTGATTGTTCCATCTTATATACAGACTGATTATTGCATGATTTGCCGGATCATGATATATTTGTCCTTTGTGCGGCCTGTATGGTGATACAATGTAAAATCAAATGCTGCTTACAGAGTAAACAAGGGTTAATAATGGGTTCACTGAAAAAGATGCGTGCAAAGGCAAGCAGTACAAGGCTAGATAGTCTCAGAAAGAACACTGAATAACTGGCTGCACTGAATAGGAGGCATGAATAATACGGTTAATGAAATTAGACACTCTGAACAGACAGTGGAATGGAAAGGGGTGGTGTGCTGGCCAGGAGACAGGTGAGCCAAAGTTTAAATGATAGTAGACTGAAATGTAAGTTTACATAGATAACACTGAGTCCAGGTGAAATTAAGAACTGGCACTAAGATTTTAGGATTTAGAAGTTAAAGGGGTTGTAAAGGTAAAAATTTTTTCACCTTAATGCAATTCTAAAATTTTGACAATACCGCCACCCCCAGCCCCCCCGTTTTACTTACCTGACGCCTCGAATCTTCGCTGCTCGTTCTCGTCATCTTCATTGCAGCTCAGCCTGGGCGCTGATTGGCTGCAGTGGATGGATTGAAAGCAGCGCAGCCATTGGCTCGCGCTGCTGTCAGTCACATCCGATGACGCGGCGCGACGGGGGGCAGGGCCGAGTGATACAGCGAGCGGCTATAGCCACCGGCTGTATCACGGGAGCGCGCCCGCAAGCACTCGCCACCATGCGAGGGAGCTCGCATTAAGGTGGTGAATGCATGCGGGGAGGAGCTGAAACAGCCGCCGAGGGACCCCAGAAGACCAGGTTCGGGGCCACTCTGTGCAGAACGAGCTGCACAGTGAAGGTAAGTATAACATGTTTGTTATTTAAAAAAAAAAAAAAAAATTACCTTTACAACCCCTTTAAAGCACTGTGATGAATAGTATCCTTTGCTTTAGGAGGTTGTCACGCTTCAGGAACCTTAGATGCATCTGGTAGGATTGCCCATAAATCAGCAATTTTAGTTGCATACATACCAGACTGTTTATACACCGATAATGGTCTATAAGGAAATTTCTATTTAAGGCCCAGCTTAATAAATGGGGAAAAAACAGATGCCACAAATAATGAATTTCATCTACTACCCATAAAGCCAAGCAAACAATTGTAAAGGTGGGGAAATTCCCAGAAATCCCATTTAAATCCAGATCCAGAGTAAAGCATTGCATGTTGTATGAGAAATTGACAGCAATTTTACAAGTTGGGATTTCTGTTTTTCAAAATTTGGACTCTGAGTGACACATTACCTACTTGTAAATATTAACCTGTAGCTGCTCCTCATCTAATTTGATTAGTCCCTATTTCCCTTCTGCCAACCCTCCTTTTTCTATTTTCTCCCTCTCTCTTTTTTTTCCTCTGTCGCATTTTTCTTTTTTTTATTCTTTTTCTCCTCTTTCTTTCTTTTTATTTTTTTTTTATTTTTTATTTAAAGTATGCAGCATACACCCACAAGTAGATCACATTTGAAGGATACATGCATGAAGTGACACCAGAGAGGTCCCGAACTAACAGCAAATACGACATTGGTTATAGATAACATGAAGTGCAGGGGCGACTTTTCTGGAACACCCCGCAATAACAAAATCAACAGGGCTTAAAGTGGAGTAGGGGGGTCCGCCTCTCTTGGGTCAAGCTGCTGTTACCACCATGAATGCACAGGATAAAGCATTTTTCCCATTAACTCAAGTGAAAGGATAAGGTAAGGACTAGCGAGAAGAAGGGGGCATAGAGGAACAGTTGAGAAAGGGGGAAACGGTGGGGTTGGGGAAAAAGCGGGGGAGTAAGAATGGTTGAGTCGCTGGCAGAGGGGTGAAGGACACTGAAAGAGGAACATTCGTATACAGTGTCTTAGTACGCTCAGGATGCAAAGCTGGCCTTCCCTTCTTCTGAGAATGTGAGTATGTTCTAATGAAACCAGGTTTTGGAGTAATCCTCATGCCTGTTTTGGCCTGAAAGTAACAGGATTTTTATCTTGTTCACCTCCTCAATTTTCAAGAGCCAGAACAAGAACAAGGGAGGTCATGAGTTCGTCCAACACAGTGCAAAGCACGATTTCGCAGCAAAAGAGGTGGCGTAGAACTGATTTGTTGTACATTTTCTCAGGAATATTTGAGACATGGAGGAGCAAAAGAGTAGGGTCTTCTGGAAGGATGCAATCTGTGAATTTTTGAGAAATGCGATATACCTCTTTCCAAATGTTTAACAATTTTGGACAAGACCAAAAAATATGTAAAGTCCCTTTTTCTTCCTGATATCTCCAGCAACTGTCGGGGGTTAAAGGAGAGTATTTATGAAGTATTAAGGCTTAATGTACATGGGACATTTTTACAACCTCTCCTGAATGATTTAACTTGACAGTAACCCACGTTTAAACCATCCGTTTTGCCGCCTTTACATGCCGCGTTTAGCCGTGTTTAGCTGCGTTTGCGTTTTAGAAGCGTTTGAAAAAATATATATATTTTTTTTCAAAATAGCCAAAAATGAAAAACGCCTGTAAACGAAACGCGGCTAAACGTGAGTTGCTGCTGTTTGAAATGCCTCAAAACACAGCTTCTGAATGCATTTTTTTGGGTTCCAAAAAAGCCTCTAAACGCAACTGCCTATAAACGACTATAAACAAATCTGTGTACATGTACTGATAAGATAACATAGAGGAGAGTTCAGGAGCAGTTGAAAAAAATGCCCAACTGCTCCTAAACATCCGTTTGCCGGCAAGGGTGTACGGTACCATCCCGTAGCGCGTTTAACCACTTGCCGCCTGCCCAACCTCATATGACGTTGTCTGGTTTGAGCAGTGATATCTGAATGATGCCTGCAGATAGGGGCGGCGATTCCCTGCACCATAAGAACAATCATAGCAGGGGTCGGTGCTTCTACTGACTCGCCTGTGCAATAGTTGAGCCGGTGAAGGGATCCGCTGGTGCCGGATGCCGATGATAGAGATTCCCGGCGAGCCAGATGGGCCCCGGAGTCTCTATGGTCAATTCAGAGGCCAGGGGCGATGTTATGACGTCACGCCCGGCCTCTGCATTTGAAAAAATGCCGCCACCTTGGCTGGGAAGCTGAGATCTTCCTTTTTTTTTATTTTTTTATTTTTTACGGCTTCCCAGCCTAGAGGTGAGATCTGGGGACTTATTGACCCCATATCTCACTGTAAAGAAAACCTGTCATGCCATATTCCCATTACAAGGGATGTTTACATTCCTTGTAATAGGAAGAAGAGTGATCCAAAAAAAATGTAAAAAAAATCAAACTTGAAATTTTTTTTTTTAAAAAGCCCCGCGTGGTCGCTCGCAGAAGCGAACGCATGCGCTAGTCGCTCCTGTATATGAAAACTGTTCAAACCACACGTGAGGTATCGACGGGAACGTTGGAGTGAGAGCAATAATTCTAGTACTAGACCTCCTCTGTAACTAAAAACATATAACCTGTAAAAGATTTTAAAATGTCGCCTATGGGGATGGTCGCTCGCAGAAGCGAATGCATACGTAAGTCGCTCCCGCATATGAAAACTTTGTTCAAACCACACGTGAGGTATCGACGGGAACATTAGAGTGAGAGCAATAATTCTAGTACTAGACCTCCTCTGTAACTAAAAACATGACACCTGTAAAAGATTTTAAAATGTCGCCTATGGGGATTTTCAAGTACCGAAGTTTGGTGCCATTCCACAAGCGTGCAGAATTTTTGAAGCGTGACATGTTGGGTATCAATTTACTTGGCGCAACATCATCTTTCATGTCCTACAAAAAAATTGTGCTAACTTCACTGTTCTGTAGGGCTTCTGCTAAAAAAAAAAACATATATAATATAATGTTTGGGGGTTCTGTGTAATTTTCTAGCAATAAAATGATTTTTACATGCAGGAGAGAAGCGGAAAGTTCCTCAAAGTACCTGGCCACGCGACACAAAGGGACTGAGCTTTGGGATTGCTTAATCTATGGCTATAGTTTTAAGTTCAGCATGTCTACACCAGTCAATAAGTCTCCCCATGTGGGCTGCCTGGAAACATTTCTGTATATCGGGTACCGTGACGCCAGCATGGTATTTAGGTAGAGTCAGGAGGAGTTGTCTTAGTCTAGGTCTTTTGTGGACCCAAATAAAATTTACTAGCAGGGCGTTAGTTTGCTTGAAAAATTCCAAGGGTAAACAAATTGGCAGTGCTTGAAAAAGATAAGCTAATTTGTGCAAGATTGACATTTTTGTGATGTTACATGTACCAAACCAGGAGAAGAGGCCCTGATGCCATTTTGACAGCAAGGTCCGTACTTTACTAAGCAAAGGTGAAAAGTTCAGTCTAGGTGGAATATACATGCCCTGATATTTAAGGGCCGAAGTGGTCCACCTAAAGTTGAAATTAAATTTTTAAGGCTTTGAATTTGGGATGTGGACATAGATACGCCCATCGCCTCTGATTTAGACCATTTAATTTGTAAATTGGAGAGGGAATCGTCCTGGTCTAATTCGCTTAGAAGGTTCTCGGTAGTGATATAACCAGAGTGGTAAGTGAAAAAAGCAAGTCGTATGCGTATGCAGATACTTTGAGGAGAGTCTCCAACTCATATGTTGGAGATGTCCGGGTTTTGTCTGGCCCTGCAAAGAAATGGCTCTAGTAAAAGGGCGAAGAGAAGGGGTGAAAGAGGACACCCTTGTTCTGGTGCCATTGGAGATAGGAAGGAGCTCTGACAAAAGACCATTAGCCTTAATTTGTGCTGTTGGGTTTGAATATATGCTCAAAATCCATCCGACCATCCTGTCGCCCAGTCCCACATGGTGCAAAGCTGTGACCATGAAAGGCCAATTTCTTTCTTATTTTACCACCCTCTCTCTATTTCTCTCACTGCATTTCACTTTCTTATTTTATTCCTATGTGTCTCCCTCTTTCACTTTCTTTTCTACATTTCACACTTAATATAATCCAATTCCTTTCCTCCTTTCTTTTCTTTTCTTTTCTTATCTTTTTCTTTCTTTCTTTTTCTTTTTTTTTCTCTCCTTTTCTTTCCTTTCTTTTTCTTCTTTCTCTTTTCTTTTTCTCTCTTTTTTTTATTCTCACTTTGGTTCTATTTTATTTTTCTGTTGCTCTTTCTCTTTTTCTCTTCCTTTCTATCTATTCATCAGAATTTTAGCTTTGCAGCAAAATACCTAGCAACCTTTGTCCAGTATGCTTTTTATAAAATGTTGCAGCAATTGATGGACTTAACTACAAATCGCTAAAGGAAAGCAACTTTAAGCAGAACACAACCCAATGCTGTAACAAACTGCCAGCAACTCTAGAGATTAAATCACTGTTAACCACTGGCATTATTAATTTGTAGCAGCAATTAAGAAAAAAAATCACCTTTGTCATCAGCCTAACCTTGTTTACAAACAGCTAATAAAAACTAGTAAATATTTGTGCCCTAGAGTCAAATGAGCCTAGGTCTCTTACTCCCAAGCGCCATGATTCTTGTAAACCATTTCTCTTCTGGTTCCACACCAGGGGACTACAGTCAGCACTGTTTCGGTGTGAACCTTGGCTGGTTGGCACATGCAATCACTCTTGCTCTTTGTACACACGCCCCCAGGCACAGTTATTATGTTTGTGTTTCAGGAATGTTTTCATAATGACTTCATCCTATCTCAGCCCCCCTTCCTCTACCTAGGAGATGCAGATCATGAGAGTGCTATGTGTGCCTCAGCCTGTAGCCAAACTTGACTCTTTCTTTGCTGGTGAGTTATTGTCACCATCCTTATGATGCCAGTTTTCATGGAATCCGTATTAATGATAATGTATGTAATTTTCTTACCAGATTGAAAACCATTACTTTTCTAAACCAGTGTTTCTCGTAGGGTTCCTCCAGGGGTTGCTAGGGGTCCCTTGAGAGATAAGTAATTTCTGCCTTTTTGATAAGTAGCCACTGACACCAGTTATCTGTGAGACCCCATTCACACCTGAGTGTTTAGTAGCTCAACATCCCCTGGTTTTCAGTTGTACCATTTTTCACACCTGAGCGTAGTGTCACTTGAAGCTTGTAGCTCGAAAAAGTACATCGGCTTTTTTTGAACTACATGCTTCAAACATTTTTGGCCCCAATAGTTTTGGCGCCTGAAAAACATGCATGAAAAACCGCTCAAAAACAAACATACCACACATTTCTTTTCCCTAGTAACTAGTTCTCAATTGGCAAAAATTAACTTAAAAAGGCTCAAGCGTCAGATACCTGCAAAAAACACAGAAAAACACCTGAACAAATGCTTAAAAAAAAGCCTGCCAAATGACCAAAGAATGCAGCCTTACGGGGGATTCTAACTATTGACCATCACACTCAGTGGTGTATTTAGGTTTTGTGCTGCCCTAGGCCTGACTAAACTCATGCACCCCCCTAATTTAAATACGACCCACCCCTTGCTGCCGAGGCCACACACCTTCCTGTTTAAGACCCGCCCTATCATCTGTAAACCACACCCCTTCCTCTTTAGGCTCATTTGGCACCTTTCAGGGCGGAGGGGGGAACAGGTACCCTTCCCCACTCCCTGGAGACTGCAACTAAATGTGGACTGTTTAAAGGGTTTGCATTGATTTTAGCATGCATGGAGCACTTTGCACATGCCAGTGGTGGCTGGTGCTCAAAATTTTTGGGGGGTGCAAACAAACTAAGAAATTCAGAAAAAAAGACATCAATTGCAGCCTCACTTTGCCCCATCAAATGCAGCCACTGTTCCATCAAACGCAGCCACTGTGCCCACCAAATGCAGCAACTGTGCCCACCAAACGCAACCACTGTGCCCATCAATTGCAGCCACTGTGCCCACCAAACGCAGACACTGTGCCCCATCAAACGCAGCCACTGTGCCCACCAAACGCAGACACTGTGCCCCACCAAACGCAGCCACTGCGCCATCAAACGCAGCCACTGTGCCCATCAAACGCAGCCACTGTGCCCATCAAACGCAGCCACTGTGTCCACCAAACGCAGCCACTGTGCCCACCAAACGCAGCCACTGTGCCCACCAAACGCAGCCACTGTGCCCACCAAACGCAGCCACTGTGCCCACCAAACGCAGCCACTGTGCCCACCAAACGCAGCCACTGTGCCCATCATTTGCAGCCATTGTGCCCCATCAAACGCTGTCACTGTGCCCCATCAATTGCAGCCACTGTGCCTTTAAACGCAGCCATTGTGCCCCATCAAACGCTGTCACTGTGCCTCATCATTTGCAGCCACTGTGCCTTTAAACGCAGCCATTGTGCCCCATCAAATGCTGTCACTGAGCCCCCTCATTTGCAGCCACTGTGCCTTTAAATGCAGCCATTGTGCCCCATCAAACGCTGTCACTGTGCCCCATCAATTGCAGCCACTCTGCCCTTAAACGCAGCCATTGTGCCCCATCAAATGCTGTCACTGTGCCCCATCATTTGCAGCCACTGTGCCTTTAAACGCAGCTATTGTGCCCCATCAAACGCTGTCACTGTGCCCCATCAATTGTAGCCACTGTGCCATCAAATGCCAACACTGTTCCCATAAAACTCTTATAATTTTTTTCAATAACTTTACCTGCTGTGCCGAGGAGAAGGGTCAAGCAGTGTGGAGGAGGGTAGGCGGAGCATAAGGCTCCACCTCCGCCAGTCATCGGCCGCTTATGGGGGCGTGAGTCACACGCCGCCCCCCGCATGAGAGAAAGTCCCCCCACCAGTCTTCCTGATTCCCGGCTCCCGCGCCCGCCCCCCGCACACATGCAGCCCACGGCAGCCGCCTTGCTGTAGCGGGCGGCGCTGCTGTGTATGGGCGTGCTTGTCAGAGGGTGGAGGGGTGTGAGCTCTGCTAAGCACGCCCATACAAACGCCCCTCCACTCTCTGCCAAGCACGCCCATACACAACAGCGCCGCTACAGCAAGGCGGCCGCCGTGGGCTGCATGTGTGCGGGGGGCGGCCGTGGGAGCTGGGAATTGGGTGGGGGGACTTTCTCTCATGCGGGGGGGCGGCCTAGGCCAAAACACAGCCCTGATCACACTAATGTACTGAGAGCTATAAATATCAATATCAGCAGGGGTTCCCCGAGACAAGAAAATGATTTCAAGGGTTATAAATTAAATATATATACTCATGTGACTTCACACAATTTGTTCTTGTCCCTTAAGTTTATATATACCTTTTATTTCTTTGTGTAGGGCAGCTGATCTGCCCTCTTTGGCATGCACATTTACAGTGCCTTGAAAAAGTATTCATACCTCCTTGAAATTTTGTCATGTTACAACCAAAAACTTAAACGTATTTTATTGGGATTGTATGTGATAGACCAACACAAAGTGGCACATAATTGTGAAGTGGAAGGAAAACATTAAATGGTATTCAAATTGTTTTACAAATAAATATGTGAAAAGTGTGGTGTGCATTTGTATTCAGCCCCCCTGAGTCAATACTTTGTAGAACCACCTTTCACTGCAATTACAGCTGCAACTCTTTTTTGGGGATGTCTCTACCAGCTTTGCACATCTAGAGAGTAAAATTTTTTGCCCATTCTTCTTTGCAAAATAGCTCAAGCTCTTGTCAGATCGGATGGAGAGCGTCTGTGAACAGCAATTTTCAAGTCTTGCCACAGATTCTCAATTGGATTTAGGTCTGGACTTTGAGTGGGCCATTCTAACACATGAATATGCTTTGATCTAAACCATTCCACTGTAGCTCTGGCTGTATGTTTAGGGTCGTTTTCCTGCTGGAAGGTGAACCTTCGCCCCAGTCTCCAGCCTTTTGCAGACTCTAACAGGTTTTCATCTAAGATTAACCTGTATTTGGCTCCATCCATTTTCCCATCAACTCTGACTAGCTTCCCTCTCCCTGCTGAAGAAAAGCATCCCCACAACATGATGCTGCCACCGCCATGTTTCACGGTGGGGATGGTGTGTTCAGGGTGATGTGTAGTGTTTAGCTTTCAGCCACACAGCATTTTGCTTTTAGGCCAGATTTGTGGAGTGCACGACTAATAGTTGTCCTGTGGACAGATTCTCCCACCTGAGCTGTGGAGCTCCTCCAGAGTTACCATGGGCCTCTTGGCTGCTTCCGTGATTAATGCTCTCCTTGCCTGGCCTGTCAGTTTAGGTGGGCGGCCATGTCTTTGTAGGTTTGCAGTTGTACCATACGCTTTCCATTTTCGGATGATGGATTGAACAGTGCTCCGTGAGATGTTCAAAGCTTGGAATATTTTTTTTTATAACCAACCCTGCTTTAAACTTGTATGTATGGACAACGTTAGACTCTACTTTGTCAAGCATTTGACAATAATAATAATAGTTTTCATTCTATATTAAAAGTTTAAAAAAAAAAAGGGAAACAGGAAGAATATTTATTTTAAAGCACCTGTATCCTATTTACAGTACGATATTTACAATTTTTTCCCTATTGAGTACACGGAGATGGAATTTAATAAATACTTTGATTGGAAATGACAAACACGTTGAATCATAAAAAGATTAGATAGTACTGCAGTGGATTTCATCTAAGCATATAAAGAGCAGGTGGGTGCAAGCAGCAATGTTAGCAGATTCAACAAACCCTTTATTAATCCCCTGCATGTAACCAGAGATTTAGAAGAAGCCAGTGTCAGAAATCCTGTAGCTGGGAATACTAATCTGCCGCTCGGGTCAGGAGTGAGCTAGTGTCACTGCACTTTAAATGAACGATGAAGAATGTGGCACAGGATAAAACAAACCACAAAGTGCCCTGGCATTGGTACTGCAGGTCATCTGCTTAATTAGGAACTGTGCCCCCTTCCATGCTTGTTTCAAAGCCCCTGTCATAATTTCTTCTGAACCAATTAAAGAAAAATCCTGCAATCTGGTTAACTGCAACTAAATGAAGGGCCTGATGGGACAGATTGTTATCACAAAGTTAGCATTAAGGGATAAAGATTTAGCAAGAACATAATACGTGTCTCGTTTAGATTAGTGTTCCAATTGCAGGAATAACCTTTGATTTAAAGTTTGTTTGCTCAGGCATATCCTAATATGTTTGGATGATTTTAGTACTCACTCAAAGAGGTTGTTTAGGCAAAAAAAATAAAGACACTGTGGAGGAGATTTACTCAAACTAGAGCATGCAGCTCTGCATAGAATCCAATCCGCTTCCGGGTTTTATTTTCAGTGCTCAGTTGAACAAGCTGAAGTTTGAAGCTGATTGGCTACCATTAAGAGCCACACCAGATTCTGAGTGCTACAGTTTCAGCAAATCGCCCCCTATGTGCATGTTTATAAAGAAGTGAATAGGGCATTTCCCAAACATTCTGCTGCAAGTGAATCAGCCAATGATAAGTTTCGCTGCCTTATGCCGCGTACACACGATCGGAATTTCCGTCAGAAAAAACTTGGATGGTTTTTCCGACGGAATTCCGCTCAAGCTTGCCTTGCATACACACGGTCACACAAAAGTTCATCAAACTTTCAACCGTCAAGAACACGGTGACGTACAACACTCCAACAAGCCAAGAAAATGAAGTTCAATGCTTCCGAGCATGCGTCAAATTGTTTCCGAGCATGCATGATTTTTTACGCATCTGAATTGCAAACAGACAAACGCATTTTTGGATAGGAACTTTTCCCGACCGAAAAATAGAGAACATGCTCTCAATCTTTTGCTGGCTGGAATTCCGCCAGCAAAAGCCCGATGGAGCATACACACGGTCGCATTTTCCGACAAAAAGCTCTCATCGGAGTTTTGCTGGCGGCATTTCCGATCGTGTGTACGCGGCATTGGTGATTACCACAGCCATTTCATCCTAGGGAAATCCTGAAAACATGACCTGTTTGGGGTACTTGAGGACTGGAGTTGAGAAACATTGCAATAGGCAACCTAAGATCTCATCTAAGACCTCTTTTGTGAAAGCATGTATAGAGGTTGTATGTGGGCACCGTTACATAGTAACCTCCTTATTATGGTTCTGCTCTGAGATTTCATAAGAATCTGCCCATTGTTTTAATGGGATAATGTTGTGTGGGCAGTTATGGTAAATGTTACATACTGAAAATAAAGATCAGGAATATTCTCAGCATATCGTCAGCATAGTAGCTATTGTGGAATTAATAATGAAAGATAATATTTCAGCGTGGGCGCTTTCACAACTGAGCATGTTTTATCTGATACAATATAAAGCACATTGCCATGTCACATTAGGACTTTGTATAATTGTTACACACCTAAAGGAGTGCAACCTTTATGCTCCTTTCATATAAATGCTAATTGAAAGCGTTTTGAACAGAATCCATTTTGCCTGATGTGAACCAAACCAGCGTCAGTGCGATTTGAAAAAGAGTGCGTTTTCTGGGCACTGCAGTGCGATTCAGATGTGAATTCCAGGCTCATTGCCTTCTATGCATCTGAATCCCACATTTCATCAGTGTTGAACACTAATTCAATAAGAAAAAAACAGTGTGGGGGTCCCCCCACCAATCCAGGCCCACGCCAAAATTAGGGGCCCCCTCCCAAATCCATACCATACCCTTATCCCAGCATGCAGCCTGGAAGGGTGGGGGGGGAGGGGAAACAAACAAACGCCCCCTGCCTTCCAAACCATATTAGGCCACAGGCCCCCAACATGGGAGTGTGCTTTTAAAAAGTGTTGCGAAAACACCTTGTCCCCATGATGGGCCTTTGATGGGGACAAGAGCCTCTTCCCCACAACCCTGGCTGGTGGTTGTGGGGGTCTGCGGAAAGGGGGCTTGTCGGAATCTGCAAGCCCCCTTTGACAAGGGGACCCCAGATCCTCCCACCCCCCCATGTGAATGCGTACATTGTACCCCTACTCACTCACCAAAGAAAGTGTCAAAAAAGAAAAATGCAGAGATGTTTTTTGACAATTCAAAAAACAATGTCCCCCTGGTGTAGAACCAGTATCAATCACGATGAATGCCGCCAACCCAAAAATAAAATGCCTCCGCAGCCATCACTGGCTCCCACCGTCTGCTCACTCTGCCATCTGACAGTTCTTAAATCACCAAGGGGTGGGGCCACCCAGGGATGTCACCAAGTGGCACCACTCCCTTGTGACTTCATCAACCGATGCATGCTGGGTTGGTGACATCACAGGGGGCAGTGCAACCCAGTGATGTCGACGACTGGCCCCCCCGCCCCTTAGCTATTTAAGAACTGTCAGTCGGCTGAGCGTGCAGACGGCTGGAGCCAGCGACAGCTGCGGAGCTTCTTTCTTTTTTTGGATTGGCAGAGCCTCCCTGCCTCGGAGCACCCCCCCCCCCCCATGTTAAGATCGTGAGGCCTGGTATGGTTCAGCAGGGGAGGCTTGCTTGCTCAGTTCCCCACCCCCTTTTCTGGCCTTCCAGGCTGCATGCTTGGGTAAGGGTCAGGTATTGATCTTGGGGGGACCCCACGCCATTATTAAAAAATATTGGCATGAGGATTCCCCTTAAAATACATAGATTGTAATTACATGGACACAGGGCAAACATTTTTTGCTCTGCTTCCAACTTCATAACATGGCACAATATTGTTCCTCCTCTTGTTACTGCAAGTCTGTCAGGGAAAGTTTGTCTAAATGAAAACAGTCTTTAATAATGCTAAGCACTCCTAATGCTCCTGATTGATGCTATGTGATTTTTGCCTAGGCTTTAATGAATATGCATAAACACAGAACAAGCCGTTTAAAAAAAAATGCAATAAAGACATTTTTTTTTATTTTTAAATGTTATTTTGTCTTATTAACTATTTATTCATATGTAGTGGCAAGATGACATGAGAGAAACTGTTGAGGTTAAATTGCTAAAGAGATAGTGGCTATTGAATGTTCATTAAGGTTAATACATATGGTAGAACTATGTTTCTTTCAATCAATTTTGTGGAATAAATCCTGTCTTTTAAAAAGTTTCCCGCACACATGATTGGATATCCAGAGTTAACACTGTTTTATTTAATTTACAAACATTCATTTTGCAAATTCAACAGCTTCTATTACGTTCTTAAATCAACCCCTATAAGTACCGTATATGGTCTGGTGTGCCAACTTAAAACTATATTAATATTCTTTATACTCTGGAGAGAAAAATAGTCATATAAGGGCAGAAATGCATACCTTTCCTGAAGAACATGCCATTCCATTCTCCCCCCAGTGCTGGTCACAGGGACATCTGGCTACATCGACCCGACCGGTGTATCCCATAGCTTTTCTTTAAAGAGGAGGTCCAGACCCCCCACCAATTTTTTCCCCCCAGACACGCACTTTGATGTCTAACTACCCACATTATTAGATTACAGTTGAGTGGTCTGGCCATTTTTGTTTGTAATAGTCAATGATTTAAAATCTTAAATCGATCACCTTATGGACCACTGCCCCATGGCGCTTAAAGAGGAGGTCCAGCCCCCACCACCAAAAAATTAAAAGTCAGCAGCTACAAATACTGTAACTGCTAACTTTTACTATTAGGACACTTACCTTTCCAGGGATCCCGCGATGTCGGTACCCCAGCTGATTTTCCGAGTGTGCTCTCGGGTGCTGCCGCTGACATTTGTGGTAAGGTAAACCGGCAGTTAAGCCTTTTGGCTTCACAGGCCGTTCCCTAGAGAGCACTGTGCTTTCTAACTGCCCGGTAGTGGAGGAAGGAGGAGGGGGCCTGAACTTCCGGGGGACCTCGCTGCAGCCAGGTCTCCCGGAGGTGGGGACGGGTACGTGTCAAAAACAGGTACCTGTTTCTCCCCCCCCCCCCCCCCCTGGAAGGTGCCAAACGTGGCACCAGAGGGAGGGAGGAAGCAAACAAGCAGAGCTTCCATTTTTGAGTTGATCTTCGTCTTACTCAGTGCATGTTAATGTGGATTTTCACACATCTAAATCCAAATAGATCTTTGCTGAGATATTTATTCCATCCACATGATCTAAGTGAAAAACATGCACTGTTGGTGGACAGGACAGATTAGGAAACAATGGCAAATGTTTTTAGTCACATGACCAGAAATAGAAGGAATAAGGAGCAATATTCAAGAACGGTATTATTTCAATTCTGCATAGTTACAAAGGTCCAGCCTCGCAAAATGTAAATGTGCATATTTCATTACCCGATGGCCAGCCGTGGTAGTTGGTCACTGCAGTAGTTGGCATGATCTTCTGGGTTCTGTGCTGGGCATCTGCCCCACTGCATACTGATCACAGGGGTCTGCTTACTTGGCATCACCACCATTCACAGAATGCCTTCTATTTTTTCAGTGAATACAAGCCAATCTCTGGTTGAAGTTTGATGTCATGATCTCCACCTCGTCCAGTTAGGGCACAGGACCCAGAAGATTGCATTGATCACTGTAGTAGCACCAGTGATTGTCAGCTCCCCCTTCAGGTATGAAATATGCATGCTTGCATTAATCCAAGCTGGGCCAATGTAACCATGCAATTAATATCATACCTGTAATTCAGCTATAAATTACATAAGGGCTAAATCTGAAAGAAGTCATTTAAAAATTTCACAGCTTTTTAGGATATTTTTTTTATATTCAAACAAGACTTGTGTTGTTGATTTATACCATTGGTTAACTGTGGCTATTTCTTTACCATATTTCAGGAAAATGGCACACTGCGACCGGCTCATTGAAGTTGAAGACATGCTGATGATGGGCAGGAAGCCAGATCCCATGTGCGTGTTCACCTATGTCCAATCTCTCTACAACCACTTGCGACGTTTTGAGTGACTCTTCTGCCAGCAGAGCCTGCTCCTGTCAAGGTTTCAGGCCAGCAGTGCTGGCGATTGCCAGGATCCTTTGCCCCTTTCTTGATTACAGCAGCCACCAGCCTGACAAGGGAAGACACACACGTGTTCCCATCCATCTCTCCTCTACTGACAATACTATGGCCTGCCTCAGGCAGCATGACAAGTGAGAGACAGATAATACAGGAATGTCCACAGGGTGCTGGGAACACTCTGTTTGTACAAAACCATTTACAGTTAATGCTTCACACAAGAGGAGCTGGGCGTGTTGGTTTTGTCACCTCACAAGCTGTTTTGACAGCATTTGCACCTCTCCCTGAATGACACCCTGGTGTCTCATTGTCTGGCCAGCTGAAAGACACAGAGGAGCAGACAAGGAAATGGACCCAGAGACTCGGGTGTATATTATCAACCAGTCAGTGGTGCCACCATCATTCTGGAGAAGACCCAGTCAAATTGTAATTGTGAAGATTATTGCACTGAACTTTTACTTACAAACAGATGTCCTAGCTTAATAGTTTCTAGCACTGATTTTTTTTTTTTTCATTTGCGCCTGTGAAAGTGTGGAGGGCACTCCAGTCTTCCAGGATGAGTCCGTATTATTAGATCCAGTATGAACATTTGTTTTATTATTTTTAATAGGATGTTAATCTTCCTGTGTAATTTTAGCTGTTTGCTTTGATGCAGTGCAATAAGGGAGACACTATGAACTTAAGTGATCCCAAGTAAGCGTGAACCAAAGAACTAATGCTATTTATCCGCGAGCAAGCTGTGTGTCACTATTATTCGCACTACTACTTTATCACTTCTGTCTGGGTTTTTCACTTGAAATCATGTCCGAAATCATTTTTTGCAAATCCAAATTTCTAGAACCTGCAACATTTTATGGAGCGGTTTGGTGAATTGTCACACCCCGAAGGACAAAAAGTAGGCTTTAAGGTCTTTTTGCAAATGGCTACAAGAAGTATACATTCGGGCGTATCTCCCTGCCCAAGAGCGACAGACTTCTTGAAGCTTTGGTTCTACAGGTATATACCCAAATCCCATTGTTTATATGCCTACCAGGACTTATACATTGCTCCGAATGCAGGCCCCTGTGTTCGAGACAGTGCTCAAGTCCCGATACACATGTAAGCAATGGAATTTGTGTATATCCCCGTACGGCTGTTGCTTCAGTTCAGCTTGTAATACATCTGTACAGGTTGCTTGTACCCAACTGTACGATCCAACTGTCACTCCCAGGCAGAAAAATACTAATGAATGTGCATTGTATAGCATCTTGCAGCCGTGTGCGAAAGGCCTAAAGGAAAACCATATTAATATATGTGGACTGCGGACGAGCGCCTGAAATTGATAGTTCAATCTTAATCTAGTGGTTTCAATCTATTCAGACACTGTCTTAAACTAAGTACACAATTTAGCAAATTTTGTCACTTGTTACAGGTCAGTGTCTTGGAAGGCCAGGAGAGAAGCCAGGTAACTAGCGTTTTAGAAAGCAGCCAGGAATAGCAAAATTCATACCTTCTGTGCAAATTTTCTTTAATAGACAGCACAAAATGTTTTCTAAGTCAGTGCAGAGAGCAGCCATTAATGTGGAAAGTACAGCAATTCATATCAGCCAGATTTTAGACTTATTGCTGGACAAATTAAAGGAAGAAATGGCTCCAATTCTTATGGGTTACTTGCACATTAGCTTTGCTCCCTGCACTACTTGTGAATGGTAAAAGGACATACCCATGCTGAAATTTTAGGTGCACACATTTTAGAATACTGTTTCTGAATATGTTTGTCTGTTTTTACTATGATGATTTACTTTTTTGTTTTTATTATTTTACTAGTTTTCCACTTGGCACAATCACATGTAAATCATTACTAAAAATATTAATTTGCATATATCGCCACATGGTGGTGCTGTATTAGTTTTATTGGTATTAACTTTTTATGTTGTAAACATGTTATTTTGGCAAGTTTTGAAGGAGATTGAACAAATGCTATTTAGCGCCTTTTACGGATAAATATATTGTGAAGTTTTGTTTCTCACTGACTGCAATTAAAGAAAAATGGCAATGATGTGAATTCATTTTTTTGTTTCCAACTCTGGAATGTTTCAGTGTTAAATAGCTACCCTTTTGTGTTTAGAATTACCCCCCACCTGCAAACACAGCTTTCTTGTCCATCTGCATCTCAACTATTGAGAGACCCCAGTTCTATAGAGGTATTTTAGCAATGGTCACATTTTAATTTATGTGGCAGAAAGCCCTTGGCTTAAAGTATTTTTAAAGCCTAATGGAACTTTAAGGTCTCATGCACACAGGACGTTTAAAAAACACCAGCGCTTCAATTCCCTTCAGAAATTCAACTACAATCACATATGGTGGAGCGCTTCCTTATTTCCAAGCATGTGGACCGTGTCCTCTCCTCTTTGTATCTCCGGGTGTCCCTGGGAACTGATAACCAGGGGACTAGGCTATTTAACAAATGGAAGCTGGTTGTGCCCTCCCTGACGGATGACGATTGGGAAGAGGGAGTCCAACAATATATTCCTTTGATGATATCCGCCAGGGACAGGTACATCCAGTTAAAATTCCTTCACCAGGCATACTACACACCCCAACGGCTTGCTAAAATATATCCCTCTCACTCTGATAGGTGCCCAAAATGCAATACGGACATAGGTACTTTTCTACATGTGGTGTGGTCGTGCCCCCTTCTTCAACAGTACTGGAGGGAGGTGATACAGTACATCAACTTAATTGGGAACCTGACACTTACACTGGATCCCCGGGTCCTTCTCCTGGGGATCTGTGACACCCTCATCGCGAACACCCATAAGAGGCTATTCGTTTTCTATGCTCTATTTTATGCAAGGAAAAACATTCTATTTAAATGGAAACAGACAGATCCCCCAACAGTGGGACAGTGGAAAACACTCATTGATAAGACCCTCCCCCTATATAAGCTCACATTTATGAGCCGGAAGTGTCCCCAAAAGTTTGAAAAAATTTGGGGTCCGTGGGTTTCTAAGTAAATGGCCACTGATGCGGATCCCCCCAGGAGAACTCGCTGAACATATATACCACTGGACCGACTAAGAAATATTTAGAATACACTCAAAATTACCACTAAAACATACCTCCCCCCCCCCCCCCCCTTTTTTTTTTTTTTTTTTTTTTTTTTTTTTTTGAGGAGGAGGTATTGCTCCTAAAATACAACCTTGCAGTGATATGAATACTTATAACTAAGATCTGAACTGATGTGCCTTGCTTTTTGATATGATGCTTGAGATTATTTAACCTAGATTGTCACCTTCCTTCTGGAAATGGTTTGTCTTTGCCTCTCTTATGTAACCCTCTCTTATTGTGCCCTTTTATATCTCTATGTATAGATATATGTACATCTATATATATATATTTGTGAGTGTACGTCTTTTTTATCTTTGTATTGAAACTTTTCTCCTTTGGAGATGAATAAAAACGTAACTGTTAAAAAAAAAACACCAGCGCTGCTGTCAGGAAAAAGCAGTGTTAAAAACGCGCTGTTGGCCACGTTTTTGAATAACGTTTATGGGCGTTTTTTTGCCCCTAACAGCAACTGTAAAAACGTCCTGTGTGCATGAGCCCTAAGTTTAAAACTTATTTGTTGAAGGCTTGGAAAGAGCATTTAAAAAGCATTTACAAGACCTTTAAATACAACGCTCACATGTAGATTGCCTGAAACAGCTCTGATTTGCAGTGATACTGGTTTCACATGTAAAAAAGTACAAATTCCAGCGTTAGAACACCTTTCCAAGATCAAGTGTGCTGCATTGACCAGCGCTGATTTAAACACTTATTTCCTGCATGGATACAGTAACAAATCCTAGCTATTAATAGATAATCGCGGCTAGCCTTCATCCTGGAAGGCTCTTCAGACAATTGATAGGTTTTGTCACCTCTGCTGTGTAAATACCATTGTAACACTACTCCACTGGCACTTTCAGAGGATATATCCTTGGGCTAGTCAGTGACAAGGTTTTGATGTGACCAGTGTGTGAGGGGTTAAAAACCTTAACACTCTGTGTTCTGGAAAGAATTGTGATCTCTGAAACAGGACACCAGGCTTGGGATATTATTAGAATTGTTGAGATATGCATCTGTCATCAGCTGTGGCTGGAGAGAGTCAAGTGACTGGAAGAGGCCTCCTGTTTGTTTCTTAGGAGTCCCGTTGCTGTTCTCTTATTTCTTGTGATTTGAAGTGGTATAATCCACCTGCAAGAAGTTATTTTGTCCTTGACGGCTAATATTTCTGAAAAAGAAGTCACTGATCTTTTGTCACGATGAGCAATGGCAGATACTTGACTACTTTATGTTCTATCTCTGCTGCTACAGTAGTGGAAATGCCACCTCCGCAAAGTGCCACCAGTGAACTGGTGGGTGTCTAAATATGATCAGTAAAGCTGGCCATACACTATGAATTTTGTCTGGTTCCTGATAAATTTGCTTAGTGGGTGGCCCTGTCTGCCCCCTCCCACCGAACATCTTTCAATTGACAAACTGAAGAAGCCGGGCCAAAGCTTGCTGGCCCAACAGCAGATGCATAGTGTGGAGGGAGGAATCAGATTTTTTTTTAGCCTGAATGAAAAAAATCAAATTGTGTATGGTGCGCCTAAAGTGGTTCTAAAGGCTCAAAGTTTTTACCTTCATGCATTCTATCCATGAAGGCAAAAAAAACTTCTGTGTGCAGGAGCCTCCCCCAGCCCCCCCCCCCAATACTTATCTGAGCCCTATGCTGATCCAGCGAGTCTTGGTTCTCCAGGGACTCTTCCTCCTCATTGGCTGAGACAGCAGTGGAAGCCATTAGCTCCTGCTGCTGTCAATCAAAGCCGATGAGAAGAAAGAGGAGCTGAGCTGCGGCTCCGTGTCTGAATGGACATGTAGAGCAGCGGCTCAGGAGTGATCCTGCTCATGTGCCACCACAAGCAAGCTGCTTGCTCTGGGGGCACTTGGTCGGTGGGTGGAGCCAGGAGCACTGGCGGGGAACCCGAGAAGGAGGAGCACCATAAAATGGATGGATAAATGGTGTTTGTCAAAACCTCTCCTAATGTTTCTTACATGTTCCTCCATCCTGACTTTAAGCGCTCTGTTCTTCCTATATAAATTTAAATGACATGGACATTTTAAGGCGTAAACAACCCCTTATTGTGTCACAAGAGATAAAGTCTCTGATGGTGTATACATGGTCATTTTTGGGATTGGTGAAAAATTCCACCTTCCTAATGGCCCGAATCTTTATTCTTTCTTTTTCCAAAAACTCACCCTGATAACCCTTATCTTTAAACATACTTGTTAATTTGTCCGTTTGTTCATCAAAATCAGCAACCCTAGTACAATTTCTTTTAATCCTCATATACTACGCTCTTGGGATGTTAACTATCCATGGTTTGTGATGGCAACTCGTTGTAGGTATGTACGAGTTGCGATCAGTGTCTTTAAAATAAGTTTTTGTTTCCATACCACGTGTAGTATTGTTTATCTTCAAATCCAAGAAATGTATTCAACTTTCATGGGCTTCCCATGTGAGACGAATATTCCGGTCATTATGATTCAACGACAGGAATAGATTTTCCACATCACTTATGGCGCCATTCCAGATGATTATCAAATCGTTTATAAATTGTCTATAAATCATTTGTACAACACAATTCTTGGATCTGGACACTCCTCCTCCCACTTAGCCATGTACAAGTTGGCCAGTGAAGGTTGAATCCTAACTTTGCAAACTGAACCTCTTATTTTTATGACTAAATATTCTAAGCAAAGGTGCTTGGCATTAAAAAAAATTCTTTCATCCTAGTTGAGAAAGTATGCCTAAGACCAGACCAGGGGGTAGGCATAAAGGCAACTGCCTTGAACACTTTAACAAGAGGGGGTGCAAAAAAAGGGCAGCTTACAAACTATGCTAACAATTTATAAAAAGGTGTAGCTACACCTTTTTTGAATTGTTTGTATAGGATTTTGTATAAAAATCTATAAGGCAGCTATTTTTTCACCTTACATCTGAGTGCAGAGTTTTTTCCCTTAAATTTACCAACTATACTGCTAAGGTAGTTCACAGCTCATGAAGGTGGGGGAAAACCAACTTTTGGCCAGTGCATGCAGTCCATGCAGGGTGCCGTCCCCCTAATCCATGCGCCCGGCTCCTAATCTACATGCAGGGCGCCGGACGCATTGGATTCCAATGAGGTTTTTTTGGGGTGTTTTTGAAGCATATGATTAGAGCCTGAGGCTCTATTTGGCTTCAAAAATGGGTGGGCTCAGGGCACAGAGCACTGCACCCTGAGCCCACCCAGTTGTGTGGCAATAGCGAATTAATATTCACTATTGTCTAACTGCTTCCCCTCCTGGCCAATCAGGTTTGGCCAAGAGGCGCAGCGATCGTATTGACCGGTACCGTTGCCTGGAAGAATGTACGGGGAGATCCGGAAGATGGTCGCCATCATCTCTCTGCTTTGCATCGCCGCCCAGAGCTATCTCTCTGCTCTGCATCACATGAGTACCACCCATTGAGGAGGGGGGTTTGGTCGGGTGGTCTGTTTGGGGGGGGTTGGGTGGTTTGTTTATCACCCCCCCCTGGCTGGGGCACCAGCTGCCACTGCTTTTAGTCTTTTCCCCATTGGGTTCCAAAGGACCATATTCCAGCAAGGCGTGTTGCTTGAATCGTCCCAAAGGAAGGAGTGTTATTAGAAACTGAGGTTGATTTTGGAAGGGCAGTCCGCTGTGGTACATTTAAAGCAAGTTATGTTGCATTGTGTTAAGGCAACACATGCATTTGAATTGGCTGCTTATGCACTACAGCAGACTGAAAATCAGATGCACCAAGTTTGGCTAGCACAGTGCACTGCACAGCCGTACGTTACTGTGCATTGTGGTGAGCTGCAACACAGGTGCATTCGAGCACCATTTACAATTAACGCATGTCACATGCAAATCACAATGTCCTGGTGTGGATGGATCCCAAAGAAGTAAAGGTTGTTCACTTGTCAAAGTGAATTCCAGTAAATATGGTGGAGCTGTTTTGACTTGAAATACTTAAAGTGGATGTAAACCCTCACATATACCCAGTGAAGTGAACAGCCTCAGATGATACACATTAGAGCTGCACGATTAATCGTCAAGAATCGTTATAGCGTTTTTTTTAACGTTGCGTTGTTGACAAAAGTGTTTAACGATTCTTCATATGCAAAGAATTCTCTCTGCTCTTCTGAGGCCACAGCTGTCAAAAGAAAGGAAGAAAAAACTGGGCAGTCTGCCAAGAAACACAACATTCTTTAGCAGTGAAACTTAAGTATAAACATTGTAACAATTTGTCAATGGAATAGACTTTGTGTGTAAATGAGGAAAGTTTAACCACTTAAACACTAAACCTTTTTCTGACATTTGTTGGTTTCAAGTTAAAATCATTTTTATTTGCTAGAAAATTACTTAGAACCCCCAAATATTATATATATATTTTTTAGTAGACACCCTAGAGAATAAAATGGTGGTTGTTTCAATATTTTATGTCATACTGTATTTGTGCAGCTGTCTTTCAAATGCATTTGTTTTGGAAAAAATTACGTTAATTTAAAAAAAAAAAAAAACTAACCAGTAAAGTTAGCCCAATTTTTTTTTGTATAATGTGAAAGATTTTGTCGCGGGAATCATGAGAGAATCGTGATCTTTTTATTCTAACCAAAAAAAATTGTGATTCTCATTTTGCCCAGAATCGTGCAGCTCTAATACACAGGGATGAAACGAATCTCCCTATATGAGTTTTACATGTATATCTGCTGTCCTCAGCTTGCTATATTCTTTAGAAAGTGCATATCGTGTTACAGATATTTTCTTCCTGTTCAGCACTGGAAGTGAAGTCTGAGCATACAGCCAAGACATCTGATTGGAGGAAAGGCACCCCCCCCCCCCACTCCACATAGGCAGAGACTTGCAGAGCTGTTTCGTGAATAGTTCAGCGCTCTGCTAATCTATTTATAGCAACCTCCCATGACACAAATTTAAGGCTGGTTTTATCACAGTTAACGGAGAGCTTGTCAGAAGTTATCAGGCTGATAACAGAAGAACAGAGCAGGAGACAGCTACATGACTCAGTGCTTTATATGTGCCCAGCTCAAATTTCATGAATCGGGTTTACATCCACTGAGAAGTAAAGAAATCCTTTTTTTTTTTTTAGATCCATACTTGCCTAGGTGCTATCTGTCCCCCGGCGCCTCTGCACTGAAAATCGAGCGATCGAATACCACTGATCATTCTGTTTTTTGAGCTGTAGACTGTCAGTCACCGCTCCCTGGTCTGCTCCCTCCTCGCTCATTGGAGCGCTGAGCTGTGGAGTGGGCGGATCGCCGTCTCAGGCTCTCAGCAGCTCGCTGATAGGCTGAGACGGGTGTCAGTCCAGGCACCTGGCAGGTCCAGACTTCCATTGTCGGGATGACGCGGTGCCTGGACTGACATCCGTGAAGTCAGCAGAGAGCTGACTACAGTCTGCTCTCTGCTGAAAACAGGTCATAGGAGTGCAAAACTAACTGCACTCCTGTGATCTATAGAAGTACAGAAAAATGAGCTCAGGCTGGACTTTTCTTTTAATTGTACTAGTATAAATCCCTCATCTCACAGCTTCACCTTATTTACTAACATTTATTTTGTCAATCGGTCCTATTCAAGGCACACTAATTAGTAAGCATAGCAAATAGGATACATTACATGGTCTTCTTGCTCTTTTATTGCCCTCACTAGCACAAGGATTTAAAGCAACTCTGACACATACATGCTGGAACTTCTGCAAAAAGGTTGTTAGAGGGCCCTTAGTATTGTCGTGTTTAGCCAGTTCCCACACCAGGGACCATGGCACATGAGGGGTTTGAATTGCTGATCCTTTAGCTTGCTGGGGAACGCAACACCATCTTGTGACCACAGCGCCCCCTGGTTTTGCTTGGCTGCATCTCCCAAACTGCATACAACCCCATATCTCCCAACTTTTTGAGATGGGGACGAGGGACACCTGTTAGCAAAAGTATATAGGTATAGGACACCCCCCCGCCACACACCCTTAAAGGAGACTTATAAAAATTTTAATTTTAGCAATTTAGAAATTGGATGAAAGGTTTAGCACTGGTAAACACTTTTTGAAAGATAAATGTTGCGTTTTATATAAACCAGACCAAAATGGGGGACCAAGGGACTTTGATCCAAATCGGGGACAGTCCCTTGATATCAGGAACAGTTAGGAACTTTGTACAACCCTACAGTCCATAGGTAACTGAACCGGCTCACCTGTATTAGAATGGAGATTTAGAGCACATTTCTTCCAGCCTGTCTTACCCATTTCAGAACAGCAGCAGAATGTTCCTCTTTCCCTCTCTTGCTCTTATGGCCTCAGGATGTCATTCCGGTCACAAGCTAGGCTATATTCAGGCTCTCTAGGATATGCTAACCCTTTGTACTAAATTAGGCATAACACTCATCCCAGCTTACCCAGTAACAGAATGTCCAGTCTGGAAACTTGCTTTTAAGAAAAGCTTTACTCAACAGCCGTTCCTCTACATAGTCCAGCTAATGGCATACCAAATCCTTTTCATAGAAAGACACATTCTCCTGCATAGAGGGATTCGCTTCTAGTAGTCTGAGTCTAGGAAAACTACCTTCAAAGTCGTTCATCTTGAGGCCCATAGAGGGAAACCAAATGGCTATCTTAAACCAAAAACAGGAGTCCTTCGTGGCTTTTTCTTCCCATGTACCATACCCTACTAGCAGATTCTCCCCAACTATTTATACCCTAGCCAAGGAGAGGAAGTCCTGCCCAGACTGGTTGGAGAAAGGGGGAGGCCACAATAAGGGCTCAATTGCACATACTTTGCTCTCTAAAAAGTGTTCCGTGTTCAGATCACTCCCTAGAAAGCATTTGAAAGCTGGTGTGGAGGCATTGTATCGCCTCCTTACCACCTGCTTTAACCCCTTGAACCCTGCACTAGTGTGCCTCAACCGCATGCACTGCACGGAGTTGCAGAGCGACCCTATTCATTTTACAGTAATGCGCTCTGAAAGTGACAGGTATAATTCCTGCCACAGCCACCACATGTGTACAACCCTGGCCATTGCCTTTGCAGCTAAAGGGGGTAGCAGTTGTGGAAAAACCATCCTCTGAAATTGACACTTCTGGGAACCCTGATTTGCTGTGTTCCTGCAGTGCTATGTTTTCTTCCATGAATCCCTGTGTCACCACAAAACACAAGAGGTTGGTGAGAGGGGACACCACAAATTGAAATTCTTAGAGGTTCTGGCTTCAGAAGACACTTCAGTGGAGGATTTCTCTACAACGAAGCAGCATTCAGCGACGCAAACAGCAAGAGAGGTGAGTATTCACTGATTTTTTTTCTACAGGGTCAGCTTTTTGGTGGAACTTTATGAACTTGCATAATTGTGCAGCTGATTACTTTACCAAAATTTGTAAGACCCTTTTTAGGTGTTAAAATGTGATGTTATAGTTATTACTAAGGTGCTATAATGGAGAAATAATGTGGCCCTTCAAAGACATAGTAAACATATATTTTTTAGACCACTGTTTCATTTGAGCTTGACACACCTTTTCCTTTAGAAAGTTGATTTATGTTGTACAAATTAATTCCTGAATCTGCTGTATCTCCAGGGCCGGCCCTACCATGGGTCCCAGTGGGTCCACTGGACTCAGGCAGCACTTTGAGAGAGCAGAAAATTGAATCATAGCTGCCTCTCCTCCTCTTCTATGTACCCAGCAAATTGATGACCGAGATTTTTTTTTTTTACAGAAATTGTGTGTCATGATGACAACTGCCCCCTGGACTGCTCCGCCCTATACTGCCCTAGCCTGTCTATATACTACCCTAACCTGTCCATATACTACCCTAGGTTGCCCCTTGTAATTGAACATAATGTTATGTCTTATATTTTGCATATAGACTAGGTGCTGTTGGATGTAAATCTGACTTCCTGATAAATTTAATTTAAGTTTTAATTATCATTATATAAAATATTGGATGTGGAGGCCTTTTGGTGGGCGTGATTTTTTTTTGGGGGGGGGGGGGGGCAGCATTTCACTCTTGGACCCAGGCAGCACAATGTCTTGGGCCAGCCCTGTGTATATCTATATATTTTTTTTATCTACGGTACTTGGATTTGCCACAAAGCAAGTGAGGTAGACAATCAATAGACAGGGATCAGACAGAGAAGTTGGTAATATTTCACGGAGCGAGCAGCAACACTTCCAGAAGAAGCAGAAGAGGAGACGCGATCGTTTCCATATTTGGCAGGAAGTGCAGCGCATGGCAGTTGTGTTGTGCTTATGCTTCCTGCACACATTCTCTTTCTTTGGGTTGGACCTGTATACATAGTTTAAAAAATAAACACTGAACAGATTTGCCACGTTAGCACAACGAATAGCTTATTATAGAAATAGATAGGTTGGGCCAACTTTGTAGGAACGTATGATGAAAATTCCAGAGTAGTTTGATAAAGTAGAAAAGCAAATATTACAATCTCTAGCTGGGCAGAGACCTTGAGACATTTACCAGCCTCATAACACAGACTGTTCTGCTGGAATTAGAGATGAACAAACCAATTCAGCACACTGGGGCTGGACCCATATTGCAGCATTTTGCTTAATGCAAACGTGAGAATTACAACAAAACAAATTTTAGCCCATGGGACTTTAAATGAGGTGAGCATAGAAAGGCCAATTAATGTATATAAAGTAAACATGGTTTGTAAATTTATTAAAAGTATATGACATACAGTATCCCACAAAAGTGAGTACACCCCTCACATTTTTGTAAATATTTTATTATACCTTTTCATGTGACAACACTGAAGAAATTACACTTTGCTACAATGTAAAATAGTGAGTGTACAGCTTGTATAATTGTGTCAATTTGCTGTCCCCTCAAAATAACTCAACACAGCTATTAATGTCTAAACTGCTGGCAACAAATGTGAGTACACCCCTAAGTGAAAATGTCCAAATTGGGCCCAATTGGCCATTTTCCCCTCCCCGATGTCATGTGACTCATTAGTGTTACAAGTTCTCAGGTGTGTATGGGGAGCGGGTGTGGTAAATTTGGTGTTATCGCTCTCACTCTCTCATACTTGTCCTTTGAAGTTCAACATGGCACCTCATGGCAAACAACTCTCTAAGGATCTGAAAAAAAGAATTGTTTCTCTACATAAAGATGGCCTAGGCCAGTGATGGCGAACCTTGGCACCCCAGATGTTTTGGAACTACATATCCCATGATGCTCCACTACACTGCAGAGTGCATGAGCATCATGGGAAATGTAGTTCCAAAACATCTGGGGTGCCAAGGTTCGCCATCACTGGCCTAGGCTATAAGAAGATTGCCAAGACCCTGAAACTGAGCTGCAGCACGGTGGCCAAGACCATACAGCGGTTTAACAGGACAGGTTCCACTCAGAACAGGCCTTGCCATGGTCCACCAAAGGAATTGAGTGCACATACTCAGCGTCATATCCAGAGGTTGTCTTTGGGAAATAGACATATGAGTGCTGCCATCGTAGCTGCAGAGGTTGAAGGGGTGAGGGGGTCAGCCTGTCAGTGCTCAGACCATACGCCACACACTGCATCACATTGGTCTGCATGGCTGTCGTCCCAGAAGGAAGCCTGTTCTAAAGATGATGCATAAGAAAGCCCACAAACAGTTTGCTGAAGACAAGCAGTCTAACGACATGGATTACTGGAATCATGTCCTGTGGTCTGATGAGACCAAGATAAACTTATTTGGTTCAGATGGTGTCAAGTGTGTGTGGCGGCAATCAGGTGAGGAGTACAGACAAGTGTGTCTTGCCTACAGTCCAGCATGGCCGTGGGAGTGTCATGGTCTGGGGCTGCATGAGTGCTGCTGACACTGGGGAGCTACATTGGTTCATTGAGGGAGCCATGAATGACAACATGTACTGTGGCATATTAAGGCAGAGCATGATCCCCTCCCTTCGGAGACTGGGCCGCAGGGCAATATTCCAACATAATAACCTCAAACACACCTCCAAGACGACCACTGCCTTGCTAAAGAAGCTGAGGGTAAAGGTGATGGACTGGCCAAGCATGTCTCCAGGCCTAAACCCTATTGAGCATCTGTGGGGCATTTTCAAACGGAAGGTGGAGGAGCACATGGTCTCTAACATCCGCCAGCTTTGTGATGTCTTCATGGAGGAGTGGAAGAGGACTCCAGTGGTAACCTGTAAAGCTCTGGTAAACTCCATGTCCAAGAGGGTTAAAGCAGTGCTGGAAAATAATGGTGGCCACACAAAATATTGACACTTTGGGCCCAATTTGAACATTTTCACTTGGGGTGTACTCTTTTTTTTTTTTTTTGCCAGTGGTTTAGACATTAATGGCTGTGTGTTGAGTTATTTTGAGGGGACAGCAAATTTACACTGTTATACAAGCTGTATACTCACTACTTTACATTGTAGCAAAGTGTAATTTCTTCAGTGTTGTCACATGAAAAGATATAATAAAATATTTACAAAAATGTGATGGGTGTACTCACTTTTGTGAGATACTGTACATCTGTAAAATACATAGACATAGGTGCCAAGCCAATTTGGTAACAGCATTGTACAAAAGTGCTTAAAATACATTGGCATGGGTTATAATAATTGATATGAAATGATACACAAGCATCTTTAAAACTCACTTCTTCAGGAGTATATGTATGTGCAGTGTATCTAAAAAGTGAAATGTCAATTAGAAGTGTACAGTGCCTAGAAAAAGTATTCATACCCCTTGAATTTTCTACATTTTGTCATGTTACAACCAAAAACGTAAATGTATTTTATTGGGATTTTATTTTTTCAACACAAAGTGGCACATAATTGTGAAGGGGAAGAAAAATTATAAATGGTTTTCAACATTTTTTACAAATAAATACGTGAAAAGTGTGGCGTGCTTTTGTATTCAGCCCCCCAGTCAATACTTTGTAGAACCACCTTTTGCTGCAATTACAGCTGCAAGTCTTTTTTGGGGATGTCTCTACAAGCTTTGCACATCTCAAGTGAAATTTTTGCCTATTCTTCTTTGCAAAATAGCTCAAGCTCTGTCAGATTGGATGTAGGGCATCTGTTAACAGCAATTTTCTCTGCTCTAGCTTCTTGGTGTTGTGGGAGATTCGCTGCAATGCCCCCTTCTCTCACAGTATGCAGAGCGGGCCCTGCTACCAGACAATGTCGGCCCCTCCCGATGCTGCTATTGGTTGCTTGGCCCGCCAGTGAAGTGCTTCAGTGGAGACCTGCTGCATCTTCCGGCTCCTGCCCGCTTTTAACATAAGTGTCTTTTACACAGCGTGCCTGTGCAACAGCAGGACCAGAGCTGGAAGGTGCAGCGGATCTGCACCAAAGATAGCGGTTGGTTGGTAGTTGTTTCAGAGGCACACTGTTTTTCTGATGCAGAGGAAAATGTGGGGAGTTCTGAGGCAACTCAAAAAAGTGGGAGGGGGTACTGAGAGGGACATAAATGTGTGTGAGGGGGTGCTTTGAGGGGGACACAGATGTGCATGGGGGCTCTGAGGGGGACACATATGTGCATGGTGGGCTCTGGGGGGGGACACGTGCATGGGGAGGCTCTGTGGGTGACACAGATGTGCAGGCGGGGGCTCTGAAGGGAACACAAATGTGCATCAGGGGGCTCTGAGGGAGGCAGATGTGCATGGGAGGGGCTCTGAGGGGAACAAAGACATGCTTGGGGGCTCAAATGTGTATCAGGGGGCCGTGAGGGGGGTGGCTCTGAGGGGGGCACAAATGTGCATGGAGTTATATGAGAGGGGCTCTGGGGGGGAAATAAATGCGCATGAGGCTGTGATGGGGACACAAATGTGTGTGAGGGGGTCTATGAAAGACACAAATAGGGAGGCTCTGAAAGGGACATAAATGTGTGGGAGGCTATGATGGGGACACAGATGTGTGGGGAAACCCTGATGGGGACACCAATTTGCAGGGAGTCTCTGATGGAAACACAAATGTGTGCAGGGCTCACATGGGGACACAAATGTGTGGGGGGCTCTGATGTGGACACCAATTTGCGGGGAGACTATGATGAGGACACACATGTGTTGGGGCATATGATGGGGACATAAATGTGTGGGAAGACTGACAGGAACAGAAATGTAAGGCCAATGCACACTGGAACTTTAGTCCCAGCACATGAGTATAAAGGAGCACCACCCAGCATCGCTGACGGCTGCCTGTCCAATTCTTTCCTATTCTGCGGGTCATTTATAAAAAAACTATTTTTTTTCGGCCCGTGAAGTGAAAAATTTGGAGACCCCTGATCTAAACCATTCCATTGTAGCTCTGGCTGTATGTTTAGGGTTGTTGTCCTGCTGGAAGGTGAACCTCCGCCCCAGTCTCAAGTCTTTCACAGACTCTAACAGGTTTTCTTTTAAGATTGCCTGTATTTGGCTCCATCCATCTTCCCATCATCTCTGACCAGCTTCCCTATCCCTGCTGAAGAAAAGCATCCCCACAACATGATGCTGTCACCACCATGTTTCACGTTGAGGATAGTGTGTTCAGGGTGATGTGCAGTGTTAGTTTTCTGCCACACAGCATTTTACTTTTAGGCCAAAAAGTTAAATTTTGGTCTTATCTGACCAGAGCACCTTCTTCCACATGTTGCTGTGTCCCCCACATGGCTTCTTGCAAATTGCAAACAGGACTTTTTATGGTTTTCTTCTTCAATGGCTTTTTTTCTTGCCACTCTTCCATAAAGGCCAGATTTGTGGAATTCACGACTAATAGTTGTCCTGTGGACAGATTCTCCCACCTGAGCTGTGGATCTCTGCAGCTCCTCCAGAGTTACCTTGGGCCTCTTGGCTGCTTCTCCGATTAATGCTCTCCTTGCTCAGCCCTTCAGTTTAGGTGGACGGCAATGTCTTGGTAGGTTTGCAGTTGTGCCATACTATTTCCATTTTTGGATGATGGATTGAACAGTGCTCTGTGAGATGTTTAAAGCTTGGGATATTTTTTATAACCTAACCCTGCTTTAAACTTCTCTACAACCCTATCCCTGACCTGTCTGGTGTGTTCCTTGGCCTTTATGATGCTGTTTGTTCACTAAGGTTCTCTAACAAACCTCTACTAGTTAGATGACTTCTGAAGGCGATTGGTTCCACTAGATTTATCAGAGGAAAGGGGGGCTGAATATAAGTGCACGCCACATTTTTCAGATATTTATTTGTAAAAAAATTTGAAAACCATTTATCACTTTCCTTCCACTTCACAATTATGTGCCACTTTTATCACATAAAATTCCAATAAGATCCATTTAAATTTTTTGGTTGTAATATGACAAAATGTGGAAAATGTCAAGGGGTATGAATACTTTTTTAAGGCACTGTATGTGGAATTAGACACACCAGGAAGAAACTGGTCTCCCCATGACTGCGCTTCGGGGGCGGAGTGAAACACGTTGGGGCCTTTGCCGGGTCGGTGTCCAGGCTGAGGTTGCCACTCCATTCATTGCAGTAGGACACCATAGATGTGAGACTTCCAGGGGTTACCCTTCCTTTCTCTAACCTTTGTAGGAGCCAGGATGGGCTCCATCCCCTGTCAGCACTCTAGCAGCAGCTGCGGATGCACTGTCCACATAACCCCTCCCTATCGAGCCTGAGCAGCCCACACCCTTTTCCAAGCCACAGGAAACTGTGTTTGGCAGTCTGTAGACCCGAAGTGGTGCAGGGTGGCACCCATTGGATCAACCTTGGATGCAACAGTGAGAAGCTAGAATATGCAGGAGTCCTATCACAGACAAGTGCAGGTAACTATCAGGATCAGAGATATCAGGGTTGACCAGCATGACAAGGTTAGTAGCACAACAGTCCTTTCTTTAAATTAAGGGAAGTTGGCATCATTCCTGAGATTAGGTGCACGTGGGCATGCACCAATGCTTGCAGATGTGCACGTAACAAGTGTGCACATGCAAATGCACCACTGTGTAAGTGCACACTAGTTACTGGCAAGAGTCCCTACATTGGCGTGCTGGCGTATGCACACAACTGTTACCTTCCTAAAACTTGTTAGTGCAGAAAATTGTTTGGGCCTGCTTGGCTTAAACAAACTAGTTAAAGGGACAGTAAACCTGGAGATCAGCTTTAAGATCTTCAAAATAAGCCTCTTCTTGTCCGGCGTACTTTTTGAAGGACTTTACGACGGACTTTCCAAATGAACGGACTTGCCTACACACAATCAACCAAAGTCCGACGTATTCGTACGGGATGACGTACGACCGGACTAAAACAAGGAAGTTCATAGCCAGTAGCCAATAGCTGCCCTAGTGCTGGTTTTTGTCCGTCGGACTAGCATACAGACGAGCAGACTTTTCGACCGGACTCGAGTCCGTCAGACGGATCTGAAACAGGTTTCATTTCTAGGTCCGTCAAACTTTTGAGAAAAAAAGTCCGCTGGAGCCCACACAGGATCGAATTGCCCGACGGACTCTGGTTTGCCGGACCAAGTATGCCGTAAAGTCCGGTCTTGTGTACGCGGCATTGGCCAATGACACCACAAAGCTATTCGCTCCCTTGTTATCTCTCACCCTGACTATTGCAAATTTCTTCTCGCTTGCCTTCTTTTTCACAGGATATATCCCCTTCATTCTATAATGAATGCTGCTTCTAGATTCATCCACCTTACCAACCTCTCAGTGTCCGCCACCTCTCTCTACCGATACCTCCATTGGCCTTCACTCACTCAATGAATAAAATGTAGAATACTAACAACATACAAAGCCATCCACAACTCTACCTCAGCTACATAACCAACCTTGTCTTAATATATCACCTAAACCACCCTCTCCACTCCTTCAAGACCTCCAGTTCTCTATCTCCCTTGTCACCTCCACCCATGCTTGTCTCCAGGACTTCTCCAGAGACCCACACATCCTCTGGAACTCCCTTCCCCAATATGTATGGCTATCTTCTTCTCCATTCTCCTTAAGATGATCTCTGAAAACGCATCTTTTCAGGGAAGCCTATTTGGATTCTACCTAACAACTGGAATTTTATTTTCCCCATCAATTCATCTCCACAAGTATTATCTTATATATAACTAGCCAGTCCCGTTTATAGTGGCTGCTTTTTTATTTATTTTTTATTTTTTTTTATTTGGGGGGGGGGGCAGCAAACAGCCCCCCTTCTCCCCCAGTCGGTCGGCGGTGGAAACACATACACAAGAGTGGGGTAAGGTTAGGTTTAAATCTGTTAGTAAAGCCGGCCGGCCAAAATTGTCTGGTTTAGCAGGTTCCAATTTTAGATTAATCTATGGGCGGTCTGGTTTTACTGAAATCAATCTATCGATTGACTTTAGTAAAACCAGCCTGTCTGTTTTTGTTTTTTTTCCGTACGGTACTATAGCCAGCCACAGTGATCATTGTATTCTGACAGCGTGGAAACCTCTCACTGTCAGATTATATTAGTGAAGCGGGAGGGGCTGACTGTGTTGATGGGAAATCAAGTGTATTTCTTTCCTTCAATTTGTTGTTGAAGGAAAGAAAATGGCATGATGTATGGCCAATCTTAGACCCCATACACGCTATTAGATTTTCTGCAGCTTTTTGTCTTCAGATTTACCAAAACCATATAATATGAGGTCAAACCTTAAGAGTTTCTATTTGTATGCAATAAGGCAAACCCTTGCATTACATGATTTTGGTAAATCTGAAGACAAAAATCTGCAGATAATCTAATAGTGTGTATGGGGCCTTAGAAAGCACTAAAGCCTTGTACACGCGGTACGATTGTTGGCAGGGGATTGTCTGTTGACAGACAATCCCCTGCTAAAATCTTACCATTAGTACGCTCCTTTTGACAATTGTTGTCCAACTTTCGGCCAACAAATGTTGGATGACAGGCTAGTAAAGTTTCGGCGGACAGCGGTTTGACGTCAGATTTTTGGTGGTCAATACACAAATCCGTCACACAAAAGTCAAAAGTACAAACACGCATACTCGAAATCAATGCTCACCAAACACGAAATTAGCAGAAAGGGCCCAAAGGGTGGCGCTCAAGAGCTGGAATTCCTCGTAGTACGTCACTATGTTCGTGTTTGTGGCGCGACAATTGTGTAACGTTAGTATGCAAGAGAAGGTCCTGGCACACGCCCTTTTGACAAAAATCAGACGCTCGGTTGGCCAACAATCGTGCCGTGTGTAAGAGGCTTAAGAGACGTTCTGGGGGCAGAGTAAAACTGGCCATAGATGGATAAAATTTTGAACTGAAATTCTTATGTACAAAAATTCTCAGAACATTCAACTGTCGTTCAAAAAATTTCCTTTGCTTGTACCAAACAAAAACCACATACACTGTTACAAATTTGTTCTTTCAAGAAACATTTTCCATCCTGCTCCTTCGAATTTTCTCGTCACTGAGGTAAAAAACGAACGTTGATTTGACCCACTGATTAGAAAAACAAACTTTCTTAGAACATTCTTTTCCTAAGAATTTTTCATTTGAAATTATGCCCATCTAGGGCCAGCTTTAGGAGAGGCCTACTTTCCTGATAGCCCCTGTTTATTCAAATGTGTGGAAATTAAAGTTGAACTCCAGCCAAACAACTAAATGCACAGTTGAAGTGCAAGTATGTGAACTGTTTTAGCTGCCAAATTCTGTTCAGACACACTCATTATTCAACAGTGAACCTTTTTTTGTGTCACCTGCTTGCTCAATTTAGTATTAGGGCCAGTTCACACCATAGAAACGCAGTCCAGGTGCGTTCCAGATGCTTTTCTGCATGCACGTTTTTGATACTTTTTTGGTGCGTTTTTGATGCAGTTTAGTGCATTTTTCCCCCCTCTTTTTTCTTAACCTTAAGGACATGTGTGTTCCAGTGCGTTTTTGGTGCAATTAGGTGCATTCCAGTGCGTTCTTGGTGCTTTTAGGTGCGTTCCAGTGCAGGAAAAATGCAGCACGTTCTACTTTTTTTTTCTGGAACAGAAACACACTGAAACTGCAAGCACTGGTGTGAACTATTATTATTATACAGGTTTTATATAGCGCCAACAGTTTGCGCAGGCTATGCCATTGAAAACCATATAACCTACTTTCCATGCGTTTTTGATGCAGACAAAAATGGCACTGGACTGCATCTGGTGTGAACTGGCCCTTAGGGTGCCTTGCTATCCGAGGCCTATGGGGCTGTGTAATTCTATTGATGCGCACAGTGTAGGGAGACACAGCTCTAGTCCCTATATGGAAGGGTGGCTCCATAGGAAGCTTTAAGAGAAAGGAGACACCCTGAAACAGGAAACCCGGGGCAGTGATCATGGCACCAGCTTAAACTGGAACATAGGCAAGGAATTAAAGATAAAGAGGCTGAAAACTGCAGTAAGTAACTAAATCAGCTGCTGAAAGTGTTTAAAAAATTGAGAGTTCAAAATCGCTATCAATGGTTTTTTTTTTAGGTTTCAGTTATGCAAATCAGTCAGCTACACGACTTTAGCAAATAAAGTATGCATTATTTTTTCACTGCTTCCAAACAATGACAGGTCAGGTAGGAACTATGACATCAGTGCTAAAAAGAACAAAGCCTGAACTTTGTACTGTTTCTGCTGAGTGGTTGGTGTGCAAGTCTTAGATAAATACATCTCGCTTACTCATAACCATGTGCCTTTTCAGTTAGTCGTGCTTTGAAATGATTTTTCAGAGACCGTTACCATTACAAGCACACATACTTGCCATATCAAATAACAGGATTCGGATGTTAAGTGACATTGAAAGTGTTATGCCCCGTACACACGGTCGGACTTTGTTCAGACATTCCGACAACAAAATCCTAGGATTTTTTCCGACGGATGTTGGCTCAAACTTGTCTTGCATACACACGGTCACACAAAGTTGTCGGAAAATCCGATCGTTCTAAACGCGGTGACGTAAAACACGTACGTCGGGACTATAAACGGGGCAGTGGCCAATAGCTTTCATCTCTTTATTTATTCTGAGCATGCGTCCGTCGGATTTGTGTACACACGATCGGAATTTCCGACAACGGATGTTGTTGTCGGAAAATTTTATATCCTGCTCTCAAACTTTGTGTGTCGGAAAATCCAATGGAAAATGTCCGATGGAGCCCACACACGGTCGTAATTTCCGACAACACCCTCCGATCGGACATTTTCCATCGGAAAATCCGACCGTGTGTACGGGGCATAAGGCTAGCCAAGGCAGATATTTCAGTAGATTGGATCACACTCCGTCTTTTTGTCATGGGTGCTCCAGTGGTTAAAGCGGAACTAAACTCCCGAATACACTCACCTCCACCTTCCATCAATGCGGCAGTTGCTGTCATCTTCCCCCTGGGTGCTGGATTTTCAGCCTCTTGTTTAGCTGGCGCAGGATGATGCCATCCGGCGTGTTTGCATGGGAGTCAGTCATTCCGGCACAGCTGGAGTGTGCCAGAAATGAACATTGAGCTGCATATATGCAGCTCAGTATAGATTCACTATAAAATTTGCATGCAGGCAGGTAAGTGTAATACTTTAAAATAAATGAGAAACGGGGCCTATTCTCACAAAGAACAAGCTCTTTGGGAGCAATAAAACACAATGAGACGGATTGAATCTAACAACCAAAATTAATGGCAACAGCTGCTGCCTAAAGAAACTCTTTTTAGAAAAAAAGAATCATAGTACAATCAGAAAATAAAAAAAGGTCAGATGAACCCGGGCAGCGCTTATAAATATGACTAATCATATAACATGAGCAATCAATTCAATATATGTCCATTCAATGTAGTCCGTACACCAATATGAATCCGTAAAAAATGATAAAAGCACAAAGATTGTGTCATTAATTGTTGTAGGAAAACAGCAAGTCCATTGAAATCATTTATGCAAAGAATTCTTGAAACGAAGAATTGCTATCACCAGAGAAAAGCCCAAATCACACGTGCACAAATAAAGAGGGGGGCGTGGAGGAGAACCCCCTCTTGGAAAAACTCTTACCAGATAAGAGCCTAATCTTTGCATGTATATCTCTCAAAACAGTGGAACAACTCTACCGATATCCTCCTTCCTTTATCCAAAGCGTGACAGCACTCAGATCTTTCATTAAGTCAAAATGAAAAAAGAGAGATCGGACATAGCATAATCTCGTTTACAACAATTAATTTACCATTAAAAAACAAAGAGAGAGAACCCCCCTTTAAGATGTACATTTACAAGATTTAGCATATATTGTAGCAGTGTTCACAAAATAACATTGGATAACATCAGGTTCCCACAGCGTCTCCTACCGCTCCCGGCATATATCACCTGAGGATCAGTGCTGTTTTTCCCTGAGCTTACTGATGTGTCTATGTACGTCGTGTGGCTCCGATCTGACGCGTTTCGTCTTTCATGACATCATCTGAGGGTCAGTGTAATATTGCAAAAGAGACCTAGCGTGTCTCTACTAAAATATAGAACTGCCTGCTCTTTTCCAAAAGTTAGGATTAGTTCCGCACTTACTTTCCTAGGTTAACCCAAATGTTTTATGAAAAAGAGATTTGTCCACTACCAGCCCTTAGCAACCGATGATGTCATCAGTTGGTAGGACACAGGTGGGCGGCTTAGACAGCTTTCACTTTTGCCAGCAAGAGTACAGATAACAGCATAGAGGAGGAGAGAGCCCGGAGGAGGGACACAGCTTAAAGTTTTGCTAAACCCAGGACCCTGCATTCACTATATCTTGTCTCCCACGGTACACAGAACATGGAAATGCAATTATTTTAATAAAAATAAACTGCTAAATACCTTTTCTCATCAGCAGTATATAGCAGTCTTGTTACCTCTATCAATGTCTGGTTAAAGCTTGTAGGAGGAGTTTTGATTCTCTACTGCCTGTCCTATGAGGCTGCATGACCCCTGAACTTCTGTCTGGACAGTGCTGATTAGCCCTGTGCTGATCACATTCACCCTCCCAAGAAAAAAGAAAAAAACTCTAGCAATACACAGCAAACTGATCATGTGCAGAGTGACTCCAAAGGCTATGTTCTATCAAAAGATGGATAGGGGACTGTGGAAGAAGGGGAGGATCAGAGAAGACAGGATCCAACAGCCTTTTTACAAAATGCAGAGGATTAACCCCTTAGGTTCCACAGTAAGTATAACAAGCATCCCTTACTGCATATACAGATTGATTTTATTGTTCTAGGTTTAATAACACTTTAACACAGTAACCCTTTCATGGTCGGACTGTACAGGGCTTTGTGTCATTTTGACCAGGCACCCTGGTTGAAAAAACCTGAGCTAGAGGATTCCAGGAAGTAAATGATACATGAGTCATTTGCCTTTACTCAAGATGGCCACAGCCAGAAATGCTAGGGGGGGTTTTCAAAGTGATTTCTCAACAAAATAAAGCATGGAGACATGGATGGATGGGGGAGTTTGCTTTGTATATTAAAAATGAATTAAATAGTGTTTTTGGTTTGTGGTGTTGAAATGCCATGTAGTTCCACTTTAACTACTTGCCGTCTGCCCACCGTCAAATGATGGAGGGACAGTGTAGCTCTCGTTCTGGGTGGACGTCATATGATGGTGCGCCCGAATGGGCGGCCGCGCCGTGTTGCTAGGACACTGTGTGACCCCGATCTCTGTAAAGAGCCATTGACGTGGCTCTTTAACCATGTGATCGGCTTTGTCCAATCACAGCCGGTCACATGTAAATACAGGAAGTGTCGGTAATCGACTCTCATCGCCTCACACTGACAGAGTGTGTGGCAAGGAGAGCCGATCAGTGGCATCTCCTCGAAGGGGAGAACAGGACATGTAATCAGGGCACTGATCATCAGTGCCCTGATTACATTAACCACTTGCCGACCGCCTCACGCCTATATACGTGAGCAGAGCGGCACGGGCAGGCAAAATCACGTACCTGAAACGTGATTGCCTTCCCGCGGGTGGGGGGTCCGATCGGACCCCCCCCCGGTGCCAGCTGCGGTCGGCATTTGGTTGGGAGCGATGAGAGACGAGGGGGAGACCATCCGATCGTGGCCCCCCCCTCGCGATCGCTCCCAGCCACTGACAAACATCCCCTGCCTCTGTATAGTACACAGAGGCAGAGGATGTGATGTCATCTCTCCTCGGCTGTCAGTTTCCGTTCCAGCGCCGAGGAGAGATGACATGTAAGTAAGTACACAACACAAACACACACAGTAGAACATGCCAGGCATACATTACACCCCCGATCCCCCCCCGATCGCCCCCCGACCCCCCCCCCAATCACCCCCCCCCCTGTCACAAACTGACACCAAGCAGGTTTTTTTTTTTTTTTTTTTTTTTTTCTGATTACTGCATAGTGTCAGTTTGTGACAGTTAGCAGTGTTAGGACAGTTACTGTAACCCCCCTGTAGGTCTAGGGTACCCCCCTTACCCCCCCTAATAAAGTTTTAACCCCTTGATCACCCCCCCTCACCAGTGTCGCTAAGCGATCATTTTTCTGATCGCTGTATTAGTGTCGCTGGTGAGGCTAGTTAGGGACGTAAATATTTAGGTTTGCCGTCAGTGTTTTATAGCGACAGGGACCCCCATATACTATCTAATAAATGTTTTAACCCCTTGATTGCCCCCTAGTTAACCCTTTCACCACTGAGCACCGTATAACCGTTACGGGTGACGCTGGTTAGTTCGTTTATTTTTTATAGTGTCAGGGCACCCGCCGTTTATTACCGAATAAAGGTTTAGCCCCCTAATCGCCCGGCGGTGATATGCGTCGCCCCAGGCAGCGTCAGATTAGCGCCAGTACCCCCCCTAATAAAGTTTTAACCCCTTGATCACCCCCTGTCGCCAGTGTCGCTAAGCGATCATTTTTCTGATCGCTGTATTAGTGTCACTGGTGACGCTAGTTAGGGACGTAAATATTTAGGTTCGCCGTCAGTGTTTTATAGCGACAGGGACCCCCATATACTATCTAATAAATGTTTTAACCCCTTGATTGCCCCCTAGTTAACCCTTTCACCACTGATCACCGTATAACTGTTACGGGTGACGCTGGTTAGTTAGTTTATTTTTTATAGTGTCAGGGCACCCGCCGTTTATTACCGAATAAAGGTTTAGCCCCCTGATCGCCCGGCGGTGATATGCGTTGCCCCAGGCAGCGTCAGATTAGCGCCAGTACCGCGAACACCCACGCACGCACCGTACACGCACCATACACCTCCCTTAGTGGTATAGTATCTGATCGGATCAATATCTGATCCGATCAGATCTATACTAGCGTCCCCAGCAGTTTAGGGTTCCCAAAAACGCAGTGTTAGCGGGATCAGCCCAGATACCTGCTAGCACCTGCGTTTTGCCCCTCCGCCCAGGCGAGCCCAGCCCACCCAAGTGCAGTATCGATCGATCACTGTCACTTACAAAACACTAAACGCATAACTGCAGCGTTCACAGAGTCAGGCCTGATCCCTGCGATCGCTAACAGTTTTTTTGGTAGCATTTTGGTGAACTGGCAAGCACCAGCCCCAGGCAGCGTCAGATTAGCGCCAGTACCGCTAACACCCACGCACGCAGCATACGCCTCCCTTAGTGGTATAGTATCTGAACAGATCAATATCTGATCCGATCAGATCTATACTAGCGTCCCCAGCAGTTTAGGGTTCCCAAAAACGCAGTGTTAGCGGGATCAGCCCAGATACCTGCTAGCACCTGCGTTTTGCCCCTCCGCCCGGCCCGGCCCAGCCCACCCAAGTGCAGTATCGATCGATCACTGTCACTTACAAAACTCTAAACGCATAACTGCAGCGTTCGCAGAGTCAGGCCTGATCCCTGCGATCGCTAACAGTTTTTTTTGTAGCGTTTTGGTGAACTGGCAAGCGCCAGCGGCCTAGTACACCCCGGTCGTAGTCAAACCAGCACTGCAGTAACACTTGGTGACGTGGCGAGTCCCATAAGTGCAGTTCAAGCTGGTGAGGTGGCAAGCACAAGTAGTGTCCCGCTGCCACCAAAAAGACAAACACAGGCCCGTCATGCCCATAGTGCCCTTCCTGCTGCATTCGCCAATCCTAATTGGGAACCCACCGCTTCTGCAGCGCCCGTACTTCCCCCATTCACATCCCCAACCAAATGCAGTCGGCTGCATGAGAGGCATTTTCTTTATGTCCTCCCGAGTACCCCTACCCAGCGAACCCCCCAAAAAATATGTTGTGTCTGCAGCAAGCGCGGATATAGCCGTGACACCCGCTATTATTGTCCCTCCTGTCCTGACAATCCTGGTCTTTGCATTGGTGAATGTTTTGAACGCTACCATGCACTAGTTGAGTATTAGCGTAGGGTACAGCATTGCACAGACTAGGCACACTTTCACAGGGTCTCCCGAGATGCCATCGCATTTCGAGAGACCCGAACCTGGAACCGGTTACAGTTATTATAGTTAGTTACAAAAAAAAGTGTAAAAAAAAAAAAACACAAACAAAAATATAAAATAAAAATAGTTGTCGTTTTATTGTTCTCTCTCTCTCTATTCTCTCTCTATTGTTCTGCTCTTTTTTACTGTATTCTATTCTGCAATGTTTTATTGTTATTATGTTTTATCATGTTTGCTTTTCAGGTATGCAATTTTTTATACCTTACCGTTTACTGTGCTTTATTGTTAACCATTTTTTTGTCTTCAGGTATGCCATTCACGACTTTGAGTGGTTATACCAGAATGATGCCTGCAGGTTTAGGTATCATCTTGGTATCATTCTTTTCAGCCAGCGGTCGGCTTTCATGTAAAAGCAATCCTAGTGGCTAATTAGCCTCTAGACTGCTTTTACAAGCAGTGGGAGGGAATGCCCCCCCCCCCAACATCTTCCGTGTTTTTCTCTGGCTCTCCTGTCTCAACAGGGAACCTGAAAATGCAGCCGGTGATTCAGCCAGCTGACCATAGAGCTGATCAGAGACCAGAGTGGCTCCAAACATCTCTATGACCTAAGAAACCGGAAGCTACGAGCCTTTTATGACGTAGATTTCGCCGGATGTAAACAGCGCCATTGGGAAATTGGGAAAGCATTTTATCACACCGATCTTGGTGTGATCAGATGCTTTGAGGGCAGAGGAGAAATCTAGGGTCTAATAGACCCCAATTTTTGCAAAAAAGAGTACCTGTCACTACCTATTGCTATCATAGGGGATATTTACATTCCCTGAGATAACAATAAAAATGATTTAAAAAAAAAAAAATGAAAGGAACAGTTTAAAAATAAGATAAAAAAATAATAATAATAAAGAAAAAAAAAAAAAAAAAAAAAAAAAGCACCCCTGTCCCCCCTGCTCTCGCGCTAAGGTGAACGCAAGCGTTGGTCTGGCGTCAAATGTAAACAGCAATTGCACCATGCATGTGAGGTATCGCCGCGAAGGTCAGATCGAGGGCAGTAATTTTAGCAGTAGACCTCCTCTGTAAATCTAAAGTGGTAACCTGTAAAGGCTTTTAAAGGCTTTTAAAAATGTATTTAGTTTGTCGCCACTGCACGTTTGTGCGCAATTTTAAAGCATGTCATGTTTGGTATCTATGTACTCGGCCTAAGATCATCTTTTTTATCTCATCAAACATTTGGGCAATATAGTGTGTTTTAGTGCATTAAAATGTAAAAAAGTGTGTTTTTTCCCCAAAAAATGCGTTTGAAAAATCGCTGCGCAAATACTGTGTGAAAAAAAAAAATGAAACACCCACCATTTTAATCTGTAGGGCATTTGCTTTAAAAAAAATATATAATGTTTGGGGGTTCAAAGTAATTTTCTTGCAAAAAAAATTATTTTTTTATGTAAACAATAAGTGTCAGAAAGGGCTTTGTCTTCAAGTGGTTAGAAGAGTGGGTGATGTGTGACATAAGCTTCTAGATGTTGTGCATAAAATGCCAGGACAGTTCAAACCCCCCCCAAATGACCCCATTTTGGAAAGTAGACACCCCAAGCTATTTGCTGAGAGTCATGTTGAGTCCATGGAATAATTTATATTGTGACACAAGATGCGGGAAAGAGACAATTTTTTATTTTTTTTATTTTTTTTTGCGCAAAGTTGTCACTAAATGATATATTGCTCAAACATGCCATGGGAATATGTGAAATTACACCCCAAAATACATTCTGCTGCTTCTCCTGAGTACGGGGATACCACATGTGTGAGACTTTTTGGGAGCCTAGCCGCGTACGGGACCCCGAAAACCAAGCACCGCCTTCAGGCTTTCTAAGGCCGTAAATTTTTGATTTCACTCTTCACCGCCTATCACAGTTTCGGGGGCCATGGAATGCCCAGGTGGCAAAAAAAAACCCCAAATGACCCCATTTTGGAAAGTAGACACCCCAAGCTATTTGATGAGAGGTATAGTGAGTATTTTGCAGACCTCACTTTTTGTCACAAAGTTTTGAAAATTGAAAAAAGAAAAAAAAAATTTTTTTTTCTCGTCTTTCTTTATTTTCAAAAACAAATGAGAGCTGCAAAATACTCACCATGCCTCTCAGCAAATAGCTTGGGGTGTCTACTTTCCAAAATGGGGTCATTTGGGGGGGGTTTGTGCCACCTGGGCATTCCATGGCCTCCGAAACTGTGATAGGCAGTGAGGAGTAAAATCAAAAATGTACGCCCTTAGAAATCCTGAAGGCGGTGCTTGGTTTTCGGGGTCCCGTACGCGGCTAGGCTCCTAAAAAGTCCCACACATGTGGTATCCCCGTACTTAGGAGAAGCAGCTAAATGTATTTTGGGGTGCAATTCCACATATGCCCATGGCCTGTGTGAGCAATATATCATTTAGTGACAACTTTGTGCAAAAAAAAAAAAAAAAAAAAAAATTGTCACTTTCCCGCAACTTGTGTCAAAATATAAAACATTCCATGGACTCAACATGCCTCAAAGCAAATAGCTTGGGGTGTCTACTTTCCAAAATGGGGTCATTTGGGGGGGGTTTATGTCATCTGGGCATTTTATGGCCTTCAAAACCGTGATAGGTAGTGAGGAGTAAAATCAAAAATGTACGCCCTTAGAAATCCTGAAGGCGGTGCTTGGTTTTCGGGGCCCCGTACGCGGCTAGGCTCCCAAAAAGTCCCACACATGTGGTATCCCCGTACTCAGGAGAAGCAGCTAAATGTATTTTGGGGTGCAATTCCACATATGCCCATGGCCTGTGTGAGCAATATATCATTTAGTGACAACTTTTTGTAATTTTTTTTTTTTTTTTTTTTCTTTGTCATTATTCAATCACTTGGGACAAAAAAAATGAATATTCAATGGGCTCAACATGCCTCTCAGCAAATTCCTTGGGGTGTCTACTTTCCAAAATGGGGTCATTTGTGGGGGTTTTGTACTGCCCTGCCATTTTAGCACCTCAAGAATCGACATAGGCAGTCATAAATTAAAGGCTGTGTAAATTCCAGAAAATGTACCCTAGTTTGTAGACGCTATAACTTTTGCGCAAACCAATAAATATACACTTATTGACATTTTTTTTACCAAAGACATGTGGCCGAATACATTTTGGCCTAAATGTATGACTAAAATTGAGTTTATTGGATTTTTTTTAGAACAAAAAGTAGAAAATATCATTTTTTTTCAAAATTTTCGGTCTTTTTCCGTGTATAGCGCAAAAAATAAAAACGGCAGAGGTGATCAAATACCATCAAAAGAAAGCTCTATTTGTGGGAAGAAAAGGACACAAATTTCGTTTGGGTACAGCATTGCATGACCGCGCAATTAGCAGTTAAAGCGACGCAGTGCCGAATTGTAAAAAGTGCTCTGGTCAGGAAGGGGGTAAATCCTTCCGGGGCTGAAGTGGTTAAAGCCTCAGAAGTGCCACCAACCAATGCCCAGCAGTGACACAAAACAGTGCCCATCACTGGCGCCAGTCAGTGCTGCCTTTTAGTGCCCATCAATTCCCATCGGTGCTGCCCATCAGTGCCGCCTATCAGTGCCCACCAGTGAAGCCTATCAGTGCCACCTATCAGTGTGGCATAATAGTGCCTCCTTATCATTGCCCATAAGTGCGCCTCATCAGTGCCCATAAGTGCCACCTCATCAGTGCGGCATAATAGTGCCTCCTCATCAGTGCCCATCAGTGCAGCCTATCAGTGCCGCCTCCTCAGCACACATCAGTGAAGGAGAAAAATTACTTATTTACAAAATTTACTGACAGAAACTAAGAAACTTTTTTTTTTTCATCATTTTCTGTCTTTTTTTTGTAAAAAATAAAAAACCCAGCAGTGTTTAAATACCACCAAAAGAAAGCTCTGTTTGTGTGAAGAAAATAATAAAAAATAATTTGGGTACAGTGTAGCATGTCATTCGAAATGTGACAGCGCTGAAAGCTGAAAAATAGCCTGGGCAGGAAGGGGGTGAAAGTGCCCTGTATTGAAGTGGAAGTTCGCTGGGAAATGGACACTTCGGGAGTATCAATTTCCTTGGTCCCCTAAGTAGTTTAGGTTCCTCCCTCTGCCCTCCACTTATTACAGAATACAGTTGTGACATGGAGGTCTGAAGGAGAAGGCAACAAGAGCTGTGGGGGACTCAGGGGATTGACAGACATTTGCTATTAGATTTCACTTCACAGCATCAGAGTGGGGCTCAGCAACAGGACAGGTATTTATAGTCTTTTACAGGTAGAGCATGGCTGAGTTTGTTTTGTACAGTATAATGACAGAACCACTTTATGCTATCTATTCTACAAACCTAGTTGAAGGATGTTTTAAATGTTTCATAGATTTTTTTGAAGCTAAGAATCTGTAGACCAATGGTATCCAATCTGCAGCCCACACAAACTCGTAAACTTACTTAAAAATGTTGTTTTTTGGGGGGAATTTTTTTTTTTAATGCATTTACCCTTGGCGAGCACAAAAAAAAATTGACAGCGTCTTTTTACTGGACTTTTATATGTTTTATCTTCCCAAAGAAAAATATCCCACTCTTCACAATCACCCCTTATTCTGCGCAACTATTTTCAAGGATGAAACACACAAAAGGAAAAATTAGAACCAAAATATCTGATGAACATCTTAAAAATTGCTACTACAGCCGTGGCCAAACGTTTTCAGAATGACACAAATGTTAATTTTCACTAAGTCTGCTTTTTCAGTGTTTTTAGATCTTTTTGTCAGATGTTGCTATGGTATACTGAATAATTACAAGCATTATATAAGTGTCAAAAGCTTTTATTGATAATTACATTAAGTTAATGCAAAGAGTCAATATTTGCACTCTTCACCCTTCTTTTTCAAGACCTCTGCAATTCGTCCTGGCATGCTGTCAATCAACTTCTGGGCCACATCTTGACTGATGGCAGCACATATTGTTGCATAATCAAGGCTTTGGAGTTTGGAGATTTTATTGTTCACCCGCCTCTTTAGGATTGACCACAAGTTCTTAATGGGATTAAGGTCTGGGGAGTTTCCTAGCCATGGACCCAAAATTTCAATGTTTTGTTCCCCAAGACACTAATGCCGCATACACACGGTCGGACTTTTCGACTGGACTTATCCGACGGACGCTGACGGACCAAATCCGGTGGACAATTCGATCATGTGTGGACTTCACCGGACTTTCAGCGGACTTTTGCAGCCGCAAATCTGACAGACTTTAGATTGGAACTTGCTTCAAATCTTTACGTCATAACTCCGCCGGACCGACGGCTAGTCCGACGGACAAAAACCCACGCTAGGGCAGCTATTGGCTACTGGCTATCATCTTCCTTATTTTAGTCCGGTGTACGTCATCACGTACGAATCCGTCGGACATTTGTGTGATCGTATGTAGTTAAGTCCGTTCGTTAGAAAGTCTGCCGCAAGTCTGCCAAAAGTCTGGCGGCCTTTTGTAACCGAAAAGTCCGACCATGTGTACACGGCATTAGTTATCACTTTTGCCTTATAGCAAGGCGCTCCATCATGCTGGAGAAGGCATTGTTCATCACCACTGTTCTTGGATGGTTGGAAGAAGTTGCTCTCTGAGTATGTTTTTGTACCATTCTTTATTCATGGCTGTGTTCTTAGCCAAAATTGTGAGTAAACCAACTCCCCTGGTTGAGAAGCAACCCCACACATGAATGGTCTCAGGATGCTTTACTGTTGGCATGTCACAGGACTGATGGTAGCGCTCACCTTCTCTTCTCCGGACAAGGTTTTTTCCGGATGCCCCAAACAATTGGAAAGGGGATTCATCAGAGAAAATGACTTTACCCCAGTCCTCAGCAGTCCAATTCCTGTACCTTTTTCAGAATATCAGTCTGTCCCTGGAGAGAAGTGGCTTCTTTGCTGCCCTTCTTGACCCAGGCCATCCTCCAAAAAGTCTTTGCCTCACTTTGCATGCAGATACACTCACACCTGCCTGCTGCCATTCCTGAGCAAGCTCTGCACTGGTGGTGCCCTGATCCTGCTGAATCAACTGTAGGACATGGTCCTGTAGCTTGCTGGACTTCCTTGGGCTCCCTGAATCCTTCTTCACAAATGCAGTGGGAATGTTTTTTATGAGATTAAAGTGATTGTAAAGGCTCACTTTTTTTATTTTTTATATAACAAACATGTTATACTTACCTCCTCTGTGCAGTTGATTGGATCATCCTCTTCTTGGGCCCCTCTTCTGCTCTCCTAGTCCCTCCCTCCTTTGAGTGCCCCTCAGCCAGCAGCTTGCTACAGGGGGCACCCAAGCAGAGTCAGGATTCCGTGTATCCATTCAGACATGGAGCCCCGACCTGGCCCCGCCCCTTCTCTGCCCTGATTTGCTGACTGACTTTGATTGACAGCCGTGGGAGCCAAAGGCGCTGCTTTGTCTCAGCCAATCAGGAGGAGTGTCCTGGATGGCTAGGGGGATCATTGACATCGATGGAGAGAGAAGGGGCTCACATAGGTAATTAGGGGGGTGCTGGAAGGGCTGCTTCACACAGAAGGTTTTTTTATCTTAATGTATAGAATGCATTAAGATAACCTTCTGATTTAAAACTCCTTTAGGTTCAGTTTCGTGGCAAAGAGGGACTTTGCAATTAATTGCAATTCATCTAATCACTCCTCATAACATTCTGGAGTATATGCAAATTAGCATCATAAAAACTGAGGCAGCAGACTTTGTGAAAATTATTATTTATGCCATTCTCATAAGTTTTGGACATGGCTGTATATCCACCCAACCAGATATTGATGCATTAGTTTGTCAAATTATGTGTATCAAATATTGCACTATTTTTATGTTGCCCTCTTTTACTTTTATAATAAAAAATATTACCAAAAAAGTTAAGTCTTATTACTCAGATTATCTATATCAGTGATCGTTAAATTGCGATCTGCTCGACTTTTTCTGCTCATCACTTATCCTTATTTTATTAGTGTAGTTTATGTGTGGCCAAAGACAATTCCTCTTCTTCCAATGTGACACAGGAAGGTCAAATGGTTGGACACTCTTGCTGTAGACTAATAGGCCTCTTTCACACGGGTTGTTGTTTTGCCGCTGTTAAAAGAATGTTTTGTTATTTTGAAATTTCAAGACTCCAGGCACAGCAATCACTTACATTGCGATTAGAAGTGTTTACGTGCGTTTACATGCGGCTGCGGTGGAACATTCTTGCCATTTTTTGATGTGCTTCCTGTTTTTTCTTTCCTTGTTGCAACATCTGTCCGCAGGTGAAATAGTACACTGTGATTACCTGCAGTTATGTACAGATAGCTGCGCTAAATCGGTCCTGGACGCAGTCAAATTTATTTTTTCTAACCGCACAAAATCCCCAGTTAACGAAACCGTTGCTGAACGCAGTGTGCGAATGGGGCCATAGGAAAGCATTGTGTGAGCTTAGGTGTGGTAGATAACTTCATCTATCCGCAGCTAAAAGCTGAATTCTATTTGCCCTTGTGAAAGGGGCCTTACTGACAAGCTAAGATTAAACAACATGTGTTTTTATGGCCTAAACCCATTGTAATATAACCATACAGAGTATGTAAACAGCTGTGTAACACTGTTGTTCTATATAAATAGCTGTAATACATAAATAAATTAAATGACCACTGTTCTTTCTGAACAGCAAAATGCAAGAATTCTAAAATCCAGATCGGTTGTACTCAAAGTTGTATTTGTGCAGCAAGTCTGCCCCCTTGTGGCCCTCAGAAAAACAAAACAAAACAATGAATTCTGGGCTTGCACAAATGTATGAATGACATTTTATCCTATTCCAAGAATATTAAAACTTATTATGCTTTGAAATATTAATAATCACTACACAATTTTGTTTTTACTTTTAAAGGCTAACAGCAGTACAGTGGCTAGCACTTCCGCCTAGCAGCACTAGGGTCATCGATTGAGTCCCAACCACAGCACTACATGAACGTTGTTTGCATGTTCTCCCTGTGCCTGCGTGGATTTCCTCCTGATACTCTGGTTTCCTCTCGCACTTTAAAAACATGCTGGTAGGTGAATATTAATTCACTACTGTCACACAACTGGGTGGGCTCTGCGCCCTGCGCCCACCCTTTTTTGATGTCAATTAGAGCCTCAGGCTCTCATCATTTACTTCTAAAAAAAAACCAAAAAAAAAAAAACCATTGGAATCCATGCGTCTGGTGCCCTGCATGTACATTAGAGGCCAGGCGCACGAATTAGGTGGGCAGCGCCCCTGCGCCCCATATGGACGGGCCGCCACTGGTAGGCAGTTCACCAGAGGTGAGCATTAAAGAGTACAATTGCAGTCAGTGTTACCAGGACTGCCATAATCAGTAAGGTACATGTACAATAAGGTAAAACAAAAGCAGAGTATTGTCCATAACTAGAACAAGCAGAGCAATGCGAACAATGCAGGGTACAAAAAAAAGGGTTTTCATTTTTTCCCCAGACAGAATCTCATTAAAAGGAGAAGTGTACTTTTAGATAAAGTAGTCTTACCCAGCCTACCTAGCCCCCTTGATCTTAATAACCCAGGCACCCTGCCTCAAATGCATAATTAACCTGAATCTGACAGCCACAGCCAGCCGCAATGTTTATATTCCTTGGCAGAATTCTTTCTGGCTGTGCCTGTGCAATGGATCCTAATAAACTGCTATAGGGCTATTTTCAAATGCAGAAGACAAGACCCATGAGGACCCAAGGATATACAGGCAGTCTCCGAGTTACGAACAGGATAGGGACTGTAGGTTTGTTCTTAAGTCAAATATGTTCGTAAGTCGGAACAGCATAGGCAGAACGGCAGATATGTTGTTTTCCGATGTTCCTTTGAATGTGCCCGCCGTCAAAAAGGGTCCGTCGAATGTGCCCGCAGTCGAAAAGGTTCCGTTGAATGTGCCCGCCGTCGAAAAGGTGCCGTCAAATGTGCCCGCTGTCCCATTCGTAAGTAGGAGTCGTTCGCAAGTCGGATGTTCGTAACTCGGGGACTTCCTGTACACTGTGTCGAAAAATGAAAGGAACACTTTTTAATCAGAGTATAGCATCTAGTCAATTAAACTCCTGGGATATTGAGCTGGTCAGTTAAGTAGCAGAGGGGGTTGTTAATCAGTTTCAGCTGCTTTGGTGTTAATGAAATTAACAAAAGGTGCACTAGATGGGTAACAATGTGAGGACCCCCAAAACCGGAATGGTTTTACAGGTGGAGGCCACTGACATTTTTTTCCCTACTCATCTGACTTTTTTTCACTAGTTTTGCATTTCGCTAGGGGTCAGTGTCACTACTGGTAGCATGAGGCAATACCTGGACCCTATAGAGGTTGCACAGGCAGTCCAACTCCTTCAGGATAGCACATCAATACGTGGCATTGCCAGAAGGTTTGCTGTGTCTCCCAGCACAGTCTCAAGAGCATGGAGGAGATTCCAGGAGACAGGCAGTTACACTAGGAGAGCCAGACAGTGCCGTAGAAGGTCCTTAACCCATCAGCAGGACCGGTATCTGATCCTTTGTGCAAGGAGGAACAGGATGAGCACTGTCAGACCCCTGCAAAATGACCTTCTGCAGGCCACTGGTGTGAATGTCTCTGACCAAACAATCAGAAACAGACTTCATGAGGGTGGCCTGAGGGGCCGACGTCCTCCTGTGGAACCTGAGCTCAATTGGCTTTTGCCAATGAACACCAGTATTGGCAGGCCCGCCACTGGCTCCCTGTGCTTTTCAAAGTTGAGAGCAGGTTCACCCTGAGCACATGAGAGGTGAAAGGGTCCCGAGAAGCCATGGAGACTGTTATGCTGCCTGTAACATCGTTCAGCATGACCAGTTTGGTGTTGGGTCAGTGATGGTCTGGGGAGGCATATTCATAGAGGGATGCACAGACCTCTAAAGGCTAAACAATGGTACCCTGACTGCGATTAGGTATCGAGATGAAATCCTTGGACACATTGTCAGACCCTACGCTGGTGCAGTGGGTCCTGGGTTCCTCATAGTACACAACAAAGCTCAGCCTCATGTGGTAAGAGTATGCAGCCAGTTCCTGGAGGACGAAGGAATTGATACCATTGAATGACCCTCATGCTCATCTGACCTATACCCAGTAGAACACCTCTGGGATATTATGTTTCAGTCCTTCCAACAAGTCCAGGTTGCACCTTAGTCTGTTCAGGAGCTCAGTGATGCCCTGGTCCAGATCTGAGAGGAAATACCCCAGGACACCATCCGTCATCTCATTAGGAGCATGCCCCAACGTTGTCAGGCATGCATACAAGCATGTGGGGGCTAACTACTTAGTACCATTTTGATAAATAAACTAGGTGCATCATTTCTTCACTTTGATTTTCAGGGTGTCTTTGAATTTAGCCCTCTGTAGGTTGAGAATTTTCATTTCCATCAAACGATGTGGTATCCTTTCTTTCGTTCCTAACACATTACCCAGTCTATATAAGTATAGATATCCAGCATGATATTTTTTCCGATCTGATGTGTTTTCAAAGTGTTCCTTAAATTTTTTGAGCAGTGTATATTTGAGGAATTATAAGCTTAGACCAGGGATCTCCAAACTTTCTAAACAAATGGCCAGTTTACTGTTCTTCAGACTTTAGGAGGGACAGACTGTGGCCTGTGGGAGTAGAAAATGCCCCAGCATCAGTGAACCATAGAACCATAGAAAACACAGAAGAGTTACAGCAGAAAAAAGACCAAGTGGTCCATTGAGTCTACCCATTGAGTGTACCGATATTAAAAAAAAAAAAAAAAATTATATATATATATATATATATATATATATATATATATATAAAAACTTTATAGTATAGATTTATGTTTCTCCCAAGCATGTTTGAATCCACTTACCGACTGGCTTACTGCATCTGCTGGTAGTTTTTCCAAGCATCAACTACTCTTTCAGTAAAATAATAATTTTTAAGATTAGGTTTGAACTTCCCTCCTGCTAGTTTGAGGTCATGTCCCTGTGTTCTTGATCTTGGTTTCATATAGGGGCAGAAAAGTGGCTAAGTGGTTAGCACTTCCGCCTAGCAGCAGTAGGGCTGTTGGTTTAAATCCCAACCACGGCACTGCCTGTCTGGAGTTTGCATGTTCTCCCTGTGCCTGTGTGGGTTTTCCTGCAAGGCACCAAAAGACATGCTGGTAGGTTAATTGGCTCCTGTCTAAATTGGCCCTAGTATGTGTATGAATGAATGTGAATTAGGGACCTTAGATTGTAAGCTTTCTTGAGGGCATGGGCAGATTTGAATGTAGAATATATACAGTATGTAAAGGGCTGCATAAATTGACAGCACTATACAAGTACCAAAAATAAAATATTAAAAATACTGCCCTCCTGAACCCTCTTCACTCCCTTTTTTTAAGGCCTGGTCCACACCTATGCATTTTTAGTGCCTTTTCAGATTCGCAGAAACAACTACAGTCCATTTAACATGGTTTCCTATGGGTCACATTTACATCTGTGCATTTTAGGGCCAGGGACCAGCAGGTTGTGTTTTTGGTTCCATAGATTTCAATGGATCAAAAACATGTATTGAAAAAGGGAAAATGCACCTGGAATATGCATCAACTGCAACCTGCATAGGTGTGAACCAGGCCTAAAGGTTTCAGTCATATCTGCCCTTTCCCTTCTTTCCTCCAGGCTGTACATATTGGTTCCTGAAGTCTCTCCTGGTTTTATCCATTAGACGTTTCACAATTTTTGTTGCTTGTCTCTGGACTCGCTCTATCCTATCAATATCCTTTTGTAAATGAGGTCTCCAGAACTGGACACAGTATTCTACGTTCAGTCCAACTAAAGATCTATATAGGGGAATGAGGCTGGCCCTCCTTCCTCCAGCTGCTGATCCCTCTAGTGATGCATCCTAGAATTCTATTCTCTTTTCCCACTGCCTGGTCACACCGTTTGCTCATTTTGCAATCATCTGAAATAAGTATCCCTGAGGCTGGGTTCACACCATTGCGAATTGGATCCGGGATCTCCACATCCAAATCACAATAGCAGGAGATTTTGACCGGCTCTCTATGGAGCCGGTTCACATATCTCCGCAGCAGGTCCGGTGCAATTTGCAGAAAAATGCTGTGCGTCTTTTGGTCTGTTTCAGGTGTGAATTCAGCCCAAAATTCGAGAAATAGTAGGTGACCCTGCGCTACGGTATCTATCAAGTGAAAAGAAAGTGGCCCTAGTATTGAGGTCCAGTAAATGGATGCCACAGTTATCAAAAAATAAAAAAGTAGTAAAAAAAGTAGTAGGAGATATATAAAGAAATGTATATATATAGAAATTATAAGAAAAATGTGTAGGTAAGAGAACGGAGAATTGCTGCCTCTACATAATACTACCACCTAGGTGGAGTACACGGGTGAATGATGAAGTGTGGAAATGGCACTATTCTACTCTTAATATAATATAATGAAAAAGAAGTGTCTAACAATTTAACTGTACCTATGGCTTAACGTATTCTGTACAGAAATATAAAGATGTCACAAAATAAAAATGGAAATAAAACAGAATTTTTTCTATGAAAAAGATGAACCTTGAAAACCGGTGTTACACCCTTTGCCTTATTGGGTCAGGCAACTAGCCTAAAAAGATTTATGTAGTGGTGTTACTCTTCCTGGAGAATATGGTGAACTTCAGATTTCAAACCACTTTTGAAATTAGAAAATTTGGTGTAAAATTTGTTACACCCCCTGCCTTTCACAAAACAGGTGAAATATGTGCAAATGGTGCAATTTAATATTCCTAGTAATATAAAATATATGTAATAAACTAATTAAATTGATGCCAAAAAAAAACACAAAATGAATAGGTGTGTTACACCCTCTGGTGGGTGTCAGAGAGGTGAAACTATAAAAAAAACTACAATCAAGCATAAAAAAAAAAATGTGGAAACAAAAAATGGACTAGGTGTGTTACACCCTCTGGGAATAGAGGATGTTTAGAGAAAAACTTTTTGCAAGCAAAATAATAAGTGTGTTTGATCCTCTGTATCAGAATTCAAAACATATAACCACAAATATAAATAGTGAATATTCCATAATAAACAATTGAATATTGAATACAAAAAAATTGTGAAAAAATAGTCCAACCTCTCAGGTGACAATAGTGCCAAGTGACTTTTCCATGCTGGTGATATGTTGCACTCACCAGATAGCATTACCCTCCAGGGGTATTAGACCTTCACAGTTTTAGCCACTGTGTAGCTCTCTGGGGTGTGCTGGATGGTCTGCACATCAAAAGCTGCGTGTTTCCTATATTTCCTATAACACGTCATCTCTTGCTGGTCTGTAGATATCAGACTGAGAAGCCAATAAGACACCGCTCGTGTGTGTGTGGCCTTAGCTTGTACAACTTTTGTATTAGATGATTATATGGAACTGTATCAAATGCCTTGCTGAAATCAAGATATGATATGTCCACAGCACCACCCTGGTCCAAAACAGTAGTGATACAATCAACAAAATTCAATAAGCTCAGTCCGACGTGATCTGCCCTCAGTAAAGCCATGCTGCTTTGGGCCTAGCAAATTGTAAGTTTTTAAGTGATCAATAATCTTTCTTTTTAGTGGTAATTCCATCAACCTGACTAAAACAGCTGTTAAGCTCACTGGCCTGTAATTGCCAGTTTTTAGCTTGCTGCCCTTCTTATGGATAGGTACAATAATATGTCATGGGGAGAGATCGATTAAAAAGATCTGTTAAAGAATATGTTACCCCAACATTTCATATATATTGATCAATAGGATTGCAGTTAGCCCATACACTTGATACTCTTGCCAAATGTGCTGAGAATCATTTTGACCTATTGGGTATTTGTCGCAGGTGCTGACTTCTCCTTCCCCTGGAGGGCGTCAATGTGGCTCCTTGCAAGCCCCTCGGGCTGGACTCATGCACTCTGGGGAGGCAGGGGCGAATATGGGGGCCCCCGGATCCATTTACGGCTTTTACTGGCCAAAGGATTATTCCCTCTACTTTTCAGCGGTAAATATACTACCACTTTTAACCTTACAATGAGATTTATGATGACATGTTCTTAAATTTTGAAGATATTTAATGTATTTTATAGAACCAACTATCCCCCTGATGATGACCGTACACAGGTCGAAACGCGTTGGGGATTTATACCGTCAACAGCCTGAAAATGTATGACTGTATATAATTTTGTGTAAAGATGTGTCGATTTTATATTGTGGAATATGTATTGTACTACTTGGCCAGCTCTCTATGTTGTAATGCCAATTGAATTATAACATTACAATTGTTCATGGTTCAAATAAATGCACTTACTGGTTATACATTTTCTATTATTCTGGATTTCAAGATATTGCTGTCTAAAGCCCCACCGGGGAAACTGTCCATTTTTTACCCCAACATTTCATATCCCTGATATGTGCCTGCTGTATCATGTACTTGTATGAAAAAGTATCCTGTTCCCTTTGTATTGCTTCCTTTATGTGAAATCCCTGGTGTCCCTCCACTTTCCTATTAAAAACTGACCACACTAAGCAAGAGAACACACAGGTCAGTTCTCTAGCTGTGTTGGAAAATTAGTGTGCTCTCCTCCAATGATCAGACTTGTCCTGACACCCCTCCCCCCCAGCACAGCCTTTCACTGGGAAGACTAGTGTCCTGCCATTTCTCTTCCCCCCCCCCAGCTCTTATGAAGAGAACAGAATCTGATCACTTATTTTTTTTTTTAAAGCAAAAAAGGTATTTATAAGGCTATTTTTAGATATGTATACACAAATGTTTGCCTTTTTATTTCTATTTTAAACTTAATGGGTTGTTTATAAAGTGAGGGTTTATTATCAATTTTTTGGTCCATCAACTATACCTTGAACTCTGGGATGAACCATCAGGACCCATACCTTTATTAAGCTTTAACCAAGCCAGTTTTTCTGTTACCACAGTCTCTAGAAATCTTGAAAATGTACCATCATTACCAGAACCAATATGATCCCCCAGGTTGTTATCGTTAGTACAATTTATTTCTGAGAAGACTGAACTAATTATTTAAATGGTTTGCTACATCCAGGGCTCCTTAAACATAAGTGCTGTGCCCATATTAGTAAACCTATTGTATTTTCCCTTCCATCACTGATGTACCTAAAAAAGGTTTTGTCGAATTTCTTAATAGATCCATTCCCCCTCTTTCTGTGCTTTGGCAGCACTGATAAAGCGTTGCCCTCCTTTTGTCTCGTTTTATACACTTCTCTGTCAGCTACACTTTGTTTCCTTGAATTTCCTTTACTATCCTACTTTCCACTTTAGTGAACCATATTGTTTTTTTTCTCCCTTTACCCTTACTAATTTTCCTGACATATAATCTAATTGTCTTCAAGTTTGTAGACTTTAATAGTGCCCACTAATTTTTGAATTCTGTCGTTTTACTCCAACCTTTTAATTATTTTTTTTAGAAATTTCAGCAAAATTTGTCCTTCTGAAATTCAAAACTTTATTTTTTTGTATATGACTGTTCAGTTCTTGTTTTAATATCAGAGACCTTGGTGGTCACCCTTGATGAAGAACCCAAAATTGCTCCCACCTGAACATCAAACAATCAATCCCAAACATGTACATAAACCATCAAATGGTGGCTTTTTTAAGGCTCGGTTCACACCTAAACCGGCCGTGGATCGCACAGCAACGCTGTCCGTCCCTGTTCTCCGTTTCAGGGACGGATCAGGGCAGAATCTTTACCTGAATTCGGCCCTGAAATGGAGCCAAAGACGCACAGCGTTTCTGTGCAGTGCGTTCCGCAGCTGCAATGGAGATATGTGAACCTGCTCCATAGGGAGCCAGTCACATTCTCCTGCTATGCGAATTAGATGCGGAGAAACCTGCATCTAATTCGCATAGGTGTGAACCCGGCCTAAATCTTAAATCTCCGGGTTGTACAAATAACCAGTTCTGTTTATGGGCATTTCTTTTTAGTTAAAGCATGGTGCTCCTCTATCCCGACAGTGAGTAAAATAAAATCGAAAATGTACTGGTACCAGATTCTTGGAAAAATGGCAGCTACATTAAAGTGTTTGTAAAGTAAGATTTACAAATAACTGGCATCCCCTCTGTTGTATGAAGGTATAAAGCACTGTATGTCAGTTTTTCTAAAATTATAACCCTAAATATATTTTGGCCAGATAACGACAGAGGAGAATCTCAAACCCTGCTGCTCTCCTTAGATGGTCAAAGAAAAGAGGAGGATGGTCACCAGACCGCACAGCAGAACTATGCAAAAAGGTATTTAGGATTATAATTTTAGAAAAACTGAAACACAGTACTTTATATCTTCCTACAACAGAGGGCATGCCAAAGTACTGTGTGACAGTTTTTCAAAAATGATCATTCTAAATACCTTTTTGCATAGCCACCTCCCTCCTCCCCAATCTAAGGAGAGTAGCAGAGGGCTGAGATTCCCCTCGGACATCAGCTGGCCAGCAGAGGCCATCAAGTTAACGCACAGTGGTGCAGTGCAAGAAGGTATTTAGGATTATAATTTTAGAAAAACTGACACATTTACTTTAGGTCTTCATACAACAGAGGGGATCCCAGTATTTGTAAATGTTACTTTACAGCCACAGGGAATAGCAGCAGGAGGAGAGGAGGGGTGGGGAGATCGACTCTCACACATGGAAATGACAGGCAGGGAGGGAGGGGGAGAGACTGAGCACACAGCAGGGCGAGGAATGCACCTAAAACTGATCACGGTATCATGGATCAGCAACCAAGATTACTGTGGTCAGTACACCTAGGGGGACACTGGAACAGGCAGGATCAACCAGGTATTTTACAAAATAGAATGGGACAAATGACACTGCAGAAGTGCTTTGGTATCTATCATGCTTTAAAGGAACAGAACCTTTTTTTTTTTCCCTTTTTAGGGTTACAACTGCCTTAACCCTTTCCCGACCGGCTCACGCTGATGCACGTCGGCAGAATGGCACCACTGGGCGAAACCCAGTACCCATACGGTGTTCGCTCCTGCCCCCGCGACGATCGGATTTGTTCCAGAACCGATCAGTCTTCGTTAGTTTGTTTTTTATAGCGTCAGGGTACCCGACGTATATTACCCAATAAAGCTTTATTCCCCTGATCACCCGGCAGGTGACATCAGTTAGGTTTTAGCATCAGTCAGTCCCAGGCAGTGTCAGATTAATGCCAGTAGCGCTAACCCCCACGTACACACCATACACCTCCCTTACTGGATAGTGTCTGAACGAATCAATATCTTTGATCTGATCAGAACTATTTTAGCGTCCCCAGTAGTTTAGGGTTCCCAAAAACGCAGCGTTAGTGGGATCAGTCCAGATACCTGCTAGCACCTGCATTTAGCCCCTCCACCCAGCCCAGCCCACCCAAGTGCAGTATCAATCGATTACTGTCACTTATACAACACACATAACTGCAGTGTTCGCAGAGTCAAGCCTGATTCCTGCGAACGCTTATGCCCTGTACACACGGTCGGATTTTCCGCCGGAAAATGTGTGATAGCACCTTGTTGTCGGAAATTCCAACCGTGTGTGGGCTCCATCACACATTTTCCATCGGAATTTCCGACGCACAAAGTTTGAGAGCTTGCTATAAAATTTTCCGACAACAAAATCCGTTGTCGGAAATTCTGATCATGTGTATACAAATCCGAAGCACAAAGTGCCACGCATGCTCAGAATAAATGAAGAGGTGAAAGCTATTGGCAACTGCCCCGTTTATAGTCCCAACATACGTGTTTTACATCACCGCGTTCAGAACGATCGGATTTTCCGCCAACTTTGTGTGACCGTGTGTATGCAAGACAAGTTTGAGCCAACATCCGTCAGAAAAAATCCATGGATTTTGTTGTCGGAATGTCCGATCAATGTCCGACCATGTGCACAGGGCATAACATTTTTTTTTGGTAGCGATTGAAGCAGGCTCTGACAATCAGGTGCTCTTTTTGCCTGTGAGTCACACTAGTTGTACCTATAAATTTAGAGGCCAAAATGTCCAATCAGAGGTACACTAGTGAAGAGGCCTACACGTTGCTGAGCATGACAGATGAGAGCGAAGTGGAAGTCACCCATCTGTCAGATTCAGGCTCAGTATACAAACTGGTAGACAGCAGCGGCACCCTGACAGATAGCTCTGACAACGGAGTAGTGCTAAGGTCAGGCGTACCCGACCCCGTTCTTCACAAGCATGCCACTTTTTATTCACTCATCAGGCGTATGCTCTCGTATGGAGCAGAGAGCCAATGCTAGTGCCGCTCATCCTTCTGGTGAACTGGCAATCACCAGCGACCTAGTCCTGGGCGTACATCCAGCACTGCAGTATCACGTGGTGACGTGGCGAGTCCCATAAGTGCAATTCAAGCTGGTGCGGTGGCTAGTACAAGTAGTGTCCCTCAGCCATCAAGAAGACAAAGACAGGCCCATCTAGCCCATAGTGCCCTTCCTGCAGAATAAGCCAATCCTAATTGGGAGCCCACCACTTCTGCAGCACCCTTACTTCCCCCATTCACTGGCCATACCGGAATTCAGGTGGATTTTTCAGTTGATTTTACGTCACTTGATTTTTATTCGCTGTTTTTCACGGAAGATCTCTATAGATCTATTGTGGACCAAAGCAACTTGTATGCTGGTCAATTCATCACTACTAATCCCCAGTTGACCCTTGGCAGAGATTCGAAACCTTTTACGGTTTCCAAATTTAAGACCTTTCTGGGCTTATCCCTCCTCATGGGCATAACTAAAAAAAGTGAGTTGCCGTCATATTGGTCCACTGAACCAATTCACCATATGCCCATGTCCACGTGTTCTCTGCTTCCATGACCAGGACACGATACGAGCAGATTTTGCAGTTCATGCATTTCAATGACAATGAACTCTGTCATCCTCGGGCTGACCCTGGATACGATCGGCTCCACAAATTTCGGCCCCTCGTAAACCACTTCAACCAAAAGTTTGCAGCCTTGTTTACTCCTGACCAAGTTGTGTGCGTTGATGAGTCCCTGATTAAGTTTTCAGGCTGCTTATCATTCAAATAGTATCTTCCCAGCAAGCATGCCAGATATTGGGTCAAGATGTATAAGCATTGTGACAGGGCAACAGGCTATACATATATTTTTATGGTTTACGAGGGAAGAGATAGTCACGTGGAGCCCGAGAACTGCCCAGACTACATAGGGAGCACTGGCAAGATTGTTTGGAACTTTGTTTCCCTCTATATATGGAAAGGGGTACCACTTGTACATGGACAATTATTACACAAGCGTACCACTTTTTAGACACTCATTTGATCATGCAATTGGCGCATGTGGCACCGTGCTATCTAATTGCCGGGCTTGTAGAATCCCGACTTAGACTGGGAGAGAGAGCCTGCTTGAGAAATAATAATTTGCTCACAGTTAAGTGGAGGGATAATTGGAATGTTTTTGCTCTGTCCTCCCTTCACGCAGATACGACAGTCCAAATTCCAACGACGACTAGTGTTGGGGAGAAACCTCTCTGTGTCCACAAATACAACCTTAAAATGGGGGGGGGGTGGACCTCAATGACCAGTTGATGGCGCCGTACTTAATTGCCTGTAAGGCCAGGCGCTGGTACAAAAAAGTGTCTGTATACCTATATCAATTAGCTCTGCTGAACGCTTATGTGCTATACAAAGTGCCAGGACGAACCGGATCCTTCCTTAAATTCCAGGAAGAGATCATCACAGCACTTCTGTTTCCAGACAGTGCTGTGGTCCAACATCCCAATCCAAATGCAGTGAGCCGGCTGCATGAGAGGCATTTCCCGTATGTCCTCCCTGGTACCCCTACCCAATGATCACCCCAAAGAAGATGTGTCTGTGGAAAACAGGGATATAGGCGTGACACACGCTATTATTGTTCCTCTTGTCCTGGCCAACCTGGTCTTTGCATCAGTGAATGTTTCGAACGCTACCACACACTAGCGGAGAGAGACCCAAACTTGGAACTGTTATAGTTACAAGTAAAAAAAAAAAAAAAATTAAAATATAAAAAAAAAAATAAATAAAATTTATTTTTACCTTTTACACTTTTATCTAAAATAAAAAAGCCAAAAATAGTTTTCGTATTATTGTTCTTCTCTCGTATTCTCCATCTATTGTTCTGCTCTGTTTTACTGTATTTTTTAACTGTAATGTTTTATTGTTACTATGTTTTATTATGTTTGCTTTTCAGGTATGTAATTCTTTTTATACTTTACTGTTTTATTGTTAACCATTATTTTCAGGTACGCCATTCAGCTGCAGAACTGATTTATTTATCTTGACAGCAACAGCGTTTGCTTTCACAATACGTAAATCAGCGACTCCATTGCTGTAGGATGTGATTTCACCACCACAGTTAAAATAATTTTAAAAAAGAGCATATATGCCAAAGCACGGGGGCAGGGGTGGAGGGGCGATTTGCTCCTAACATTAGGGGCGAATTGCCCCCATGCTTCGGCATATATTTTTTACTCTTTTTTTGGCACAGATTGTTGTTGTTTTATTGAGTTAATGTTTTATTGTTACTATTGTTTGTTTTTCAGGTACACCATTCAGCTGCAGCACTGCTTTATTAATCTTGACAGCAACAGCATTTGCTCCCACAATACGTAAATCAGCAACTCCAGCGATGTAGGAGGGTATTTCACCACCACAGTTAAAAAAAAAACACAAAAAAAAGGTGCATGTATGCCCATCATTAAAAGTGGGTGGATGCAGGGCAGTATTCCAATGGTGGGCATACCCACTGATCAACCTTTTTTCTTTCAGCTCACAGGCTGCATGAAAAAAAGAACATTACAGTGTATGCACAACAAGGACCAGCAACGTACTGATATGTTGCTGGACTTTAAGTGGTTATATCCGAATGATGCCTGCAGATTTAGGCATCATCTTGGTATCATTCTTTTCAGGCATTGGTTGGCTTTCATGTAAAAGCAATCCTAGCGGCTAATTAGCCACTAGACTGCTTTTACAAGCAGTGGGAGGGAACATCCTCCCCCTTACCCACCATCTTCCATGGTTTTCTCGGGCTCTCCTGTCCCAGGGTAACCTGAGAATGCAGCCGGTGGTTCCACCAGCTGACCATAGAGCTGATTGAAGACCAGAACGGCTCAAATCATCTCTATGGCCTAAGAAACCGGAAGCTACGAGCATTTCATGACTTTGGTTTCGCTGGATATAAACAGCGCCATTGGGAAAGCATCTTATCACACCGATCTTGGTGTGGCCAGATGCTCTGAGAGCAGAGGAGAGATCTAGAGTCTAATAGACCCCAATTATTTTTTTTAAAGGAGTACCTGTCACTACCTATTGCTATCATAGGGGATATTTACATTCCTTGTGATAACAATAAAAATTATTAAAAAAAAAATATGAAAGGAACAGTGTAAAAATAAAAAAGCAAAATAATTTTTTTTTTTTTACACCGTTCTTCATTTTCTTTTTTTTAACCTTTTTCTTTGTTATCACAGGGAGTGTAAATATCCCCTATGATAGCAATAGGTAGTGACAGGTACTCTTTTAAAAAAAAATGGGGTCTATTAGACTCTAGATCTCTCCTCTGCCCTCAGAGATCAGTGTGATAATATGCTTTCCCAATGGCGCTGTTTATATGCTTGTAGCTTACGGCCATAGAGATGATTGGAGCCGTTCTGGTCTTCAATGTGTGTGTAAATATATATATATATATAAATAAAGCACCCCTGCCCCCCCATGCAAAGATGAATGCAAGTGTCGGTCTCATGTTATACGTAGACAGCAATTGCACCATGCATGTGAGGTATCACTGCGATCGTCAGACCGAGGGCAGCAATTTTACAGTAGATCTCTGTGAATCTAAAGTGGTCACCTGTAAAGGCTTTTAAAAATGTATGTAGTTTGCATGGTTGTGCGCAATTTTAAAGCATGTCGTGTTTGGTATCTATGTACTCGGCTTAAGATCGTCTTTTATATTTTACCAAACATTTGGGCAATATAGGGTATTTTAGTGCATTCAAATTCAAAAAAAGTGTTTTATTCCAAAAAAATTGCATTTGAAAAAGCGCTGCGCAAATACTGTGTGAAAAAAAAGTTGCAACACCCACCATTTTAATCTGTAGGGCCTTTGCTTTAATAAAATATATAATGTTTGGGGGTTCAATGTAATTTTCTAGCAAAAATTTTTTTTTTTTGTAAACAAAAAGTGTCAGAAAGGACTTTGTTTTCAAGTGGTTAGAAGAGTGGGTGATGTGTGACATAAGCTTCTAAGGACAGTTCTTTTCAATTTTCAAAACTTTGTGGCAAAAAGCGAGATTGGCAAAATACTCAACATGTCTCTCAGCAAATAGCTTGGGATGTCTACCCACCCCAAAATGGGGTCATGGAGGGGGGGGGGGGGTTTCAGCCATCTTGGCATATCAGGGCCTCCGAAACTGTGATAGGTAGTGAGGAAGTGAAATCACCATTTTACGCCCTTAGAAAGCCTAAAGGCGGTGATTGGTTTTCGGGGTCCCTTACGAGGCTAGGCTCCCAAAAAGTCTCACATATGTGGTATCCCTGTACTCAGGAGAAGCAGCAGAATGTATTTTGGGGTGTAATTTCACATATGCCCATTGCATGTGTGAGCAATATATAATTTCAGTGACGACTTTGTGTAAATTTTTTTTTGTCATTTTTCAATCACTTGTGACAAAAAAATAAAATATTCAATGTGTTCAACATGCCTCTCAGCAAATTCCTTGGGGTGTCTACTTTCCAAGATGGGGGGGGGGGGGTTGTACTGCCCTGCCATTATAGCACCTCAAGAAATGAGCTGTCAAACTAAAAGTTGCGTAAATTCCAGAAAATGTACCCTAGTTTGTAGACGATATAACTTTTGCGCAAACCGATAAATATACGCTTATTTAATTTACCCGAGACATGTGGCTGAATGCATTTTGGCCTAAATGTATGACAAAAGAAAATACAATAAACTCAATTTTAAACAAAAAAGAAGAAAATATTTTTTTTTCAAAATTTTCCAGTCTTTTTCCGTTTATAATAGCAAAAAATAAAAACCGCAGGAGGCTCTATTTGTGGGGGAAAAAAAGGACGCAAATTTTGTTTGGGTACAGCATTGCATGACCATGCAAATACCAGTTAAAGTAGCGCAGTGCCAAACTGTAAAAAGTGCTCTGGTCAGGAAGGGGGTAAAATCTTCCGGGGCTGAAGTGGTTAAATTACAAAATTTGAGCCTGGACTCCTCATCTCCCTGCTAACTTGTACAGATATCTATTAACTTTATAGGATTTCATCAGCCACATGCCTGGTTCACGCTAGGATCTTCCTTCTTGGTGCATTTTCTTCCTTTTCTCTATTCTTTTAACTCTTATTTTAGCTTAAATGTGCTTTCCATAATACATGAATAGAGAGATATGTGTGAGAGAGATGTACATTTTTAAATTACCGTATATACAAGAGTATAATTCGAGATTTTCAGCCCCTTTTTTTTAGGCTGAAAGTGCCCCCCTTGACTTATACTCGAGTCACCGCCGTCTGCCTACATGATCAGCGTGTAATGCAGACAGACGGTGGCCAGCGTGTGATACATTACATTCGGCGGCCATTCCACTATTCAAAAGCCGCGCCTCCTCCTCATCTGTGATAGGCAGAACACTCAATTTCCCAGCAGTCAGTGTACAGCCTATCACGGACATTCTCTCATACTCGTCCATGGTATGCTCCCGGCTTCCTGGTCTTGTTCGTTGTAGAGCCGGGCTGCACTGGGTTAGCTGCTTATGGTTTTTTATGTACTTTTTGTGAATAAACCTGAACTTACTTCACTACGGAAGTCCGCTGTTTCTTCTTTTTAATGGAGGAAAACATATACTGATGGTGATAAGGCACGGAAGAGTCCATCTCTGAAACGCCAGCTGGGAACCTTGAACCGGATCACCGGGGCACATCCACGGAGGAACGGAGGTTAAGCTTGATTTCTAAGGGAACATCCACTCTATGCCTACTACCCCTGCAGGGGTGACTGCTTCTGGTGAGTGGGGACACATTGGGGGAGCACTTGGAGTCACCATTGCTGATGAGCACAGAAGTCACCGTTGATTTTCATCTTTTATTATTCATTATTTTTATTGGACTGCACAGAGACTTTGGTTTCTCACAGACTTTTGGTCTTTTAGGGATTTTGTCTTTAAACATAAGTTTATTCTAGCGTTATGCACACACGGCCCTGATATACCTTTATAGACTGTGGTATATATGTCACAAGTAATTATAGTATAATTTATAATATTTTTATTTTATATATATACATATACACATGTTTGGATGATGGTTAGATTAGTTGATGTCACTTTGATTATTTCACTATATGCAGCAGCTAATTGGGCTGTATGCATACACTGAGTTCATTTTTGAATACACACTACTGCTGGTGTTTGTTTTAAGGGGCACACAGCCCTCTGAAATGTAAGTACACATTGAACAAACACTGGAGTACTGCATGTCATTGTTGCTTGTCCTTAGGGGCACACTGTCACAGTACAGATATATGTATCTTATATCACTGTATGGGCATTAGTGCACGATTATAATTACCGTCACGCATAATTATAAGTGACAACTATACTGGGATCAGCACTATTTATGTTTATTTCTGGATTGTAATTGGTTACTTAACCTTAGATCCCAATAGGGTAGCGCCATTTTCCCCACTTTTTTATATATACCTTATTAGTCCTAATTGGGAACTAATTTAGGGGTAGGCTGCAACCCTCCAAGTCCTAAGCGCGGACTTTTAATTTATAATTAAGTAAATAATGCCTCAGGCTTGGTGATCAATGGGAGTAGAAAAGAAAATTGATATCGAAAATGGAATAGCCCAATTATTGTTATTAGTGGAAGGATTAGTACCCCATTGGTAAGATGAACAGTGCCCCTTCATTGAATCAGTGGGAGAATGGTGCCCCATTGTTAGTATTAGTGGGAGTAAGAGCACCATCATTTATATCAGTGGGAGGAATAATGTCTTGGTGTCATAGGGAGCTATAATATCAAACTGTTGGGGCAGCAAATGGGGTCTCATTGTTGGTGTCAGTGAGTGGAATAGTGGCCCAAGGCCCAGCTGAAGGCAAGCAGCAGGCTGCAGTATGAAGACCACTGGCTTAGACTAAATTTCCCATTAGCATTGTGCAAATAGCCTGTCAAAAATAAAACTCACCTTCTAATTAAAAAAAAAAAACAAAAAACAGATCTCAGCCAGATTGTTGTTATGGTACCCGATTTAAGGAAATCTCTTTCTGCACTCAAGGTAGAAAAGAGAGTGTCCATATTTTATTACAAGTTCACCACCTGTGGCCATTATGCACAAATCTTCAGTAAAAAAAAAAAAAAAACAAACACACACACACACACACACAACTAAGGACCAGGAAGACATAAAACACCCAGCTTTCCCCATTCTGTGCTGTTAGAAAATAGGTCAGGCCAACCGGCCAAGATTCAAACCATGTATGGGCAGGCTGAATGTACCTAAGTTGATCGATCATTTGCTTTTGGGAAATTAGGGCTGGCATAGTCGCCACTTTTGAAACGTGCCAATGACTGGTCCAGCAGCTTGTCTTTCTGTGTTCCTTTATACTTCAAAGTAATTCAATATGAACACAACCAAAAGGTAATCTATAGCAAGCTCACCCAGAAACTTATAAAAATCCTAACAGCTTACCTGTAAAATCCTTTTCTTGGAGTACATCATGGGACACAGAGCCTTAAGTAATTACTTAATGGGTTATAGGCCACCTTCAGGTGATGGACACTGGTATACCCAATCCAGGAAGTTCGCTCCCTATACAACACCTCCTCCTTCCAGGAGCACATTGTTTTTTGTAGCAAAGCAATATACTTAAATCCTAAAAAAGAGGGGAGGGACCTCTGTGTCCCATGATGTACTCCAAGAAAAGGATTTTACAGGTAAGCCGTTATAAAAATCCTATTTTCTTTATCGTACATCATGGGACACAGAGCCTAACGTAATTACTTAATGGGGCACCCCATAGCAATGCTACTTGAGGGGAGGGAGACACAACCTGGAGGGTACCCCCCAGACTTGAGGACATATACTGCTGCCTGCAGCGCACTCTGCCCGAAGGGGATATCCTCATACCTCCTTACATCCACCTGAGAAAATTTTGTGAATGTATGCACTGAAGACCAAGTTGCGGCCTTACAGATCTGAGCCATGGAGGCCTGACGACGCACTGCCCATGAAGCACTAACCGCCCTGGTAGAGTGTGCCTTAACTTGAAAAGGGGGAATCCTACCCCTTAAAGTTTGAATTAGAACTTGCTGAATCCACTTAGCGACAGTGGATTTCGATGCTGCCTGTCCTTTCTTAGGACCCTCTGGCAGAATAAATAAGACATCAGTCTTACGAATCTGAGCAGTTGCTTTTAAATAGATTGTCACTGCTCTCACCACATCAAGACAATATAGTGACCTTTCTTCCCTGGAACATGGTTTTGGAAAAAAAACGATGGCAGGAGAATATCTTAGTTCAGGTGGAAACCTGAGACCACTTTTGGTAAAAAAAAAAAAAAAAAAAAACCTGACTCTGTCCTCATGAAAAATCAAATATGGCTCTTTACAAGAAAGAGCAGCCAATTCAGAAACCCTCCTTGCTGAGGATATAGCAACCATAAATACCAACTTCATTGTCAGAAGGACTATAGGAATATGTTGTATTGGTTCAAAAGGCTGTTTTTTGTAACACAGAAAAAACTAAGTTCAAGTCCCAAGGGTTCAAGGGAGGTTTGACGGGCGGATTAAGCCGCATCACCCCTTGCATAACACCCCAGGCTAAAGAATGTGTAGCAAGTGATCTTTGAAATAAAGGCCAAGTCTCAGCTTTATCGGTCTTAATAGTACTCAAGGCCAATTTCATTTCTACCCCTAATTGTAGAAAGGCAAGAATTCTGCCTATGATACATCTCCGAGGGGTCCAACCCTTGGATTCACACCAGGAAACATAAGCCCTCCAGACGCTATAATATATAGTTCTGGAAGCTGGCTTCCTTGCATTATTCAGGGTAGAGATAACGGACCCGGAAAGCACACGTTTCTACAGAGTGTGGGTTTCAATAGCCAAGCCGTTAAATTTAGAGACCGTGAGGAAGGATAGAGTATCGGTCCCTGTGAAAGCAGATCTGGCCATAGTGGGAGGGACCATGGGCCCTCCACTGCCATCTTTACAATTTATGCATATCATGACCTTCTTGGCCATGCTGGTGCCACCAGAATTACCGGCTTTCTTTCCAGCTTAATCCTGCAAAGAAGTCGAGGCAGCAACTGAATAGGGGGGGGGGGGGGGATGCATAGATCAGCGAGAACTGATCCCACGGGGTCACCAACACATCCGTTCCGCATGCGAGTGGATCCCTTGTTCTGGACACAAAGTTGACCAACTTCATGCTGAACCTGGACGCTAGAAGATCTACTTCTGGAGTCACCCATCTTTGGCAAACAGCCCGAAATATGTTAGGGTGAAGAGACCATTCCCCTGGGAATAACTGCTGGCGACTCAAGTAGTCCACCTGCCAATTCTCTTCTCCCGGAATGAAGACTGCCAATAGGCACGGAACATTCCATTCTGCCCAAGTTAGAATATGGTTCACCCCTCTCTGCGCTGAGACTTTTGGTGCCCCCTTGGTGATTGATATAGGCCACAGCTGTAGCATTGTCAGATTGAATACTGACAGGACAATCCTGTAACCTGAAAGTCCAGGCCTTTAGAGCCAGACGCACTGCACGACTCTCTAGGATATTGATGAGCAAGGTTCTTGACCACTGTCCCCGGACAGTTGTCTTTTCTAGTACTGCTCCCCAGCCTGAAAGGCTGGCATCCATCGTTACCACTTTCCAGATGACTGGTCTGAGGGATTTTCCTTTCAGCAGATTCTGGGTTAGTAACCACCAAGTGAGGCTTTGGGACACTCTTGGGGACAGCCACATTGGCAAGTCAAAATGCTTGAATTGTTTTGTTCCAAGTCGACAGGATACTGTTTTGCAACAGTCTTGAATGGAACTGGGCATAGGGAACTGCTTCGAATGAAGCCACCATGGTTCCTAGCAACCTCATGCAGAGGCGAATGGAGGAATCGCCTTTTGACCTGACCAACCGCACCAGCTCTCTTATGGAGTTGATCTTTGCTTGAGGCAAGAACACCTTTTCCTGGGCTGTGTCTATGATCAGACCCAAGTACCTCAACCTTTTTAGCAGTATTAAGGAAGATTTCTCTAGGTTGAGAATCCAACCCAAACTTTCCAGATAACTGGCTGTAGTGCGTACGCTTTGCGCCAAACGAGCCACCGACTGATCTATTAGAATTAGATCGTCTAGGTACGCTACGACTGTTATAGCCTGTGCCCTTAACATGGCTAGAGGTGGGGCCAGCACTTTTGTGAACACCCGGGGTGCTGTGGTCAGCCCAAAGGGCAGGGCTACAAACTGGATATGCTGCTGTTCTAACTCGAACCGCAGGAACTTTTGGTGAGCGGGAAATATAGGAACATGCAGATATGAATCCCTGATGTCGATAGATGCCAGAAGTTCTCCTCCTAGAAGGATAGAAACTACTGACCTGATCATCTCCATGCGAAAGGAGCGGATCTTCAGGAACTGATTTCAATTTTTTAGATCTAGAATGGGTCTGACATCTGCATTGGGTTTCAGTACCATAAAAAGGTTTGAATAAAACCCCAAACCTTGCTCTTTTGTGGGGATCTGTATGATCACCCATTGGGAAATTAATCTAGTGTCAGTCTAGTGCCTGAAACAGAGATTGTCTTTTCTCTGGATCTTTGGGAATGCTTGACCTCAGGAAACGAGACGGTGGAAAGTCCCAAAATTCCAGCTTGTACCCCAGCGTTATCGTAGTGATGACCCATCAGTCCTGAATTTCCTCTTTCCAGACTTCTGAAAACTGCAGAAGTCTTCCCCCCCACCTTGGTGAAGGGGTTGCCTCTTCATGATGAGGCTTTAGGATTCTGCTTTGCAGGTTTCCGACCCCAGGACTTCTTTTGAGCCTGGGTCTGACGGCGGAGGCCATCGCCACTGCCTAGAGGCGGAAGCCCCTGGCGCAGGGGAAAGAGCCCGTTTAAATGAAGGGCGTTTATACTTCGACTGGCAAAAGAGTACTTTTCCCACTAGAAATTGTGTGGATACATTTGTTCAAGTCTTCTCCAAATAGCCGCTCCCCCTGAAAAGGAAAACCAGTTAGGGGGTTTTTACATGGCCTGTTTAAATTGGTCCTTTAGGAATTGACAGACGCCTATTGCAGCGACTTCAGGCTGAGCAACAGTACTTGCCAAGGAAAAAGTAGATTTTACCAGGCATTCCAACTTTTTAACTGTTGGATCCTTAAGCATTTGTGCATTGTCTACAGGACAAGTTAGGCCTTTATTCACACTGGAAATCGCAGCGCCAACTGCTGGTGCAGAGGAATCATCAGTTTGTTTTTCCTCCTGATCGCCTGAGGGTAACACCTCATCCTGTGCCCACTGCTCCCCTTGCAAGGGGTCTGAAGTGGGGGAGGGGGATCTAGCACGCTTCCTATCCATTTGAATGGAGGATGTGATTAAAGCCACTAATCTTCCTTCCAGACCCTGCAGGGTGGAGGAAAGGAATTTAAGGGGGGTACAGCACTGATGTCCCCCTAACCCTCCAGTCCCTTCAGGGGGGGAAAAAAAAGAAAACATTTGGCAGATTTCTTTTACCTGAGAGAAAAAAATCCTCTTGCACACACTGCTGTGGCCACACAGAGACTGACTGAGCTTTAGGCTCGGTTCACACATGGGCGGCACGACTTGCAGGTCGCCTCAGCGAGGCGACCTGCAAACGACTGCCGGGGCGACTTGCGAGACGACTTCTGCATAGAAGTCTATGCAAGTCGCCCCAAGTCGCCCCCAAAGTAATACAGGAACCTTTTTCTAAGTCGGAGCGACTTGCGTCGCTCCGATTAGAACGGTTCCATAGCACAGAACGGGAGGCGACTTGTCAGGCGACTAGGTCGCCTGACAAGTCGCCCCAGTGTGAACCGAGCCTTACAGTGAAGACAACAGATTAAGGTATGTGCATAGACTCCCTCTAGTGGACAATTAAGGCATGACAACATTTTTTCCCTAATAGAAGAATAGATAGGTAGACTTTTCTGTTCCTAAGTTTCTTTCCTTACCTTATCCCCGCCGCAGAATTTGCTGAATTAACAGACAATCCAACCTTCACCCATCACAGCGGGATGCGTTTAGCAAACCTTCAAGGACCGGGTCCCTTTATAACAGGGTTCCACTCCTTTGGACCCGTAAAAGCACCCCACCAGGAAAGCTTTAGGTAACATAGCAAAACCTAAGCCCTGGGTCCCGGGGTCCAGCCCTACAAAAGGAGGCATTACAGGCAAAACCTCGTTCTTCAGATACGAGGCCCCAGGTACCATCCTTTTAAGCCTCAGTGGCACTTTGGATGGATCTGGTCTATGAAGGCTATTGAAATCCAGCATGGATCCCTCCTGGAGCTCCTCAGAGCACATCTTCACTCATGACCAACACCATAGACACTGGCAAAAAAAAAAAAACTGATGTGCTCCTAGAAGGAGGAGGGGTTATATAGGGAGTGAACTTCCTGGATTGGGTATATCAGTGTCCATCACCTGAAGGTGGCCTATAACCCATTAAGTAATTACTTAAGGCTCTGTGTCCCATGATGTACGATAAAGAAACTGGGACTCTAGCAAACAGGCTGGTGGCCAGTGCCTACTAACGCAAATGACAAAACACACACCGAAAATGGACATTTAAAAACAGACCACACACTGTGGGCAGTTTATTTACACAGATTACAAAGCAAAATAAGTGTTCTGCCTGTTAAAAGGAGTTAGACTGGAGTGTAGCAAATTTAGCAGGTTAGGCAGATATTAAGTCACAAAAGGCTTTTCACAAATGTTTGGCACAAAAACATTAGAAAAATGCAGACAAGACTAATGTAAGGTGCTAAAAAGGTAAAGAACTGAAGCAGCCCCCCCAGACCCAGAGTCATGTGGGGGAATCCCCCACCCCCAAGATGGAGCCAATACAGAAGATACTGAAGTCAACAAGCCGATGTGAAATCTGCAAATGTATATAGGCACAGTGTGGTTCCTGGTGAACTGATATTCTGTAGATAATAATCAGCTCGGTCTACAAATGTTGTGTCCATTGTGAGTAGGCACATATAAGGCTAGCCATATTCTGGTGTCCAGTTCCAACTTCCAGACATATGCCAATAAAGGCCAGGCAGTGAAATGCTCCGCTCAGTATGAATTTGAAATCTCCAATTTGATTACATTGATTTACAGAGAAGAGCTGACTTGGCCTGAATTTGCCATCAGGTAAATCAAAAAGGTCAGATATTTTCAGAAAACCTGTTCTTTCAGCAGAATCAATGAAGGTGATGGGTCTCCTGACTTGCAGTATGTTCCAGTCAAAATTTCAAAACGACCAAAACTGGATACAACCTACAGTTCTTTCATCAAGCCCTTATCAGCCCACACAGCTGTATGAAATTCTTAGATTGCCAGTAACCTCATGTTAATATTTAATCCCATGTTTTTGTGAGCCAGAGATTCTTAAATTTTACCTAACATACATCAATGTGAAGTCTAAAGTTCACACCACCAAAAGGAATCTCCCCGGCTAGCTATTGTATTCCTACAGCCAGCACCGGCGGCTGTCACCCAAACAGTGACTGCAGCCGATTGTAAGCACTGTTCGGCTGGCAATTTTCTGACCATGCTCCTTCAAACAAAAGTCAAGCCAGGTGGTGCTACCGGGGTCACCCATGGCAGGAATCTCCTAAATTAGAGCCTTAGTTGTGATCATTTACCAATTAATCAGAAAAGTTTTCACACTTTGGAAGTGTCCTAGATGTAGGCTCCTTAAAAGCACTATCCCAGAGCCATACAGCTTAGCACAGAAAGCCTGGCAAGGGGGTGAAGTCCCATCCAGGTTTTGGGAAAGCTTCTACTCAGTACGACAATTGGAACATTACATAAAACTCAAACTGAGGTAATTTAAGGGGACTTTTCAACTTGTGACAAGTCTTCTTAATTACTTTGACAGTTTGTTATGGTTTTATTTGTTGACTGGACTTGCTGTTTTAACTGCTCATATTTACATAGTTGATGATTTCAGTATCTTGCTTTACATTATCACATTTGTCAGAAAGTGGAACTGAGCTAGAAAGAAATGCAACTGTGACCATCATAAAACATTCTCATTAATTGGTCAATTTCACTCAAACACATTCCAAAACATTGCGGCCATATCTTAAGGCAATATGACAATGTGTTTTTGTGTCTGAGAAAAGCCATTTACTTTAGCTTATATTTTTCAACTGGCTAGTAGATCACATGCTTGAAACCCAATCATGATGCAAACATACATACAATTTTTGCTTTAGAAGAAAAAAAAATTAAATATGCTAAAATTCTCTGGAGTATCTAAACTGGTATTTTTTTTTAAACCATTTTAAATTCAGAAGATTAAAATAAGGGGGTGAAACCAAAATCAATCTATGGTTGGAGAAGTACGAAAAATATAAAAATTCAAGAAATCCACCCAGCACTGTGATAAAATTGGGGCTCCAGGTAAGCTTTTGCTTAAGCTGGGTATACAAGTATCAAAATTCGTCAGGTTCCTGCTGAACCAGCCAAAATTGTTATACATGTGTAACTCCCTCTATTAAACAGAAGCCGATTGTTGGATCGGCCTCTGTCAAACAGTCTTGCTGGAAAAGCAGCATTCGATCAGCAACTGCAGCGGTGCTGAACATAGCACTCACATCAATGAGATTCACCAGCCTGTCTCTGCCACCATTTATCCTAAGTGCCGGTACACACAGGGGCGACTTGTCAGGCGACCTAGTCGCCTGACAAGTCGCCTCCCGTTCTGTACAATGGAACCGTTCTAATAGGAGCGACGCAAGTCGCTCCAACTTAGAAAAAGGTTCCTGTACTTGTACTTCTTTTGGGGCGACTTGCATAGACTTCTATACAGAAGTCGTTTTGCAAGTCGCCATGGATGACGTGTGCAGGTCGCCTCGGTGAGGCGACCTGCAAGTCGTGCCGCCCCTAGTGTGAACCGAGCCTAACAGTAGAATGGCTGTATGGAATAGTGACATTTTGTATTATTGAAAATGTGGGTAAAATTGAGGAAAGGGCCAAGTGGCTTGGGTCACAGCAGTGCAGAATTTAAGGCAGGGGTCTCAAACTGGCAGCCCTCCAGCTGTTACAAGCAGGACTCCCACAGGCAGAGGCATGATGGGACTTGTAGTTTTGCGACATCTGGAGGGTCGCCAGTTTGAGACCCCTGATTTAAGGTATGTTTAGCTATGTAAACTGAATACTCAGTGTTCAGGATTTCTGAGATATTCCGATATTTTCAGTCATGCATGCGTTATGAATAAAAAGTACAAACATTCTTTGTAGAAAAACCAATGAGCAAGATCACTGGAATTTGAGGTAATTAAAGAATGACCACCATTAAAAGCATTTCATTAAAACCTATAGCTTTAGTCTCACCACCAATAAAAGCAGCAGAAGTGAGGGACTAAAACTGGTGCATGTAACAATCCAGCTACTTCACCAAGAATACAAAAAAAAAAAAAAAAAAAAATACAATAAAAAAAAAGAAAAAAAAAAAAAAGGAAATATAAAATAATGGGGGACATGTGGCAGTCAGCTGAGCCAACATTCGTTCTTGGTCAATAATAGTTGGAGAAAAAAAAAAAAAAAAAAACAGTGGGTATATGGTACACAACAACCTATCAAACTTATTCTTGCTGCTTTTTAAAAATATAAATAAAAAAAAAGAAGGGGGAGAAGGACAACAGGTGAGATGTGATTGGATGCAGAAACACTTCTTTTCTATAAAATATCCAGCAGCATTTGTTTTTGCTAACTGGGAAGGCCCCACATTTAGAGATTACATCGGGCCACTTAAAAGGGTATCCCTTTACCGACAAGTTGCCCATATTAGGTAAGGGGAATCTGTAGATGAAATACCGTTTCTATAGGTGTTGCCATTATGTACCCCTTAAAGCCAGACTGCAAAAACTCCCAGAGATTGCATCATCTCATCCTTCCTTGTTAGGACATTGCTAGGACACTCCCAGTCGATTCAAACCCCTTTGCATGTGTTTTCTGCCCCCTTTTGCAATAGCCCAGAGCTAAAGGATGCTGTGATGGGAGGAAAAAGTGGACCACACATGTGCAAGGGTTCTGTAAGTGTCCTGTGATGGTGGGGACGAGTAATAATGGCTGGGAACATGCAGGATGTAACAAAGCAGGATGAGAAGATGCCATCTTTTGGGAGGTTTATCTGTCAAGCTTACACCTATAATAAGGGCATAATCCAACTTTAAAAACAAACTGCAGTTTTTACTAATGTTACCTGCACATGCAGTTTTTTTGCTGAAGGTGAACTTTAAATGCCTGCAGTTATGTGACACATACATAGTAAACCTGTCTCTTACTTTGGACCACAATGAATTCCTAGCTCTGTTTGGCAACATTGAGTATGTAGTAGCTGGCAAAATTAAGGCAGGTCCAAACAATGCATATGTTGGCAGATGATATGTACCTAAAGGATTGGGTATCTTGAGAATTACAATATAACCATGAAGCACAATACACTGAAAAATAAATGTACACATAGAATTAAGACACTTCAGCCCCTTTTTGGGAGGCTGAGAGATAGTTTCTGATTCAAGTAGGAGATGCAATTAGGTTTTCCAGACTCTGTTTAGGACTTTAACTACTTCTTCATAAATAATAAACACAATGGCAACATCCAGGCACACTCTGCCCAAGCGAGGGATGGTCCCCTTGTAGAACCTAATGTTGGGGAAAAAAGAGAGAGTAACTTTCACAACTCTGGTCAAAGTGATCACGTGCCTGTCACAACACATTACTATGAAGATAGGGAATAAAACAGATGTAACCAATTTACAGGAACAATTAAGGATACTTACGCTGAAGGCCCCTCGTTGCGTAGGATTTGGCTTGCACAGTCAAGTGTGTTCTTATATTTATAAGCTTCTAAGCCCTGGCAATTGGAAAACAACATTACTTCTTGGAATTTAAAAGGACATCCAGGAAAACTTACTTTAAATACATTCATGCAAGCTGTCCTACCTGGTAAAATATTTCTAATTCTGTTCTGGACTACCCTTCCAAGTAACTTAGCTAGGCCAGTAACCTCCAGCACAGTTAAAAAGAACATATTCACCTGTATTAAAAACTACATTAATCCACCCTTCCTAGCACCCTGATGCAAACAGCCTCAGCCTTGTGAATGTATACAGTCAAATGGTTTTCAGTCCAGCAATGCTTCTCTTGGTGACTTATGTTATCCCTTACCCAGAATAGTATACAAGTTGGTACACACTAGATTAGGGATCCCCAAACTACGGCCCTCCAGCTGTTTCGGAACTACACATCCCATGAGAGATTGTAAAAAACTCTAACATTTACAGACATGACGGGAATTGCAGCTCCTGGACAAACGGGAGGGCCATAGTTTGGAGACCCCTGCACTAGATTAATACCACCAACATTGGTACATTCACACCAAATATGCAGAAGTGTACCCAGGGTTTGAGATGTCCTGAAAAACTTGCCAAAGGAAGGCTGGTACAAACTAGCATTGAGGGACCATGTACCACCTTCATTAGCAATTTAGAACTTGATTGTGGACAGACATGTTTATGAAGCAAAGGGCTGTAGTTTGCCAGATTTGTTTTCACTCCTGCTTATCCAAGTTACTCCCTAGGTCCCATTTTAAAACTTAGGAAAGAGGGTTGGGAGCTTGCCCTGCCAAGATCAAGTTTTAAACAGAAGAGACAGTACTTCTAGATGTGGGATCATGTAAGCAAGTATATTCGAATACCATCAATGTTTAAAAGGGAGGAAGAACATTTGAAGGTAAGCAACAAAAATTTTGTTCTGAAGGTAATCAGAACATTTTTGATGCTGGGGCTTTCTTTGTTGGCTATGGAGGGGAAATTAAGGAGTCCCATAGGAGTCACCAAATCATAGATCATTCAAAAAGGCTTGAGATACCTACCAGCTAAAACAAGATGGTTTCTAAGAACCCGGTACGAACATGGGGTTGCAAATTAAAAAGAGTAAACCTATCTTAAAAAGGAAACAAAAAACTATGGATGATGATTTTGAGTCAATTTTAGGATTTGTTTTTTTAAAATGCCCATAGCACTTTACATTTATGTTATACATTTTTTTTTCTAATGTGTATAAATTCTTTGTTTTACAAATAAACTTGGACATCTTAGTTACTCAGCTCTGCAAAAAACACTTTTTTAGCAGGATTGCCAAGACCAAACAGGTTAGCGTGTAAAGAAAAGCTTTGAGCCCAACTGCTTGCTGTAAATATAAGTGTTTGACATATTATTTTAGAAGGCTGTCAACACTGTACAGTAAAACTGCTGGCAACAGTACTTATAATCTGTTTTTAAGGCAGACCAAGGCATAGGTAATCTCTATCTAAAAAGCAATGAAACTGTAGTCCTTGTTCTGCTCAATGCTTAGAGAGCACATGGACACACTCCAAAATCCAGCATAGCTTGTCATACTATAACTTTTTCTTACCCGTTGGGCTTTAGACATTAAGTCACATTCCGTCAATCAAAATGTGTAATCTTCAATATACTATAAACATATTCAGGATATATCCTAAATATTTACCCTGGAGTACCAAGATCTGTGGCACTGTGCTTTCACTTGTTTTGTTAAACCATAAATACTAGTTAGACAATCATCAGGTTCCTTAAACAGTGGTTGCACACACAAGCTTACCTGCATTCTGGTCTTGATAACATCTAAAGGTGTATTTCCAAAGACACTGGCAGCCCCAGCAATGGCCCCAAAGGTCCCAGTGATAATGGGATTAATTGTTCTGTCAGGATCATCACCTAAAAACACAATAGTCACAAAAGGTTTTAGATACATGGTGCAGCATCCGATTGTCATTGAGAGAACTGAAGCTAAAAATGATAGTATGTTGTATTTTATTGTATTACAACTGTTATAACAACTTACAAAGCCATTCACAACTCTAATACACCCCCCACCCACACTTCTTCCCATGCTTGCCTCCAGGACGTCTCCAGAGCCTCTCCCATCCTCTGGAACTCCCTATCCCAATCTGTAGGACTCTACTCTGTTCACTTTCAGACAATCCCTGAAAATGCATCTCCTTAGAGAGGCCTATCCGGCCACCACCTAACTGTGCATTTATTTTCTTCATTAGCCCATCCTCCACAGCTAATACCTTTTGCACCTCTTGACCTTCCCGCTTACATTGTAAGCTCTAAAAAGCAGGGCCCTCTGATTCCAAACGCAATTTCACTGTCTGCCCTTATTGTTGTAAAACGCTGCGTAAACGGTTTTAGATTCTTTTTTTTTTTAAGGTTGGTGTTTGTACGATTTTGGAAATCAATAAAGTTGTACAAGCATAAATACCAAAACAGTCACAGTGAATCTACAGCCTAATTTTCTCACAACATTTTGGAGATCTCCCATTAGTGTATGTAAGCTGGTAAAATGGAAAAGCTGAATTGATTAGTTGTTTCCACTCTGAGAGTGTAGATGGAAAGCATCTCTTCCAGGGAACATCATTTTTTTGGCATTGAAGTATAGAGTAGACGTAGTAATTTTTGGAATGAGAGCTACTTGGTAGATCCTCCACTAGCCTCAACAGGCAGAACCTAAGGCACTGGATATTTGGGAGATCCATAGCCGATTTAGGGATTTTCAATTGGCACTAGTGGAGGTTAGATACTCTAAGCAGCATCAGTGCAGTAGAGGCTCATCCATAGGGGCTCCTGTGGCAGTCTCTCTCTCGTAGAGGATCCAGCGAGTGATCAGTAGACTAGCCAGAAGGACAAGAGGAGAGCTGCTTCAGCCGGGATCTTGTGCGAGTTCAACTGAGTAGGCATGTGGGGGGGGAGCTCAGCTGTGGACAGATGATGATCTCTGATGCTGCTGGCAGTGGCAGGCTGTAGAGCAGGGGACTCAGGCACTATATAGGAGGCAATGGCATAAGGCTGATACTTACATTGGAAAAGACTGTAGGATTTCACTGTGTGAATGCTGAGCCTGTACAATTGGCTATGTATGACTGTGTGTTGTATTGTGGTAACTAGTAGAGGGTGGCTTGGTCGGTGTCTCTGCTTGTCACCTGATAGAACAAAGAGGTGACAGGTGAGGACTCAAAGCAGAGAGTGAGCCAGTCACACTGGAGGCAGCAGCTAGCGGCACCTTCTCTGCTCATCGCTCACCCAAACTTCCTCTACTTGGCACGGCCTACTCATCCCCTGGACACCTGTTAGGTACTCTGCTCACATCCAGGACCTGATAGCAGCTAAACTCACTTTTACTGTGGAACTGAAGAAAAGAAAAAATGTAAAAAAAAGGGAAGATAGATCATTGAGGCTGGGTTTACACTACTGCGATGTCAGACATTGCATGCGATTTGCACCGCATTACAGTTTGTATGGCTGAATTTGCATCGCATTTGGACGAAAATGTTGCTGGACCCTTTTTTTGGAGCACACTGGAATCAGATCGCATGGGTGTGAACCCATGCTGGGAGGTGTCATAGGACCTCCTCCCATGCGATCCTAATCCTTCACCCTTTCACAGTGCGCACTGCGATCTGATCTGGGGGTGTCATTACATTTGTATTGACTGCTGCAGCGGTTCACATAGGGCAGTGTAAACTGCCAGCGAGAGATGTGTGATGCGGAAACCCGCACTCGAATCGCGCTGGATCCCGCATCACATGTGTGAACCCAGCCTGAAAGAAAAGGAGATCGCTGAAGGGAAGAGATCATTGAAAGGGGCGGGGATGTGTCAAAGCACAATCTATAAATACAAGACATTATATATTTTACATTGTAAAATTATCCATCCCACTTACCTTTATACCAGTTACGTAGAGAGGTCATGACATAGAACCGGATTGCCTGGTTGGAACCTTGCTTTAGAATGGTTGGGGTCAGGCCCTGATAGGTACCACGTAATCCTAGAAGAGATGAAACATAAGCATTGATAATAGCAATGTCCATTGAATACCCACAACATAATGGGTTGCATTGTTTAATTAGAAAAACTATTAAATTTAAAATGGCCCAGCTAACCCCAAACTAACATTAAAAGGGTTTTAATTTTGTAGATGCTGGAGATTAAACCATTACCCGCCTGCCACATAGTCTAATGGCAGCCAGGCGGGACGGCTCTAGTTCTGGGAGGTGTCATAGGACCTCCTCTCATTCTTGGTGTGTGGCGATCGGTGGGGAGCTGTGTCCCTAGGACACACATCGCATCACCGCTCGGGGTAAAGAGCCAATGACAGCAGCTTTTTTTTTTTTTACAAATAAAAGTTGTTGTTTATTCTTCAAAAAGGACATAGTTACAGAATAAAGATCATACTGATATAAGAGGGGATACATAGCAATATTTAAAGTACAGAACATATCTATCATGACCTACACGGTCGCTGTTAATAAAATATATGCAGGTAGTTATTTGCAGTTACTTAACACATGTATACCATTTGCGTCGAGAGGTGGTTTATCGCCACATCGGTGCATATATTACGGGGATAGTCTACTGAAGTCTATTCGATGATTGTGTTGCATGTGGCTGCATTGTTTAACCATGGATCCCATATTTTCCCATATTTAGATGGGCAACCCCTATGGGCATATATTTCTTTCTTATATGGTAAAATAGTATTAATGGCAACTATCCATTCCTGGAGTGTTGGTGGTTCCATCCTCATCCACTTTCTAGCTATGAGTAGTCTAGCCATAAATAATGCCTCTCTGAGAAAGGTGATATGGAACTTGTCTGAGTCTGGATCTGGGAAGATTCCCAATATGCATTGCTTGGGGCATAGTTTAAGAGGAGACCCCATTTCATCATGTATGAAGCGCACTATGTGGGACCAGTAATCATGTATAACCGGGCATACCCAGAGGAGATGAAAGAAGGAGCTAGATGGGCTGCCGCATCTAGGGCAAAGAGGATTGTGGTTAGGTTTGAATCTAATCATTCTGGCTGGGGTCAAGTATGACCGGTGTAGAATGTAAAGTTGGGTGAGGCGATCAGAGAGCCTGGTGGACACAGTTTTGCAATTGTCTAACGCATCTTCCCACTCATCGTCCTCCAGCTCCCCCACCTCCCCAGCCCATCTGTCCCTCAGCCTATAAGCAATTTTCACAGCCGTAGGCCGGAGCAGAGAAATGTAGAATATTGAGATGAGTTTAGAGGAATCTTGTCCCTTAATGATATTTAGAATATCCAATTGTTCCACATTGGGGGTAACATTGTGGAACTGGGTCTGTAGAGCGTGGCGGAGCTGGAGGTATCTGAAATGCATGGAGTTAGGTAGACTAAATTCATCCTTAAGTTGTTGAAATGATTTCAACACGCTGTCCCCGTATACATCTGAAAGAATAGTCACCCCCCTAGCGACCCATAATCCATGTTCTGGCAGAGATAAAAGTTCTTTTAGTCCTGGGTTGCCCCAAAGCGGTGTGTGTGAGTGTGTATGAAGAGCATGTAGTTTGCGTCTTATTACTGTCCATATTTTGCAATGGGTGGATACCAGGCCAGGACAGCCTCCCCCCAACACCCGAGGATCTGCAGGGTCTCTAAAAATGATTTGAAATGGATGGGAATAGAGGTGAGTATATTGGGAACACAGTAAGGTCATATAACGTTCTTTGTCGCATTTGTCTAAATAATAAAAGTGTGATAATTGCGCCGCTAGGTAATAGAGGTTGAAATCGGGTAAGGCTGTGCCACCTAGGTCTGTAGGGTTTTTTAATACTTGCCAAGATAATTTATGGCGAGACCTTCCCCACACAAATGAATTAAGAATTGTTTCTATTGTTTTAAAAATCTTGAGTGGTAGATATATCGGGGCATGCCAAAAGACATAGAGAAACTTGGGGAGCAAAACCATCTTGATGAGGTTCACACGTCCCATAACCCCCAAGGGGAGTTTAGCCCAAATCTGGGTCTTATTTTTCAAAATTGTGAGCAGAGGCTCTATATTCTGTTTGGTGTATTCTGCGGGAGTGCGGGTGACATTGATCCCCAAGTATCTCATGTTACTAACTATCGTGAGGGGGGAGGAAGCTTGACTTTGTGTGGGTGCACCTATGTCTATGGGGAGGATTTGGGATTTGTCCCATTTTAAGACCCGAGTAGTTCCCAAATGTTTGTATGGTCTCTAGAGCTATTTTCAAAGAGGGGCCTGAATCTGATAGGTATAGCAGCATATCATCTGCGTACAGGCTGATTGTCTCCACCAGTTCGCCCCTCCGTAGACCCTTGATGCCCGGGTGAGATCTCAGTGAAGCTGCAAGGGGTTCCACTGCGAGGGCATAGAGTAGAGGAGATAGCGGGCATCCCTGGCGTGTCCCCCTTGAGAGGGGGAAGGCATCTGAGACTCTTCCGTTAACCAAGATCCTGGCACTGGGGTTTTGATACATTAGTTGAATCCATCTAATGAATTTCGGTCCAAATCCAAATTTAGCTAGGCATTGCCATAGATAGGTCCACTCAACGGAGTCGAATGCCTTGGCGGCATCCAAAGACACCACAACTCTGGATCCCATTTGGTCATGTTGAGCTTGTATATTCATATGTAATCTGCGGAGGTTATGGGCTGCATTTTTAGTGGGCATAAATCCCGTTTGGTCCGGGTGGATCAAGGTAAGGATTATTTTATTCAGACGTAGTGCCAGGATCTTGGCCAAGATCTTTATGTCTAGTTGAAGAAGCGAAATGGGACGATAAGATTCTGGGATTTCTAAATTTTTACCAGGTTTGGGTATGAGCACTATATAGGCTTCAGTCATGGATTGGGGGATAGAGCCAGATTTAAACATATGTGAATATAGTTCGTGTAATCTAGGGACAATGTTATCTATATATGTTTTATAAAATTCTAGGGGGAGGCCGTCGGATCCAGGTGCTTTCGAGGTTTTGAGGTGGGATATCGCTTCAATAATATCATCTGTGGATACTGGGGCTTCCAGCATTTCAATCTGGGTTTGGGATAGTGTAGGTATTTCTATATTTGCTAATAGTGCCCCTGCATCTCTATTGTCAGTATCAATCGCGGAGGTGTAGAGTGATGAGAAATAAGAGCGAAATTCTTCCGCCACTCTATCGGGCTCGGTAATCATTTCTCCATTAATGCCCCTAAGAGATACTACCGTGGGTGGTCTGAGGTCTATGTGGGCTAAGTATGCCAGGAGGCGTCCCGCCCTTTCCCCACATTCATAAAGTCTTTGTTTGGTGTAGAATATGTTTCTCTCCGCTTTTTCAAAGTGCAGGTTGGACACTATACGGGTTTGTTGTTTTAGTTGGTTGGCATTAGAGGGAGTAGGGTTAGATGTAAACTCCCTCTCTATCTCTATTAGGGCTTTTTCTGCCTGGTGTATTACGTGAGAAGATGTCTTCTTATATTTATTTATGTGTTGGGCAAGTGTCATGCGGGCATGGGATTTAAAGGCATCCCATACTATTTCAAAAGGCGCTGAGGCTCTATTATTTTGAAAAAATATGTCCCACTCAATCCCAATCCCATCCATTCCGGGTACCACCGATAACCAGAAGGGGTTAAGTTTCCATGTATAGGTATTGGGGGGGGGGAGTCAAGTCTAAGCACAACCCAATATGGAGCGTGGTCTGATAATGTACGAGGGTAGAAACCCACGTCTTCCAACATAGGGAGAAGGGAGCGGGATAGTAAGACAAGATCGATCCTAGACATTGAATTATGTGACGTTGAAAAACAGGAGTAGGCCTTATCTTGTGGGTGGCGATATCTCCACGTGTCCACCAGAGCCATCTCATCGAGTAATCTACCGAATCTAGTGTATTGGGGGGAGGAGATATTAGATGGTTGTGTAGACATTCTATCGAGATCCCTGTTTAACACATTGTTGAAGTCTCCCATCCACAATACCGGGACAGTAGGATATTGAGCCATAAAAGCAAGGCCTTCATGTATGACGTTAAAGTGGAACGGGGGAGGTACATAAATTGCAAGAATAAGTATTTCCAACCCATTTAGCTTGGCGTGCAAAAATATGAATCTGCCTTGAGTATCTGATTTAAGCGTTAGTAAAATAAACTGCACTGTCTTAGCCACCAATAGTGCGACTCCTCTAGAATTGGAGGTGTATGGAGCATGGTACAACCACCCCACCCAGGGTTTCTTAAGCGTTGACATCAATTGACCGGTAAGATGTGTCTCTGTTAGGGCAATTATCTCAGCTCGCATATTTTTGAGGATAGATAGGGTTGCATTTCTTTTAGGTTTAGCCCTTATACCTCGCACGTTCCACGTAACACATTTCAACTTACAAACCATATTTAAGTTTGTTTATCTGTGGGCTCGCCATCCTGGCCGCGGAGCAGCCGCTACGCTGCAGCCCGCAACACAGGAGGGCATGTATCCCCGCCCATCGTGGCTCAGGTAGCAGATTCGGGATCCACACTTTTCCAAGTCCGGAGCCCGGCTCTACAATTTCTCCCCCCTCAGTGCAAGGGCATAGGTATATCAGTATATAAACCAGGTATCTGCAGTGAAAACTCTTATCTCTGTTAGCCTGTATGAAAAGAAAACAACAAAACTTTTTCAACTTGTAGATTAACACGCTGGGCTGCACGGGCAGACACCCCCCCCCCTGTAACACAGGGGTAGGCTGCTGCTTCCATACATTCCAGGGAAACAAAACTTGCGCCTTTTGGCGAACATTATATGAAGTTCCTGTAAAAACAGGACCCACTAGGAGTCCTGTACCTAGGGGAACGATAAATCGCTGAAAAACGAGCAATAACATGAGGGATTCGACTCCCAAAACATGACCTCCAGGATGATGCGGTGTTGAAGGATATGCAAAGTTATACGCTGAAGAGTATTCTCTGGAAGTCATGAGGGGCTTCTGCCTGCCAAAAACAATTATCATCCATGATGGATGGTATGAGTATAGGGGACCGAGGTGTATGCCATATAAAGTTGCGGGCATGTGTTTCAGAAAAAAAGGGGGAAAAAAGACAAAAAGGAGGGGGGGAAAATAACACAGGGGGAGTATGGCAAGTCATAGTGAGTTGTGAATAGGAGAAAGTTCACTGGCGAGATGAGGGCCGTCTCCACATAAATTTGTATGGTACAGTACCTTGACGGAGCAAAGCCTGGCGTGTCTCGGTGTATGGTGTAGTGTTGGCGCAGTATTCAGGCGTCTTGTGCAGTTTACGGCGTTGGTGGTCATCGGAGATTCTAGTGGATCCTACATGGGTGCTTGGTCCGGTGCTGCTCTGTTCTCCATCCATTCGAGTGCCGCTTCTGGTGTATCGAAGAAGTGGGCCCTGTCTTCACCGACCACACGCAATCTGGCCGGGAAGAGCATTGCGTATTTGTAATGGCGGATCCGCAGCTGTCGCTTGGCTTCTGTAAATTGCGCGCGCTTTTTCTGGACTTCTGCTGAGAAGTCTGGAAAGACTTTGACCTCCCCATTTTTGAAAGGAATGTTGCCTTTTAGCCTAGTGAGGCGGAGAACAGCATCGCGGTCACGGTAATTGAGCAGCTTGGCAATGAATGTTCTGGGGGGTGCGCCCTGGGGAGGAGGCTTGGAGGCCAGTCTGTGTGCCCTCTCCACCACGAATGAGGTGGAAAATTCAGCCCGGCCAAAGGTGGAGATCAGCAGATTCTCCAGGAATGAGGGGGGGTCAGCACTAGAGGTCGACCGATATGGGTTTTTCTCTGGCCGATGCCGATGCCGATATTTAGAAATCGCGGTGGCCGATGGCCGATATGTGATGCCGATTTTTTTGGGCCGATATATTTGGCCGATTTTTTTTTTTTTCCTTTCTTTTTTCCCTTCATCTCATAAAATCTAACAGTTAGACCCCTTTCACACTGAGGCGTTTTTCAGGCGCTTTTGGGCTAAAAATAGCGCCTGTAAAGTGCCTGTAAAACG